>OX637501.1:22002744-23202744 GCA_951799955.1 Apamea anceps | reverse complement strand
ATTTTAAACAAGTCTGCTAAACCAGTCCGGGCCATTAAACGTCGCTATACGTTAAAAAATAATAGTATTTAATTGACCGTTTCTAAGTCAAATGGCTATTTCACTAATTACAGACAAGATCCAGACGCCACAACTACGGAAGTGCATCTAGAGTACCGAGTTGAGGGTCTTCGACCAGCCACCGCGTATGCGCTGAGACTTGCAGCGGTTAACGCTATTGGCGACAGTGACTACTCCGATCCAGTCATCGTACAAACTTTGGAAGAAGGTAAGAAATAAACAATTATTCTTCCGATGTTCAGGTATCAAATAGTAGGTAAAAAACTGACGTAATTTTTTATAGTCGCACCCACAGTGGTCACACCTGACCAAGGAGTTCAAAAGTATATAGAACTAATTAGAAGTGCTTCTTTGCAGCTCCATCTGAACCTCCTCACAATGTACAAGTGCAGGCGACCGCACCAGGAGAATTGCTCGTCAAATGGCAGGTGAAATGTCTATTTATTATTTATTTATATATGTATACTTCATTTTACACCACAAAAATACATAGCATAAAAAATACACATATAATACACACAAACAACAAACAAAAATATTACAAAAACACAAACACACATACACAAACACACATATTACAAATATATTTTTCTTTATGACACTGTAGGTAGCCTTTCTTCAGCTGATAGTAAAATAAAGCCTATTTTATTAACCGACGAAACAAAACGGAGGAGGTCGAAGCGTATATATATTTTTTTTTATATTTATTACCACGCATAACTTTTTACAGAGTAGTCCGATTTTGATAATTCTTTTTTATTGGAAAAAAATCCAACCCTAAGGGTGGGAAAATAGGGGTCATTTATTGTTCACTCACAGATTTGAATGCTGAGTTGTGTATTATTACTCTACTCAGTGCCACATATGCCTGCCCTTTGGCAAACAATTAGTAAATTATAGCCACAAAAAATTATGAAATAAAAACTTATTAACAAAAAAATTAAATCGCCGAAAAAACTGAAAAGCAAAAAATAATAAACCTTTTTTATTTAACCTTAATAACTAAGTTTATAAACTAATGTACTCGTAAGTATACCTAAATAATTTTGAGTCGGCGCCGTTTAAAAAGGCAATTTACTGATCTTTGTTTATTGATTGTTTGGCGCCGACTCAAAATTACTTAGGTATACTTACATTAGTTTAAGAACTTAGTTATTATGGTTAAATAAAAAAGGTTTATTATTTTTGGTTTTCAGTTTTTTCGGCGGTGCTTCACTTTAATGTCCCAAATTAAAATGCCTATCCAGCGAACAATAATTGTTACACAGGCACCACCGCAAGAGTCCTGGAACGGCGAGCTCCTGGGCTACGTGGTGACGTGGCACGAGGCGCCCGCCGCCGACAACCAGACCGCCGCGCTCACGGCGGCCGGCTGGGGTGCGACGCACGCCGTGCTGGTGGCGCTGCGCACGCATGCGCAGTACGAGGTGCGCGTGCGCGCTTTCAACGCGGTGGGGGCCGGCCCGGCGTGCGCGCCGCTCACTGCCACCACGTTAGAAGGAGGTGAGATAATTGTTATCATTTTCACATATTCAAACGAAAATGTGAATATGCTCAAAATTATTTTCTACCATTCCTTGCAATTTTTGTGCTCAGTATCAAGTTGTATGATAATAAAAAATCTAGGCGACACAAACAAATAAGCATTTGCAGAATAATAATAATAATTAAAATCATCACTACAACTCTTGGTTAAAATTGGACGCGATCCATAATTATATATAATAATGCTAGTTGCGGGGTAAACTCTGCTTGCCAGATACAGGATTTTGGGTGTCGTCATCCAGGTAATGCAGCATTACTTACCCTCAACCATAAAAATAAATTATTTGTTTAGCTCCCGAAGCCCCACCGGAGCGAGTTCGCTGCGAGCCGCTGTCGGCACAGTCGGTGCGCGTGTGGTGGGAACCTCCACCACCGGTGTTGAGAGGAGGAGTGCTGCTTGGATATGAAGTTCTGTATGAGGTAATGTTACTGCTACTCATGTTGATTACAATTAATTTATTATCGGACTGATTTTTGTTTCGCAAGAATTTCTTACTGCTCCTTCAATATTTTATTGTTTACTTGAGTTTAACATCGCCTTTAGTTATTTGTTGATGATGTTGTGATAAGTTTTATATAATTTAGAATGTTTTTTTTTGTACTGGGTGTGTATTTTTGCTGTAATCTCATCCAGTGTTTTTTTTTATTTCTTTTGAATCTATACTTATAATAAATCTGTAGAAGTGAAAATTCTTTCTGTACATTGAAATTATCAAAAAAATAAATAGCAGGGGGTATTACTAGACCGACACCGAACCCAAAAATGTGATTAAAAAAATTTTTGTCTGTCTGTCTGTCTGTCTGTCTGTTTGTTCAGGCATCACGCAAAAACTACCGGTTCGATTACGTTGAAACTTAGTATAATTATTCTTTAATATCCTGGGCACCACACTGGGTACTTTTTATCCCGGAAAAGTATATACAATAAAAAACAAACTTAATTTTGCGGTTCGATCCCTAGACTCGATTACTGCACCAACCGCAAATAATAAGTTTGTCGTAGGCAATGGAGTTCATTTTTATTCCTTTTAGTTTTTAGATTTATTTAGGTTTATTTTTATATAAGTCGTAGGTAGGTATAGATTTTAATTTTAAAGTATAGGTAGTATATTTGATAGTGTACGTAGTGACCGTAGGTTATTTTATAATACTGTTAGGTAGGATTAGTCATTCGTATAGATATTAGTTTTTAGGGATTTTGCTTATTTATTGAGTTTAGATTAGTTATCATCAGAAATAGGTTTATTTAGGTAGGTAGGTATTTAATTTTCTGTTATTGTTTTTTTTTTTTTAAATTAGGTTGGTACTTAGGTAAAGGTATCATATAGGTACCCTCTTAATCACCACTAATGAGACACAATTGGTTTTCTATTGTAATTAGCCACAAAGGGCCCGCGAGATGGATGGCATTCTGGGGAAGCACATGGGTACATTTTATCCTGTTGGCACGTTCCCGTGGGATAATTTCCGACATCCACGCGGGCGAAGCCGCGGGCAGAAGCTAGTATGTAATAAAGATACTTTAAGCACAAATCATTGGGCATTTAGTAAATAAATCATGGTCCGGATAGTACGATACATCCGTATGTGAATGCACTATAACTTCACGACAAATACTTTTTTTTTTTTTTTTTTTTTTTTTTTTTTTTTTTTTTTTTTTTTTTTTTTTTTTTTTTTTTTTTTTTTTTTTTTGAGGATGGGAAATCATCAAATGACCCCTCCCGCTCTGGGTGGAGCAGAAGGGAGTGTCAGACTCTTACTGACTAAAACCCACCCGTGTTCCTTCCTTAGCCCTTTATGTTCCAGGGCAGCGGTAACCCTTTCGGACAATCCCGCTACCCTGGCAGGCTTCGGCCCTATGGGGCCCCGTCACTCATGCTGACATCTCTTTGAGGCGCGCGTGGAACACATACACGCCGTCCGGCACGGGCCTGGTCCTGATCGGACGGTGAGTTACCCATTGCTCACCGCCCGCAGGCCCGCGCCTACGGTGGCCGGGAGTCGTCACGCGGCTCCCGACGCCCGGAGCGTCTCCCGCGGCGGCTGAGGCGTGAGGTGCGCAAGGCGCGTTCTCTCGCCCACCCCGCCACCTCCTTCGCTAGCATGACTGCTTCGCAGAAGGAGGTGACTGCCTCCCACTCCCTCTCGCCCCGGACCATGGCTTGAATCAGGGCCGGACGCGAGAGGTCGCCGCCGCTGCCGATCGCCTCTACGAGGACACGGCGGTGCTCTGCCCAAGCAGGGCAGACCTCCACCGTATGCTCCACCGTGTCCTCTGGGCGATCCTGACAGTGGTGACACCCGGGCGTCTCCTCCCGCCTGATTATGTGCAGGAACCTCCCGAAACATCCGTGTCCGGAGAGGACCTGCGTCAGGCGGTAGGTGAGAACGCCGTGACGTCTCTCTAGCCACTCCTCAAAGAGGGGTCTTACCGCCGCTATCGTGGCGTGCCCTGCGCTGGGTTGCGATAGTCGCTCCTTCCATGCCGCCATGAGATCGCGCCGGAGGTTCGTCCGCTCCGCCGCAGTCTGCCGCGGATGCGGAGTTTCCCCCCGGCGTAGTGCCTCCGCGCGCCAATCATACAGGCGCGCGAGCACTATCGCCTCCAGATCCCAAGGCGGCAGTCCGGCAAGGAGGCTTGCTGCCTCGCCCGAGATCGTGCGGTAGCCCCGGATTAGCCTTATGGCTACCACCTTTTGGGGCGCGTTCAGGTAGTGTGCGGCTCGTAGCCGCAGTGAACGCGCCCATACCGGGGCCCCATATAGGGCCATGGACCGCACGACCCCCGCGTAAAGCCTCCGGCAGGAGGCGTTTGGCCCCCTCAGGTTGGGCAAGAGCCGCTTTAGGGCGGCCCCGGCCCGTTCCAGTTTGGGGGCCAAACGTCGGAAGTGCTCGACGAAGTTCCATCGGCTGTCGAGGACGAGACCCAGGTACCTCATCGTGGTCTCGACGCCGATGTGAACCCCTCCTACCACTAGTTGGGATCCGGGAGGTGGCCCGTACCGAGGCCCATGAAAGGACATGGCCTCGGACTTGTGCAGTGCCACCTCGAGACCCAACCGCCGGATCCTTTCCACGACTATCGCAACCCCGCGTGTCATCGCGTCAGCCGCCGCCTGATGCGACCTCCCCTGCGCTAGGACCAGCGTGTCGTCAGCGTAGCAAACTACGCTGACGCCTTCAGGGAGGTCGGCCCGCAGCACCCAGTCGTAACCGATGTCCCACAGAAGCGGCCCCAGAACCGATCCCTGTGGGACACCGCACGACATCTCTCGCCGGTTCCAGTTCCCGTCGCGACCGGGGTAGATGACGGCTCTGTCCGTCAAATACGCCCCGACTACTCGACGGAGGTAGGTCGGCACCCGGTGATACCGGAGTGCCTCCCCAATGCAGCTCCAGGGCAGGGTGTTGAACGCGTTGGCGATGTCGAGTGACACCGCCACGACCACCCCACCCCGGGACACCGCGTCCCCCGTCGTGAGGGCTCTCACGCGCATGATGGCGTCCACCGTAGAGCGCCCCTTGCGGAAGCCAAACTGGCAATCCGCAAGATCCGGCCCAGTCCTCACCAGGTGCCCGACGAGGCGGCCCGCAATTACTCTCTCAAAGAGCTTGCCGACCTCGTCGAGCAGCACTATGGGCCGGTATGCGGACGGAGAGTCCGCAGGGCGCCCCGGCTTCTGAATGAGGACCAGCCACGACAAATACTTAAGAATCACATTTTAACTGAAACATATTTATGTTAGTAATTTTTTGTTACTTTGAAATTTTATTGTCTTTCGACCTAATTTGTACACCAGCCATGGTCTAGCATGTTGAACCAAAAAATACCTTGTAACACCTATAATAAGCATCATACCATGCATATTATCTACACATGTTTTTGCAAATAAATCAATCAATAATCCAGAAAATCACTGTTTTTAAGGTCACTAAAACTCAAAGTATTTAATATGTCAATAAAAACAAATACAGACACTTTGGAATTATCAGGAAGTCGGTCAGACAGAAAGATGAAGCTAATTGCCCGTACTCTTTTTCAACTCCACAGACGGTCGACGAGCTAGAAACCCAAGTAGAAACCCGTCGCTCAGGCGGCATGGAAACTGTCCTGCAAGCGTTACAAAGAGCTGCTAACTACAGCATAGCTGTGCGAGCCCGAACTGCGGCTGGCACGGGGCCTTCCTCGGAACCAGTCTATTGCGTCACACATGAAGACAGTGAGTATAATAACTGAAGACAAGTCAAGAACATGTTGCAGTACGGGCTTTTGAGTTTGTTAGTCAAACTAAGACTCTATACCGTAATGTTTCCCTTCCTTTTTCGTTATGTGCAGCACTTAATATGCAGTAATAACACGTGGGCTAAATTTGTTTTTTTCAGTACCGGGAGCTCCAATGGACATAAAAGCGGCGGCAAGCTCCGAAGACACGGTTATTGTGAGCTGGCTGGCACCGCTGCAGAAGAACGGCAAGATCAAGCACTACACTGTCTATAATAGACCACAGAGGTTTGTCTTTCACAGCAATAACATTTTTGAACCAAACCAATAGAATGACAAAAATGAAGTCACCATCTTAGTAGTTACTTGCTTGGAATTTACTAAATAACTAGGTACTAATTTATTGAACATAAAAGATACTATTCTATTAAACAGGACAGGCCAGCACTCGCAGATGATGGTTCTACACAAAGACGAAGAAGAAGAGTATCAGGTTGAAGTCCGAGGTCTACAGGAACATCAGGTCTATGAGTTCTGGGTGACGGCAGCCACTGCTTCCGGGGAAGGAGAGATGAGTGCTATTGTGGCGAGGAAGCCAAACGCTAGGGGTGAGATTTATTTGCATGTCTTATTTTAGTCTTTATTTTAGTTTATGTTTTAGTTGAAAATGTGCTAAAAAACATTTTCAACTAAAACATAAACTAAAATAAAATTAGGAGGAGTAGCATTTTACCTTAACCCTACGACTCACGATCATTATTGAGCATAAACACAAAAGCAATCCATAATTTATTATGGTTCAAATTAATAAAAATTGCATTCTTCTATTCTGATGTCGTGATGGCCCAATGGTTAAAGGCCTAGCCTCTCATGCACGAGGTTGTGGGTTCGAATTCGAGTCCGACCAATGTGATTTCTTCAATTTATAATATCTACTTTCGTAGCTACTTTTTCAGTGAAGTCCAAGATAAACTTGGACATCGGTGAAAAAAAACATCGTAAGGAAACCCGTACTCTTAGTTAATAATCGCCAACCCTTTTTGAGCAAACTCTAGTAATCAAGGCTCATACCTTCCCTGTATGAGATAAGGCCTTTGCTCTGCAGAAAGACAGTAATATGCGGCTGGTATGAATAAAATTTGCATATTTTTTTTTAATTTAAGGACCAAATACTACGGAGTAGCATTTTAACGTTTGCCTTCCAATTACAATCTTTATTGACCACAAGCACACCCATTCCCTAAGGTTCAAATGAATGAAAACTTGCATTCTTGTATTCTTCAGCCCCAGCAAAAATAACGTCATTCGGTCGTCGCTTGGAGGCCAAGTCCGGCGCGCGCGCGCGCGTGCGCTGCGGGGCGGCCGGCGCGCCGCCGCCGCACCGCGCCTGGGCGCGCCGCCGCCCCGCGCCGCCGCTCGCGCACGACAACAACTACCTCATCGATGGGCCCTACCTCATCATACTGAGTTAGTACATTTATTTCAAAATGAATCTGCATTATAATCTGTTGCGTAGTTAACAATAACGATGCTGTTACAGACACGATAACCAACTTTAATTTACAATACATAGTGGCAGGGAAATCGATGCGCAATCAAAAATGATTACCTTCTAGAGTAGAAATTTTGCATCGGTTATAGAGAAAAAAACAACGTAATTGTTTCAGAAAAATTTCTTCAGGTGAATTTTCAAGTGCCCCTGGAGTCTCAACACTCCTGGACTCTCTTGGTGACACATGCAAAATTCCTTTCAGAGGTTGACCGTGGTTCAGCGGACAACTACACGTGCACCGTGCGTAACCCGTGGGGTGAGGAGCGAGCCAGCTGGGAGTTGCGAGTGTTAGGAGTTCCTGCGAGACCACAACTTCGACTAGCCGCCGCAGCACCGGCCAGATTACACCTGGTGTGGGAGAAGCCGCACACTGGAGGGTCTAGTTTACACGGTAAGATAATACCATCAATACTTACAGCTTAAGATTAATTAAAACAGATAAGCATCACCTATATTTTCTTGCCATAGATATGTAGAAGAGGTTGCTCTATGATTTAAACGTCATTCATATCTAATGATTTATTATGCAAGTGACCACCTCCTACATCGCCGTTAGTAGCCCCGTGGTTATGGCCACTCTCCTATCACTTACCCCTTTTATAAAGTAGTTTGACTGCCCCGCTGATCTCGTGGACGTAAGGGCGACTGCTGACGTGGGGGCCTGGGTTCAATTCTCGGGCCCGGCAAAGTGCTGTGTTTTAGATTTTTCCATTAGGAATTTCTCAGTAGAAAGTTTGGGAGCACTAACTTCCAAAAGTCTGGGCTGCTACTGAGAAATTCTCTGTAATATCTCTTGCGTCCTAATCTCTGTTAGGCTTGGCCAGCGTGGCCGAAATTCAACCGAGAGAATGTTTATTTATTTTCTAAACTTGCTTGTTTTTTTCTCATCGCTAGGTTACTTAGTCGAGCTATCCCGCTCTGACGACGGTAAATGGCACACGACACGATTACCAGCCGATACCAGGACATACACCTTGGAGCGGCTGGCTTGTGGGACGCTGTACAAAGTGAGGCTCACTGCGTACAACGCGGTCGGCTCATCACCACCTAGTGATGAACTGGTGGTTTCTACTAAAGGAGGACGTAAGTGAAATTGAAATACGCTTTAGTCCCTTAACCAGTTTGATTTTTTAAAGAGTGTCCGAATTAGTTTTAAAATAATATAAAATGCTACTGTTATACCAAGATAAGATTTATCGAATAATTATGGAACTATCATCTCAATTTCAGCATCAAAAGCTTCTTCAGAGAAGGACCTCATAACGACCAACAGTTCCTGTGTCCGCCTCAACCTACTGACTTGGGACAGCAACGGCTGTCCCCTCACCCAGTTCGCGGTATCTGTGAGGAGTTTCGAGGAGTCCTCGTGGATCACCCAGACGGTGTCGCCGGCTGCCCAGCCAACAGTTCTGTGCGGGCTGGCGGTGGCGACGTGGTACCATCTGAAGGTGGTCGCCACCAGCGCCGCGGGGACTACGCTGGGGAATTATTATTTTTCGACTTTAACGGAAGATGGAGGTGCGTTGAAATATTCGATAAATAACTAGAGAAATCCTGAACAAATATATATATATTAATATATATTTCTCCCCTACAAAATAAAGTTGAACAGCGCAGATACTTGTTTAATTTCCACTTGCTGGAACTCAAAGACTATGTCCATTGGTTTTAGATCGGATACCGGCACCAGCTCACTTCCCTCCCGGGGGTGACGAAGGTGAAGAGCGGGCGACTGCAGTGTTGGCAGCGGCAGCCTGTGGACTATTCGCTGCATTGCTGTTGTTGGCAGCAATTGCATACAAACGGAGGTGAGACTATATTATCTGTCTGTATTATTTTGGGTTTGTGATTTTGGGTTGTGTGGTTTGGGTTTGTGACTGGGTTTGTGAAAATGACATCCGTAGATAAAGTTTTAGAAATGGTAAAGGTCTTAATATTTTTTCTATTTATCCAGTCCCTCAACAACATGCTTCAGGAAAGGTTATGAGCAGGGAGATATCTCGGAAGAAGAGGACAAGTCAGTAGAGAAGAGAGACAACCGGCGTAATTGTCAGCAGGTGTACACTTCATCACCCATCAAACATCCTATTGGGAAGAAAGATCAACAAGGTAGTTTTCTACTTAACAAAATGAGAAACGTTCTAGAACAAAAAACTATCGTAAGGGTGCAACGACATCTGACATATTCTTTGACATAAAATGTATGGGGTGACATGATATTTTGAGAAGACGGTCAACGTATATCCACCAGCTCTGTCTGCGTGCATCCTTAGAACAATTTAAAATATTTATGTTGAAATCGGTCGGTCGGTTGGAAAGGTGGCTGAGACAGCCTGAATACTGAAGGCAGAGCACAGAGTGTCGTGGTGTGCCACGACACTCTGTGCTCTGACTTCTGCAGGCTGTTTATGTTGGCATTCAAGTTAAGATATTATGTTTCCAGAAATGTACGAGATCAGCCCGTACGCCACGTTCAGCATGTCGGGCGGCGCGGGCGGCGCGGGCGAGGAGGGCGCGGCGGGCACGCTGCGCACGTTCGGGCGCGCCGAGCCCGCGCCGCTGCAGGCCGCGCCGCCGCGCGCGCACGCGCACCACCACCTGCAGCATGAGAACGCGGGTACGTTGCACTACACTCTCCTTTCGGACTGTTTTGATCATATGTTTCTTGGTATCCGCGATATGACTGTTTTGCTCTTCCATTTTCCCTTGTCAGTTATACCATCCCTCATTCAATCATTCGGGTGGACTGCCCCATTCCATCCACATATTTCTCACTTTTTCGTTTCCTTACATTATCCATGCTCAATACAGCACTACAATTCATAATGAACCAAAACCAAAACAAAATGTTGCATTTCTTGGTAAAATCCTATAACCAACAGTAGACTTAACGGGCTGGGTTGTCTGATCAGCATTTCGTAAGGTAATTTATTTTCCAACTAGCTCCTGTCCGCAACTTGGTTCGCGTAGTAGTCGTATAACAACACAATACACTAAAATAACAGCCACATCTTTTTATAAAACTTGCCTAAATAAAACTACGTTTGTAGTTTTGGTCAGAGAATGTTATGGTAGTGACGTGGGAGCATGTTGTCCGTGTGAGAAATTCGTGTTCACGCTTGGAAACATGCTGATCCTGCTCCATAGGACAAACTAGTCTATAAAAAAAAAATCAAATTAGTCGCTTCGCTCGCTCGGCTCGTGCGTGAGGTCAACCTAACCTAACCTAAGCATATTTTTTTAATAATTAACCTCGTCTAACTAGTTTGGTTCTTGATAGCCTGCTAACAATAACCTCTTTTTTTCCTAAAAATCTCATTTTTTAAAACGACAGGGTGTTATAAGTTTGACGTGTCTGTGTGGGGGTGTGTGTGTGTGTGTGTGTGTATGTATGTCTGTCTGTGGCATTTTACCTCACTTGACCTGTGCTATACGTAGAAATATCAGTTGTTATAATTTCCAAAAACAATAATAATGATGGTTTTCGGCCCAGATAGCACTGAAGCCGTTGATTCCAGGCCTCCACTAAATTTGTGGTTCTATGTCGTTCTTTATAGCAACACCACTTTGAGATCATCCCCGGAGGCTCAAGCCATTGTTCAACGAAATAATCGTTGAATTGGGTGACTTTTTCATCGGGAATACTGAAAACAAAAATTATGATATATATGACATGTCGTAGGTATATACCTAAGCATTATTTTTATTTTTGCGTACTTATAAAAACAATCTATGAGCTGTTAAAACTTTAAAATAAAATGAAAATTAAAATTACCTGTTTTCCATTACGGAAAGCCAACCATCTTCTATATCTTCTTTAGGAAGAAATGCTAGACAGGTGCACAGTTTCACATACAATGTTGTTTCTTCGTGTGCCAATAAACCTAAAGACTTCGCTTTTCTGTAAATGGCTCTTTGGAAGTGAACATTACAGCCATGTATTGTGACCGCTGGCAATACCTCTTTTATTGCCAGCATTGTAGCTAATTCAAAATCTACAGTGAATTTCATGGGGCTGAAGTCCGGCACAGCTTCTTTAATTTTTTTAAACATGACTTCATATGTACTTTTTTCTTTATTAACTAGTAGCACATAAAATATAGGCACAATATTGGTTGCTTGTGCATCACTTCCCATATCTCCATGAATGGTAAATATTTGGTAAAATGGACCTGGACAACAATCAAATGTACCATCCCCGAAGTAGTGTTGTATATTTTTGATGTGTTTTAAAGCCTGTGCTGATACGAATACTATAATTCTGTTGTCGTTCTCACAGTAATCAACTAATAGATATTTTTGAAAAATCTCAGGTATAATGACTTCAGCTGGATTACGAAACTGTGTCTTTTCTACATTTAAGGCTTTCTTTCGAGAGTTGTATAACTGTTGCTTGATATTATTGAATTTGGGTATGTATTCATCGAAGGCTGTGTCTGTGTTTTTTAACTCGGCAAATTTTGTTTCAAATTTTTGTTGTATAGAGCTCGAGAAACTCGTTTTCACTTCCTTTTTTAATTTTTCCATAACAACTCTAACTTCATTTTTCATTAAGTTAGGTTGACACTCAGCATTATGACACTTTTGGATTTGTACATTGTCACTTTCCTCACTTAATTTTATAGAACCACTACACTTGCCATGTCTTTTATTTACGCATGTCCACACACTCGATTTATTATTTTTCCTATGAAGATTATAAGCAAATCCGACATGTAGTAACGTTCTTCCACCTAGTTTATTTGAAATTATTTTGTAATTGGTTTGTGCTAAACCCCGTGAAGGACCTGGACTTGCCATTTTGAGTTAACATGACCGACTAAACTTTCTTATCAGTAACATATTGCAACTATGTGGGAAAGGGATAGAAATAGTGCCCATCGCTATGTTTGCTATTTTCACTGTCCGTCACCCTGGACTCTATTGTTTTCAACCCTATCTTTCCCTTTCTTTGACTACCTATCTCTTTCTTTTAGAATTCGGTCTGGCTATTGTGTAAAACCAGTTTGGCCGGGCACGGGCGCCTCGTTTAGACAAAGTACAAAGTAATGCATCTAAAGTAAATAATTGTAATATAGTAATAAAGTGAATATCCTTGTAGCATGTTTATAGTATCCAATATTGTGTTAGTTAGAATACTTATTTAGTAAGTTTGTCTACGTATTTGGTTCCGAAACACTTTTTTCATCGTCTGTATCTAGTAAAAAATATTTTTATTTCGGCGAAATCAACTATAATAACTTAATTTAAAATCGGGGGCTTCCACCACGGGGGCAAAACACACCGGGGGCGTAACCCACGGACCCGCATCGTAGCTCCCGAACGGATGAACCGATTTTAATTTTGTTTTTTTTGTTTGAAAGGTGTATTTGTCGGGAATGTTCTTAGCTATGTTTGATGAAAATCGGTCCAAGATGGCCGCCGCTACAAAATGGCGGATTACATATTTTTTCACAACTCCCTCAATATGGGTATCAAATGAAAGGGCTTGACTAGTAGAATACTATACACTATGACAAATTTCAAATCCAAGATGGTCACCACCACAAAATGGCGAATTACAAAAAACCTGATTAAATACCAAACTACCTGAATCTTAAAACGCAAGAAAATAAATAAAAGAGCCCCTACAAAAAGCATGAAATAAAAAATTAAATTAAAAATTTAAAAAACCCCCGACTACGTGAAACCCTATAAAAAGAAGAAAAAAAAACCTTGAAATTATGACCCTACTTAAGTACGTATGAAATTTTTTGATTAAATATTGTCCTGTCGGGGGACCGTTACTATTTTAAACTTTAACAGAACGTTAGGCTAATAATTAGAGCGCTCCCCCGACAGGACAATATTCAATCAAAAAATTTCATACGTACTTACGTAGGGTCATAATTTCAAGGATATTTTTTTCTTTTTATAGGGTTTCACGTAGTCGGGGGTTTTTTAAATTTTTAATTTAATTTTTTTGCCTTATATTTTTTGCCATAACAAATCATTTGACCAGACGTTTATTGTCTAAAGATTGTTTACGGTAATAAATCATTTGATTAAAGACCAAATGCCTAAATGACACTATCCTTGATAATATTCTGCCAAGTAAAAATTTGACCAAATGAAAATGTTCGTACTAAAATTATTCCAAACATTGCATTGGTATAAAAAAGGTTGCAAAAATTTGTTTGGGTAGTGAAATTTTGGCAAAATCTTTTCGGCAAAACGGCAGGATCCCATAAATATGATCTCATTCTATTTGTTTCTGTTTGTTCTATTTGTTTGTTTTGTTTTTTGTTTGTTCTATTTCTTTAACTGTTTGTTTTGTTTTTCTGTTTGTTTTTGTTTGTGTGTGTTTGTTTGTTTCTGTTTGTGTATTTGTATCGCGAATTATTTTTTTGGCATTAGGATCTCTCAGACCTAGCAGCATACTTTTTTCAAAAATTTCAAAACAGTTGTCACTTTGCCACGATTTTATTATATGCATAGAAAATGTTTTTGTTTTTGCATTTGATAGATGAATACACGCTGTCTCGTGCGATGACGCTGATGGTGCGTCGCTCCGAGTCCGACTCCGACTCGAGTGGGTCGCCGTGCGCCGAGTGCAACTCCAGCGTGTCGTACCGGATGCCCGTCACACCAGGGAAAGGTATGAAAATGCCTTTTAAAGTGGTCATGTTAAGGTCTAATGTTATTGTTAGCATAATTATATTCTGTCCCACTCCTGGGAAGAAGACTCCTTTCATAGCCTCTACTCTAGATCACATGCAAAATAAAACATAATTAAACTGCTCTCCTCCATGACCCAAATTAAATTCATGGTGATTCTGACTACGAGGCAGAATAAAAAATTAATAAAAATAATTATAATTAAGATAAAAAAAATCAACTAGCAATCATTATTTTCCTTTTGAAAGTTGTTAACTAATATATTTGTAGTAATTGAACAATAGTTGTGCTTCCAGACGAGGTGTTCCGCGCGGTGACGGACTCTAGCGCAGAGTCGGCGGCGGACGCGCGCTCCGTGTCGCAGCGGCCGCACGACAAGGCGCGCCGGCGACCGCGGAGACACCACACGCCCACATCGTCTAGGTAAACTCAACATTAGGTAAACCAATTTCTGAGTAGGTATAGGATTTTTTTATCTGTTCCTATATTCTGTGTGACTACAAAAATAATGTTGTGTTGTATTTGCTATCCCATGCATGTTCATTTTAACGTGAAATAACACATTAATGTGCAGTAACAAAATTGTTCTAATCTGTAATGACAATGAATGCTCTTAGGACCCAGAATAGTATTCTGAGGAGGACCAAGTGTAGCCATCTATCGTATCATAGATACATTTTCTAAAGCGGACGTCTTTTGCCTCACACACCTATACTTTTTGCTGTCACTAGATGGCGCTGTATTTGCTTCGTGCAATGAGTTGTTAGATGGCGTTGTTTTAATTTTCCAGATACCAGCAGCGGCAGGAGCAAGAGAGAAGAGATTTTACGATACACGTATAAATATGACGACAATAAAGACTGCTACAAGCGAAATACTATTAAATTGTTACCTAGCTAATTTACCGTTTTAGCTATAAGAGATTTTAACACGAAAAATAAAAATGTAAATATATTAGTATATTTTGTACTATGTTGGATTTGACAAAAATAATGCGGCCTATTTGGTATCACTAAAATGAACATTTTTAATACTTTTTGAAACGAAGCGTTTCTTCTAAACTCCCACTTTTGTAGTAAACCAATAGTCGGTTAAACTCCATACACTTTAGCAATAGCTTTTTAATATTAAACGAAACCCTGAATCATATCTGACGGATTGTAAAAAGTAGAACATAGATTTATAATAAGACGTCAATAATAATAAGTACAAGAAGATTTTATTGTTAGCGATAAAGGATGAGAAAAAGTGATTATCCCGATGACCACCGGGCTCGATAGATAGCGTTGTTTTATATCATCTGATGGTTTCATGTGTCAATTATGTTTTTTTTTTTTTATTATTTGTAAGATGCTCAAGAATACGATTAAGTTTACATTTGTATACTTGTATTACGAATTTTGTATCCCTTTTTCCCAGTGATGGTTTTGTACTATATTTTGATTTACACAAATAATTGTGGGTGATTATAAAACTATCTTATAAGTTTTAGGCCGTGTCCTTACCGAAAGCTCGTTTAGTCGCTTTCGTTTAGGACACAGGGTTACTGTTATGTATAATAGATCATTAATTAAAACAATGTGCCAATTATATTGATATCAGTTAAGAAACAAAAAATAAGATGCTATTTCAATAAATAATTTTCGATCTGTCAACAAAAACTAAGATTAGCCATAATTATACGATAAATATATTGAATATCCTCCCAAAACATTTTCTGAAGTTTTCTATTGAGCACAATTTTACCCCATTATGTATACTAAATTGAAACGAGCCATATAGGTACTCAGATATTTATAGTAATTATTCTACGTTGTTTTATACTCTTGTAATATTTGATCTGTAGGCTAACAATATTTATAGCAATAAACCAATCTACTCAAATCTTATGTTAACTGTCACTGCCTACGTGTTTGCTAATGTAAATATTTTAAAGGAAACGAAAAATAAAATCGATTGATTCGTGTTTGGTGTTTTTTTTACACATTATCACACTCATAATTACACCCAAAAAAAGGCGTTTGACCGTTTTTTTTTCTTTATCAAATAAACCCGCTATTAGCTTGTTCTTTTTTCTTGAAACGTTTACGTTTTAAGGAAAAAAAAAAAGAATAATTGCGAGCTTATATATTTGTTGTCCCCAACCCTGACACACACACAGGTATACATACTTACACACGAGGCAAAAGAGATCTGCCACGAAATACATATTTCGCTATAATAAACGATCCTAAGAGAGGGTAACACCACATAAGTAACTAGTCGTACTGTTGTCAGATATATTCAAGCAACCAACTCAGCCTATCGCAGTTCACTGCTGGACATAGGCCTCTCCCAGGCGCCACAACAACCTGTCCTTCGCCATCCGCATCCAGTCCGTCCCAGCCACCTTCTTGAGGTCGTCAGATAAATTCGTGATATCTATTGAATTGGTGAACACGAGTGCGGTTTATTAAGAAAGCGTCTTTATTCTGCCATAATTTCGTATAAAATACTCGTAATTTATTCTTCCGCTGAATTTCCTCTATAAGAATAGATGAGACAATAAAATCTAACATAAGATAAAACAACAATAAATATAGTTTATTAAGATTTATTTTGACCACAATCCGGTTATCTCGTTCCATAACAACACTAACTAGATCTCATGGTAATGCCCCCTCTGTCAATAGTTTTCTTGGCATCGCCATGTTTGCTGGCACTTGGCATGTAAGTGTGACTCCTAGAGGCAAGATGTTTCAATTCCCTGCCTGGCACACCGCCATTGCATTATTATCTACACTATCGTTGGCGATCATTCTGTAAGGAATTGGGAACATTGCTGTAATATGTTATGGGTTTAAAATTATGTCTGAGTTTGTCGTCTTTTCACTTTGTTTAAAGTTTTACACATGCAAATTATTGTAACATTTTCGACGAATTCATTTCACAGTAGCCAGATAGTGTCCCGTGCGATCATTGACTTACCATAACTGACCACTACAACTGGAGGATAATCATCTGCCTGCCTTTCCCGAGCCGGCCACAAATGGTGTTATTTGCTGATGACACATCACTGATTTTTAAAGTAAGCAGACGTGCACAGGAGCTTGACGACGTAAATAACGCTATGCTTATGGTCCATAATTGGTTTACTGTAAATAATTTAGTATTAAATGAGAAAAAAACTAAATGCATTAGATTCGCTTTACCGAATGTTAGAAGTAGTGAATGTCACGTTGTATTGAATAGGGAGATACTTGAATTCGTCGAAAATACGGTTTTCTTGGGGATCACGCTTGACTCAAAGCTGCAGTGGGGTCCTCACCTAACATCACTTGCAGGGCGGCTAAGTTCAGCCGCTTACGCTGTTTGGAAAATCCGTCAATTAACAGACGTGGATACCGCGAGACTGGTCTATTTTAGTTACTTCCATAGCATCATGTCTTACGGTATTTTGCTGTGGGGACGGGCTGCAGATATTGAGTCTATTTTCATCCTGCAAAAGAGGGCTATCAGAGCCATCTACAATCTCAGCAGACGCGAATCTCTAAGGGAACTGTTTAAAAAAATTAACATCATGACGGTTCCTTGTCAATATATATACGAAAACATTATGTACGTTCGGAAAAATCTACATCTTTTTAGTAAGATAAGTGACAGGCATAATTTTAACACTAGGAATAGGAACAAGCTAGATCAACCGCGTTTCAGATTGTCTAAAGTAAAAACTTCTTTTATGGGGTACTGTGTAAAATGTTATAATAAAATACCACTCGATATTCTTCAACTAAATGAGAAGAAATTTAAAACATGCATTAAACGCACACTATGTAGACAAGCATATTATAAATTGGATGAGTATATCGTTGATAAAAATGCTTGGCTTAATGCTGGTCCTGCTCCACAAGCACTTGGGTACGCTAGTTGATTGCAATTTCAATATTTGGAAGAGATGCTTCCCC
Organism: Apamea anceps; assembly: GCA_951799955.1. Taxonomy (NCBI): domain Eukaryota; kingdom Metazoa; phylum Arthropoda; class Insecta; order Lepidoptera; family Noctuidae; genus Apamea; species Apamea anceps. The sequence goes on along the minus strand of OX637501.1, from coordinate 23,184,764 downwards.
TTTTTGTTTTATTTTTTTAAAATATTTTTGACATTACGAACTTAATGTATACTTTATTCATTCAAGTTTTAATTCTTAATATACTTCAATATTATATACCTCTTCCCGATTGGTAGTATTTTTTTCTTTTTTCTCATATTTAAATAAATTGCAAACTATAGTTTTGTATAATTTAGAAGCATTTTTTTTAAATTTTGTAAATGTAAGAACCATGGATTCGTTTCTTTTTTTTTTACGATATTTTGATGTTGACTTGACAGAGCTCGGCAGTTAAGAATATGTCATGCTCACTTAAATGTCTCACTGGTGGTGGCGCGTGTGTTGGATCATTCGGTTCCCTACGAAATGGTTGAGCTGGATGGTGCTGATCCACGCGTCATGTTCGTGAACGGGCGCCGTCGGTTGAGACTGGTCATCTCTTAACTGCCAGGGCTTATTTTTGAATTTTATATTTTAAATTGTTTAGTTTTTTTTACATTGTTCTCACATATAGAAGCAATAAAATAATGTACCCAGGATTTTGTAATAATATCTTGATTTAAAAGAGTGTCCGTGGAGTTTCTTGCCCGTTCTTCTCCACAGAGATCTACGTTTTGGAATGGGCAACTAGCTTCAATTTTCTGACTAACTGACCGACAATTTAATTTTGACAATTCAAAAGTGCCTGAAAGGGTTTAATTGAAATAAATGATTTGAATTTGAGTTTGAGTTTGAGTTTGAGTTTTCCCCAACTATGTTGGGGTCAGATTCCGGAGTCTGACTGGATGCAGCTGAATACCAGTATTTTACAACTGGAGGATAATTTGGACGATAATTTACTAAGATAGGCAAATTGATTGAAAATTATAGAACAATGGTGCTATAAGCGTAGTCAGAAGATCGTTGCAGGTGACTTTTCTGACTTGGGTCGGCCGAAGTAAGGGAAACCTGTTGAGAAATCTATCGCTATGCGTAACTCTAACTGACATAAACTCTTTAAAAAAAAACGGTCCTCCAAAAAAGACACTACAAAGTGAAAACTAACTTTACTTTCGGAGGTCAGTGTTGTCGGGTTCGCCTGTTCGTTGTTTGCCACTGGCTTCCTTTTTTGCAATAAAGTTTTTATTTTTCGCTTTTAAGTTGTAATCTTTACCAATACTTAATTTTTATTTAAAAACTACTTCATCACTACTGAACCATTTTTGATGAAATTTCTATGGGACAAATAAAGTATATCCTTACAAATAAAAAAAGAATTTTGCAAATCGGCTTATACATAACGGAGTTCTGAGGTAACAAACATAAAATAAAAATAAAAAATACAGTCGAATTGAGAACCTCCTCCTTTTTTGAAGTCTGTTAAAAATAGTGAGATGCCTCCTAACTGAGGCGCATTTCTCGTAATTTTAAAAACGTTCACAGTCTGATCTCACTCTCAATCTGTCAAAAATACCTCTAATTTGCCTACATTTTGACATTTGTTTGTCGCCGAGATGACACTGCGAGAATTGGCCTTCAGATGTAAGTAATTAGTTCCCGTTGTTTTAAACTTTTGGTGGGCCCAATTTATATTAAATTGCTATTGATTACCTAAGAGGAAACATACGGGTAGAGACTACCTGCTAAACTTTTGAAGACCAGTAGTAGCATTTATCTTCAGATCTTAAACTTGGAAAAATTGTTTGTCCTTAAATCCGCCAAAAACAAAATCTAGCCGTCTAGCGTTTTCATAAACAAACATATTGGATGTATATAATTGGCGACTAACAAGCCTTTTCTCTCGTCACTTACGTCTCGTTACGTCGTCCCTTCTCGTCAAAACGTTAGTGGGTCCTATCAATCACCACTTTGTTTATATCCGCAAAAAAATTTTTTCGTATCTACCTAAATTAAAGAGTCTAAAGTAGGTCATTTAATTGCGCTGAGTAGCTGATAGTAATCGATTGGCTACGAGTGCTACGCTGCGCTACGTCGTAGCACTCGTCGTGCTACGTAGTATTAAGGCGACGCTCGGGGGCTACGAAACTACGAGGTTCTAATAATAGAGAGCAGAACTAGTGAGTTGTAATAACAAGATAATCTTGAACTAACGAGACAGTAAACATTGCTCATTTTGTTTTGTACCGTAAATTAAATCTGATATCCTGCGACTTGTATTGAATAACAAGGTGAAATTGTTCAAGTTTGTTCTGTTGTTAGGCTCAATAAACTTTTAAATGATGCTTGGAGTTTCCTTGTGTTGCTTTAAGTTTGGAGTTCTAAGAACGTGATTGATTATCGAGAAGGGACAAAATAAATAGATTTTATTGTTTCTTTATTCATGTATTTTTTTATCGATAGATATGACATACCTATAACTTCAACATTCTGATTCATTCTGCAGATAATCCTCAGTAACATAATAATGCATATATCCAACGATCTATCCCCCCTCCCCTTTTCTACTTGTACACGTGTGTATGCACTAATTGGTCGACCGCAGAACAGCGGCCGCGTGATAAATTGCTCCTGCCATATGCCACCGCAGGCTAGCTCAATGGTACCTACAGATACCACAGATAGATTAGTAGCAGTAGCTCTGCTCTTCACAATGGACAAATATGGATGTCGAAGTTTCAAGGCAATTTATCAGCTCAAGTGTTTTAGCCGACTTTGAAAATGAGGAAGAATTAATAAGAAACAAAACAGAGGGCACAAAGTTTCGAAACTGCTTAAAATCAATTATTATTTTCTGTTTTATAGGATGGTTTTCTTTTAAAGCTTTGCCTAAGAAACAAGAGGCGCCTGATTATCAGCAATTAACGTTTAGTAAATATAAGAATCACGCAGTTAAGAGTAAGCTGAGTACTCTTACGATACTACAACTTGACTGCTAAGTGCCGACCGCTTCGAGTGCAACAATAGACTGAGTAACTCTTACGATACTACAACTTGACTGATAAATGCCGACCGCTTCGAGTGCAACAATAGACTGAGTAACTCTTACGATACTACAACTTGACCATAACACAAGCATTAGGTTGCTTAGCTTGGGACTAGATGGCGCTGTGTGAAATGTCCAGGGATATTATTATTACTGAGTAACTCTTACGATACTACAACTTGACTGCTAAGTGCCGACCGCTTCGAGTGCTATAATAGACCGAGTAACTCTTACGATACTACAACTTGACTGTTAGATGCCGACCGCTTCGAGTGCTACAATAGACTGAGTAACTCTTACGATACTACAACTTGACCATAACACAAGCATTAGGTTGCTTAGCTTGGGACTAGATGGCGCTGTGTGAAATGTCCAGGGATATTATTATTACTGAGTAACTCTTACGATACTACAACTTGACTGTTAGATGCCGACCGCTTCGAGTGCAACAATAGACTGAGTAACTCTTACGATACTACAACTTGACCATAACACAAGCATTAGGTTGCTTAGCTTGGGACTAGATGGTGCTGTGTAAAATGTCCAGGGATATTATTATTACTGAGTAACTCTTACGATACTACAACTTGACTGCTAAGTGCCGACCGCTTCGAGTGCTATAATAGACCGAGTAACTCTTACGATACTACAACTTGACTGTTAGATGCCGACCGCTTCGAGTGCTACAATAGACTGAGTAACTCTTACGATACTACAACTTGAATGCTAAGTGCCGACCGCTTCGAGTGCTACAATAGACTAAGTAACTCTTACGATACTACAACTTGAATGCTAAGTGCCGACCGCTTCGAGTGCTACAATAGACTGAGTAACTCTTACGATACTACAACTTGAATGCTAAGTGCCGACCGCTTCGAGTGCTACAATAGACTGAGTAACTCTTACGATACTACAACTTGAATGCTAAGTGCCGACCGCTTCGAGTGCTACAATAGATTGAGTAACTCTTACGATACTACAACTTGAATGCTAAGTGCCGACCGCTTCGAGTACTACAGTCCTAAGTCAACACTATTCCCCAAGTGAAGTCCAATTATACGTCCCGTTTAATGTCGTCATCTTCCATCCCCGGTGGGACAGTTCGCACGTATGAAGAGTGCAGCATCCGAAATGAATACTGAAAGTCTCTGTAATTCCGCTGAACGTATAGAGTGACGAGCGAGCCACCGGGCTAGTGGTCATCTCAATTCGCGAGAATTACTATGAGACTGTGAACTGAAGTGATTTGATTTCGAGTCGCATATGTTTTGATGGCGTAAAGGGCCAAGTTGGTACCTGTTCAGATATTGCAAGCTGGATATTCAATAGTTTTTGAAGATTAGAAAAACAAGAAAGTCTTGTGTCTTCTAAAGGTAAGTAGCCTCTTAAGCTTAAATGAAATAGATGTCTTGTACTTTAAAGTTGTGACATTTCTATTCTAATTTAAAAATTATGGCATAGCATACTATCATGAAAGTTTACCGAACCAACTTTTTTATTAAAATCAAATCTGCCAATCAATCACCATACCAGAATATACATTTGCTGAAAGTGGTTTGTGCACATGGTATTTCAAGACACTAAAGTGTTAATTTGTCAATTCCAGCGACCACAAACTAGGTTCCTATGGTAGTGTCTGTCAAACGATTTCTTCTCAACGCGTTCACATCAAACGTAACATTTTAGAATCTTCACTTCGATTCGGTTGATGTCCGCTCTATGTGGTTCACTTCCACTCATGTTTGTTTCTGAGAGATTTTTACTAGTTCGTAAAGTAAATGAGTCGAGTTTAAAATTAAATTAAAAATTAAAAAAACCCCCGACTATGTGAAACCCTATAAAAAGAAAAAAATAACCTAATTTCAAGGTTATTTTTTTCTTTTTATAGGGTTTCACGTAGTCGGGGTTTTTTTAAATTTTTAATTTATTTTTTTATTTCATGATTTTTGTAGGGACTCCTTATTATTTCTTTTCTTTTATTTTCTTGCGTTTTAAGATTCAGATAATTTGGTATTTAATTAGGTTTTTGTAATTCGCCATTTTGTCGTGGTGGCCATCTTGGATTTGAAATTTGTCATAGTGTATAGTATTCTACTAGTCAAGCCCTTTCATTTGATACCCATATTCAGGAAGTTGTGAAAAAAAAAATGTTATTTGCCATTTTGTGGCGGTGGCCATCTTGGATTTGAAATTTATCATAGTGTATAGTATTTTACTAGTCAAGCCCTTTCATTTGATACCCATATTGAGGGAGTTGTGAAAAAATATATAATCCGCCATTTTGTAGCGGCGGCCATCTTGGACCGATTTTCATAAAACATAGCTAAGAACACTTCCGATAAATTCACCTTTCAAACAAAAAAAAACAAAATTAAAATCGGTTCATCCGTTCGGGAGCTACGATGCCACAGACAGACATACACACACACACAGACACGTCAAACTTATAACACGCCGTCGTTTTTGCGTCGGGAGTTAAAAATAAAAATGGTATTTTATTCAGTTTGTTAAACGAGATACTTTATTTGTACCATTTTTGCTTTTTCGTTTAAGCAATGTTATTTGCATTATATATGTCGATGCCACTGCAAGCTGTTCGTTACAAGTGGCATAATGAACGCTTTGGGATGGAAGTAGTGATTTTATTTGCCAGCAATGGTAAGATTCTAGGTAACTAAGAATAAACGTACGATTCAATCATTGTATAATAATTTGATAGGCCATCTTATTTGTCATATTTTTCTACTTATAAGCATCTGTTATGTCCTATTCTGAAAAATTCTTCAGGTACTAGAAAAATTAATGAAAAGTATTGATAAAGTTATACCAACGAATTTTCTCATGAACTACGCATGCATAGCATGTCGTATACAGCGCTTCTATCGCTAACCGCGCTTTAAGTTTGTAGCTGTACGAGCACTCATTTTAATTCTCTATACGCCACCAACGTCAAGAAGTGTCCTTTACCTTACTCAAGTCCGAACTTCAAAAACCCGCCGTGTTTACTACCAATTTACTATATATCCTCCAAAAACTCAACCACATACTTTATTTTCAACAACATAAAGATCAAATTCAAACAACATTCAAAACTTCAACAGCATTGATTGAAGGTTTTCGGACGCATGCGCGCTTTCCACGGCGGCCATTTTCAGGGAAACCAACACAGTGCTACCTCCTGTATATACACAGACACTTGTAACACACACTTACAAGAATGTATCAAGTTTTCCGAAGGATGTTGAGACAGTGTGCGTGCTGATTAGTGCGCCTGTGTGTGCGGGATGCTGAATAAAGCTGCATCCATATGGACGACTGATTGAGTTCGTACGATTGTTTGCTTGTCCCCTCTGCGGATTATGTGAAGTTTACAACCGTCGAGTGATCTAACGAAGATTTGGAATATTTTCGATTATTTGTGACACGTCGCTTCAGCTTTTCCTAGTACAAAAATAATATAGATAATTAGCTGGTATTGTATTGGTTATTCGATTAAAGCATGTTGTCGACTAGATCAATATAACATACATTTAAGGATCTTTTTATTCTTATGTCATTTGGGCAAAAACATGAAAACACAGCTACAAAAATAACGTTCCCCATTTACTGATTAGTCAATTGCGAAGTGCAGATTTACTGTTTAATATTTAAATATACAGGATAAATTTTTATTCAGTGCGTAAATTTTCACAGGGTGTTCTACCCATGAATATGAACAACTTTCACTATGGGACCATCTCTGAAATCACAAAAAAAAAATCAGCTGTTTCTTATAAAAGTTCAATACCTACTCGACCAAAATGTATGAATCTGCTGATTTTTTTTTCGTGATTTCAGAAATGGTCTCATAGTGAATGTTGTTTATATTCATGGGTAGAACACCCTGTAAAAATTTACGCACTGAATAAAAAATTATCCTGTATACGAGTACCTATGTTTTAACAATGACACCGGTGACTTAAAAATTGTGTAGAAATCGGATGGTACGAACATGTGATATGGACGAATTAGGGAAATGTCGTCAAGAATTATTTAAGTATGAATATGGATGGCTATACGAGTAAAAGATGATGTGTGAAAGATGGTATGGCTAGAAAGGAAGTGACTTACGAGATGCCGACTAATAGGGAAGTTTTTAAGTAAATAATGTTGCGCCGACCCCAAATAAATTGGGATAAGGACGGGAGTATCATGATGATAAAAATGATGATTTAACTATCACTGCATCAGCATAATAACTCATTGTGAAGCATTTTTCCACACAAAACCGTTTGGTGGGCCAGCTACCGCTGTTTACTTTTTAATTCCAAACGTAAATTGTACTTTTAAAATGTAATCTAAACGGTTAATCCTCTAAATTGAAACATCAAACGAAATTAGACGAACGCGTTTGATCCCCACGTGTTTACACGTGCGGCCAAATAAATCGGACACAATAAAATTCGTACCGACAGCTACGAATTCGTTAGAACGAGCCGCGTCCCGTCAAATTGCCGATGAAAACACCGGGCCCATGTTAAAATATTCATACAATTTATTCAGGAAATGTTCACCCTCTGGACGCGGCTCTACGTCTGACCTGACCTGGCTTGAGAGGGACACAGATTTAGTCAGCCTCGCGCCGCCACCGCCGGCGGGTGTTCGGCAAACGCGCTCTTTTACCATCCACTGTGTCCATCCCTCTCCTGCAAACCGATACCACCGTTTGTGCGAAAGAAAGGCACGAAAAAATCGCGTGAAAATAGGTACGTAGTAATTAAGTGTGACCGGCGGAATGCAGGGTTAAAGTCTTTATGAGTGCACCCGTAATTAAATTTTGATGTTGAGTTTATGTACGAGGAAATGTATTCGGACGTCGATTGTACGTGGAAATGTGAGGTTACTTTTAATGTTTTGTACAATTTGTCAGCTGACAGTAATTGTTTTTGATTGGTTCCCGAAAGTGGGCCATTATTTTGGCATTCATTGTGTCATTCTGACGAACAATTTCTTAATTTTCTTTGGTTGTTATGCTTATAAACATATATTATGATATCGGCCAAATTCATCTTAAACCTCTGTAGCCCAGGTGTGGGTAGCGGTAAGTGTGTCAAACACACAGCATCACGGCTAGAGCTATATGTGTCGTCATTAATGACTAGGAACAGCGCTGCTGGCTAATGGTATGTAATTTGTAACCCCTGTTTATACAGAGCGCAGGATTTGACTAACTTTCTAAACATTGCACGTTCCGGACAAACATTTGTTCGAATACGAGATGTGTTTGCGAGATTTTGGCTGCATTGAGCCAGAATTAGACGAATTGTTTCAGAATATTAGTTTAAAGAGCATGCTTCAGTCGCTTTTATGTTTCTAAGTCATTTTCAAAAGAAAGAGTTCTTTTAACTTAATTTAGCTATTTTTTAATGCAAATGTACAAATTATCCACTTTAAGCTGTTCATGTTAATGCAGTACTAACGTAGGTTTAGCAATGCTTTGACGCTAATTAGGAATCGCAAGTATAATTTTACTCCTCGTACAATCTGTAAAAGCATACCTACTTGAGATAATAAAACAAAATGCTGAATAAGTAACAGACAAAGCCTTATTTAGAAGTAGTGTAGAAACACAAAATGAAATAAAAACACACGTTAATATTTTATTTAAAAAAAACTTGTAAATCATGTTTTCTCGTCTCCTCTTCATTTTCAATCAAAACAAAATACCGATCAAACGTGGACCTAATGCGTGTCAATGCAATAACTGTACTCAAATAAGTTGCACTTGTTAGTGCCATAGATTGTAATCTTACAGGAGTAGCCATGCTGTCACACCACTACGAAACATTCTCTCGGCCGGAGTTTTACTATTACGGCTCTATATATACGTCACGGCACGGTTGGCGCAGTAGTTAAAGCGATTGACTGCTGCGCTGCGTGTCGCGGGTTCGATTCCCGCACGGAACCAATATTTGTATGGCCTACGAGTAGTTGTTCCGGGTCTGGCTGTTTGTGTATGTGAGTTTAAATGTTTGTAAACGCACCCACGACACAGGAGAAATTCCTAGGCAACGTTTTTTTTTTTTTAAACTAACTAAACTAATAAGTAACTGATACGTTTCTTGTTTTATTTTTTTTTGTTTTTGCGGTCGTTTCGGAAGTATAGCATGCGACCTTACTATTGTGTTACAACATTGATTGAACTTATGACTTATGAATGCGATATCTAGTTATGGTAGAGAGCAGATTTTAGCTTTGTAAGTTTTTTTCAGAAAAAGTCGTGCAACATTGAGATAAGTATAACTTTATTTCTTAGATTGTCCTTGTTATTACAGTTTATTTAAAACAACAAAGTGATTCTATGGGGTTCCATCTTTTTACTTTTTAAGGTGAACCCTAAAAAAATATGATTTTAAGCACCCTTGAAAACACTACTCCTTACCGTTTACCTCTTCGTAAGTTTAGACATGTATGTTAAAAACCATTTACAAAAGGATTTAAAATCGTTTAGCCGAATAAATGCTCGCTGGTGGTTTGTTGATTTATGACTCCCCCGAGACTGCATTATGATAGCTAGCCGCTATTCATAGCTGCGATCTAATGGTTCACTTTATTGGCGCACTCCAGCTACTTAAGAATCTGCTCACATCTTAAAACAACAATCTCAAGAGCAATCAAAACATTTCGCTAGATATAAAATGTTTGTAGAAATGTTACAACAAATAATATCGTTTATATTTACAGCGGAACCACTAACTATTACTTCCGTTTCTATATTCCAAACTTCGTGTTTTCTTTCGTACTTAATACGAGTTTAGAATAACTTTCGACTTTATTCTCACTTTGTTCACACATTATTTATACGAGCTAAGTGTTACATGTAATTTTACTTACACGTAATTTGAATAATGTGTTGGGTAAGAAAAACAGCAGATGTTAACCCTCCCACGCTTGTGATAGTCGCTGGAGTGAAATGGATATATAATGGGTCGGTGTTTAGGCTTACGAGTAATACTTGTATCCGAGGATACGTTAATATCATTTAGTATTAGAGGGTTATGAGAATACCAAACAGTTTCATTAATGAATCAACGTTTGTAAGCGAAGCTGATGGATTGAGAATTGTTCAGTGCTATTATTTTGTTTGTCTGAACTATTAGTTTAAAGAGAAAAGATTTGATTTTTTGTATATTTGTTTGTTACGCTTTCACGCTAATACCGCTGAACGAATTTGGAATTGCAGAATTAAATTTGGCACATGGGTATACCATGACCTGGATTAAGACATAGGATACTTTTTATTCCGCCGCCCACCGGAGATGAGACGTATGCGGGTAAAACCGCGGGGTGCGGATAGTTAAGCATATATGTAGGTCTTAGATTGATAAGATAATTTTTAGAAAAATACCTCCTTGGACTTTTACAAAGAGCCCTTGTTCTTCCCAGAAAACATTCAGTCAACATCTAATTCTGGCGCCAAGCATATTGCCGTGCTCAGTGGTCACGCGTCATTACGATCATATGAGATCATTGAGGCAAAACAGTAGACTTTTCGTGAGTCTACCCTTTATAGCAGAACTTTTTTAGTTATAATATTATTTTGCATAACAGCGCATGGCATAAACTTCATTTCGCAGAAAATCATTTGGCAAACAGTCATTTGTCATACATTCAAAACTCATAATTTTGTAAGTCAGAATCATCTTTAGGCATATCATAATCCATAATAATAAAAAAGTAGAACCATCATATCGCAGAAAGTTCACAGTCAGAATCGTCTTTTGGCATATATTTCATATCGATAGTCATTAAAAGGCAGAACTATCATATCTCAGAAAGTTTACAGTTAGAATCATCTTTTGGCATACATTTCATATCCATAATAATTGAAAGACTCATCTATGACATTACAGAAAATTCATTCAGTCATTCATTTACCATGCTTGCAGCAAGCATGCAGCATGAAAACAAGCATACACCATGCATGCAACAAGCATGCAGCATGCAAGCAAGCATGCAGCATGCAAGCGAACACGCAAACAAGCATACACCATGCATGCAGCAAGCATGCAGCATGCAAGCAAGCATGCAGCATGCAAGCAAGCATGCAGCATGCAAGCGAACATGCAAACAAGCATACACCATGCATGCAGCAAGCATGCAGCATGCAAGCATGGTTTCTGTCACGGCTCCGGCGCTGCGGGGCTCCGGCGGTCCCACGCGAGCTTATCGTCGCAGATGGTTTTAAGGCTCACCGCCCAGCCTCAGCTGCGGCGGCGAGCATTAATACCACCTGCTCCTCAGCTCGCGGGCCACCTCGCCCCGCCGCACCTACGCGGGCTTAAATTACACTCTAGGGCAGACAAGACTATGTGGAGGCGGTTTTGCAGCGATTCGTTTCTGTCACTAACTTTTGTAGCACGACATATTATTGACTTTTCACGACAATATTTTAATTTAAGTTTAAAAATGCTATTTTATAGAAATTGTAAAATTATTTCAAACGAAATTCTGCCATGTTCATAGTATGCGAAGTGAACGTTATGCTAAACGAAATTATGCGAAATTTTAACCTTGTCAAAGGTAATTATGCCAAATAAAATTCTGCTATCTCAATAGTATGCTATTGTAAATTCGGACATATAAACATTCGGCCAAACAATAATTATAATAAATAATTTTTATGTCTTAAACAAAAACAAAATTATATTACAATTATTATTATTATTTTTTTTTTTGAGTGTTTTCTCTTCTCAGCTCTTTGGCTGGTTTTTGCAACATTTACGGACCGAAGTCAAGTAAATGCAGCGTGTGGTGTGTCATGTTAAAGGTGTGTTGTGATGAGGACCTAGTTCGTTTTCATCTATTTGCATGAACTTTCTGACAATGCGACATGTATTTAATATTGCAGCTTTTTGTAGGGTGATATACAGGGTTTCTTTAAGGTTTAGTAATTTAAGACTATGGAGAAGGTGATTTGGGATGACGCCTGTTGTGGAGAGGACTATAGGGACCACGTAAACTTTTTGTTGGCGCCATATTCTAGCTACTTCATCTTTGAGTTCTGCGTATTTACTAATTTTTTCAGATATTGTCTTCTGAATGTTGTGGGTGTTGGGAACGGCAATATCTATTAGGTAAGTTACTTTATTTATTTTATCCTGTAGGGTTATATCCGGTCTATTATAGTGAATTGTCCTGTCGGTGAGAATGGCGCGATCGTAGTAAAGTTTATGTGTGTCATTTTCTAAGATAGTTTGAGGTGTGTAATTGTAGTAAGGAATGTTAGGGTCTTGAATGAGTGTGTATATGAGTGCTAATTTTTGATGAATTACATTTGCTACCTGATTGTGCCTATGCGTGTAGTCTGTCTGCGTGAGAGTTGTGCACGCTCCTGTTATGTGCTGAATTGTTTCTGGTTGAATGTGACACTTGCGACATTTATCATTTGTTACTGATGGATCTTTGATAATAAATTTTCTGTAATTTTTTGTGTTAATAATCTGGTCTTGTATCGCAATTATAAATCCTTCAGTTTCTGGGAATAAATTGCCTATTTTAAGAAACTTATTTGAAGCTACTTGGTTTACATGGGATTGTTCTAGGTCATGAGGATGTCGGCCATGAAGAATCTTTTTATTATTTTCTTATTATTATTATTATTATTATTATTTTTTATTATTATATTCGTTTAAACAAAATTATGCCAAGTGTGTTATGCCAAATATATTTCGGAGCATCAAGATTCTGCCAGATGAGGGACCCCATAACTACTTTTCATCGAGTGAAAGTTAACTAAACCAACCCAACTATATATCTAAGCAAACTCTGGCATCAAAAAAATTCTCTACCTCTCTTCCCAAACATTCTCAAGCCTAGTTTGCCGTCAGTCACAGTACCCATCAGTCGGGCCGTCAACAAGCCGTAGCGAGGACTACTATCGTGAGTATGTTACGTGACGCGAATGTGAACAAGTCCTGGAGGTAATCAGGTCAACGGACGAACCCACTGACAATTGGGATGTCACGACGAAAATAGGAGTTTCAAACTTTCGGTAACAGTACTGAAGTGGCTCTTAATCGAGACGGGATTTGAGCTACACAGAACTACGTAAGTACTACGCAGTTCATAGGGCTACAAAGAGCTACTAGTTTTATATACTGATAAAAGAGTTTGACATAGAATATTGGTTTATTCTAGTTTAGGCTCGTAGTAACGTGTTTGTTTCGGAATTGCCCACGTACTTTCAGCCTCAAAATTAGCTCTTATTCACGAACCTATAAAAACAGCTTGTGATAATAATTCTATATAGTTACACATAATAAAATCGTAGCGAAGTCAAAACTGTACAGTTAATGTTTTTGAAAAAAAGTAACTGCTGTAAGGTCTGGGAATGATTCTAATGCCAAAAATATAGTTTTATAATGTTTGTCTGTTTGCCTGAATGTATATTCCAGCATCACGCAAATACTACCAAATAGATTCAGTTCAAATTTTGTAAAGATATTCCCTATATGTCTGGTCAGTCTGTATGCTATAAATTATCACGCTGGTGGATGATCAATATATTATATTCGTCTTCTTCTATAGTTTACCACAAATTGTAAAAAGACGAGCCAAAGGGAAATATTGCAGACAGTTACAGATGCTACCTTGTAAATGATTGTCTTCATGCTATACCTTAATGAAGCTAAGTAGTTAATCATGACATGTGGTGAATTTTTTAAACGGGACAGTAACTGTAGGTACCTTATTCAAATAAAATAATTTTTATTTTAGAAATACATCCATTTAGAATTTACACCCGATTACAAAGGACACCAATAACGTTTCATACAAAATTGGGCCCAAAACCCAAAGGGCCAATGAAAAAAAATAATACCCTAATTGCGTAACATACGATCAATCGGAATCGGTTTCATTTTGACAGTTCAACAACATTCATTGCGTTATTTACGTGTTGAGCAGACAAATTTTTTGAACTTATGAAGCAATGGATTAGGTGTGGGATGCAACCTGTGTCGACACCCTCGCGCCATCCCATCTTCCTAGCACGGTGGGCTGTGCTGGGGCGGCTGCTGCAGGAGCAGAAAACTTCAAATGGCGCAAATATGACAACCTTATTGGGAGCTATATGTTTGAGCCGTTTGGGGTTGAAACACTAGTGCCTTTGGGTCCGAGTGCTCATCAAATTTTTCGGGCCATCACCAAGCGGTTGGTTGACTCTTCACGTAACCAGAAGGCTGCCTTATTTTTAGCCCAAAGAATCAGCATTGCCATCCAACGTGGTAATGCTGCCAGCCTTTTGGGCACTTGTCCCATTGACAGTGATGCGGACGAATTTTTTGATGCCCCATGAGCAAGTTAATACTGCCTTTTTCTATATTTTTTTTGTATAATATACTTATATATAATTGTATATATTAGTGTTAGCTTGTAAAAATAGTAATTAATATGTGTATGTTAAATCAATTGTTAGTTTATAAATGAACATGTGTTGTAGTGAGCTTTTGCTGTCTGTCAAAACAACCACCTTCCTGTGTACACCAGCATTACGAACATAAGACAATGCTTCCGATATCGCAACAAGCTCCAAGGTCATAGTACAAACTTTTTTATCAATTTTAAAATAGTTATCATAAAGAGACATTGATGTATTCGGTACATAAAACGCTGTTCCTTGACCGTTCACATTGGCAGTCAGATGTGGTTAGGGTATAATGGGACTGATATGCACAATGTGTAAAAGTCCTTATAATAAATTTAAAAAAAAATGAATATAAAAAACTAATGTTTCAAATTTATGGATTAACAATTTACTTCAAAATGATTCAGATTCCGATTGATCGCGTGTTACGCAATTAGGGTGCTGGTCGGGGAAGTTCTCCTTATAATTTTTTACAATTCGCCGGATCTCTACGACCATTCCTTCAGCTGTTTTTATTAAAGTTTAGAAACCTACTTTTATACATTTCAATGAAATATAAAACTACCGATTGGCGAAAATAGATGAAAGGTTTCCATGAACAAGTAATTATTACCTACAATGACAAGAAACCTCTGCGAGTGTTTCTATGACAATCTTTTTGTTTATTTAGTTCATTCATCCAGTTGTTATATTTTTTCATGTACAACTATGAAGAATAAAAGTTAATACTGCCCTAAAGAGTAAGAAACAACAGAGTATTGGTAAAGGTCAACTTATTATATAAGGATACCTTCCTACAATAACAAGGAAGAAAGGAAGTCATTTTAAGTTGATCTGCACCAATATCCCGCCTCCTCCTCTCTGTATTAATAATTATAAATTATTTATTTATTAACTGATGGTTCATAGAACGTACACAGAAAAACATACACATAACAAGTTTAGGCCTTTTCTGTTATCTATGGTTATAATGAAAATAAATATCTAAGGTTAGGTGACTATTAATGAGAACTCCCATGTGTTTACAACCTACTGTTATATTATTTTAGTGATAGCCGTTCATCAGGAATAATCTGTAAGAATGATTCAGTGAGTGTATCAGTGTTGTGTCATTAGGTAACAGGAACGTATGCGTTAAATAACAGAATAGTTCTCTAAAAACGAAAAACTTCGAGCAATAGGAATAGGAATTTCCACAGCTGTAGGTGTTGCCCGTGTGGGAAGCATCCCAGGCAACACCTACAGCTGTTGTCCATGTAAGAAGCAGCTCGTCCTAACGTTGACACTCGCAGCTTTCAGTACCACCGTGCTCTCCGGCGTCACCAGTCCTTCCTGACTCTCTGCATATTTTTGGCTGCTGAGACCAAAACAACATACGTAGTATACAGTTTTATAAAAAAATCAGCTCATATTTAGTAATTGTGTGCCACAATTACTAAATATTATATGCAGTTTTTTTTTTTAATAAATCTTGGCGATTTCCTTTCATTTGACTTCTTTATATGCTCTATTAAACTAAAATGCGCAAGTCAGGGTTATTACTTATTTATAAAGGCTTATAAACAAAGACATACACAGCATTAAACCACAGCCTTAGACATAATTATAGATCTCACATATTAAATTACAGGAAAGGCTCGGCACTGTTAATTACAACGTTTAACATTATACAAAATATTGTTACGAGCTTCGGGTTCGTGACAATTAAAAATGCCGATAAAAATTACCAAAAGTTACACTTTAATTAATCAACACTAATTACAACTTGAAACACACTAATTATAAAACACAATCGCTCTTAAATCACACTTGAAGATCGCTTTCGATGTATTCGCATCTGTCACAGAACTAAGTCTGATTGCTCGCGGCTAATCCCGGCCTTATACAATGTGGAGATGATAATACGATCATAAATGAAACTTCGTATAAGTCATGATATTCCCAACCTGCACAAAAAAAATCAAATGAATATATCCAGTAGTTTAGCCACAGGACATTATTTTTCATTTTAAGTATTTTCTACATGATGTATTGTAAACAGGAAAGCACGCGACAGGTTAACGACACACGTTGCCAGCTCGCTACCAAGTAATCTCTGTCGCTACTTCAAAAACCTACGCCTTTTCTTTAAAATTTATTTTCTCAATGCAAATTATACTTTATGCCTGAGCCCTAAGAGTAATAAAAGCGTATCATCACAACTAGATAAAAAAATGCATGCGGAAGTCATAACTTTCTGTTACGCACTCATGTCAATCGCAAAATATGTATGTGCGAAAGAGATAAGTAAATTTGCTTGTTTCTACTTTGCCTACTTGTCGCAACCTGCAGGTTACGCGGTCAGTGTGTCACCGGACTTCCTTACTGCCTGTGACACGTTTTGTTCCGCTCTGGAATTTCGGATGCGCCCGCGCCCGTTTGAAGTCGCCGCGCGAGTGTTATCGTATCTTTGTTGTTGTGTTGTGTTGTGCGAAATTTGACGCTTTGTTTTAATAGTGACAGGACACATAACGTATTATAGGTACTTAGTTAAATAGCTAAGTAAACTTTGCGAAATTAGACGCTTAATACTTGGTGTTTAAAGGTTTTATTATTAAATAACCATGCCTCGTTACAATTACACAGCTTCGGAGTACACCGATATGATTTTAGTGTATGGGGAGTGTCACGGAAATGCCGCTTTAGCTGTACGGACATACCGTGAGAGGTATGGGAACACCCGTATGTGTCCGACCCACGGGCGCACTATTGTACAAGCTGTCCAGAGGATACGGGAAAATCAATCCTTGATCCCGCACGTAGATGGTGCTCCTCCACGTGCAAATGTGATTCCAGATGAAAGAGTTATTAATTATTATGATCGCAATCCGACGTCCAGTCTGCGTAATGCAGGTCGACATTTTCGAGTAAATCACAAAACTATTCAAAAAGTTTTGAAACGTGACAAACGCAGACCTTATAAGTACAAGAAAGTACAAGCATTGTTACCGAGAGATAAACCAATAAGAGAAACTTTCTGTCGCTGGTTAGAAACCAAACATCTCGAGAATCCTGACTTCCTGTACAATGTGATGTGGACTGACGAGAGTACATTCACAAGGAATGGTTTATGGAACCGACAGAACCTTCGGTACTGGAGCCGCGTGAATCCGCATCTAGTACGGGAGACTTCGCACCAGTACAGATTTGCTGTCAATGTGTGGGCTGGCATACACAGAAATACCATTATTGGTCCGATATTTATTGATGGCAATTTAAATGCTGTAAAGTTCATTGAACTCCTCGACGGATCTGTTTCCGAGTACACGGACGAACTTTCGCTGGACGTGTACAGACAGATGTGGTACCAGTTAGATGGAGCACCAGCTCATTCAGTGGTGTCTGCAAGAGAGCGTTTGACTCAAATGTTCGGACAGCAGTGGATTGGCCGTTTTGGACCAGTGCGGTGGCCAGCGAGGTCACCAGATCTCACGCCCCTGGATTTCTTTCTGTGGGGTCACATAAAGAATGAGGTATACTCAACAGAAGTTAATACCGTTGAGGAATTAAAAAATAGAATAATAATATCCTTTAATAAATTGAAAGAAATGGCTGCTAATGGTGGCCTATTATCAAGAGTGAGAAATAACATTATACGTCGGTGTAGTTTGTGTATTCAAGAACACGGCGGACATATTGAAAATAAAAAAAATTAATGACTGGCGACATAACTAACTGGTCGAAGTGATTGTGAATAATAAATTGATTAGTGAATAACTCGCGGGTGAATGATGCCCAACTATTTGGTTAATAATCTGTGATTTGATATAATTGAGCATTAATAATAATATTAATAATGGCGCCAAAACATTCCGTCGCTGCGTCGGCCGTCGTCGGCGTCGCCGCGCAACCCCGCGAGCGGCCGCGCGCTGCCTCGCGCTTTATCATGAATGAAACCACGCGGCGTTGCCATTCTTACCGCAGGTCAGTGTACCAATTTTATAAATGGTGTTTTATTTTGTTTGCAGTTTTAAGCTATTTAGTTTGTTAGAAATTATTTTTTTTTTAATTTCGATGTTCGGATATATTTGATAGTTGACAAATGTTTCTATAAACCAGTATTGCCAGTGTTTTCATTTAAAGTCATATTGTCATCTCCACATTGTATAGTGCCGCAGATAGTTCCAGAACCTTCTATTGTAGAACCGTCTAGAATGTTCGAGTACATACCGGCCCCGACTGACTAGATGTCGATAGTTCTAGTAAGTTCTAGCTTCGTCATATCTACTCGTCAATAGATGGCGCTAGTATTAGTTCTACCATTCCACAGTAGATGGCGACTCTATCAGTTCCGCTATTCCACAATAGATGTGTGTGTGTGTGATGTGTGATTGTCTGACGTGCTCACAAATGTCATTCATTTTATTCCGCAAGTTATTCGAATAATCCGTTATACTGCATGGGGCATCAGGTGGTATTCCAGTGATCAGGTCTGCAGGCAGCCGTAATTCTCTTCCAAAGTTTGCGAAGGCTGGTGTCACCGATGTACTTTCGTGAACAGCGCTTCGATATGACAACAAAAACGGTTGTATGTGCTTGTCCCAATCTCGTTGCCGATTTTCCACAACTTTTGCTAGGTACTTCTCCAGTGTCTGATTAAATCGTTCCACCATTCCATCCGATTGTGGGTGGTAAGAAGTTGTTCTTGTTTTATGAGTACCCATAACTCGACAAGTTTCCTGGAATATTTGGGACTCAAAATTCCTTCCTTGATCACTGTGAATCTCTAGTGGAACTCCAAAATGACAGAAGACTTCATAAACTAATTTATCTGCAACTGTCGAAGCTTCTTGGTTTGGAATGGTGAAGACTTCCGGCCACTTAGTGAAGTAATCCATCACAACCATGAAATACCACTTTCACTTTCCGGAAACGGCCCCGCAACGTCGAGGGCTATCCTCTCCCATGGTGCGCCAACATTGTACAATTTCAATGCACCTCTACTACGAGTCTGAGGTCCCTTTACAGCTGCACAACTTGTACATTTGCGACACCAGTCCTCAACATCGTCCCGACAGTGGACCCAGTAAAACCGCTCTCGTATCTTCAGTAGAGTCCGTTTTACTCCCAGATGACCTCCTGAACAACCATTATGGTACAGCTGTAGAACATCCGGTACTTGAGCTTTAGGGACAACCATTTGCAAATGACAGCTATCTCCCTGAGCATTTTCCCATTTTCGCCACAGGACTCCATCCTGAATCACCAAGCTGTCCCATTGGACCCAATAGCTTTTTGTGATCGAACTCATCGCCGAGACGTCGCTCCACCTGGGCTTAGGAGCTCTGGCCTTCATCCACTCCAGAATCGGCTTGATGTCCAAATCTTCCTGCTGTGCACGTTGTAGGCTTTCCTTCCACTCGATGCTGAGGTCTGTCTTGAGCATCTTCACAGGTACGACTTCTTTACTTTCTTGCCTAGTACAATGCTTGCGACTGCATCAGCAACGCAGATGCATTGTCAAGAAGACCTTGTCCTGAAGACTTTCAGGACAAGGTCTTCTTGACAATGCATCTGCGTTGCCATGAGATTTTCCGCTGCGATGTTCGACCACGAAGTCGTATTCTTGCAGAAGTTCAATCCATCTCGCAACTTGTCCTTCTGGATTTTTGAACTGCAATAGCCATTTCAGTGCAGCATGGTCGGTTCGTAAGTGGAATTTCCGCCCCAGAAGATATTTGCTAAAGTGCTGCAATGACTTTACCACAGCAAGCAGTTCTCGTCTCGTAACACAATAGTTCCTTTCAGGTTTCGACAATGACTTGCTGAAGTATGCTATCACAAATTCTTGATCGCCATTCCGCTGGGACAACACACTGCCAAGTCCTATGTCGCTTGCGTCTGTGTCAACTATAAATTCCTTGCCCGCATCAGGGTATCCCAAAATAGGTGTTTTGCACAGACGGTCCTTTAGCTCCTGGAATGCGATGTCGCAACTTCCATCCCAGCAGAAATGTCGCTTCTCCTCGGTTAGCTTATGCAGGGGTTTGGCTATATCTGCAAAGTTAGTCGCACAAACCCAGAAATGCTCTGACCTGCGTCTTGTCTTTTGGAATTGGCCAATCCTTGACAGCGGCGATTTTCTCTGGATCCGTGCGGATACCTTCTTCAGACACTACATATCCCAAAAAGCTAACTTGCCGTTTGAATAGTGAACACTTCTTTGGACTTAACTTGAGGTTGGCACTCTGGATCTTCATGAGCACGCGTTCCAGGTTTTGAACATGTTCTTCAAAAGTACGGCCTACAATGATGATGTCATCCAAGTAGACCAGGCAGGCATCGCCAATTAGCCCGGTAAGTACAAGTTCCATCA
Source organism: Apamea anceps (assembly GCA_951799955.1). Classification (NCBI taxonomy): domain Eukaryota; kingdom Metazoa; phylum Arthropoda; class Insecta; order Lepidoptera; family Noctuidae; genus Apamea; species Apamea anceps. The sequence goes on along the minus strand of OX637501.1, from coordinate 23,164,100 downwards.
ACCTTTCAAACGTTGCCGGAGCATTGCACAATCCAAACGGCATAACTTTAAATTGCCACAGACCCTTTCCTGTCGAGAATGCAGTTTTCTCCTTGTCCTTAGGATCAATTTCAACTTGCCAGTAGCCACTTTTCAGGTCCAGCGTGCTAAACCACTTTACGCCAGTAAGCATGTCCAGCGTGTCATCGATTCTTGGCAAAGGATAGCTGTCCTTCTTGGTAACGTCGTTCAAACGACGATAGTCAACACAAAACCTCATGCTGCCGTCCTTCTTCCTTACCAGCACTACGGGTGAACACCATGGACTAGATGAAAGTTCAATGACACCATCCAATCAATCTTCTTAAGGCTGTACACGTTCCCTGGTAACGCCCCTTCCACGAAAAGTTCCTCTTGTCCACATTTCAAAACACCTTGCTTGACGTCAATTTCGCAACAATTCTTCCTCATAAAGTCAAGGCCCAGGATGCAATCGTCCATTATATCAGCCACGATGACATTATGCAGGTAGATTCTGTTGCCTAGCTTTAACCCTATCTTCTTCTCTCCATGGACGGGTATGCGCTGACCGGTGGCTGTTACCAAATTAATGTGTTCTCGGTTGTATGCGGAGTCCCCAAGGGACCGTTTTATCAGTTGGGAACTGACAACCGTGCGAGAGGCTCCAGTATCTATGGTCAGCTTACACGGCGTTCCGTTGACCTCGCCCTTGATGATTAGGCTGTTCCCGTCTTGGGTTTGTGTGATGAAACCCTTGGGGCTCTTTGAACATCAGCCAGCACCCGCCCCGCAGTTCTGGCTATTACTCGTTTCCCTGCTGCTGGTACTGGGCGGTGCTGTTAGCTGCACTGCCCTCTGGAGATCGACCTTCATCTCTTTCTGCAGTTCGCTTGGGGCAACTGGATCGAAGGTGGCCCCTTTCCCCACAGCCGTAGCACCTAGGGCTGTATCCTTTACTGCGGTCGCGAACTGTAGCCGCTGCAACCTCCCTGACGCGATGGGAACAATGATCCTGTCGCACGGCTTCCACCTCCAGTGCATGAGCCAAGGCGTCCTTAAGCGTCCCGTGGTGCCCGAGCCTCACAGCAGCTCTAACTTCAAGATCACGGATGCCGTCGATAAATGCCTGCACCAGGTTCCCATCAATAAGCGCAGGCACGGACTGGTAAGCTTTACGCACCAGCTTCTCCACTTCAAGGGCCCACTGCTGCAGGTTTTCATTACTACGTTGCACGCGATCCTTGAGCTGCGCACGAAACACGTGTTCCAGGTGAGCATCACCATACCGAGCCTCCAATGCCTCCAGAAGCTGCTCGTAAGTCACTTCCTTACCGAGAGCTTCCAGAACAGTTGAGGCCTGGTCGCGCAGGCCTAGGGTGAGGGCAGTCATGGCCTGACTGTTATTCCAACCATTCGCCTTCATGACAGCCTCAAACTGAATTTTGTAGGCCGACCAGGAAGAAGTTCCGTCGAACGGTGGCACTTTGAATCCACGTAGCGAAGGTGTTGTAGCTACGGGAGCTGCGATTCCATCCCCAAGTTTAAGGTAATCCAGCGTTTTCTTTACGTCAGCCACCACGTTGTCAACCCGATTACTCACTTGGTCGATCCGGATTTCAGCTTCCGACAGGCGGTCGTCATGTTGAGCAACCTTATCCTTCACCTCCTTCATGTCTTTTCCTAAGGTAGCGTGAAGGTCCTTCATCAGGAGCATCTGCTCTTCCTGGCGGCGCGCTTACTCCTCCTTATCACGTTGGAGCTGTTCTTCCAACCGGCGAGCCTGTTCCTCCTGTCGGCGAGCCTGTTCCTCCTTGTCCCGCTGGAGCTGTTCTTCCAACCGACGAGCCTGTTCCTCTTGTCGGCGAGCCTGTTCCTCCTGTCGGCGGGACTGCTCCTGCAGCATCATCATCAGGGCAGCAAGGTCTGGTGCTGCTGATGCTAGAGCTGCTGCGGGCGGGTCGGCCTCCGTGGTTGGTAGCTGGCCCTCCGACCTCTGCGGCATAGCTCCACCAAAACGTCTCTGGTCCGTCTCCTGTTGCCGTTGACTCCGGGTACGGATACCCTCCGTGTCGTCTTTAGGTAAAATCGGCATGATTAATCCTTACTTCTGACACCAATTGTTACGAGCTTCGGGTTCATGACAATTAAAAATGCCGATAAAAATTACCAAAAGTTACACTTTAATTAATCAACACTAATTACAACTTGAAACACACTAATTATAAAACACAATCGCTCTTAAATCACACTTGAAGATCACTTTCGATGTATTCGCATCTGTCGCAGAACTAAGTCTGATTGCTCGCGGCTAATCCCGGCCTTATATAGTGCCGCAGATAGTTCCAGAACCTTCTATTGTAGAACCGTCTAGAATGCTCGAGTACATACCGGCCCCGACTGACTAGATGTCGATAGTTCTAGTAAGTTCTACTCGTCAATAGATGGCGCTAGTATTAGTTCTACCATTCCACAATAGATGGCGACTCTATCAGTTCCGCTATTCCACAATAGATGGCGACAGTGGTAACTAATGTCACCATGTATCAGGCATTAATTGCGGCGCGCAACAATATGTATAAACAGCTTTAACAGAGATATGCAAATAAGATTTTATAACTTTCCATTATTAATAATAATAACTTTATTTCGGGTGGCATAGATCCATAGAAACCTTAACCTAGTACACATTACATAAACTTTTATAATTGCCGTGACTCGCCACACCTACACACGACACGACCCACTGATTCTGAAAGGGACAGTCAAAACGTACTGCTATTGCGTCCAGAATGCCGTTGTTCCTACCCCGTATACGGGCTAGCAGGGAAGCTGCTTTCTTGCGCATGATGGCCTGGAAACCATCAGTGCGCGCTTCAGCAAACATTCCAGACGCGCTGCACCGCCACGGCAGACCCAACTACATTCTGAACGCATTATTGTACTGAGTGCGCAGAGCTCTGTAGGGTCGCTGCGTATTATCTCACCCACAGACCGGTAACAATATTCCTTTTGTTTTATTACATTAAAACCAAAGTTTCTTTTACATTATCTATTCATAAACTTGGCTCAGTCATTCATTCATAATCATGGATCTGAGACTGTTACTGATGCTCCTCATGAATCCAACGTGACGCGACTCGGAAGCGAACCGACGATATCCAGGTCAACAGACTACTTTGTTGTTAATGGCGAGTTTAATTTGTCTCTTGGTTTCTGGTAAAGATTGTTTTTTAAATCGATCTTTACTAAGAGCTATTGATAATTATAATATAATTGGGTATTTTAAATCTTTTAAGAGATAGGTCGTTCTGCTGAACCCAAAATAGCTTTAAGAATATTGTTTCACTTTAAATTTTCATAATTATTTTATTTCATACATGATAAATGATAATCTACATACGTATAATAATAACACGTATTTTAAAGAATCATACGTACACTCGTATAAGGTTACAATTAGAGTATCTATTACGACTACATACTTAAATAAAAAGTAAACTAAAGTGATTAAACATCATTAAGTTTAATTCTCTATCTAAAATTTCCACCGACTCGACGACGCAAAGGTCTACGACACTCGTAGAGCTGCTACGCCGTAGCGCGTCTACGAGTTCAAATGAGTAATTAGGGAATTCGTCATGAGCCGAGCGTAGATTCTGGTAACTTTGTAATAAAACATGTATTTTGTTTGAAAATACTTTCCTAGTGTTCGCTTTAAAGCCCTTCGGAGACTCAAGAGAATAGAAATAATGTTTATAATTTAATTTTTTGTTGGCTGAAGGTCGTTGAATATGATAAAGATTACGCTTGTGTTAATATATTTTATAATTAAATTCCACTCAGTTGAACAGTGCGTTTGTGGGTAAATACAGCCGAGCGTGGCAACGAGAATGTATAACATAATGTTTTACTCCGTATTAAGTAGGTATCATGACTGAATCAATCTGAATAACATAATAGTCAATCCATCTACCGAGCCTTTTCCTAACTATGTGTGAGTCGGCTTCCAGTCTAGCCGGACGCAGCTGTATTTTACATGGAACGACTGCCAACCTCATCTCCACAACCCAGTTGCTGGGTACACGATATCCCTTGGTAAGACTGGTAGTCAGACTTTATGGGCTTCTGACTACCCGTAATGACTGTCAAAGATATCTGAATGCGAAAAACAGGTGGGGCCAACGGATTAATGTGCTTTCCGAGGCACGGAGCGGTCCTATATGTACCTCATGGATAGTCACCCATCCTTAAACCAACCGCAATAAGCGTAGGTTGACCTTCGATAGACCCGTGCGGCTGTTATTATTTAACCATACATAAGAGTGAAATCTAAAGGGTGAAAGAAAACATCGTGAGGAAACTGGCATGTCCTAGAACCAAACATTCGAAGACATGCGATATATTCCAACCAGCACTAGGCCCGCGAGGTGCATTACGGCCCACTCGCTGTCACAGAGAGAAGGCCTGTGTCCCAGCAGTGAGAAAATTATAGGCTGCATTAGGGCTACATAAGAGTACTGAAGTTTAAATATATTGGTTTAAATATAATAAGTGATGTCAATCAGTATACTATTGGCGGCACGATAATCTTACTTCAACGTTTAGGCTCCAGGGTATCTTTCGTTGCCAATTCAATGAGAAAATGTAATATGATAGATAAACAAGCATGATTACACCATGTTTCCCTCAGATCGGATCAATACCTTTAACGCACGTAATACCTTTTTGTCAAGGGACATGACATATTAATAATTTTGCGGCGGCGTCTAGGCATATGTGCGACCTCGTGACTAATATATCTAATACAACTTTGTGTTTATGTATAAATGCTTGTTACTTGCTCGACTATGTATATGTGTGCGTAGAGCTAGCTTTGTTTCTATTATGTAATAGTAGACGTCAAAGGCAATTTGTGTTCACATACTACGTAAAAGTATTTAGAATAACGAGAAAACAATCCACTAATTCTACGAAACTTTACTTTTAAATTTCAGTAAAAGCTTACATATTTGAGTGACTGATTTTGAGAGAGTTTCGTAATACCTCCATAAAACATTTTACCAAGAATACTATCTAGCTACATCTTTTTGGATAGCAACCCAGACAGGATGCTATCCAAAAAGATGTAAAATGAAAAATATGTTTTCATTTTTCATTTGACAAATTATACCGAAAAAAATAGACAGTAAGGTCATAACTACCCGGCTCATGCTGGTACTTAATTTCCTGATTCAGTGCACCAAAAGTGTTGAATTACCCTACGCATTGCGGCAACCCACAGGAGGGTAAAACATGACAATGTGTTCCTTTACCAAATCTTAAGCCACCAACTACTTAAACTTTCATCCATGTTAACCTGAAAGTTTAATAATATATCGGAGGGTCAAACGGCGACCAACAAAATTAAAGTTTGCGATTCCATCATCAAGTACAATGAGCACAACTTGAGCCATGACTCTTGGCATGAATGTGAGCCGGCCAGTCCGTTTCCATTTACTCTCGACGGGCACAGGACAAGGGAAGTTATTCACCGTGGAAAGCGCCGGGAAAGGGAAAATACGCTACTTTTTACCCCATTGAATGGACAGTCCCCATGGGATGGCGTAGCAATTTCCCTTCCCTCGCGATAGCGTCTTAACAAGTTATTTTAGTAGTAGCTGTACGCTGTTGGGCTAATTGACTTCGATTTGTTACTTTTATAAACTTAAATTGTCACCCAAAATATAATTCGACTAGAGTAATTGAAATAATTGAGTGGTAATTAGTGGTGTCTGTGTAGTAGTCACAAGCTTTTATGATATGTATTTATAGAATTTGTTATGAACTAGTCCAACAGTGTGTACTGAGCAGATTTGCTTATGTTTAACATTATCATCATTCTGCTACACATAAAAAATATTACTATGAACCTGTGTTGTTCATAGTAATATTTTGAGAAAACGGACTACTTTGTTAGTCAAATATCAAAGATCATTTACGTCTATGTATGATTATTGAACATGGTTAGTAAACTTCTTCCTTTAACTTTTAAAGGACATTCAATTTTAGAGTTTAGAAAAAAATGGAAATTAGTGAGATATGCTGAGAGACTTTAAAAAAATACATACAAATTAGGTTTTCAGGAATCCCATGAATTTTCGCCTAAGCTGCGGTGCTTAATTGTTGCAAATGGATTACAGCATCACATCCTGGATCGAATATGTCAAATTACAAGTCACTCTGTATACATAAGACTCGATCGCTGTCAGAACATTATAATATAATAATAATAATAAAATTTATTTATAAGCAGTTTGTACGTAGCATACAGAGTTGTCTTATAGACTAAAATATATCGGTATTATATCGGTATATGGTAAGTACTAAAACCGATCCCGAATCCCAGACTTTAATAATTAGTCGTATCAAATCTGCCACTTTGAATCACTCACTCACTCAGATCCCCTTTATTATTTAAACCCCCATCTCTTATCATGTCATGCATAATTGATCTCTCAGGCTCACGAGTGCCTTGGTTGTCTATAGTCTTTCATCTGCTATCGGTTCAGGGTAAATTGATCTTTATTGGGACGTGTTAAGATCGAGGTGGGAAGTAGTGATGTTTGTTTTGGGAGCCTAGACAAATAGGAGACATTGCAAAGCAAATTGGAGTGGAAAAGGAAAAAAGTCTTTCAGACTGTCTGCGTTTGTTTGTGTGCGTTTAGTCTGCGTGTGCGTGGGCATGTGCGTGTGCGTGGGTGTGTGCGTGTACAGCGACCATTGAAGTTTGAATTCACACTTCATGTGAGGGTGCATTACAGTGAGCCAATTGATGTGTTTGCGTATGACGGAGTTCCTTGTTACGAATGTACGTGACTTTGTCTTTTAATGGGTTTAGGCAAAAGCCGTTAACTTTCTTTTTTGTACTTTTGCTTTGGTTAATTTCTAAAACGTAAAGTAGTGCGCTTCAACCCACCAGGTCATTATTAGTACTTATTAAATAACATTCTTTGAGTAATGCAATGCTTATTAACGTGTCGCATTACATGATTAATTACTTCTCTCTATTTACAAGCTTTTTTTATAAAAATGCTAGTGATCGTCGGAATAGTAATGTTTCCCATTGAGTTTTTATTTTTTTTGAGGTAAGTAACTCACAAGGAACAGCGCTAATTGGTTTCTCAAAAATTGTCACACCTAGAAACATTATACTAATTAATAATACATGTACATTGTCGACTAAAAGTCCATAGGCAATCTCACAAAACAATAGATAATTGACGTCGTCCTTCTAGTTTCAAGAAAATAAACACATTGACGTTAACGACTGATTGTAGATCATACTTTCAACGTTATAATATGAGTCAAGATGGCCTAGCCGATAAGCGCGTGCAGATAGATGCGTGAATCAGTAAGCCGTGTGTTCAAATCTCACGCAGTACTTCAACTTTTTGTAAGTTTTTACTCGATTGGAAGTAATGAGACAGAAATATAATATTCTTTATCTTGTTTGCTTTGTTCGCACATTTCGTAAAGTTAGAAAGGTAGATCATAGAAAACTAAATAAAGAATTCAGATTTCTGTGAGGTAGACATGAGTTTTATGAATAGTTAACTTGATCGGAATAATCGTTGTCGTTTGGCTGTAGTTTTCGGTTAGTGACGTGTGATTTTATAGATAGCGGTATTGTATTTATTCTCAAAATGCAGGCAAATATTAATATTGAGGCGAGAGCGACTATTATTGCGCTGCATAAAAGTGGTCTTAATAGAACAGAAATATCTGATGAAACCGGACTGAATGTGAGTATTATATTTATGAATTTTAACTTAAACTTTTTTGAAATTTTACCTAAGATTATTTGGTGACATATGGATTAATTCTTTTTCTTGTTTTTTAAATCCATCATGAGGCCTAAAAGATAAATAATTAGTGTTTATTATTGGATTTATAAATGCAGTTTTAATATTTTAATATTATATTGTTATATTAAATAAAAAGTATTATTATATTATATAAAAATTAAGTCACTTTAGTATTTTATTATAGCTGCCTAATATCACTTTTTTTTTGTTTTAGAGGAATACTCTAAGTCGCTGGATCAAGAGATATGAGGAAGAGGGTAGCCTTGCTAGTCGACAGCAAAGTGGAAGGCCGTCGCTTATTAGCGAGGCGCAGCGACGACATAATGGTGAGCGAGTATGAAACAAATGGCTTCACACCAACTTGACAGTTTACGGTATTATTCGACACCTCATTGCAAACTGTTCGCCGTGCCCTCCACGCTGAAGGCTTGTATCACAGATGACCAGCTTAAAAGCCCTTCTTGACATAAACAAGAACGATTACGTTTCGCATGAGATTACTTAGATTTTGAATGGAATACTACCATATTTTCAGATGAAAAGACCTTCAAATCTAGCCAAAAGGGTAGGCTTCATTTATGGCGCAAGCATAACACTCGCTGATGTGATAAAAACGTAATCCCTAATACAATTAATATGTGGGGATGGATGAGTGCAGCAGGGCCAGTAGAACTGGCTTTTATTCCTCCACGCGCCAACAGTTCTACTTATGTAGAAGTATTAGCGCGATCACCCGACCGCAACCCCATAGACAATCTATGGAGTTTGATCGTGTAAAGGTGGGAGTCACGGGATGAGAGGTGTATACCACTATTAAAAGCCCATTGCATGGAGGTGTGGGAAAATTTAAGAGGAACCGAAATATGTGGTAATATTGTAGGGTCCATGCGCAAACGTCTACTTGACTGTAATAATGGGGGTTATACAAAATATTAATACCTATTTAGATGTTTTGGTTTTAATAATTAGACGGTGTAACTAAATATTTAGTAATACGTATTGATATGTCCGTAATTATTTAATGATCTTAAATTGAGGTTTAGTTTCATTCTTCTTTTCGTCAAGAAAATGAACACTTAAGCTATAACCTCAATACATTTATTGTGACGTTAGATAAGAAACATGTTCATAAAGACTAAAACATATATTAGTTTTCAATAAACTCTGCTGAATACCGATACCTATATTAAGTGGGTATCAACAATTATATTCGTGTTATTAGAATATCCATTCCTTGTTGTTATTGTGGGTATACAACAAAAAATCTTAGGAACCTTACAAGAGAACTTCTTTTATATATGCAGGAATGTGACGTCACACTTCTCATAAAAGTTTACTAATTTTATAAATAAATAAACCGAATAAACATTTGTTATCATTCAGCACGACTTTTTTATTTCCAGCTTCCAACACCAAAAAGATTTAAATTAAATACAACATAATCACATAAATAGTTAGGCAATAATACAATACCTAACTAATATTTAACTTCTTAAAAATAAATAAGAAGCATTAATACATTATAAATAAACATAAATATTACTTAACAAATTTTTGCTTAAAATACAAATATTATTATGGTTTCAAAGAAACAAAAAACAGGCACACATTTTAATTAAGATTTCAACTCAGTCTTCTTTGAACGTGAATCCATTGCTTAGCCAAACAGCTACCACTACATGTTATATTTGCGCGAATTTTAGCAATGCAATGGTAAGAACAAGTCGCCACTATGACGCGTATTCTAAATGCAACAGAAACATAATATTATTTCACTCATACACGCACACGCACTGACTGAATCGTGCTCGCACAGTTCATAGGAATGTAGTCCTTAGCATGCCACTGGAGTTTCGAGCGTTACTGTACGTATAAAATCTTACCTTTTTTTCGCCACTATTTTAATGAAGTAGGGAAGACTTTTATGGGCAGGAAATACCGAGTATAACCTTTTTGCCACTTTGATGTCAAATAGAACGAGCTCAGGCTGTTTGAGAAGTAGATTTTACAGAAATTCTAGCAGGAAGCAAAAATCCAAAAGGAAAGTTGAGTTCCGTATGTTGAAAATCGAGCCAACGTTAATCAGTGACCCAATTAATAGAAAATAGGCCTCTTATATTATATATTCCGTGAAATAGATCATTAAGAGAATAAGCCACCATTCGGGGTCAAACTGTGCCAAATTTAACTGATGCCACACCGACTGTAAGCTGATTAGTGAGGAGTTGTGGTGACAAACTTGTCTCGTGGTATTTCTTTAGTTGGATTAAATTCGCTTTGAATATTTCTAGTTGATTCGTAGTGCCACTTCCTGTTTGAAAACTGTTTAGTTTGAAGTTTCGGAGTTATTACTTTGGAAATGTTATAAAGATGTAGGTATCTAAACCTCTAAAAATTCAATATTATAAATGTGAAAGTTTGTATGTTTAGATTTTTGAATGTTTATTACTCAATCAAGCAAAAACGGCTGAACGGATTGGGATGAAAATTGGCAATCATACTTAGGTACAGTCAACAGTAAAAGTAGATGATCAAAATCAGAAATTCAATACTAGTGAACGGAGTTCGCGTCAGAACTGTGTGGCGTCGAAGTGATTCAAAAGTATGTGATTGTAAATTGTACCAAACATATACTACTAGTACGACACACAGTTCTGACACGAACTCCGTTCATTAGTATTGCATTTCTGATTTTGATCATCTACTTTTGCTGTTGACTGTACTTACCTGAGTATAATTAGAGAACCCTTTCATCTGATTATTTTGCGTATACTTACTACAAAAGATTCAAATTCAAATACTAATAATATAGATATACTTTTTTTTTTTTTTGAGGATGTGAAATCATCAAATGACTCCTCCCGCTCTGGGTGGAGCAGGAGGGAGTATCAGACTCTTACTGACTAAAACCCACCCGTGTTCCTTCCTTAGCCCTTTATGTTCCAGGGCAGCGGTAACCCTTTCGGACAATCCCGCTACTCTGGCAGGCTTCGGCCCTATGGGGCCCCGTCACTCATGCTGACATCTCTTTGAGGCGCACGTGGAACACAAACACGCCGTCCGGCACGGGCCTGGTCCTGATCGGACGGTGAGTTACCCATTACTCACCGCCCGCAGGCCCGCGCCTACGGTGGCCGGGCGTCGTCACGCGGCTCCCGACGCCCGGAGCGTCTCCCGCGGCGGCTGAGGCGTTAGGTGCGCAAGGCGCGTTCTCTCGCCCACCCCGCCACCTCCTTCGCTAGCATGACTGCTTCGCAGAAGGAGGTGACTGCCTCCCACTCCCTCTCGCCCCGGACCATGGCTTGAACCAGGGCCGGACGCGAGAGGTCGCCGCCGCTGCCGATCGCCTCTACGAGGACACGGCGGTGCTCTGCCCAAGCAGGGCAGACCTCCACCGTATGCTCCACCGTGTCCTCTGGGCGATCCTGTCAGTGGTAACACCCGGGCGTCTCCTCCCGCCTGATGATGTGCAGGAACCTCCCGAAACATCCGTGTCCGGAGAGGACCTGCGTCAAGCGGTAGGTGAGAACGCCGTGACGTCTCTCTAGCCACTCCTCAAAGAGGGGTCTTACCGCCGCTATCGTGGCGTGCCCTGCGCTGGGTTGCGATAGTCGCTCCTTCCATGCCGCCATGAGATCGCGCCGGAGGTTCGTCCGCTCCGCCGCGGTTTGCCGCGGATGCGGAGTTTCCCCCCGGCGTAGTGCCTCCGCGCGCCAATCATACAGGCGCGCGAGTACTATCGCCTCCAGATCCCATGGCGGCAGTCCGGCAAGGTGGCAGTCCGGCAAGATATAGATATACTTACTTTTTTTTTTTTTACTTTAAATATAAAAAAGTTTCTGCTGGCAGGAAGGGATTGTATTTTGTTTTGGTCGTGTTTGATGGAAGGGGTAGGCAGGCGCGGGTAAAACTGAATTACGAGTATGTTTTGGGTTTATACGCCCCGATGAGAACGAGTACCTTCAACCTGATATTATGATTTTATCAGCTATGGCTATCATACATTGTCAAAATATTGAATCCAGAAATAAACAACTGACTTGTGGAGCTCAAACCAAAAACTTTTCCTAAAAAGAAGTCACCACTGGCAAAAACTATAATAATCCAATTTCTTCTCGTCCCAAATCAACTTGGTTGGGACTTCCAAGAACGCTATCATAAAAACAAAAAGCTAAGTTCATCAAACGGATCTTATCAACGATTTATAGGTTTAACCTCCATCCAGCCATCCCATCTAAGTACCGAGCGAAATTAAAACTGTCATCTTTGGAATATTCCAGAACTTTTAAATGGCGTCGAAGCGGTGACGTAATCAAGAAAGCAGCACGGTTTTAAAAACTTCAGTGACATCGTAGTTATATCATAAAAAAGGTATCTGTTCGTATTTTTTAGTCAAAGAAGGGTAGTTTAGAGTGCTTCCAGTGCATCAAAAGCTTTTTCCGAAGTTAAGAAGAAGAAGAAGTTTGCTCTCCATTTCATCTTAGAGCTACTTATCTTGCCGTTATTTTCTAAGTAATTGGGTCTCATTTCTTGAGAATCGCGGTAAATAATAGGAGAAAACCTATTTCCAACCTTTTTAAATTAATCTAAAGACCTGAAAATTGTACGTCGAATGTTTTAAGCACTTATGCATTCAGTATTTAATTATTAGGTTTCATGTAAGTCTTGTCATATTCAGGCTGACAAGACTCTCAAAAGAAATAATTTTAACCCACGGTTTTACCTCGTCATACGAAAGTAATTTATCCTATTTCCGAAAGTTTTATCATAACATCGAAGGTCTCTATGAAATAACTCGGACGGACGTACAACTAAGTTTATTATTCTTTATTTTCTTTCGTCCGTCAGATATAAAAACACATTTCTTCTATATATCCGAATTGTTTATTTCCTTATTACGTACATAAGTTTATAAAGTAAGTTATATGCGAGTACCTTAGTGACAGGTGACATGTGCTGATAAATCCATGACAAGTGACAGGTTTCATTACAACAATAGGGAAACCAAAAATAATCAAAATTTTTTAGCCTTTTCCCAATTATGTTGGGGTCGGCTTCCAGTCCAACCAACACCAGTATTTTACATGGAACGACTACCTATCTGACCTCCACAACCCAGTTACTGAGTAATAAGATACCCTTTGGTAAGACTGCGGGAACTAAGAATAATATACATATAATGTTTTACATACACATGGTTTCAATTAAATAGACAAATCTATTCAATTGATAAAATGTGATATTATAAGTTAAGCGTGTTGACGCCCAGCACCGCACTCAGCTACTTTGTACCTAAATGTTGCATCTACTTACTGAGATTTATTAAGTTTGAAACTTGCAAAAACTTTAATGAAAACAATTTAGCCATGCATTGTGTGCTAAACTATAAATTATTTGATTTAATTTCGCCGCTCCTCGCAGGGTCAACGTCTTCGTACCTACTCGTGGTTACTTAAAACTTCGCGCGAACTCTCGCAACAACAGTGCATTATTAATTTTACTTTTATATTTTGTGATTAATATCCTAGTAATGTATAGGTGTGTGTGTGTGAAGTTTATGTGCGGTTGGAACTTAGGTAGAAGAGTGTTAAATAGTTCATTATTTTAAAAGTTAGGGTGGAAATGTGCCTCATTACTTCTCTGTAAGGTGATAATATGAAGGTGACCAACGTTAAATGTTTCCATTAGTTTATTAGATCTTCGCCTGATTTCCTTAAAGTCCTTTTGAGGACTTAAAACAATAAACACTTAATTTTAATTGGATAAAATTAAATCTCTAGATGTTTTATGTAGTCGAGTTTTTCAATGAGTAGGTATACTATTTACGTAATTGAAAAGGTAACTATCTTAAAATAATTACTATAGAAAGCACTCAGCTTCTATAAAACAGTTTTCACCTAAAACTCACCATGAGTATTGCTATTGGGTACCCCATTTTAGAAAGAGTGAATATAATTTCCTGTAAGTACTAAGCGACTCCAATAGCGACATCAAACGTGTGCTGTCGTGTGTTTAATAGACTCTTAAAGGAACATTATTTTTCGTTGTGATCTTGTTCTACTAACTGCAATAATCTACAGTCCACCCATTGTATATTTTCTAGTGTTTAACGAAGTGAAGATGAAAGGTGTACAACGGAGTATATATAAATAAATAATAAATAACGTCACTTAACACCAAAAATAAACTCCCCGACGTGCACTCCGACCTCATAATTGGCAACTCGTATAAAAGCGAGAAGTAGAATTAAGAGCAGTCCCCGAGACGCAAGGCAATGGGGCGCGGGGGGGGGGGTGGCGGGCACTCATTTATCACCGCCACACTACACTTTACCAACTTGTCTGCCAGATTTATTACCACCACGTAAAAATGTGTTATGAGTTGTAATTATACATTTTGAAGTAGTAGTGAATGACGTTCGGAGTTGAGTACCACTTTGTAAGAAGTTTAGCGGTCATCGAAGGTCAATGTCCAGCACTGGTACGACATGTCTTTTCATTCCATCGTCAATGTAGCTATATTGACGATGGCATGAACAGACATGCGTAACTTATTGAAACATTTCATCCAGCTATTATCTGATCTAAATCTTGAAAGCAGAATGTTTTGACAGCCTCATTACTCCGACACAATAAACAGTCCCGTCGTGTCGAGAGAGAAGCGACACTTAATGTCACATTGTGCAGACACTACGATTTGTATTAGAAGCAACACATGGGAATCAAAAATCTTGTTACAGAACTTAATGGATATTCCCCAAATTTCACTTCCCCTAATGCCCCTAATGAGCATTGGGAATTAATCCTCCTATGTCGACGGTAAATCTGTTCCACGCACGCGAAGTCGAGGCCAAAATTAAGCTCGTTTTATACAATTTTGTAAACATTACAAATATTGCTTTGGAATCAATTATTGTAAGCACGGATTATCGTATTTTAATTACTTAATTGTATTAATAAGCTTTCCGTGCTTATTTCATCTTTTTGTTTAGTAATTAACACCAATGATATTTTGTTAATTACTTTATTATACACCAGAAAATACATAACGAAAAAAACTTTTTTGCAAAAAAAAACAACCGACTTCCAAAAACGACACACTACAAAGTGAAAAATAACTTTAATTTCGGAAGTCGGTGTCGTTGGGTTCGTATTTTCGTTGTTTGCCACCGACTTCCGAAATTAAAGTTATTTTTCACTTTGTAGTGTGTCGTTTTTGGAAGTCGGTTGTTTTTTTTTGCAAAAAAGTTTTTATTTTTCACTTTTTAGTTGCAATTTTTACCAGTAATTTTGGTTTAAAAACCAAACTACTAAACCGTTTTTGATGAAATTTCTATGGGACCATTTGGGAAGTATACCCTTTCCAACAAAAAAAGAATTTTTCAAATCGGTTGGCAACCGACGGAGATATGCGCGAACAAACATAAAAAAAAAAAAAAAAAAAAAATACAAACATCCGAATTGAGAACCTCCTCCTTTTTTAGAAGTCGGTTAAAAATACATTTAACACCACAAAACTTAAATTTTAGTACCTAGGTATATAAGAAATATTCACAATATCGAACATTCGATAGGTACTCACTATTCGTATAAGCCCGCCTGTCAACTGTGGCATCCTCATACAAGACATATAACCGACATGAACTCGACTAGACACTGCTATACAATAGAATAGAAACGTGAATTATATTTCTATTAAGTTATCTAAAGAATTCTTGTTTCATAAGATGTAAAGTTCTCATGAAACAAGAGTTTTTCCAAAGCGCCAACGGAACAGAAAAAGTGTTTGCAAAAGTTGTGAAGTTTTCTTAAGACTTGAGTAACTTTTCCGTTAAATCCGCGCGGTTCCCTTTGTGGATGTTTCACTCTTTCTCTGACAAATGTTTACTGGTGATATAGTTAACATGTTTTTCTTTGTCATGATTCAAATAATGGACTTTAGCACTATCAAAAATGGCCAGCTACTATAATTTTATAGTCTTGTTGATTATTTCGAAAGCACTAGGAAGTGGTGAAGGGCGGGTTTTTTAGGGGACTGTCTTTTGTAATCTTAACGTTCGAAAAGTGCTGATTCTCAGCCTAGTTTGAATAAATGACGATTTTTTTCTTCGCAAAAACTTCCCTTTTAATTGTTTTCCCCGCGACTACTGACTGGCTGCAGTGCAAGAGCTTTTATTTATCTACTCGTATTGGAATAAAACCTTGAACTGTAATAAAACTTAGTACACTCGCTTTAAAAACAGTACGCCGTAGGTACAGTCACGAGCATATATAGGTAGGTACCTTAGAATCAAAAGCGATTTTCTCCTAGAGTATCGATAGAAATTTTATGATGTTACGAACATAGTATTTTCGAAACCATACTATTATGAAATATGTAGTTCTTTTCTCAGAATTGCAATAGTTATATTACGAGAAAATCGCTTTTGAATTTTACGTATGTAAGTGTAAGTAATAATAATAATAATATCGATCCATCATCACTGACAGGACTATTGTTGCCAATAAGCCTGATATAGTGGTGGTGGATCGATCAGAGCGGCGCGCAATGATTGTTGACATAACCGTCCCGCATGATGAGAACCTCGTGAAAGCCGAGAAAGATAAACAAATCAAGTATCTTGACTTGGCTCGCGAGGTTGTCGACATGTGGCATGTGGACTCAGCAATCATTGTGCCGATAGTCGTGACAGCCAATGGCTTAATAGCCAAGAGCCTCGACCAACACCTGAGGAGGCTCTCGTTGGGCAGCTGGATCAAGGGTTTGATTCAGAAAGCGGTACTTCTGGACACGGCTCGCATTGTCAGGAGGTTCCTCTCTCTAGAGCCCTAACCACCGGTAGCTTGAATCTTGTTCCCGATACCGGAGGGTTACTATTTTTTATTTTTTTAAATGTTTTTATGCTTTTTATATTCTAATATTTAAAAATATAATTTATATGTGTTTACGTATTCAAATAAAGGAGATAATAATAATAATTTATTGAAACCCAAACTTAGTTTACAGAAACTCTGTGTTCGATAACAACTGCATTAGTATAATATTGTGTCGCAGTCATTAACGCCCACCTCCAAAAAGTCGAGACAAAAGTAAAACTAAAAGAATTGTAAGGGCACGTAGGATTGTAAATTTTACGTGCAAATCTTAAAACCTTTCCTTTTTTTGTGCTACTAATAACAATATGGATGTGTGAGAGTCCGAAATAAATGATTTATTATTATTAAAAACAATGTACCCTTACAAGCTTCAAGTTACAGGTACAGCCAGTGTAAGTAATGATGATTCTGATTGCTTTTTTGTTTCAGGCCTCGTTCTCCCGATGTGAAATCAAGCAGGTGTAATTGACAATGTAACCGGAGCCGGTAGTGACGTCACGATGTGCTCCTGGGTCGTGTCAGCCCTCATCATCCTGTTTGCCATGGGTAAGTTTTTTAAGCCCAAGTTGTACTCAACAACTTTTTCCGAAGTTTTTGGTAGGATGGATTCCCATTAAACTAACTAAAAACTAAAAAATACGGGAAATACCCCTTGGTATTTCCCGTATTTTTAAGAACGTTCACATTCTAATCTAATTTTCAATCTGTCAAAAATATCTCTAATTTACCCACATTATTGACAAGGTATGCAATGATTGTTGCTGCGGTGAAGTTACGACAAGATTTTGAACCTTTTTAATCACGGAATTAACCATCTTTAGACATTTATTCGACAAAATTATGTATTTAGCACAATATTTCTCTAATTTACTGTTCAGAAACGTTGTGTGTCCGATTATATATCTCACAAAATAGGAATTCAATATTTCTGCTGCTAACATTCTTTATTGGTGGTTGGGATTAACTTTGCCATCCCTTGTTTGGCCTCTCATTAGATAATCCTAAACGTGTAATAAATTTATTCATTAGGCTGTTAGAATCTAAGAGGTCTTTTGATAATCAGGGATATTCTAGAATTTTTTAAAAGAAAAATTTGCATTAAATTTGCATTGAAACTAATTGATAGTATGCTCTTCTTAACATCTCATGCGGAGAACTGACCAAAAAGGATGTTAGTCAAAGACCAAGTTGAAAAATGATTCTAATATTGATTTTAATTCTGTAAAAACACATTTGTTACGGTTCTCATCAGCCTACGTCATTTCACCACACACACACACATACATCGCTCGATTCGCGGCAACTCTCATCCAACTGCTACCAGCCGCCCTCCGAAGATCGTCACTCGACCGAGCGTCAGCGGTCTTACCTTATGTTTGCTGATTCACAGTTTCCAATCAAGCACAAGTCTACCCCGACGGTATCGGTTCTATGGCTAATATGGTCGGCCTATCGCTACTCCAGCTTGCTTATTCTGTGAGTTATGTTGACTACTTTGATTAACTGCCGGATCACCTCATTCCGGATTCTATCCCTCAGAGAGACTCCATGCATAGCTCGTTCCATAGGTCGCTGAGCGACCTTGAATTTATGGACCAGCCGTACCGTAAGTGTCCACGTTCCGGTTCCATAAATCATAACAAGCAGGACGCACTGATGTCAAAGTTGTTCTTACCAAACTGCGGAGTTTGCCAGAGGCAAACGTATTCCCGAACAACCTCGAGAGCACTGCTATGTTACGGTTGCCACCATGTATTGATCAACATACTCGTACAACCTGACACTGACACACATTTTAAAAAACGTAAAATTTCGCAAAATACCTTATCTTGATTCGATTTTACGGATTACCGCAAAATCGAATCAAGATAAGGTAGCCTTGGCTTGATCCCCGTTGCTTTGATAAACAAGAAAATTATCTCTTGTCTATCAAAGCAGCGGGGATCAAGCCTCAGTCAAATCAATTAATAAACAATATGACGTTACTCAATGATACCACTTAGTGGGATTTAGTGACTTATCCACGTACTGTAGCTTAGCTTGATGTGCTCATTAATTTCAATTAACCGGATTATCTGTATCAAAGCCATTTTGACTCGTACACATTAATTAAATAGATACCAGTAGCCATGTGTGAGTAGTAATCTATACTAATAATAAAGTTGAAGAGTTTGTTTCTCTAAGCGCGCTAATCTCTGGAACTACCAAGTCCATAAAAATTAACCTAAACAATTGTCTGTTTTTTTTCCTTTCTTCATTTTGTATTATTTTTTCCTTGTCATGTTTTCCAAAACTATACACTATTGCTGTAAGCGTTATTTCTGCATAATTATTACAATTTTATTGATGTTATAATTTTGTTTTTGCATGCTGTGTCTATCGCATCATATTGTACACTATACTTGTATTCTCATATTGATTGTATTTTAAGGATGAACAGTGTAATAATTGTAGATAGACCAATAAATAAAATATAATAAAATAAAACAAAATAAAAATAACTACCAGTCGGATTTGTTAAATTATTTTCGCTTTTGTTAGCCCAAAAGAGAAAGGCTATAGGCTATTAACATCACGCTAGGACCCTTAGCAGGCGAGCAAAGCAAAGAACGTTGAGTGAAAAAGAAGTAATAGCGTGGGCGCTAGCGGGCGATACGATGTGCCGGGTTAGGTCGGGAGAACTAGAAATATTACGCGGATGAAGTCGCGGGTAGAAGCTAGTACAGATAATATTATCTGTAGTAGACTGGATGTCAGGGGATCGTATTGTGGTGTAACTTAGGAGAAGCTTATATCCGGGGCTAGCATATTTAAGAGCTTATTAATAAAATTATCAATGGATAAATTGTGTCCATGATATCGTTGGAGTAACCAGAATTCTGGATAATAATATCCTGATTCACAATGTGAAATTAGCATTATTTCCATCTAATTTGTGAATTCGTATCCAATTACATTTCAAAGTTTAAACTTATAAGTCGGTCTAACATAATTTATTTGAAACATTACTGCCGGAAAATCGATATAAATGGTTTAATCGAGAAGTTCACAGGGTATAAGATTAACATGAGGTAAGTTTTTGTAAGTTCGTAACTTGCCGCCGCACAGGATTAGTCTTACCTCAACTTAGTTTAAAGTTTATCATGGTACCTACTGGTATCCACGTATCTTAATAATGTACCCCTTAAGAAGTAAGCAGTGGTATTAGTGGAAAGCTTCAATTCGATGCACTCTTATTTTTTTTCATAGCGGACCAATCGATCATTCAAATTGACAAAAAAAACGTCGAACGGTTGTAATAAGTTAAGACTACTAGCGATATGATTTGTAAAATAAATGAGGATTGCGTGTGTCTAAGATCTTTCAAAATTATTCCACAAGAATGACCCCAGAGATCATAAAACATTTTCGGGTCACCTTATCTTAGCATCCCTTCACTTTCCTCTGACTACCCGTTTTACATTCAAAGGAAATCGTTCCCAAAATGGAGCTCTTTCACCTCGGCCATCCGCCGTGGAAAACAAAGAGTCTCCGTGACAAAGATCCAACGAAAAGCCGACCCAACTCCCATTCAATTTGCCACGTGACATTTCACTTGAACTTATCTTAGTTATAGTGTACACTACGCAGCTGCTTACAGAAGGACTGGACAAACAAACAACACACAGAACAGAAGGATCCAGTCTTTCTGTTCTGTATGTTGTGGGCCCGTTCACACGTACCACAACCACACCACGCACGTCGCAGCGACAAAATGTCGGCAAGCATTGGTTACCTGTGAATAGCGTCGCAGCAAGCTCTTGCGGTTGCGTTGTGACTGCATTGTCGCTACTTAGTATAGTTGCGATGGGGTTATGTTGTGGCTAGTCTTTGCAGACAGATCGATTCCGGCTGTGACAGTATCGTCACGTCATCGCAACGTTAAAGAATTTATTTGCACAGAAAGTGGGTAAAGGTTACAATGTTAAGTTTAAAATTATCCTTATACTAACTACCTTAACTAAGGCATGCAAACAGTTTTTTGGTGGTTTCAGCATGGTGTTATTCACTATAGTTTTCTCCGATCTGATCAAGCAATAAAGGCAGATGTCTACTGTGCCGAACTCCGAACAATGATAGCAAAACTAGCAGTGAAACAGCCCCGACTCATGAATCGATCTTCACCATTATTCTCCATGATAACGCGAGACCTCATAAAGCACGAGAAACCGTTTTAACTATACAGGAACTGCAATTAGAAACCATTCGTCAAGCTCCGTATTCGCCAGGCCTTGCTCCAACGGACTACTATTTTTTTCGTGATTTGGACCATTTTCTACGTGATAAAAAGTTTTCTTCTCAGGAGGCAGTAAAAAATGCTTTCACACAATTTGTCGAATCTAGATGACGAGAGCAAAGGCATAAATGACCTTCCTATTAGATGGCAGCAAGGTACCTATAGATAATAATGGTAATTATTTTGGCTAAATAAATATGTTAAATTAAAAAAAAAAAACGAATTTCAGTTTTTCATTTTTATCGCCCAGAGGACACGGTGGAGCATACGGTGGAGGTCTGCCCCGCTTGGGCAGTGCACCGCCGTGTCCTCGTAGAGGCGATCGGCAGCGGCGGCGACCTCTCGCGTCCGGCCCTGGTTCAAGCCACGGTCCGGGGCGAGAGGGAGTGGGAGGCAGTCACCTCCTTCTGCGAAGTAGTCATGCTAGCGAAGGAGTTGGCGGGGTGGGCGAGGGAACGCACCTCACGCCTCAGCCACCGTGGGAGACGCTCCGGGCGTCGGGAGCCGCGTGAAGACTCCCGGCCACCGTAGGCGCGGGCCTGCGGGCGGAGAGTAATGGGTAAGTCACCGTCCGATCAGGACCAGGCCCGTGCCGGACGGCGCGTATGTGTTCCACGCGCGCCTCAAAGAGATGTCAGCACGAGTGACGGGGCCCGATAGGGCCGAAGCCTGCCAGGGTAACGGGATCGTCCGAAAGGGTTACCGCTGCCCTGGAAAATAAAGGGCTAAGGAAGGAACACGGGTGGGTTTTAGTCAGTAAGAGTCTGACACTCCCTCCGCTCCACCCAGAGCGGGAGGGGTCATTTGATGATTTCCCATCCTCAAAAAAAAAAAAAACCCCTAATATTTATTAATTAATAGATCTATCTCAATTTCTTTTTGAAAAGTGGAAATATCTTATTTTTTAATACATCGGGTATTTTGTTAAAAATGATCGAACCCATACATATAATACTTTTCTTTAATAGGGCGGTATCGGAACCACTAACAATTAGCATATTTTTATACTCTCTCCTGATTGGCACGTTTCTATTTTCGGACACTTTACATATTAAAAAGTTGCATATTTGACTTAACGTTGCTTGCGTTGTGACTGCGGCGTTGCATTGATATGGTAGGTATGTCTCACACAGTTGGTTTTGACGGCCTAATGTGGTCCGTGTGAATAGACTATTCAATTTCATACAAATTAGTGCCCATCCACTTGATGTCGTTGTGGTACGTGTGAAAGGGCCATAAGCAAAAAAAGAAAACACAGCCGTCACGTCCGAACACACTTTGATCGACATTTTTTGTAGAATTGTGCACGTGACCTTGACATTTTCATTATTAACCTTCTGTACAATTATCTTTTGTTCACTCTGCCGCTCTTTTATCTTTCCTACGCCTTTGTCTCCAAAAACAGTTAAAAGAAAAAATCTATTATCATTTTTAAGACGTTTTTGCAATTATGGTTCCGTTTTCCTTTTTCGGCTGAGGTATAAAGCAGTTCGATGGTCCCCATGGGCGCTGTTGGCAAATAAAGGATTATGGGACTTTTCTTCTTCAGAGCCGCAATTTTTTCTTTCACCTGTGATCTAATGACATTATTAGAAACGATGTTTGTTCAGATTCTAGTACTCTTGCGGGAATAGGATACTTGTATTTGCCCAACTACTTAGTTAGCTCGAAGATTGATTTTATTAGGTCATTGTTGATACCAATATTCTGAATAAACCCGGGCAACATTTTCTTCACTTAACCTACTTTTCTTGCCTTCCTGAGCAGTTACAATTTTCGTGATAATTTTTGCACTTGAAGGGCTTGGCCTGAAGCACTATTTTAAATTCGTCGTCAATAGGCCACGTCTACAAAGCATCATGAAATTTGATACGAAAGTAGCCTGGGGCTTATGCAGTTATTGTACGAAAAAAATATTAAATGCATTTGCCTTGAGAAACCTCCGCCAATTGTGCGAGAAGTACAGATGTGCACACAAGTACTTGTACATGGTGTTCCTGATATGGAGAAAGCGTATGATAGGGTACCTCGTGATGTGCTGTGGTGGGCCTTGAAAGAGAAAGGTTTGCCCGGCAAGTATGTAGAGTTAATTTGTGCTATGTACAGTCAATCTCGTACCTACGCCCGGTCGGCTGGCAATCCGAGTACCAACGTGTTCAGTGTGGCTGTAGGCTTGCACCAAGGATCGGTCTTAAGTCCTTACCTCTTCGTTCGACGTCGGACATACAGAAAGAGGCACCCTGGTGCATTCTGTTTACCGACGACATTGTTCTTGTTGTTGAAAATAGACCTGAGATTTAGAGCAGATTGGAAAAATGGCAACAGAAGTTAGAACGTTCGTTTGAAAATCAGCAAAACCAAAGCGAATAATATATTGTCTCCGATTTCGGCGGTATTTCCAGTTCTGGGGTCATAGCACCTTGTTGGCGCGCTTCTGCCAGCCTGCTTCGACTTTCGGTATCTCGGTTCGTTCGTGCAAAGCGATTGCGAAGAAGATCGGACTTTTTAGCACAGAATTAAAATTGGATGAATTAAATAGCGACAGGTCACGAGAACAATCTGCGACTCCCGCATTCCCCTTAAACTTATGGAGAAAATTAATAAAACAATGGTTAGACTTGCTGTCTTGTATGGATCGGAATGTTGGGCCACAAAAGGGATGAATGAAAGGCAATTGCATAAAGCTGAAATGAGAATGCTAAGAGGGATGTTTGATGTTACGCGAATGGATAAAATAGGAAACGAGGAAATAGGAGGAAGTGTGAAAGTGCCACCGGTAATTGAAAAGTTGTTTGGAAATCGGTCATGGTATGGGCATGTGATGCGGAGGAATGAGGAAAACGTCGGCAGGAAAATTTTGAGTATGAACTTCGATGGCTATACGAGTAGGGGAAGACCAAAGAAACGATATATGGACTGTGTGATATTAGTTGATGAGGCTAGAAAGGGAGTAACTACCGAGATGACGACTAATAGAGAAGAATGGAAGAAAAAGACATGTTGCGCCGAAAACGAATAAATTGGGATAAGGACAGGAGAATGCTGATTAAGTGAACCTAAACTTCTTTCAACAGACTTTCTTTAACAACTGAGAGAGTACTTTACCAAGTTGTCCATCATTTCTAAAACATGAGCCAAAACAACCAATCCCTTGGTCCTGCACCAAAAATAACTTAATTAAATGTTGTATGAACTCTGAACACCCGTCGGTCACGAATTAAACAAATCCCATGTTTTATTAAGCAAATCCTCTTTGCCGCTTAAAATGTGTACACGGAAATGTGTATACACCCTGTATACATGCAAACGCCCGTAGGGATGTCCTGCCATTCTTTTGAAAGAAATTGTTAATTTAGGGTCTCGAATTTTGTGTCTTCGGACAGAGTTCATATTATGTTGATTATAAAGTAATTTCGAGAGGTGTATTTTTTTTCTAATGGAACTACACGATTTTGAGTTTCTTATTCTATATGCGCGTATCTTTTATAGTCGACACACGTTTCGATAGTCTGATCTTAGCTATGATCTAGCGATTTCATACATTCATCAAACCTCACATCCTCAGTAAATCAGCGACGGGCCACTAAAGCGCTTTCAGCTTAAAAATCTTCTGTGTCACAAAAAAAGGTCACTTTCATATCCTGGGGCATTTGAAAGGGGCTAGCCCTACACGCGCGGGACTCATCAGCGAGCGAGTCCAATTTACATGTTAATTGACGTACGTCCGATGAAAAATCACGATACATGACACCCTTAATTTGTAAGTCCGGTAGTGGGCTGGATATTTGTAGAATATAAGTGTTACCTTTGAAAACGTCGTGTTCAGGGATTTGAGTTTTCTTGAAGGGTTGGCTTATGCGAGTTAAATTTTACGTTTAGATATATTATTTATTTCTCACAAAGCGACGCGCACTTTACTTGTGGTAACACGCAAACACGCAGTGAATATGTACATGAAGAAGAGTAGCGTCAGCACATAATGCACCCACGCACACTTCCGACTTCACCATTGTCGCGGACGGTACCGAGAGCTCCTGCGCTTACACACATTCACAGCGTGTTTGTACACTTGGTACCACAAGTAAAATGCGGGTCGCTTAATGATATAAAAGTACTGTACTTTATTCGACAATTTCTTTTTTGTTGTTAATTGTTGGGTAAAGCACTTGGCGTTATTCGTGAATTCGCATTGCGTTGGTCACGGTACTGAAATTCAATAGCTTTATTTATCAAAAACAATGGGAGAATTATCTTGTTCCACGGCGATATTGGAAAAGGGGTCCAATACAATGAAGAAAACAGGTATCGTTTTATTTTGTTGTATAATTTAACATATAATTTAACAGCCTGCAAATACGTTATTTCATTGGGCTTTTATAACCCGATCAGCGAAATAAAACGTTATTAAAGTGCTATATTTTATGAGTGACAATAAAACAGTAGGTAGGTAATGTAAAATAATAAGTAAACCCTTTTGTAATGCACAGGGTTGTAAAGGTACGATAGCAAACGGAACACAAAGCGACGGCAGATAAAATGGAATTATTTTATGTCAATGATGAATAGACACTCCACAATTTATATAAATAAGTTGTTCTACCTTCCTACTTATCGTTCATATAAACTATACCCCCTTAATAATTTGTCTGTTTACATTTTGTGTCATGTTTTACTGGGATATAAAAAAGAATCTTCATGTTTTATCGAGACGTAAAATCCGTGCGAAGCAGGATCGGATCGCTAGTTTTCTAATAAACCAATTCAATTACACTGTCGACGGGATATTAATCTATAGATCCCATAATTCACGATATATCCCTTCATTTGTTGACTTGTTGTTATAACAGTTCCATATTATTATTGTTTTCATAGGACGGCAATAATACTGAGAAAGGAATCGTTTTTATTAGGAAATGCTTTATTAGAGCTTATTCCGAACGCTTTGTTTACTTTAGTACTTATTATATCAAATGGTTCTTATAGTAATTATTATGATGATATTGTATTTTTTAAGTAGGTAGGTACCTAATAATTATTTGTGGATTTTTGCACGATAAAATAACCATGGCAATAGATTCGACCCCTATAACATGCGACTTAAGCATACTGGAAAAATATGGGCGCACCCCTGTGTAACTAAATAGTTGTGGTGTTATTTTATTATGTTATTGCCCCAAAGTCAATAACGTATGGTGAATTTTGTATAGGTACGTTTAATAATAAAAATCTATAATTGCAGCTTTCATCTTCAACAGAAGAAGTTCAGGTGTAAACTTCAGGGCTTCTACACCGTTACCAATTTCAACCTGAACTAGTACAAACCAACGATACCATAAAAAACTTTGCTATTTCAATAACAAACACAAGCATAAACAGGGAACGTTTCAGAGCCATTCTGCGTTCTAAATTGGTACCTTAACAGCGTACCTACGACATTATTAAAGTAGTAAACATTCTCACACATTGATAACTATCTCGTTCACTGTGGGTACTTTGCATAATGTCTTATGTGTGTGTCTGTGCTGTAGCTTCCGAGCGAACTCAGACTATGGCAATGGGCTGTATTGTAGCATGATGAAGGTCAAATACCTAATGATTATAACAATGTTCCCTCACGAACATCTTACTGAAGTTATGATAATTTGCTATATCTGGTATTAATATTCTATCTACCTAGATCATCTCTGGGATCATACAGCTTAGGTAGGTACTGTTTAATTTAGTTAAATGTTTTTTGTCGCTATACCTTCTCGTAGCTGAGTGATTTCCAAGGATCATTCATATGAATGAAATAGAATAATTTTATGTGGTCATTTACATTTATATTATTTTCATAACCCTCTATATCTCTTCCTTGCCAAAACATTAATAGGAACGAATATATTCAAACAACATTATTGTATGCCATTTTTAAGGCATGTTTTTAATTTTTTACATTCTGAAATCATCATCTGCCTAGCCTTTTCCCAACTATGTTGGGGTCGGCTACCAGTCTAACCGGATGCAGCTGAATACTAGTATTTTAAATTCCGAAATATGCACTGAAAACTAGGTAGTTTTCAGTGCATATTTCGGAATTTAAAATACTCACTCTACCTACCTACACTCAAGTGTAGGTACACTTAAGTGTAGGTAGGTAGAGTGATCGATCACACATACATACGTACAATTTCCCAGCATGTAATGTAAAGCCATAGTTCTAAGATCACCATATAAATTGCTATATTTATGGCATACATGTTTCAAATTTGATCCCCTTCAGCACGTTATTAAAATGTAATGAGTTCACAAAACATTTTCATTAACTTTTGACGGAAGACTTGTTGTCTCCTTGTATATATGCTAATGTGATATAACTAGCTCTATAAATTTAGATCTTACAGCTGCATCTTAAAGTTTATTTTCGAATGGCTTGAGTCCCGAAATGAGGAACGATAAATAGTTGAGAGAATTAGAGGGACTTGATATGTTAGGTACTTTTTTTTTTGTTTTCCTTTGTTACGAAGTGTCATTCTGGTTTTGATTTAATGCAAATAGCACGCTAAATAGTTTTTGGAAGATGTTGATAAGAAAAATGTTTCGGCAACTGCTCTTACCACAGGGTGAATCATAGCCTATTCAAGAAAAACCAAAACCAAGAGTAGGTACGTACCTACTATTACTACTACTCTAGAGAAAGATAAGGAAAAAACAATGAAAACAAATTGTAGAGTACCTTAACATTAATGCATCAAGAAAATGTAAGTCACATAATTTAGTACAACATAATAATTTTACCACATTTTCACACAAACAATTTACACCTCTTTCACATGACGTGACACACCCCCTCTCCCACCCCGCTTTACACCTTCCCAGTCTTCTTGAAGTGTAAAACTGTCAGCAACAAACTCGTCAGTCATACGTGCGGAGCGTCGGGCGTCAATTCGGCCTCCGCATCAAATTGCGTTAGCCCTCCGTCCGTCTGTCGTCGGGACAATCGGATTGCGTCGGTTCAACCCGCTTATTAGATTCCACTGCCACTCGCTTGGGTAACCGTTGGAAAATATTAAGGCTTTTTCTTGGTGAGTAAAGGCTGGATCTGTGCCTGAATGTTTGGATAAAAATAGGTTGAAAAATATAAAGGTCAACTGTCGAAACAAGAAGATTTTAAAATGTCCTTTTTTAAATTGCTTAAATTGCGCTAAAAGTAAATCATGTGTGACATTCAAAGAACAATGTCGGAAATGCAGCATCGCTTTAAATCGGATTTCGCCCCGATATGAAAGGCAAGCGCGCGGCGATGGAAGAACAATATAGTAACTTCATCAGCTACTTGCAACTTGAACTAGAAGCGGAGCAGGAACACTGAACTAGTAGAAGTGGACTTTACAAAACTGGAAGACATTACTCATACGGATAGTCTACAGGAGCGTCTGACCTGAGACTATTTCATCAAACTTTTATGGCAGCTTTCAAATTGTACAGACACAAAGTTTCTACTGGTTACACACTAATAATTTTGTGACTTAGTCTACGCTATCGTATCAGAACGATAATTAACTAATATTTCAATCGTGATAATCCTTTCATGTTAACATTTATAACATTCGAATGTCAATGATAAAAACGCATCCACTGCTATTGAGTTTATTCTTAGTACATTCTGAACCCAAAGACAATGTTCCTTTGATCCAATCTACTTTGTGTGAGGTATAAACTTAACGTTATTAATTATTAAGTCTTCAAGATTAATTACAAAGCTGTACGGTGCTATATTTGTCACGTTGCTTTTTACATTGATTTTACTCCTCGGCTATCTCATCCGTTAAATAGTAAAATACGTTGTAAAATCAAGTTTCGTTTTAACCCAAAATTACTTAGAATATTACCGCTGTTGATTAAAAATAACCTTTTATTAAAATAAACAACTTTAGCGCTAACATAATCATAATTTCCTGTCTCCAGGTGACGAACGGCCGTCTACAAAGCGCCATCTTTATTTACAGAATATTCTAGAAGCGGTGAAATATTTTAAGGGGAAATAAAATTTTCGAAATGTAGAGCGCGCGACACTGTGTCTAAGAATGGACATTCATAGAATAAACCTGAGAATATACAAACACAATGGACATCCAGAAATATATATTTCTTTCTAAGCTCTGTTTAAAAAAATCAGAATGGATAGCAGTCTTTTTTATTCGTTAGCTCACGACTAATCTTTGCAAAACAAAGTTTAAATATAGTGTTGGATATTGACTGCCGAACCATAAAATATTCTCCACTCATAAAACCCGTGTGCTAAGTTCGCAATGTTTGACTTTTGCTTATAAAAAACATAGTAAACTTAGTTAAAATTAGTTTCTGCTGGGACTTTAAATTGCTTTGTAACCCTGAATGGAGCACACTTAGGTAAGAACCTGCAGTGAGGAAACTTGGGGTTATCAAGACAACGGGCTCTTTGTGAAGCTTCTTCGTTATTGGATGCCTTCTTGTCTGCCGCTTTCTTAAGAGTTCGTCTCTGTAACTTGATATTGAAAACTGGCTTTCGTTTAATACTAAAGCGAGTCTAACGCAAATTAGAAAAAATATTTAAATAGACATAAACAGAGTGCTTTTGCTTAATTTTTGAGACATACCAAATGCCAAATATAGCACGATATTTTTTGTCAGTTTCCCAAAATCTCCTCTCGGTACATACTTTAGTAGAGTTTTCATTTTCAACCAAGTTATATGATTACTTAAAGACAAATAGTTTTTTTTTTTTTGATAACATGAAATATTTAAATAGAAATATTTGATTTTGTGCCATAAAACAAGCTTAAAATGGTGTTAACTACAAAACTGCGAAATATAACGCATTTCATCCAAACAACCGGTTTGTTTTCGTTTTACATTTCCATTGCATCGTGTTTCGCAACAAGCCTTATTTATTACTGTTATAATGATTTTTGCGCAACACTGCTTGAAAAATTCAGATTATAATATTTTTTTAAATAAACAAAAGTATTTCGTAAATATTATTGCCAAATACTCTGAATACACAATTATTTATTTATGTCACTTGGTAGGTAAATTAATTAAGATTAACACGAAACCCGTGCCGAAATCGGGTCTTTTTCCAACCCAAATCTCGCAAATTACGACTGACATGTCTTTGAGCACACACTATCTACAAAAACAGAGGCACGGAACCTACAGTCCAATTCCAAATAAATTGTGAGTGACGCTCACCCGTG
The DNA here is from genome assembly GCA_951799955.1 of Apamea anceps. Classification (NCBI taxonomy): domain Eukaryota; kingdom Metazoa; phylum Arthropoda; class Insecta; order Lepidoptera; family Noctuidae; genus Apamea; species Apamea anceps. Next base: position 23,133,886 of record OX637501.1, on the reverse strand, counting down.
CTGCTCCCGCCGCCGCCGGCAACATTTTAACATCGTACTTGCCCATTTTTCAAACTCCTAAACTTTTATTTGGGCAAAATATATGTTTTCGTTCTCCATTGTATGCGGAGGTTTTTAAAAATACCAAAAACAAAAGAGCATAGAGTTATGACGAGCTGAATTGCTGGCCCTATTGTTGTTGTTGCGCTGTTCGTTTCAATTTGAACGTAACTGCGGGTAGTTGAAACACTTTTGTTGACAATGCTAAAAAATAGGGCGAATGAAAAGTTAATAATGTGTGAGGAGAAAAGTAATGTGTAATGTGGGTAACGACTGCTATGTTTTTCTTTATGGGGCGAGTGTGGAGCTTGTGTTTTTAATTACAGTTGGAATTATTATTTTATTTGAACACTGGAACAAAAGAATATGTCCAATTGTAATCTCTGGTATTCTACAGAGCAACCAGCAATTTATTTGTTCTGGTAAAAACTGCGAAATTTCTATGACAACTTATAATATCCACATTGCTTTGATGTAACCTCAATAGCAACTCAACCATATTAAAAACTAATCAAAGCGAGTAGACAGACCGTAATAATACTCCCTCATTGCTGATATCAAGGTAAATTGTTTCTTTTTCATCTCGTTACTGAACACAAACAAAAGTAAAAGATAGTACTTTTCGTAACAAATAAAAAGTCATACAATGTCGTACTTACGAGCAAAACCTTTATCTGAACCAAATTGGAAAGCAAAATGATTTGCCTAAACCAAAACTGGGATTTATTTAGAAATAGAGCTATTTTTCAACGAAAGAGATGAGTATCTAGGCAACTTACTTAGGTACAAGTTCTTTTATTCAATGTTGCGAAATCAAGTCTCTAACAGAGTGAAAACACACAATTTATAAATTAAAGCAGCCTAAGATAGTACTTATACTTATCTGTATACCTAACTCTTTTGTTAACTGTACATACACTAATTCCCTGTTTTAACCAGTTTATTCCAGTTCAACGAGCTAGGTGTAAATTATTTACAGCTATATTAAACACTTCCCTTGTCCAGTTCGTCTGATATTCAGCAAATGGCGTTATTATGTTGGCAACGTCACGTCCGGCGCGTAAAACATTAGGAGGAAACATACGGAAAACGAGTTTGCGCGGGTCATCGACAACCTGCGCTGAGCAAGTGTAGCGATAAATGCTCATTCCTTCTCTGGATGAGAAGTAGTCTTTGCCCTGCAGAGAGACAAAGATAGGTAAAAATCAATCTGTTTCTGTGTGACAGCATAAACCATACAAAAAAGTTTATACCGATACGTTAGTCAAAAGTGTAGCCAATAAGTAGGATCGGTAGCAGAGTGAAGACAAATTATTTTTAACAAAACATAATATCATGTTTGAAATATGAGTATTGCAGCATTGGCAAATGCTACATTATATTTTCATCACAAACATCCTTCTTTTGTAACAAATCCAACCTTATTTTTAATCAGAAAGGTTATTTTCTTCATATTGGTTTTGAATTTTGAATAAAAAAGTGTCATGTCTTTTCTCTTAACGAGATTTTTCATTTGAAGTTTTTTTTTGGACACAGGACGGAAGTCTCTGATATTATTTTTTCCGCTTGACCATGTAATAATTTGCCACGATATTAAAGGTATCGATATAACGGTTTGAACGACCGAGTTCGTTCTGTTATATCAATACCCTTAGTATCGTGGCAAATTAAGAGAAAAGACATGACACTTTTTGATTCAAAATTCAAAACCAAAATGAAGAAAAAACCTTTCTGATTAAAAATAAGGTTCGATTTGTTACAAAAGAAGGTCGTTTGTGATAAAATTATAATGTAGCATTTGCCAATGCTGCAGTATGTAATAAATTATCATAAAAGCTTTTACAGCACATCACATAAACTAGGATTATTTAGTGTGTATCGCACCGTGAATTGTGTACATTATCACACGCTCATAAAGTGCTATTACATATACAACATCGTCGCGGACACTCGTATATAATGTAAATAACACTGCTTAATTGAGCCTGAAATCGTTTGCCGCAGAGTTTAACATGCCAGAGTAGTAATGTTGAAATTATGTTATACCTACGCTTAGTTACAAAATGATGTTGTAATTAGCATGAAATAATAATGAAGCATCCTATCAAATGATGTTTTTGCGTTTTATTTTATTTATAATTTAACGAATTATTTCCTAAGTTTTTCCATCCTCCATCTTGTCTTCTTAGCGTGTCGATAGCAATCTAAATGAGCCCGGTCCAGAATTCGGCTATGTGTTGGGCGCCATCATTACCGTCCCTCAGTCCCTGTAACGTGCAGCTGACAGGACACGTAGTACATGATATTGTTTCATCGTTTATGGAACAGCACCACATTTAAACTCAAACTCCATCTTTGTGATTAGATTAAATTTAAAGAAGGTTTTTTCCAAAATGAATTTGCTCCCCCTTTACACGATACATCTAACCACAACCTGCACGATCCTGCTCACACTTTACAGCCCTATAAACCACAAACAGTGCTTCTTTTTGCCTCTTTATTCCAGAGTACGCTGTGAAAGTTGGCAATAATATCATAAACGAGCTTGGACTCTAGGGATGACACCACTTGTATATACTTTAAACACAAGTCTTAAAACTTGCGTCTTACTTTACTATTCAGGACTTAAAATACTTAAGTATTTGAAAATTAAGAGCGATGTTCCTTTGTTTATTTTTCTGAAGATAATTTATATGAAAGGGTTTTGCGAAATTAGTTTAGTACTTCCCAGCTAAAAGGTTTCTGGTAGATGTCCGTTTTGCTTTTAGTGATCGAATTAACTAGCCACGGGGTACCTAACTAATTGTTTATTTTATTTGCCTTAGTAATTCAGGATAGTACCGAGCGAGATCAGTGGTTACCTCCAACAGATCAGCTGATTTGATTTAGTGAGCTTTCTTGATATTATGAAATCAAATTTAATATATATCTAATATTCTCTAATATCTTTGAGTTTATACCTACATACACACTGCATCTACACAAAACCAAATAACCCGTCCAACTACGCTCTACACAATTTGAGCTCATTCCCATTAATTTTAAATCGAAATAAGAAACAAAGCGAACACCTTAATTTGTGTCCTAAATTTCATAGCAGCATCCAGACAATCGACGCGACAGGTTCTTTGAGCCGAACGTGCACAAAGAGTGACGCCAGAGCGACGAAATATGGACAACACAGAAGGCTGTCTTAATACAACAAGTGGAAACATGGTCCACCCGAGCACATATTTACATTTGGGGTTAAATATAATGACCACCATAAAATGCTTTGATACCTTTAGTTTTTGCACTTTAAATTGTATTCGAACACCAAATGTAGTAAATGATCACTAAATCTTAGCGAGCAAATTAATGCGTTATTTCTGCCTAAATAAACCACTATGATTGCCATAAAATGTAGGTTTATTACCAAACAAAGTATTATGATGCCATATTAAGTTATGTTATGCTTGCTGCAAACTAGATACACGAGGTTAATTTAAAAAAAAATGGTCAGGTTAGGTTAGGTTAAAACTGAGACCTCCTACGTAAGAGCCGAGCGAGCGAAGCGAGCGGTGCCGCGGCAGCGACTGGCGAGTGGCGAGTGCCAGAAATGACTAGATTGTATAGAAAAAAAATATGGAAAAAATGAGATTTTTTTTGCAAGCTGTCGAGAACCGAACATGATTTATTTGGAGTCATTTTGCTTAAATAGGATAGCGAGATGTTAAAACTTTGGTCATACGAGTAAGTTTACATTAAAATGCGGGTTTAATTTTGGTCATCATTTTTTATTTTTGTCTGTTATAAATATGTTGCTATTTCTGGTGATAAGTTAAACATAAGCCTTTACATTTTTAGCGATCATTAATCCTGACTCAACTAGAATATGTAGTGCTGGTGTTGAGTCCCTATTATAATATATTTACTGATTGTATCGAGCTATACAATGTAACTTCCTGAAAATGATGCATTGCCGTTGTTCTAGATGTCGTATTTACCACCGCGACATAAGCGACTTACTAAAAAATGCAACTCGCTCTTTTTGTAGTCGACATGTACCTTTCTAGAGACTATGTTTCTATACGATTTGTGTAACAACTCGTGTAATTATGTGGATATTTGTAGCAAGTTGTGCTAACTTGTCCCTAGAACCATTAAGGGAGGTGCACACAGGACCTGTTTTCGTAGTGACTCCTAGTCGAACGAATGCAGGCTTGCGGGCACCTCTACGTTGCCTCACAGGCAATGGCTATAAGTTTTTCTCTAACTTAGATTTATTTGCTTTATCCATTGGAAAATTTAGAAACATATTGCTTGACACAACTAAAAAAACATGTGAATAGCAAAAAAAAAAGATCTTAAGCAAATGTCAGTCACGTTAGCGAAGCGCACTCGCTGTACGTAGACACGTGTCTATATGTGCTTTCGTTTTCACTCGTTGGATAGAGCTGACTTTCTGTACCTATCTTCTCTGTGTCACAGCCCAGGTACTCGACACAAAAAGAGACACGGCCAAGATAAAAGTATTAAACGTTTCATGTTTCAAGAATTTTTTTCGTCGTACAAAGGTACGGACGGTAAGGTTTTGTTTTGCTTTAGAAATATTGGGTCACTGAATTGCGAAAGTTAAATCAGCTTTTTCCGGTTTCTTTATGCAAAACGAATCGTTTTATAACACGCTTTCATTAGCGTGACCTGTACCTATCTATCTATCAATGTAACGGAATCTTTCAACGTAATTTTCACCAACTTCAAGATATCTGATTAACTTAGAAATGGTTTTTTTACTACTATATTGATAGAAATTCTTAGAACTCTGATATTTAAAGTACATATAATATACTAGTTTAAACCAGGGATGTACTATTTGAAAGAAAGAAGATTTGAAAGAAAATAGCTGACGCAGGTCATAGCTCTTAGAATTAGTAAGGCGACGACCTCGTAAGAGCAAGGGGGCGTTGGATGCAAGTGGCACAGAACTGTTCTAGGGCACTTAGGGTATGTAGCTGATAAAATAAAGGTAGAGCGAAAGTCTTTGGTCCAACACTTATTTAAGAAGTCACCGTTTAAACTATAATCCTACATAAATCATGACGAAAATAAAAATAAAACATCGCTATCTACCAATGGACAAAGCCTTCGTAAATTGTGTCAGAATACCCGCTTGAGCTTAATTATGTAAAAACTTTTAAAACTTCGGGCCACCAAATCTGTATCAAGATTTAGTAATTCCCTTAACAAAACAAAAAAAAAGCTATTCAAACATTCTTGCACGCCAGTGTACGCAGTACTGATAGCAAAATCATTTATTTCAAAAAGGAATAAAAATAGATAAACTTCTTATACTAAAATAACTAACAAACTATTACAAAAGGAATATAATAACCTACTAAAACTATTAACAAACTAAAATATATGACGTCGAAAAATTCCTCCGTATCGCTATCAACAGTTAATGTACCCAAGAGACTGGCGGTATTGCCAAATTGTATGGCAATCTTAGCCTCTGGCCAAGGTAAAAGCCAGCCTTTGGGTCACGAGAAGTGTCGACAGCCTTTTGGGTCACGAGAAGTGTCGAAAGCCTTTGGGTAACGAGAAGTGTCGGCGTTTAGAGATTTTGCTGCACAAATCATGAGCATTCAGACCCCAACGCCCGAGAGTTTCAACTCCAAACGGCTCGAAAATATAATTACCAATAAGGATATTATGCTTTCGCCGCATGAGGTGTACGCAGCCGCAGCAGCAGCGTCAGTACAGCAGGCCGCACCGCCAGGAAGATGGGATGGCGCAAGAGTATCGACACATGTTATGTCCCACACTAAAGGCCTACCCACCTTCCATGGAAATAAAGACACGTATCCGGTATTTTACCATCGTCGTGCCAAACCATTGGGTTCTAATACAGCTGGAATGCCGAAGGTAACAGGAGCTTATCGGGTGATGTCATTAATGTTCGCGTGAGGTGTGTGGATGACTTTTCGTTTACCATCAGCCAGCGGGCGCGCACGCTCCGCAGTAGCAGCAGACATGTCAAGTAAATTGTTCTGTACTACTCTGGAGGGCGGCTAATTCCACCGTCTCAGGGAAGATGGATTGTAGGGTCTGAATTCGGATAAGCGAGTCTCCAGGCATTCATAGCCTCGGTGAAGCACGGCCAATAAAGTTAGTCATTTAAAAGCAATATTGGATCATTCAGCTACAGCGCGCCCCAATACGGTCGCGATACAATGACGTCACAATTTAGGTACCTACAAAATTGCATATTTATGCGCGCGCAAATAGAAGCCCGTCAGAGCCCGTACATTTACCGACGGTACTAGGAATGTGCGAATTTAACGAGTGAGACTTTTCTATATTTACATGATTGGCGGCTGAAGTAGGGTACTTCAGCAAGTTATGAGTGTGTGGACTTTTGAGAATGCTTTGTTAACAGAAACGAGTCTAGAAATACAATCTCTTATATAATGTTTACTTTATCTGATTATTTTTATAAAGATATTAGTTTCATTGCAATGATGTGACAAAGAATTAGTAAAAATAAATAAGTAGCCACCTACCTGAATTTATTCTAAACAACAACGCAACAGATCCCAAACAAACTTGTATCAAACTAAATTGATCCGCAACCAGTTCGAACCTACAATAATCCAACCCGAGTCCCCTTAGTCCAAACTTAGTTATATAACACATCATTATGTTAATTCCAATATAACATTGTGGCAAACGCTAGTTGAATCCAGTTCACGGAGGAATGGCGTTTGAAATTCAAATGGCGTATTATACATATCAAGGCAGCCGTCTGTCTGTCGGCGGTAACCACGTTAAGGCAGTTAACCCGATGTCTAATTTGACAAATCTCGGTTTAACCCGGAATCCACAGAACGATAACAAGCTCTGGATTGAATGAAAACATTTTTGTTTTCGATGTTTCGACAGTTGTCTGGCTGAATGCGAAATACGGAGCGATCTTATTTTCGAGACTGTAGGTGACCTGTACTCGGCCTGATAATTTTGAATGCTAGATCGCATGACATAGGTAGGTACTCCTACTAATTACACTCAAAGCGTAATCCTAAACTTAGCTACCTACCAGTACCTACATTTCGTAAATGCTTGATATTGTTGTCTTTAAATCTTGCTACTGAAGTTAGAGACCAAAATGTTTCGTAAGTAAAAAAAAACTCAACAAACTCAATCAAGTATGTTCACTTCGCGCTGCACCAATCACTTGCTTCACACTTAGTTGCACCCTGTATATTATTGCGGTACAAAGTGGCTGCAGCCAATGTGTAAATGGTTACAATCTGTGCAAGTTGCTCGATTGTTCGCGTTCTACGATATCTTTGTGCATACATCCAGAAACTACGGAGTCCGTTCCTGGAAATTCGTTTATGTATATTTGATTGTGACTGGTCCGCTTGACTGGCTTGGTTTCTGGTTCCCAGTCATGCATTGCTATTTAATCCAACTAGAATAACTTCATTAGAATATAGAAAGGTAGACAGTCGAATAGATACATACTGATGATGATGTAGGTGGTATTTTCAATATTGAAAAAGTTAACAATTCTATTGGTTAAAACCACAGAACTGGCGGGTAATTTTCGTAATTTTAAGAACGCTCACAGTCTGATCTCAGTCTCAATCTGTCAAAAATACCTCTAACTTCCCTACATTTTGACAAGTTTTTGACCTTTGTTTGTCGCCGAGATGAGACTGCGACTAGATTTTGAACGTTTTAAATTACGAGAATTGGCCTTCAGATGAAGTAACTGTTCTGTGGTTAAAACTTTAAGCTTTTAATGAATACATCGACTAACCTTTACAAAATTCAAAAAGTAGTCATCATGGTTCACAAAAACTTTTAAATGGCCAACTTAACATTTTCGACAGAGCAGACTCCAAAATTAAATGTTCATTTCCAAACTTAGTTTTTAACAACTTATTTTATCTGACAAGCAGCCTCATTCGGCAGGTACGTTGAGATCTAATCGTTGTTTAACCTCGTGGCTAGTACGGTTATATTGCGTTTATAACAGACCTTAACGACTGTCTGACAATTTGCAATCCCTTGGAGAGAACCCTTTGTAGAATTTTATAGCAGTCTTTATATTTTTGGGTATGCCAAAAATTGTTCAGAGTACCCAATTATGATTACTAAGTTTCTGGAAGGTCTATTGGAGCAAAATAATAGGATTTCCTGCGATAAAAATATGATACAATTGCTAACTTGTAAATATTGCTGAAATGTAAGTAAGTTATCGCAACCCGAACAGTTTTGCAGGAATAGCAAGTTTTCCGAGAACGATTCATACTCGTACATTCTATCTATTTTTTAAAGTTATATTTATAAATCTTAGAGGAAATTGGTAACGTTACATACGTTGGAATGACACAACCGTGGCTATCTGTTGAAACACACTTTGTTGTAAGTCTTTTCGGGGGTGACCAGTATTAATGTCTTGTTTCACACAATAATCCCGCCACCTCTGTATTTGTGTGTTCAAAGTATTAAATAAATTATTCTAAAACCACAAAATGAAGATATATTTTGTGGTTTAAAAATATTATATTCAAATGTAGAGTCAAACTCATGTTTGATTTTCTAGGATGAAGAATGGCTTTATCGGCACCAACCATTACTAAATCAATTTCCGTATTTTTAAGAACATTCGCATTGTAATCTCAGCTTCAACCTGTCAAAAATACCTTTAATTGACCTAAATTTTTGGCAAGTTCTTGACATTCCCTGTCGCTGGAGATGAGATTGCGATTTACATTTTGAATGTTTTAATTACGTTTATTAATTATTCTTTTAAGCTCGGGTTCACAATTAACAGGTGTTTGTAAACATGCTCTCGTGATCAAAGACATAAAATAACAGCATATAAAACAAGGCGGGATTACTTTGTTTTATAAGCTGGTCTTAAAATTGTTACCTTATCATAATGTTTTAAAATGTTGAGCGTATCATATTGTACCTCAAGCTCTACTTCTCTAAGAGCAGATAACAATTTCTATTTCTTCTTCCTCTTTACTTTTCTTCTTCTTTTAATTTTCTGTTGCTTCCCTTCTAACATCCCCACGTTATTACTCAGGTGGTGAAGGCCAGGAGCACGGGCCGGTGTTCCTGATGGAGCCGCCCCCACGACTCGTGTTCTCCAACAGCACGGGCGCCAGAGCCTCGTGCGCGGCGCACGGTTTCCCCTCGCCGCAGATCGCCTGGCAGCAGCCGGATGGCGCGCAGCTTGATGATGTGCCGGGGTTGAGGTTAGTGGAGTGTTATTGGTAATCTTTGAATCCTGGGTATGTTCGCCACTTTGACAGTTTTTGGACCAAAATTGTAATGTTTGTTTTAACTGGTCAAGTGCGTGTCGGACCACGCACAATGAAGGGTTCCATAGTTGGGATGAATTTATCTCAAAAACAAATTCAAATTCAAATTCAAATTCAAATTAATTTATTCATTTTGTGAGCATAGGGTATAATTATGTCAGATGTTATACAAAAAATGTTGATCCATGCTATGTCCCGCCAAAAGGCATACAAAATATCTTAGGTAAGCGAATGTCAATTAACAAAATAAAAATAAATTCAATATGTAAGTAGGTAGATGTCACAATTTTTTGCAATAGTTGATAATATGTAAATAAATTAAAGACGGCACATAAAAAAAAAAAAAAAAAAGAAATAGGTAATAGGTCACAATTAAATCAATTTAGTCACAATTTCGTATACAATAATAAATGCAATAAAAATGTCAATAATCAATTAATATCATCATCATTCGCTAAACCTCTCAATATGCAGTTCAAGGGGCATTGCCATAAGCACTGCTTGGAAAAAAATAAAAAATATTGTTAGGCATGTCAAGTTATAAAATTTGTCATAATAATATAAGGAAAATGTCATGAAAAATACACAATGTCAATAGATTTCAAAAACACAGATATACATATATAAATTATTAAAAATAAAAATAAATGAAAAATTCTTCAAAATTTGTCATCCATATACTCCTTGACTGAATAATATACCTTGTTATTTAGTAGCTTAAAGAGCTCGCTTTTGAATTCATTATTATTTTTACAATTTCTAATATGACAAGGTAGTTTGTTATACAATTTTGGTGCCATTGCATAGACACTTTTATAAGCAAAAGCAGTCCTGGTGATTATTGTTTTCAACTTATCTGAGCGACGTTGACTTTCTACATGACTAAACAAGTGTATATTGGTTATCACAAATATCAGAACCTCATAGATATACAGCGAAGGTACTGTCAGAATATTTAAATCCCTAAAGTGTGGCTTACATGTATCGGTTTTTCTTAATTTGCAGATGGCTCGGATGCATCTTTTTTGTGCCAAAAGCACGGATGATATATTTGAAGCATTACCCCAGAATATAAGTCCATACCTCAATGTGGAGGCTACATAACCGTGGTATGCCGTTATGAGGGCTGTTTTGTTTGCAATTTTACCTAACATATATAGGGCATAAGAGAATCGGTAAAGTTTCAAACAAACACTATCAATTTGATTTTTCCATGACATGTCACTGTCAATGTGCAATCCTAAAAACTTTGTAGTGTTTGTTTCTAGTACTGCGTCTCCTTTGTAACTAATTTGGTATTGTGTTTGTTTTTTTTGTCGAAGTTGAAACTCCATTATTTTGGTTTTTGTTAAATTAATTTTAAGGTTATTAGCATTTAACCATTCTATAATTGACACCAGATTTGTGTTTATATCTAATTCAATTTCTTTAAAATTACCCTGGTCGAAAACAATAGTGCTATCGTCTGCAAATAAGTACATCCGATGACTGGTTACTTTGGGGAAATCATTTATGTAACAGATAAAAAGTAATGGACCTAGGACAGACCCTTGTGGCACCCCATACGAAATTGTTTTCGTACTGGAGGAGTATATTGTTTCAGTTTTTGTCTTAATGTTTACTTGGCTGATCTGAGTAAGCTGTTTTCTACCTTCTAGATACGATTGTATGAGGTCAAGCAAATTACCTCTAATACCGTAGCTATAGAGCTTTTTTAATAATATTTTATGGTCAACGTAATCAAAAGCGCGGGTCATGTCCATGTACATTGCTACAGCCTGTTTTCTGTTGTCCATGTTATGGTGTATCTTTTCAAGGAAATTGTACACTGCCATATTAATAGTTTTGTTTTGCCTGAATCCCATTTGTTCCTTACAAAAAATGTTGTTTTTTTCAAAATAATTGTTAAGTCTATTGTAAATTACTTTCTCAAGAATTTTTGAAAATATAGGAATTAACGCTATAGGTCTATAATTGCACATTTTTGTTTTGTCATCTTTTTTGTGTAGTGGCTTGACAATCGAGATTTTTAGAGCTTCTGGAAAAGCCCCATTGTGTATACAAGCATTCATTATATCACATAGCACTGGTGCTATAGTAGGTCCTACTGATTTGACCACGCTGGTCTTGATGTCATCATACCCTGTACTGTTTGTGTTTTTGAGGTTATTTATTATAGTTATCATTTCTTTTGGGACTATTGGTTCCATGAACATAGATTTATGGGATTTTAAAACATTCGTATTATTATAAGTTAGACAATTTCCATTGGATTGAACTAGGTCTATGAAATAATCATTAAAGTTTTGCGCAATACTTTGAGGGTTCGTGATACATTTGTTGTTTACCTCAATAGCATTAATATGTGTTTTCGGCACGTTACTCTTAAAATTGTTTATAATTTTCCATGTAGCTTTAGACTTATTGCTACTGGTTTCTATGTAGCAGCTGTTTTGTGCTTTTTGTGTCTGTTTGATAACGCGGCGGTACCTGGCGCTGAATGTTAATAAAGCATTTTTTGTGTCTTTGTTAGGATTTAGTCTATATTGCCATAGCAGAGACCGTCTCTTTTTGCTGCAGACTTTAATTCCCGGTGTGATCCACTTTGGTTTATGGCTTGTCGATATTTTGCATCTTACTTTTGGGAAACATAGGTCGTAAAAAAGTTTGAATAAGTCAAAAAACGCATTAAATTTTTCATTAGGGTTATTTGCTTGAAAAACGTCTGAAAAGCTCAAGCTGCCTATGCATTGTCTAAACTGATACATGTTCGCCTTACTGTAGTCCCGTTTTTGAACATAATAATATTTCAATGCACACGTTTGTTGTACAGGAAACTGCATCAATTGCGCTAAATGGTCAGATACCCCTAATTCTAGTACCTCACTTTTACATCCCCGTATATTGTGAAAAATATTATCTAGGCAAGTACCACTACTAGGCCTGGTGGGTTTCTCTATTTCTATTTTAAGATTAAATTCTTTTAATAGACGTTTAAATTGAGAGGAATACTTAGTTTTTTGTAACATATCAATGTTAAAGTCACCGCATATTATTGTTTTATATTTATTTCTATAGCAGATTTTTTCTAATATATACGTTAAATTGTCGAAGAATATTTCCATTTTGTTTGGTCCTGGCACTCTATATATACATACTATTACAATTTTATGATCCGTTAGCTCAACTGCACAGCATTCAAAAACATTGCAGACATTTGCGACTTTCACAAGATCTATCTCTGTATATCTAATATGGTTGTGTATTAATACGCAAGATCCACCGTTCCGTTTTTGTCTAGTAAAGAAGGTAGCTAAAGAGTAATTTGGAATGTTCAAAAGATCAACGTCGCTCGTCGTCATATTGTGTTCTGTAAAACACAATATATGTACATATTTGCCATTGTTTGAAAGAGTGTCTATGAATTCCGTTATTATGTCACTCTTAGCCAGCAGCCCATTTATGTTTTGATGTAATAAGCGTAGGTTATTGTACACGAAAAAGATCGTTGTCCGTCAAACTACTTTGACATTTTTTTGTTACGGGGAAATAATATGGAATAGTCCCTATTTTTTGTGGTAAGAGATTTAGTACTGTTTTGTTTTTAGTATTAGTTGACATTCCTACAATCTGAGATTTAAAATAATAGGGTATTGTTCCCTTTTTAGGTACACAGTTGCAATTCAAATTTAAAGTATTGTTTTGTTGGCTTAGACTCTTTAAACTCTTTTTAATTTCGGAAAACTTTAAGAATTTGGTGTCATAGTCATTACAGTCAATAATATAATTAATAGTTTTACAAAGGTCATTAAGTTTAAGATTATTACAATTTACATAGGAACAATTTTTGTATTCTTTACATATTTTCAATATAGCATTATTTAGCTTGTTTACATCTAGATCATTATTTTTAGTTACGTTTAGTACAATAATTTTGTTGCAGCTGTAATACTGTATAATTTTTAGAATTTGTGTCAAGACTGACTTTTGGTTGAAGTCATTTTCACCAAGAGATATTACAAGCTTGTCATTGGTTGCTAGATTTATACCTCGATAGTTTAAACAAACTAACGTTGTAGTTCCAAAACATGTTCTCCAATACGTCACGTCCCATATACGTCACGGTTAATTCTCCAACTGCAAATGAAAGTTTGTAATCGCAAACAAAAAATATTTATGTGATAAAACTACAAATTAACGATTTTCGGTCTTTTTCCATTAGTGCTGCGAGAACTTGCTTTTTGCCAAATTTCATAATCAACGGAAAGTACTTACCCTATAAGTTTTGATTTATTTGCGAATATCAAAACTGTCACATACATGGCCATGTTTTTTATTGCGTTGACTTAGAAGCTTGATTTTTTTACAGCTCCATGGGACCGTAGACCTACATATTTGATATTAATATCAACTGTATACCTTCTACGCGTTCCTGAGAAAAAGACACACTGACAGACGGACAAACAGACGGATGGACAACACAGTGATCCTCATACAAGATGTCAGTGTATTTTTTTAAGGTTATCAGCTCATCTATCATCTTGTTTTTATAGAGATTGACAAGATGAGCTGAGCTGCCGTCGTTACACGCGTCGAGAGGATGTCGTAATAATTATGCGTGACCTTCACACCCAGAATTATTAATAAGGACCTCAAATCAACATCTATACTACCATAACTATCCTCTATCCTAAATGATCCTTCCCAAGCAAGAACCGAACCGTAGCCTGGATACAATATATTATGCAAATAACATTACCTCATGCATGCTGTACTCAACATCGAGCGTCCAAATTCATGCGTAGTTTATAAACACGTAGCTATGTATTCGGGAAGTCTGAATAAGAGGGATCACAGCCATACCAGCTGCAGCTCTCGTCCTACATACATTACGCCATTATTTACCGGAGTTATGTGTTAAAAATGTACTGAAACTGATAATTTGTTCGGAAAAAAAAAACCTTTTTTGACTAGAATAAATTGCTCTGATATGGGTGCTTAAGCCTGACCTATTGCCTACCTGTACGTTGAATTCTCCTTGTAACATTTACAATCAGGCAACCAACATCAGGTCATTGAAATATGCTTATCACAGGAAAAAATACTAACAACATAAGAAACGAATTTAACCCTCCTTCTCGGAAGCCAGACTATCAACCAACCAACTACCCAAACTCTTATAAAAGTAAATAAACACGTACTCGACGTATCAGACTCGTGTATAATATAAGAGGGATCACAGCGCCACCTGGTGCCAAATGCTCCGAAGAATTCTGTTTCGTTGCGAAAGTGCCGCGAATTACAATAAGATGGGGTTTCTTCAGTATGTGGTAGAATAAGGGATGTTTTAGTAATACGTGTGTTTGGGTAAAAGATTGGTTTTTGGGAATAAAATTATGTTAGAGTACGGTGACGTGTGATTTTTGCGGGATATGTGGTTTCTTTGATTTTTGTTTTTGTAAATTGATAACCTGACTGCCATGGAAATGCCAATATACACAAACAGGCAATAGCTATGATTGACAAAAATATGAACTCATTCTGATAAGTAATTATAGTATATAATAATAAGTAATAATATTGTTAGTATAACTAAAGCATCATAAATAGAATGATGTAGACAGGTACATAGGTGAATAAGTAATATTTACGACCACACTATTGTACCTATGTAACTGTCTACAATGCTGAACAAAAAACGTGCTTCTTTCAAAAGAACCGTGGATTGCTTGCATCACGCAACGACATACAAACCGCAACAAAGGATACGTTAAAATTATTTTTAATTTGTTTTATTAGTGACCCGTAATATAAAACCAGTTGGTAGTAATTTCCCTCTTTGATCAATAGTACCCAGGTTGGGGATGTAGTTAGGTATAGATAGTACTACGACAGACAAGGCCAAGCATAAAGGCTGCGGTCAGATACGGCTCGCAGCAGCTACTCGAGAAGAGCTCTTCTAGCTCAGCTTCAAGTAAATACACTACTAACAGAGAGTGCTTCAGTGGAGAACTGTGTAGAGTACGCGTTTAGATGATTATCTTGTTTCAGGCAATACATATGTTGGCGTTGAGTTAGATTGCTTTCCAATTTATAAAACCGGTTATTCATTAATGCTAATGTATTGACACATTTTGTACTCCACGGATTTAAAGTATAAAATGCAAGCTAAGATAAAAAATGCCATTACACAGTTTACGTCACAAAATAAACCAAAAACCTCCTCAACCAGAATCCAGACGATGCAAAACGCAAAATTAGCAAATCGCCATCGAGTTAAACCTTGAATTTTAATGATACGGTTTGCGGTACAAACGGTATATCTTTAAAATAATCCAAGTGTCGACGCGATTCGGATGAGCGTCATGAAATATGTATCAGACATTGTGAATAGTTCGCCGTGACGGAGGCACACCGGGCGCGCGATGGTGTGCTCACTCTTTTTATTTCTTTCATTTTCATTTGCCGTATCCTTTGTGAATTTCCGAAAGTTCGTTTGAGGTTCCTTTGTGTTGCATTTGAAATGAAAGATGGTTTTAGAGGTAGGAAGTCTATTTTATTTATTTGAGGATGTAAGAAATAATGTTCTTTCTGAAAAAATACAAATCCCACTTAATCACTTAGCGTGCCAGTTCAGGTATCCAAGTTACGAACTTCTGGTAAAGTAGAGTTAGACAGACAGTTTTTAACCGACTTCTAAAAAAGGAGGAGGTTCTCAATTCGGATGTTTGTATTTTTTTTTATGTTTGTACGCGCATAGCTCGGTCGCTTTACAACCGATTTAAAAAATTCTTTTTTTGTTGGAAGGGGTATACCGCCCAAATGGTCCCATAAAAATTTCATCGAAAACGGTTCAGTAGTTTGGTTTTTAAACCAAAATTACTGGTAAAAATTACAACTTAAAAATGAAAAATAAATAAAAACTTTTATGAAAAAAAAAACAACCAAACTCCAAAAACGACACTACAAAGTGAAAAATAACTTTAATTTCGGAAGTCGGTGGCAAACAACGAAAATGCGAACCACCGACTTCCGAAATTAAAGTTATTTTAACCCCCGACGCAAAAACGACGGGGTGTTATAAGTTTGTTCACTTTGTAGTGTCGTTTTTAGAGAGTCGGTTGTTTTTTTTTCAAAAAAGTTTTTTAGGATTATAAAAAGGGGAGTAGGTATCTTGTAACAGTAAAAAGTTATATCCGCATACCAGAACGTTCGTCATCAAAATTCACATTCGGTATATCCTTCCTTACCCTTTACTCAAAACTACGCAAAACTATTGTTTTCCTCCATTCACAGCTGACTACGAGTACCTAAACTAACATTCAATATTATAATAATATTACATGATGTAAGCCGACGCGTAGGGTACATTAAAACCCCGGGCTGTTATAACTACGTTTGGAAGTAATAAGCTGATAAAATTCTCTTGTTTATCCGAACTCCGGGGTCTAATCGAGTGTGAACACCAAATAATATCACACATCACTTGATTTATGAGAGTTGAAAGGGTATTTGTGTTTGTTTAGGCACATCCATAAACATTATGACGTTCAAACATGTACCATGTAGGTGTGAAATTTATTTTAAAAAGAGTGTAACAGACATCATTTATAATATTCATTGTACCATTTCTATTCTGAAAGTGATCCGAGGGTTTTTTTTAACTTACACGGTAAAATACCTAATACCTATTGATATAGAAAGAAAATATATGATGATGATGAAAAAGTATGTATTGCGAATCGTACAGGCAGATCACAAACTAAACTAAATCAAATATAAAAAACTAAATTTAATAAAAAAAAAGTAACAAAAAGAAAAATGAAACTGAAAGTCCTATACGAGGCTAAAAGGCTCCTATCTCAGCATGATGCTGCGACATTTAAGAAATAAATGTCACAGCGCTGATATTCTGATAGGGCCCGATTTGATGAAACTTTTAGGATTAAAGCGGAACACACGAGTACATTTCAAACTAAGGTCACTAAACATTAACGGGCCGATCAGAACACTTCCAGTGTGTCCTCACCATAACATCTGCTATCGATCAGCCAGTTATTTTGAATTCTTGATTTTTAGCGACGTTCCGTTGAAACAGCTCGTAAATACTCATGTGACGTGCATGCTATACGTCGGAATTATAACTAGCAGTCATAGTTCAGTCATATATTATATCTAGTCATGCATAATCAGCCAATAATGTTCTCACTGCTGGGACACAGGTCTCCTCTCGGTGAGAGGGAGTGGGCCTTAATCTATCACGCGGGCCCAGTGCGGGTTGGTAGATGTCACATGTCTTCGAATTCTTGACTATAGGATGCCGGTTTCTTCACGATGTTTTCCTTCACCATTTTGAGAACTGTGGTGATGAAATAAAAAATAAGTCACGTTTGCACATAATATATAGGCTGTTCTGTGGTTTTGTGTGACATGTATGTTGTGAAAAGCGCTTTTGGAATAAAGAAATATATCAGTAAACAAGAACAAAGGAAATGGAACTGAAGACGTTTGTTTGTCTTTTTAACCGACTTCTAAAAAAGGAGGAGGTTCTCAATTCGGATGTTTGTATTTTTTTTTTAATGTTTGTTCGCGCATATCTCCGTCGCTTGCCAACCGATTTGAAAAATTATTTTTTTGTTGGAAAGGATACACTTGCCAAATAGTCCCATAGAAATTTCATCAAAAACGGTTCAGTAGTTTGGTTTTTAAACCAAAACGACACTACAAAGTGAAAAATAACTTTAATGTCGGAAGTCAGTGGCAAACAACGAAAATGCGAATCCAACGACACCGACTTCCGAAATTAAAGTTATTTTTCACTTTGTAGTGTCGTTTTTGGAAGTCGGTTGTTTTTTTTTTTTTGCATAAAAGTTTTTCTACACAAATTGGTACTTACTCGCTTAGAAGAAGTTGATGAACTTGTGGGTCTAGCTAAGCTACAGATTTTTTGGGACGAAGTTTTTAACGCGGCTTGCGGTAGAAGTTGACTGATGGAAATCGTCACGTACCGAAACAGTGTTATGCGTGAGTGTTCTGTCTTCGTCTCATTCTATTAAATACGAGTGTGTGTGTGTGTCCGAGTGTCGCGTAAATAACTTCGTGTCTGAGGGGTCCCCGGAAGCATACTTTTTTTTTAATCTGAGTCTATTTCATACACAAATTACGATTTTTTTAAAATTTTATTCAATAGGAACAACAAACAGCTACAATATAAAACACAGAAACAAGAAAAACACAAAACATATGGACAATATTGCAGCCCATAACGCTGTTCACAGATTTACAATAGGATACAATACAGTGAAAACAATCGCTAAGATTAAAAATACAATTTTTAAGTAATTAAATTAACTCTCGTGTTTAAGATGTATATAAATAATATAAATTATAATATGAATATATAATGTAATGTATATAAAATAAATGTTCATAATAATAAAAAAATGGTACAATAAAGGAAAATAAAGAATAAAATTCATGAAAGTTCCTTAAGTATAAGACTTTTGAACCTATAGGGAGCACATGCAAAAATGTAATATGTTCAAAAGTCCTATTGAAGGAATCGACCATTCTGCGAACAGGCGAGCGCAAGCCAGAGTTGGTCTTGCAAGTACCCACTGAAAATAATCTACCAGCACGCACCTTTCGCTTGTGGACTGTCCTAGGAACTGCATAACAAATCATATTGGAGAGTTCTATGCTGTCAAATTTATTTCTAACAATACTATACAAATTTATAGCTTCTAAGTACCTACGTCTACATATTGTCAAGTGTTGCGAGCTTATACTTTGCAAGCAAATGTTGGCATCGCAAATAATATCCATAACATCTATGTATAATGCATGGTACGCAGAAATTAATATTGAACACACTCAATCATTTGAACATACTTTTTGTAGTATGGACTCCAGACGGACACGTCATACTTCAGTTGAGACCGTACTAAAGACTAATACAAGCAAATATAAGAAGAAGACTTTTTAAAATCGACTGTTGATCGCATTACAAATCCATATAATTGATACGCTTTATCAACAATCTTTCCCATGCGTAAGTCCAAACAGAGCTTAGAACCAAGGATAACGCCGAGATTTCGAATAAAGTCCACTTTATGTAGGGGGGCATTTCACACAGTGTATGTTTAGTTTATTTTTGTTTTATTTTTTGTAAAGTGTAAAAATTTACATTTGGGTAAACTTGGTTGCAACTTATTTTTCTGGCAATAATGGGATAGTCGGTCCAAACCTTGTTGTAGCAGAAGGCAGTCATTTGTTTATCGTATGGCTCTGTACACCTTGAGGTCGTCGGCATATAGTAAAAACTTGGTACTGCGAAAGCATTGGCTGATGTCATTGATATATAAAATAAACAAAAGGGGACCAAGTATAGAACCTTGAGGCACACCAGAGGTCACCTGTGCGATGTTAGATTGATGACCATTGATTACAACCCTCTGACTGCGATTGGTGATATAAGATGTAAACCACCTCAAAAGATCACCACGGATTCCATTGAACGCTATTTTATTTAGCAGTACTTCACGGTCGACCATGTCAAAAGCCTTACAGAAGTCCGTATACTCTGCATCCACTTGTACACGGCTATCAACACAGTCAAATAAAAAGCTAGAAAATAATAGTAAATTAGTATTTGTCGACCGCCGTTTGACAAAACCGTGCTGTTATTGAATTATGATGTTGTGGAGTACAGGATAAATTTCGTTATGGACTAACCTTTCAAAGAGTTTTGACAAGGCAGACAGGATGGAAATGGGACAATAGTGTTCAACGCTGCGTTTGGATCCACTTTTGTGAACGGGCACAATATACGCATGCTTCCACAGTCTAGGTACGAGTACAACTCCCACAAATATACATTTATTTTAAATAGTAAACAGTGGCTCGCAAATGGAAGTCGCAGTATCTCCTCCTTCAATATGTTCTCTTTACTAAAAGAAAGTTCGCAAATAGAAACATTGTGTAGTGTGTTGTTGTCCGGCGGAGGCTTCCAATGGGGCAATGAAGGAGATGTCGGTTCATAAACCGAGTACCTAAAAAAAGTCAGAGAACATTTTTTTTTTACTCGTACAAATGGTATCATATCTGAATCATTTGTCATGTTTCAGCATTTTTGTATTGAAGTTTAGATGAGATTCCAGGTTTATATTTTCGATTAGAAACATAGGTCCAGAAGTGCTTTACGTTTTTACTTAGATAATCCTCCAAAGAACTGATGTAAGAACTGAAACACTTAAGACATGTATCCTTAAACTGTTTTCTATGGTTTGAAAATGATTCATAATCAGAAATGTTATTATATTTCTTCTACATAATCCATTCCTTTTGTTTCTTTTTACACGTAGCGCCTAACCTATCTGAAGACGATAAAGTTCGATGAAGATCAATCAATCAATCAGTCAGTCAACAGTGCGTGGTAACTATAGTCCATTTATAATAGCATTAGAAAAAAGAGGCTCGTAGAAGCAGGAATGCAAAACATTTTATTTCAAAGTTATGATAAAACAATTTTAAGGGAGATGCTTAAATTCTAATTTTCTTGCGTTTTTTGCAATTTGCAGGTCAGTGTAAGGTTGTATCTTAATAAAAATAATATGATGCGCAACAATAAGAAATATGTAGGCAATAATACAATTTTAACCTTAAAAATCATCAATACATCCCTTTAAATTAGAATTGCTCCGAATTCGTCTGATTTAGCGGGCTACTGCAGCGCATCCACCTTAATTAAAATAAAATTCGGTAGAATTATAGTGAAACGAATAACGTTCCAAGTATTGTTCATCCCTGCTTCTTTTAGGTTTTTAGCACTGACACTGTAATTTTAAATTGGAGTTATATAATATAAATAAATTAAAGCCACATAATTTCATAAGATAAATAGTTAAAATGGTTACAATTAAGTGTGACAGCTGCTGTAAAAATAGATCATAATAAATTCGGCGTCTATCATAATGTAACAATGTTTGTTGTATTTTTGTTACAAAGTGTGCATTAAAAATAACCTTTTTTAACTTCTTTCTAATGCTATTGTAAATGGACTATAAATCCTATACTGCTACACATTAGGTTGAATAGATAGCGCTGACTTAGGCTACTTGCATATAGAAAGATACAGCAGAATTTGAAAGCTAACTGTAGGCACAAAAAATCAGCAATAAGGTCACTTTATTCAATAAAACGTTGTTGTGTAGCGACAAGGAAAGCTTAACTTTAAAGTCAAAGGTAATTAAATTAAAGAAAGGGAAGTAGAAATCAATTAAAGATTTATTTACAAGGTAAGGATGGAGATGGAATGGCAGTGGTGTGTATAATGTGGAGGTGGGGTGTATGGATGACGATGCGCGATAAGTGGGTTGAGGAGGCTGTGGTGGAGTTGCAGATGGAGCTAAAGAGGTAGACCAACGCGAGGCAGATGCGAGTGACAGGTGCAGGTGCAGGTGAGGGCAGGTGCTGGCGTATGCGACACGGAGGGCCCACGCAGCAGCAGGAGGTAGCAGACACGGCGGGGATGCTGTCAGTCCGCCAGGTGAGGCGGACCTCGGATGAGGCGCGGCCTAATAATTACAGGAGGGTCTTCGGAGTCCTCCGGCGAGGCGCGCTCGCGCGGCGGTCCGACTGGTACTGGAGGCCTTCACGGAGGACGGAGGACGGAGGCGTAGGGAGGGTCCGACAGGTACCGGAGTGGAGAGGTGCGCTGGGAGTTCCCGGGATAGGTAGCCCTGGAGTATCAGGCTTAACAGATGTATTCGCTTTAGAGGCGAAACGGGAACTGATCCTCGCATTGCGTGGATTTATCAAGTCAACTCGTAGAATATACATACGACATAGTATAAAGTGTATTATAGTGTATCACCATATTATTTAATTGTCTGTATATTTTGGAACAAATAAATTATTATTATTATTAATAATATCATGTAGAAAATGTGTATTTGAGATTTGTTAGTGGCCATGATTAATTCTGGAGAAGTATGAATGTATAATCAGCTAAAAACTTACAGGCTGTTAAGGATTTGAAAGAAAAGTTGTCATGGCGACAGTGTTGTCAAAACTGTCATGAGAGAATAAATCACTAGTTTACAAAATTTAACTTTTTTTTATACCCCGAAATAAATGTGTATAAATATGTTAATCTAACTTCCTTAAACCTAAAAGTGGGAGCAGAAATATTTGATCACGTCACAATTTTTTCCTGCAGTCAAATGTTTTTTTAACTACCTAACGTCGACAGTTTATTGTTTATTCATTCGCTTCAAACGACACTTGTTTCGGATTGATTGAAAATGTCGAATATAAAGTGTAAACAAAGTTCTGATCGTTTTTGTTATATTTGTGGACAGTTTATATTTTCAAAAAAGAGAAGACCCATTGTAGATTCGTTAAAAAGTGCATATCTTGATTATTTTGGATTTCCTGTTGCAAATCAAATGTTTTGCGAAAGCTGTAGAATATAGATTCATCTTCTGCACTCGCATCTGAGTTTTTCCCTGAAAACTTAGGAAGTATGAGTGACGAACAAGGAGAACGTTTCCACCAAGACTTAAAGGTTTTTGAAGAACGACATCAAGGATTTTGGGATGAAAACATGTTAGGAGATTTCTGTTGGTCCATTATAAGAGAAACTGATTCAAATGACAATAATAAGAAGGCAAAAATCAGTCATTTTTAATTTTATTTTGTATTAATACCAAAATTGTGTATTCCCGTTAAGTAAATAAATATTTGTTGAACCAGATGTGATAGAATTTTTTTATATTTTTTTTATGGATAATTCTACCCAAATAAATAATAAAATAGCAACTTTCAGCTGGGGTATGAAAACCGTGTAAACTAGTGATATTAATAAAATACAATAACGTCCCAAAGCTAAAGATTTATATAGCAGATCGTGTTAGCACAGTCCTTATTCGCCGATATTGACACTTCAACACTAATGCAACGTATGCAATGAATGTTTACACCATATATTTTGTTCCCACAATAACACTGATTTTAGGCATTAGATCGTAATGACTACAATTGTCAGCAGTAACGATGTCTTTTTCTCACTACTAACACGCAATACACTGAACTTTGAGTACATTCAGAAAATTTAATAACACAGAGAATTAAGGCATGTGTTAACTAGCTTACTAGTTAACACATGCCCCTCTAACGAGGAGGGAATGTGGAATGTGTGCGAATGAAGGAAATGTGGTCTAAAACATCGAAGTTTTATTGATCAAAAGCAACATACAACACAATATGTACATTTATTACCAAGCATTCAAGATCAAACCCTTCTTCTAACATATTGCGATATTCCTCTTGATGTAGCCCTTTCGCCGCAACCTCACATTAGGTTGGTTCACAACAATATCGCTATATCTAAATATGGCGCCGCGCTTCCTGGTCCCACTCGATCAATAGTTCACGCTATATTTGGAAATCGGGACTCAATTGGACATCATTTCAAGACCTAGAAATAAATATAGTTGAGACTAGGTCATGCATCAATATATTTTCGTGGCGAACTTTTAACGTGGGTGAAGTTTGAAGAATATAAACTATATGTTGACTTCTTAAATCGCCTTGTGTGGAAAAGCAAACACAGGTTTATTATTGGTAGAAAATACTTTATCCAAAAGTCTGCTGTCAGGAATAATTTGGATGGGTGGTTTACAATATTTAAAGACGAAGACATCCGACTTTTAGTATTTTCTTAATTTAATATGATCTTTTAAAATTTTAACGTCTGAAATAACTTCCAACAACTGTTTTCAGTTCCCCCGGGGCAACCTTTTTGGTCTTTAACCACCAATTCTTTACCCAAGATAAGACATCAAATATTAACGACAATATTTCAAAAACCTGACACCACAAAGAGGTGACACTAGTTTGAAAGTAAATGTTATTTCGCTCTGTACCGAGCCCATGTGTCGTCATAAATAACGTCTATTCTCTGTACAATACAAGTGATATTTCAAGGTAATATTCCCTGGAGGACGGCGAGAAGCCATCTACAGCCAAGGTATAGCTTACTGACCCAACACCTATATCGTACCTAAGTTTTTCAATATTAACATTCGTTTTTCAACAATGAAAATAATAAATCTGGGTACTTAAAGAAAGAAAACCATACCAGTGGGACGGCTTACCTCTAAAAATCAAAGTGTGTTTTTTGCCATTCCTTTTTTTTATAAATTGAACCTTTTTGAGTTACCCATACATAATGCTTAAGCTGCTAAAGTTTACATCACATATTAGTGCCTGTGCCTATATATTTAACGCCTTATTTTGGGCAAGCTTACTACTGTAAGCTTGCCCAAAATAAGGCTTTAAATATAATTATTGTTCTCACTATAATATCTACCTTCCTATACCTAAATATCTTCAATAGGTACAGTAGATAGATATAGCATTTAATCCAGTTTTATATATTCTTTTTACTTTCTAAACTTTAACTCCTCCTAATAAATACAGTGTTTAATCTTATTTTGCTGAACATTCCGTGTATCGCCGTCAGAGAGACGGATGGCTGTCTTATCTCACGATGATACGCATCGCGTCGTATTTCTTTCCTATCACCGACACGACAGCAATCACCCGTCACGATCAGCACGCGAGCGGTGATGAGTGGGCGGAGATTCCTTAATAGCTGACGCTAATTTTAGCTCTAAATCACTTTTTTTTTCTTTTGCGTTAGAAAATGTGGGCTTTAGTTAGGTCATTCACAGTATGTGAAAGAGTAAATTGTGTGAATAAAAAATAGACTCGAAATATTTTATTCTTTATGACATGGGCCTACCCCACAGACTGCGGGTAAGCACTATCCACTAGGGAACATAATTTGTTCGCACCGCAAGACCATACATGTTGATGGTTAAAGCCGAGAAATAAGTTAAATTAACAGCTTGATGTAGTGGTTGAGCAATTGAACGCCTTATTGACGCTAAGGTTGATACATTGTATAATTATACAGCCAGATAGATCCACAGATCAACCGATATCGTTATTGCTCCTCAAAGATAAACCGAAATAATATCTAAATATAATTACAAAGAACACTACATATATACACTACATAATATTCAGTACGTATGCAGATAGTTCGATCGGCCTCAGCCTTGCTTGTGAAGGCCTTCTCAAAAGGTGTTCCTTTGTGATACTGCAGCGAAAATAATTATTTTCTTACCGCCCTTTGTCTTTGAATTTTGTAGTTTTGTAGTTATATTATTTTATCGAATTTATGAGAACTGGTTCATGAAGAAAAGCGTAGATGTGCATAGAAAAACGCTCTTAAAAATAAAGTTTGAAGTTAAATGCACTCGTCAGCATTACTTGCTACAGGTATCAAGTCGGTTTTCACATCTAAAACAAAAGTTATTTCCCAGCAATACAGTATAGAATGCATGCCATCTATATTATTGCCTAATTTTGTCGAAATCCGTTCAATGGTTTAGGCATGAAAAGATAACATACAGACAGAGTTACTTTCGAATTTATGTTTGTATGTATAGTAATAGTATATTAATATGAAAGTATGGATTAGTACCTATGGATGAACTGATAACCCCATAACCATGCTTGTTTACACTCTTACAAAAACCAAATACTGTCCAGTATATGTTCAAACCCCATTACCTATTACCTACTGTGCTCACACAAGAAAAAATAATGATTACGATAGAAAAACATTTCGACTTATTTTCTGTCCGACGCACAAAACGTCTTGTACATAATACGCACGTGATTTTTTTTTGTGGAAATAGGTCACTTCTTGTTTACGCATACAACCGTCTCTTGTGACATCAATTTTATTTAAGGTTATTAATAAATCACACTGAAATATAAGCAAATGCGTATTTTATATATATTAAATAAGACGACAAAAACTAATAAGTGAATTTATTTCTGTAAGTAGGCGTGTACAAACACTTTACTCGTCAATCATATTTTTAAAACTGAGGTTGGCTTTCCTATCTGACTACTTTGAGAAGAAAGGTCGAAATAAACTCAGAGGTCACAGTCTCTTTTAAAATCCACACTGATTGAGTGGATCTGTCCAGTCAGTGCACGCATTTGTCAGTAATCGTGCAGCTCAACTCAGAACTCAGACATTAACGGTTGCTATTTAGATTAGGTCCTAAAACAAATCGTTTCGCTCACCCATTTTGTAATGCCTGAACTGAAATGGTATTTAAAATTCATTCTGTGATCCTCCTAAAGTAAACGTTTCTATAATACGAAAAGGTTTCTTATATAAACTTACTCGTGAAAGCTTGGCAACGACGACGAACATAAAAGACTGTTATTGAACCAGTAGCGGTCGGTAAGGTAGGTAAGGTATTAGGAATAGGATTAGCTAGCTGAACATAAACTCTCCTACTCCCGTCAATGGTTGTATTCGTCTAGTAAATTAGATGCATCCGTCGTAATTAATGACTGACGCGGAACACTGCATTTTCATTAGAGGTTGACGTTTGAGAAGCAGAATATATTTTCATCGATAATGGAAAAGAGAAAGACATTTTGAAATTGAGGTTTCAAAATAGATACGAAAACTAAAGGATTGGGAAAAACGTTGGCTCTTGTATCGACACGAATCATACTTGAAGAATACCCAATGCCGTTGTAAAAATTTGACGTAGTCGACAAGGTAAGTAGCGGGGCCAACAGTCCATATTATTTATGTAATTAGGAAAATCTACATACCAAACACATGCACTATTCCTTTATTCCGAAAAATAAATATGAAACAATAAAACCTGAGCTCAACGCCGCTGCTAGTAAACAACACACACGGCATTCCTTTCAGATTAGCAAGCAGCATGTATACCCGTGGCGCCATCGCAATTACCGGCGTCATAAATAGCCGAAACAAAAGAGAAGCGCACAAAGATCGCCTTTGTTTGTGTGAGCTTGTTTGTATGTTTTGCGTATAATAACTTGTGATGCCACAGATTAGAGTTCTTTTATAATTGTGGGTTGGTAATCAGGGAAATTAATTATGTATCAAATTCACACCTTGCGTCAATTTGCCGAGATAGCCATTTCATAATAGTGAAAAACAATGATAGTTGTGATTATAGATAGTTTTTATTAGTAGTTAATTTGATAAAAAATTATTTTCCCTAACTTTACCGTGCATACAATCTTACAGGTATTATGCGAATGAAAAAGGAATAGGTTGTTTTAAACATTTTATTTATTTATTTATTCAAAATTTCGTAAATAACAACTAACAGCTATAACGACAATGCAATGTTACTACCACAAAGATACACATACATCTAACTTACATTGGCTACCCAAATATACAATTAAAAATACAATCAGAAATACAATTAAAAATAAAATTAAAAATACAACAAAAAATACAATAAAAAATATATATACAGGTATATACACAGGTATATATGTATAGGTAAGCAACTATTTGTGTTGCTGAGGAGATCCAAATTCAATTGCCTTTTTGATTTGATTTTAAACGCCACACTACACAAAACTGATAATACAGTTGTAAAAGATATTGACTCTGCGTAGATACTTTATAATTGATATGTAAAGGATAGATGTAATTTCCAAATATTTAGCCTTATGAATAAATCTCTGGTACATACAGTTCTGCCTACCTAGTAAGCGTGTATGGCGCTATGATACATACAATATCAAAACAAGGGAATTTTGTAGAGAAAGAATCTTTTGTTCCGAGCGAGTATGTCGCAATTAATTACAAGACAAACGTCATGAGACCAGCGGAATAGCAAACATACAATGTATTTCTACAGGAAAATAATAAAAACTTTGTATAGTCAAGGGGGTTAAGGGACTTTGCCCAGCATTGCGATGTTACAAAAAGGTTTTTCTAGTAAAAATGTATACGTTATCGAGTTTATAAGAAGATTTATCTCAATATGTCTGAAATCTTTGAAAAAAAGCATTATTATACATTAGTTCTATTTCACGCACAGGTTGATCGATCAGGTTAAGCTACGTTTGCCGCGGTCGGCCTGTGGATGGTGACCATCTTTACATACCGAGACCCCTCCGTGCCTCGAAATGCACGTCAATATGGATCTTTGACAGTCGTTACGGGTAGACAGAAGCCCGAAACTCTGACAACCAGTCTTACCAAGGGGTTTCGTATTACCTAGTTAGTGGGTTGTTTAGGTCAGATAGGCAGTCGCTCCATGTAAAATACTAATATTCAGCTGCATTCTGTTAGACTGGAAGCCGACCCTAACATAGTTGGGAAACAGCTAGGCAGATGATGAGTTCTAGAAACCCCAGACTCCCATAGGTGTGCTTGTGAACTCATTAAACGCTTCTAATGAAAAGAAGTGTTTTCTTTTATAAAGTAAACACAAGAATAAAATGTTCCCTTTGTTTTCCACAACACTCTGTCACCATTAGAACATCGTTGTGTCACATTTTAAAGATATCGTAGCTTTCGTAGCGAAACTCGTAGCACCGTAGCCGCGTAGTACTTAGACAGTGCTACGAACCTCGTAACGATTGACGTATATTTTATTTATTTATATTTGTATCGTACTGTTTACTGATTTTAAATCATACCTAAACACTATTTTGTTTACTATTTCCTAAGTAAATCGTCGTAAGGAAATTCCTGGCAAAAATGTTGAAAATTAAAAACAACAAAATGTGCATTAAAATTCACAAACGAAAATTTCAGTAAACCATCGCAACACAAATAACGTTTTCTCATTAAAAAACATTTAAACGTTTAACGTTAAAACATCGAATAACAACAATCTCGGAGCATTACGCAGTGTAAAACGTTGTTGGTTGGAGGGTAGAATGCAAAACTGCAGCGGTCGCGACAAAGCGTCGCAGCCGAGTCGGGAGAGTGCAACATTAAGAGCGCCAGTAAATCTAAAGTTGTACAACTACTTGTGAAGTTGCGGGCCCTGCACACTGACTCAGTGTTTTTCGAACGTTGATTTTTGATGTTTTTCTTTTAACTTTCTGGGTTATGATTGGCAATAGACTCATAGGACTTAGATCGAAGCATCAGTAAAAGTAAAAAGTAAAAAAGTTTATTGAAAATATAAAAGAACAAACGTTACACACAAATCCTAACAATCCTGTGATTTGTGTCTACTATTACAAATATAATTACGTATGTGGTTATAAGTACCTGTGTACGTTATGCGGTTGTTTGAGCTTAATTCACACTAACTTCCGTTCTAGTGAAAACTGTATACTATTACGGCAGGTCAGTCTTCCTCGTTCACAAACACTCACACACTTCCACACAATTTCCGATAATTTTCATTTGACTGCTAAATAAAACACTGATTTATGAGTATGGTTATAAGAATACAGACACATAGTGGGTATTATTTGATCCTTTGATGATTTGATGACAATAATATCGAGGGTAATTATAAAATATTAAAAGTGGCACCGTCATTCTAATATTGTTTAATTCCTTAAGTTCTGTTTACCTGATGCTACCTTTATTTTTAACTTCCCAGTTTCATGAAACGGGTGACATGGTAAAATGGTTTTTAAGCTCATCGAACCGAGAAACTGAAATAATATTATTTTGTGCACTGATTTGGATTCAACAACCAGAGGGGCAATTCTCGTAATTTTAAGAACGTTCACAGTCTGATCTCGGTCTCAATCTGTCAAAAATACCCCTAAATGTAAAAAACAAACGTCAAAAAATTGTCAAAATGTAGGGAACATTTTGACAAGTTTTTGGCATTTGTTTGTCGCTGAGATGAGACTGCTACTGATTTTGAACATTTTAAATTACGAGAATTGGCCTTCAGACTTTTTGTGTTTAGCTCGTCTTCTTCAAAACATTATGGATGGCAACAAAATGTGACTTTTGCTGTTCAACTGCAACCACTCAGTGTGTAAGCACCGTAACAACACTACAGTGGGTTGCAAGTCCACAATAAAGAATAAAACCTCGTTGTAAATACTTTTGGAGAGTTTTGGGGATAAACGAGCGAGGTTTTAGGAGTGTTTTTGTAAAAATTAAACAAACTTCTGTAGTTGAGGTTACTTTTTATGAGTACACTTAACAGGCCGGTTTATTTTTGTAGAGAGAAAGAAATACATGCAGTATAGAAGTCTAGTACAGAAACAAAGATTAAAAACCGGCCAAGTGCGAGTCGGACTCGCCCATGAAGGGTTCCGTTACGTTACGATTTATGACGTATTAAAAAAAAACTACTCACTAGATCTCGTTCAAACCAATTTTCGGTGGAAGTTTATATGGTAATGTACATCATATATTTTTTTTAGTTTTATCATTCTCTTATTTTAGAAGTTACAGGGGGGGGGGGACACACATTTTACCACTTTGGAAGTGTCTCTCGCGCAAACTATTCAGTTTAGAAAAAAATGATATTAGAAACCTCAATATCATTTTTGAAGACCTATCCATAGATACCCCACTCGTATGGGTTTGATGAAAAAAAAAAAATTGTGTTTCAGTTCTAAGTATGGGGACCCCTAAAATTTATTGTTTTTTTTTCTATTTTTGTGTGAAAATCTTAATGCGGTTCACAGAATACATCTACTTACCAAGTTTCAACAGTATAGCTCTTATAGTTTCGGAAAAAAGCGGCTGTGACATACGGACGGACAGACAGACAGACAGACAGACAGACAGACATGACGAATCCATAAGGGTTCCGTTGCCATTTGGCTACGGAACCCTAAAAATCTTTTAATGACCGTGCAACATAATAAACGTTGAGTGAAATCGATGTGTGTTAATCAAAAACATAATTATCGATACTGAATCAGTTGCTAATAATTACAGTATAATAACTAGCAACAAACTGCTATATTTAATCAATAACAATATCTGTAATGCCTAAATTTCCAAAATTTACATTAATGTACCTATCAGACATTTCATATTCAAATATATGCATATACTTAATAATAATTATTGAACAACAAAACAGAGCATATATTGTATTGTATTTACAGGTAAGTAATAAACTACCAGGAAATCATAATGCAATAGTAAATATCGTGTGGTATATCGGTAAATATCGCGATTTGGGCAAATATTCCCATTTCCCAGTGCAATCGGAACAGGCGATACTAGCGCCATTGATCGAAGAGCTTGTAGAGGTCGTAATTGGAAACTGATTGGAGGCTGGAGTTAGTTAGTTATACTGAAAATTGATATTTATTATCAAGCTTGTTTTTAGATGGGAAATCTTGTGGCAGCAACATAATTATATTTTTATGAGGGCCATTGGCGTGCATTTAAATCAGTACAAAAGTTTTTCGTTAAAATTGTTCTTCGTTTTCTGGTATTTCATTTATGTTCACGTAAAATAACCAACGTTCTTTCGTATACTCTGTGTCCCGCGGACGAGAATAGTAAGCACTTAATATAAACATACAAAGATGCGCAGCACTAAATATTAAAAAGTTCGAATGGAAATGGTCGTTTCCAAAAGCAACTCAAAAAAGGCTTTAAAATCAGTAAATAGCAACCTGGTTCATCAAAATATTCAAGGATTTATGAACAAAGATTTAGAAGTAGAATTATTTATGAATTTTAATAGTATTGATATTCTTTGTATAATAGAACATTGGCTGAAAAGCCACCAGTTCTTGTTCAATTTTAATAATCACCAGGTTGGTAGTTCGTTCAGCAGAATAAATGCTATACATGGTGGCTCATTAATTTTATTAAGTAACTACCTCAAATTTAAAGATCGTAACGATATTGTGAGCCTATCTGTTGAGCGTACAGTTGAAATTGCCTGTATAGAATTGGAGCATTTTGTTGTATTAAGTGTGTACAGACCCCCATCAGGATTGTATGACTGCTTTGAAAAGGTAATGGATGAAGTGTTAAACAGGATTTGTAACTCAAACAAGTCCATTATTGTTTGCGGTGATTTTAATGTCAATTTATTAGAAAACTCAGGTTCTTGTAGTAAAATTATAAGCCTGTTTCAGTCCTACAATTTTGTAAACCTATTTTTGGAGCTCACAAGAATAACACCTACTAGTGCCACATGCCTAGATAATATTTATACAGATATTATACCAAGCCACAAAAAAATTATAAATTTACTAGATTCTGATCATTGCGGGCAAAGGATTACTATTCCAAATCAAAACAAAATAGTGGTTAAAAAAGATATCACTGTCAACCCCAAAACTGCAAGTTGCTTGGAGGCTTTCAAAATTAAACTCACTGATAAATTACCAGTTCTGTCAATTCATGCGGATCCTAATCATCTATATGATATTTTTTTTAATATATACTGTAAACAATTTAATTCTACCTTTATTCCCAAGACTATCTCGGTTAATAGTAACACATGTTTCAGTGATTGGGCTACCATTGGTATTCATAAAAATAGAAAGCGGCTTTATGAACTGTACAATGAAGGGACTTATGTAAACACTGATGAATTTAATTTGTATGTTAGAAATTATTCAAAATTATTTAAAAAAGTTTGTTATATGGCCAAGTCACATTATTTGGGTTCAAAGATTAAAACCAGCAATAATGTAATTAAAACGACTTGGAATATTATTAATAGTGAAACGGGAAGGTCTAGTAATCGAAATACTGACTACAGCCTGTCGATTAATGACAACATAATAAAATCAGACTCACAAGTCGCAGAGGCGTTTGAAAATTTTTTTTCAGATATTCCCGTTTCTACTACTCAATCCCTAAACTCATCACCTTCTCTTGCTGAGTCTTTGCTTATGGAAAATGTTAATGGTTGCGATTCGGAATTTCATTTTGAACATGTTACCTGTAAAGATATAATTAAAACCTTTCACACATTAAATGTTAAAAAGACTGCAGATCTGTGGGGTAATTCTGTAGAAGTTGCTAAGTCTGTTATTGACATTGTAGCACCTACTCTAGTGCTTATCTTTAATAGTTGTATTGAAGGTGGGGAGTTTCCTGACCTCATGAAAAATAGTAAAATAATACCTTTGTTTAAATCGGGTAGTACATCAGACCCTACAAATTATAGACCTATTTCTGTACTACCTACCTTTAGTAAAATTTTTGAGAATCTAATTTTAGAACAAATGCAAAGATTTTTTAATAAAAACAAATTATTACATAGCAAACAGTTCGGTTTTACAAGGGGTCGTTCAACTACTGATTAAACGACCCCCCTACCGGTGTTGAACTTATAGGACATATTTATAATGCATGGGAAGACAAATGCGATGCCTTGGGCATCTTTTGTGATTTGTCCAAGGCATTCGATTGCGTTCTTCACGAAACTTTAATCAGGAAACTCCGCCACTACGGGATCCGGAACGCTGCTCTGGATCTTCTTACTTCATACTTGAGTAAGAGAATTCAGAGCGTTGATGTTAATGGAAAAAGATCTCCCGGATCTTTAGTAACAATGGGAGTGCCACAGGGCTCAATTCTTGGTCCTTTCTTGTTTCATATTAATGACTTGCCGTACCTCATAAAGGATAACCATGATATAGTGTTGTTTGCAGATGACACTTCACTTTTGTTTAAACTTAAACGTCAGCAGCAGGTTACTGACGATGTAAATAGCGTGATCTCTAAAGTAGTCCACTGGTTCAATGTTAATAATTTACTTCTAAACGAGAAAAAAACCAAATGCATTAAGTTTACGTTACCTCACGTTAGACAGGTGAAAACTAATAATGGGCGAAGAATTGAATCCTGAAGACAGCACAGTATTCTTGGGCATAACTTTGGATGCCAAGCTACAGTGGGGTCCACATATAGATAAATTGTCAAAAAAGCTAAGTTCCGCAGCATACGCTGTTAGAAAAATTCGTAATTTAACTGATATAGAGACAGCCCATTTAGTGTACTTTAGCTATTTTCATAGTGTAATGTCGTACGGTATTCTATTGTGGGGAAATGCCGCTGATATTCAGACTATCTTTGTTTTGAAGAAGCGAGCTGTTCGATCAATTTATAAATTAAGTCCGAGACACTCGCTCAGAGACAAATTTAAAGAAATTAATGTTATGACTGTGCCTTCTCAGTATATTTATGAAAATCTTTTATATGCCCATAAAAATATAAAATTGTTTAAAAAATACAGTGATATCCATGATATAAATACTAGGAACAAACACAAATTTGTTGTACCTACAACAAGGCTCAAGAAAATAGGTGGCTCGTTCAGATGCCAATGTATACGCTTCTACAATAAAGTTCCAAGCCTCGTTCAAGATCTAAGCCTTAATAAATTCAAATCATTCATCAAACGTAAGTTGTGCCAGAAAGCCTTTTATACCGTTAAGGCTTATATCGAGGACAAAAAGGCTTGGGATTAAGCTGCTTCCAATTTTTACATATTTAATTTTTTTATGTTTTTGTTTTGTCGTTTTTTTTCATATACATATACACTTTGACATTAATGAATTTGATCTATGACATTTGCTTACTTTGTAAAGTATTCTATTATTTTAATTATTGTGAATGTGACGACTATGTGGGTCATTTTATTTTTTATTTTTCTCTCTGTTCTGTTAGTTTTTGTCATGGTCTGGCAGTTTGAGTAATTAATATGGCCTACCCAAATGTCCTTTCTTTGGTATTGTTCGTCGAATCGTTGAGCTCCTTAAGTTTTGAGTTGAGCTGCACGATTTCTGACATATGCGTGCACTGACTGGACAGGTCCTCTCAATCTGTGTGGTTCTTTCCTCAAAAGACCATCTCAGACATCGACCTACATGGTCTTCATATGATCTGACCAAGATTATGTCTGGACTTTAAAAGAGACTGTGACGTCTGAGTTTGTTTCGGCCTTTCTTCTCAGACTAGTCAGATAGGAAACGCCGACCTCATCTAGTTTTAAAATATGATTGACGTGTAAAAGTGTTTGTACAAACCTACTTACTAAATAAAATCATTTATCATTTGATTTACCTATTTATTCACAACACTGCGACTTCAGTTTGACCTTTACAATTTTTTTTTCAAACGTCACTACTGTAACCTTGTCCATCAAAAAAACATTATAATAGCACTCGTGGGAATTAGGTCGCCGCCTAACGACTACCGCAGGTATCTTTAAATTAAAACAAAAAATGGGACTTTCATAGTCTGAAAGTCTAAAATATGTGCATCTGATTGAAAGCACCACTTACGAAAATACCTAGTGCATCTGAGATAACCTTTAAAACAGATCATAAACAAAACAGCTACATTAAAAGCTTTTCCCGTTGCCCAGAAGCAAATATTACTGGCCATTTCCTATACTCCACTGTGTTGCCTTTTTTGACACCCAACTTTTGTAGCACCAAGTGGATATAAAATCTTAACACACGAAGAGACACCTTCGTCCTCACGTACAGTTAGATCTAACTATCAGCTCATTGGCACGTCGGATCCGAGAGATAAGCGAGTTACTGGCACAAAAGCCTATAAACCGGCTGCTAATGGTGTCATAACAGTGAGCACATTAACGGTAATGACAGCGGCTGAGCGTGGCTGCATGCGGAGCAGTGCCCTCGTTAGTGCGCATAGGTCCACGGAGTTTTGGACCGGCCTTGTTTAGGAAATTGATAGTGGTACTTCATCTATTACTACTTACTCGTTAAAACATACACACATGTCAGATGATTCTCTTTATGTAATTGCCCAAATCCAAATAAAATTAGGTAGGTAGGTAATGTTAAATCACTAAGTTATGATAAATAAACATCAAAAGAGATTGAATAAGGTATAGGAATAATAGTAAAGCGGTTAATCTTAGTCGTTAGAAAAATAATGTTAAAGAAGAAATTCCAAGAAGTAGTCACTGGAAGTTAAGGGTTAGCGATCACAGCCGACCGGTTCGTTTTAATTTGAATACTTATTAACTTAAAGCTCTCAACCGGATTTTTATAGAGTTCCCACTTGTTACAACCTATTCTAGGAATTTGATGCTGAAGAACTTCAGAGAATTTCTAAGTAGCGTGGGCCATTGATTGTAAATGCTATTTAAATGAAACTAGTGCTAAGACGATTTTCCTCGAAAGCAGTACCCGTAGGAAGGACTCTGAAATAATCATAATTATTGACGTCTAAACTCGGAAATGGAATTCGATCAAAAATTAAAAAAACTGTGTTGGAAATTTAAATTATAACCTCAATGGTGTAGGTAGTGCTAAAATTGCAGGCATATCTTAAACATGCAAAATATAATATTGCACACAGTTTTCAGCTTTAAACTGACGTAAACTACGATCCAAGAATAAATTCTATGTGTTTAAAATAAAATCGTACAAATTATTTC
This sequence comes from Apamea anceps, assembly GCA_951799955.1. Lineage (NCBI taxonomy): Eukaryota > Metazoa > Arthropoda > Insecta > Lepidoptera > Noctuidae > Apamea > Apamea anceps. The sequence continues at coordinate 23,097,258 of OX637501.1, read as the reverse complement.
TATGATACTGGCAATAAGGCAGAAGATCTAAACATTAAGGACTCTCATTTATTATTTTCTATTTGTAAAATGTTTTTCCTTCTAAACAGGAGAATCGTTTAAAAAAATGTAAATAATATTGGGTTATCCCGATTCAAGTGGGCATACCTGCTAGTCACCATTTTGTTTTGGTCATTCGGAATCATTCAGTTTCTGAAGTTGTTCGTGATTGAATGTGTGAGTTTTTATTTGTTGTTAAGTTTTTCTTTGTTGCATAATACGTTTCTGCTTATTTTTTTGTCGCGTAAATCGTGTTTACACGTAATAAAATAGACGTACCTACTATGTATGCTCAGCCAGGGCCATCGACCAAAAACAATATTCTATCACCACCTAAAAAGAGAAAATGCACTGCTTGCACCAAGAAGGCCGCCGAGGGAAATTTTGGGCATTTCTGCAGTGACAGTAAATTAAATCAAATAAATAAATATGATCAAGTTATTCATAAAAACAGAAATCTTTTATTTTCATTAGTTTACCACGAGTCCGTAGGCTATAATATGTTTGATTTTAACTCGCCGCTTAAGCGTGCTTTCTAAAGCACAAAAAATAAAATCAAATAATTATAATGTCTAGGAAAATGTTGACTAACCCTAAAACGTCAACTTTTGATGATGACATTTCATTGTTTACACTTTTTTTTTTAAATCTTTATTTATTTTATAGAGGGTTTGATCAGACATGATCATGCCACCCTCATAGGCCTCACAAAGATTGACTTATATACGCTTAACTAGCTTCTGCCCGCGGCTTTGCCCGCGTGGATGTCGGAAATTATCCCACGGGAAAGTGCTAACAGGATAAAATGTATGTGCTTCCCCAGGATGCCATCTATCTCTACGCCAAATCAGAAGTTCAGTGTTTTAGGCGTGAAAATGTAACATACAGTTTCAAGTTCAAATCCTCCCCTTAAAAACTGAATTACCCCTTTTTGTCCCGTCAGTGGTAAACTTTCGACAACTTTTGATACTTATTATTAATTATTTTCTGTCAAAACTATCAATACTGAGTTTCGAGCTACTCGGACCGCGCATTCAATTTCTTCCACACAAACTTCACACCTCTATATACCCCTTTGAGGGGTAGTTTTGAAAAACTTATAATGATAAACTTTATTACTTACGTATTCTTGCCAAGTTTCAAGTTTATTAACTAAATGAATAAGATTTTTCATATAAAGTGTATCCCCCGCTTTTCACCCCCACAGGGGTGGAATTTTGCAAAAATCGTTTGGGATTATTCATAACTTGATTCAAAAATTATTTATACCAATTTTCGAGTTAATCAAGCCAAGCATTATAATCCTCCCTTGTAAAATTAACAACCCCTTTTCAACACGTTAGGGGTAGATTTTCGAAAAACCCTGAATTATGTTACTCTTTATTTTTGGTCTTAAATATAAACACTGAGTTTCGAGGTAATCGGACTGCGCATTCAAATTATTCCAAACAAACTTCAACACCCCTATATCCCCCTTTGAGGGGTAGTTTTGAAAAATCTATAATGATAAACTTTATTACTTACTTAGGCGAGTATTCCTGAAAAGTTTCAAGTTTATTAACCTAATGAAGAAGATTTTTCATATAAACTGTATCCCCGTTTTTCACGCCCACAGGGGTGGAATTTAAAAAAAATCGTTTGAGATGTATTCATAACTTGACTCAAAGATTATTTATACTAATTTGCGAGTCAATCAAGCCATGCAGTAAAATCCTCCCCTGAAAAATTGACTACCCCATTTCAGCCCGTCAGGGGTAGATTTTCAAAAAACTTTGATACACATTATTCTTTACTTTCAATATTAGGTATAAATACTGAGTTTCGAGTAAATCGGACGGCGCGCTAAAATTCTTCCATACAAACTTTGAAACCCCCCAATCCCTTATTAGGAGGTAGTTTAGAAGAAAAAAAAACTGACAATCTTCATAATTTATTTAGATAAGTATTCGTGCCAAGTTTCAAGTTTATTAACTCAAGGAATAAGATTTTTCATACAAACGAATTCCCCCCTTTTCACCCTCTTAGGGGTGGAATTTCGAAAAATCCTTTCTTAGTGGATGCCTACTCTTCACGAAGAACACACCCTCCAAATTTCATGTCTCTAGGACCAGCGGTTTAGGCTGTGCGTTGATCTATCAGTCAGTCAGTCAGGACTTTGAATTTTATATGTATAGATGGCTAATTTAACTAAATTATAAATTGACTTAGCCTCCTCTGACAAAGGACGGGCCAGAATCAAGTTACACATGCCCATTTCTCGCTGACCCACATCATATTCGAGCATTAAGCTGACCCTCTCCACCTCGTTCCGGGCACATTCGGCCAACACATGGTAAAGATCTTCAACCACGCCACACTCAGCAGAATTTGGTGAGTTGGATTTACCCATCAGGAACGCAAAGTTGTTTAGCGGTATGTGCCCGGACCGAAGTCTTAGGGCTGTCTTGTTTACACTTTTGATCTCGAATTCCATTTCCAAAATTAAACGATATAATAAACTTGACAAGCGCGAAACTTGTTTGTTTATGGCCTATTTTTCGAAAACTGGTTATCGAAGAACATGATGCAGTCAACATAATATACCTACGCATACATAATACAAACTTCGTTATCATAAACAAACAACAGCCTTATTTTTCCTTGGTAATAATCTATTTCCAAAGAGAGATTTATCAACATTCCATCAACACTGTTAGCAAGTTATGTTCATGTTTGAACTTTATTTACTACTTCATATACCTGTAGTTATATTTTGTCCACTTGGCACATACACTCGAGAGCAATGAATCCGGGTCACTTGAAGAATCCTAAAAATCTCGGAAACTAAAAATGCTAGGTTAATGCAATTAATTGTATTTAATAGACAATGTAATACTCCTTAAATGAAGGTATTAAAACTTCTTAGTTATTGTAAAGTTATATCATAAAAAAATCAAATTTGAAAAAGGGCCACTTTCGAAGATGGAACTACGAAATTACAGCATTTGGTTTTGCTTTTGTTTGTAATCTGTCATTTATGTGGGTACATAAACCATGTTGATAGTGCTCTATATTCATTATTCAAGCTGAAATTATGTCGCTTACGCCTGAAGAATGCACCAGAATACTTACAATGCTGGAAACCGGCCGGAGTCAGCGCGATACAGCCAGGACTGTCGGTGTGTCGCTGTCAACAGTACAAAGAGTTCTCCGACGTTACGAAGAAACTGGTTCTAACCTACGCAGACCAGGAACGGGCAGAACCAGGTGTACCACAGCACGAGAAGACCGATACTTGGTGAACACCATGCTTCGAAATCGCTTTCTCACAGGAACTGAACTCACAAATCAGTTTCGACGCCTCGGAGGAAGTAACCCAAGTGCATGGACAGCAAGACGTCGGCTTGCTGAATCTAACTTAAAACTCCTTAGACCTGCAAACGGCCCTAAACTGGAGCGTGGGCATCGTATTTCAAGACTAAGATATGCCCAGAGCCACGTAAATTGGAGTATTGAAGATTGGTCAAAAGTTATGTTCTCCGACGAATCAAAATTTATGCTCTACAAGCACGATGGAAGACACAGAGTGTATCGAAGACCAGGGGAAAGATTCAAGCAAGCATGCATCGAAGAAAAAGTAGCCTACGGTGGTGGGTCTGTACTTGTGTGGGCCGGAATTTCTTCTGAAAGTCGCACAGAGCTGGTGATCATAGAAAACGGCTCTTTAACTAGCGTAAGATATGTGGAAGAAATCCTCAATGATCACGTTGGTCCATTTATGGTCAATTTAGGTGAGGATACTATATTTATGCATGACAATGCCCGACCTCATACAGGTAGGATTGTGAATGACTACCTTCAAGAGATGAACATTACTCGTATGGAGTGGCCAGCGCGCAGCCCGGATATCAACCCGATCGAGCATGCTTGGGACGAGCTAGGCAGATGCGTAAAACAACGAAACCCTCCCCCAATCACGCTTCGTGAGCTCAAAATTGCTCTCACAGAGGAATGGGAGAATATTCCCCAAAATCGTATAAGGAACTTGGTGTACAGCATGCCAAACCGCGTAAATGCAGTAATGGAAGCACGAGGAGGCAATACGAAGTATTAAAATTCAAGAAAATCGTAATAAAGTTCAAAAATTTCATGTTTCCTATTTTTGTTTTAAGGAGAGATCAGCAGTTTTTTTCTTTATGTAATTTTGTGTTAATAAAATGTATGGTGACTCATATTTTTTTTACTTTCATTTAAGGAGTATTACATTGTCTATTAAATACAATTTATTGCATTAACCTATCATTTTTAGTTTCCGAGATTTTTAACATTCTTTAAGTGACCCGGATTCATTGCTCTCGAGTGTAGCTCCAGTATACAGACGCCCATTTAAAACCAAACACATATTTCATTCACAAAATATACCTAAAACCACGAACCGAAGCAAATTAATTTGTCATTCCTCGTGCCCCGAAACTTAAACCCGCAATGTCCGACATAAAGAAAATCACATTTGACATTATTTCATAGCACAAACTAATTTGTTTGGTCCGCCAACGTAAACTGGGACTCGGACCAGGCTCCGTGCTGAGAATTATGACAATTCTCTTACTGGACCGCACCGCGTTTTGAGTGTACGTGTTTGTGGAAATCCACAGGAATTTCGGGCTGTTTATGACATATTTATTTCAGATTTTTTAAAGAATGACAGTGAATGAATGGGAATATGTAAAATTTCTAAAGACAGAATAACCTTAGCTTGGTACGTGTCATAATATTGATGGTATTACAATCCGAATCCGGTATATGTACTTGTTCGAAAATTCTTGTAAAATATTTCCACCTTTAGCAAATGCTGGCCAAAAACATTTGCAACGAAAATTCTAAAGCACGTCACAGATATGTAAACACGCCACAACAGCGGCCCTCAACGGGAAACAAACAGATTTCTATTTTCACAACACTAAAAAAATATTGCAGGAATTTATCACGACCGCACAGCGCAGCGTAGCCAATGTCTGGTTGCAAAAACCGTCCGGCGAAATGCAGCAGCCAATTTGGCCGGACAATAAATCAGTCATATTTGTCCGGGAGTTAGCATCGGCGTCCGATCCTCACGTGGGCCCGGGCAGGTGGGCAGGCGGGCAGGTGTGGGTGGCATTGTCCCACATAATGTCTTGTTTTGCCCTGTTCATGCATATTCATGTGGTTTATCCTGCCCGGGCCGTCGTTGTCGAACGAATTAACGCTACACTATATTTTGAGAAGGAATAATGTTTTGGGAGCTTGGTTTTGTTGGACTACTGAGAGTGTTTTGTTATACAATGGGTATAGTTGCTAAGGGATAAAACCTATTGTTCAGGATATTCAAAACTATGGAAACGGACACTTTCGCTTGGAAGTCTAGTAGTGGAGTCTAGTGTATTAGTTTGATTTATATTTAGACGCTATCCTTGAATTCATACAACTAACACCTACTATGTAGAGGGTTCCGAACTCCAAAATAATAATTAAACCACAATAGCCTTACAAAAATAAATAATTTCTATAAAATCAACACACGCTTATTTGCTAATTTTCTCTTCATGCTTTTGTGGTCCTGTTACATAATATGAATAATAGGACCTGTGCTACTCTGGTAGGATACTCAAACGAAACGGTTTTGTCTGGTAAGTATCTCTTCTGGTTTAATAATTCATGTTATATCCAGTCTGCAACTTTTTACCTTCTACTTCGATGTTATTGTCCTCTTAAGCGGTATAAAAACTATCTCATTACCTTACTACAAAATCGCATCTCTGTTAAATGATACAACGTTAACTTAATCTAATGTTTTCTTTATCACAACCGCATAAAGTTTACAATCGCCGTAAAATTACATCTAGCATTAAAAAGACCGCAAAATTACGGGTTTCCGGGAGATAATTAACGAAAATGTTCTAGTATTGTTTACGAAGAAGTGTTTCTAGCAAAATTGAATCTTACTATTGAGGTATTAGAATTTATTTTGTGTTTCGTTTTGTTCTATTCAAAGTCGGGGCCTTTGTCGCGTAGTTATTTCAATTTCCTTTTATCTTTGTGCTGTGAGCTTGTCAGGTCTCAGTCTATGAAGCTAGTGCACTCAAAGACTGCTGATTGCTGCTACAGTTCCGAGCTACACCAGTTCCTTGGTTTGTTGGTAACTATTTGTGAGTGAGATAGTCTACTCTTCTAATTGGCTACTAGGCTAAGCGTTGTTTTGAGAGACTATAGAGACGTATCTATAGATTGAAACTTGTATGTGTTGTGTACTATAACTATTATTTCCAAGTATTTATTCAAAATAGACTGCTCATATGAACTGCTGAGGTTAGCTTAACTAAAGCCACAAATCATACTGAGACTTAATTATTATGCCCAGGTAATCAGATCGTAACAAGTTACCTAAGGCTGAATTCATACGAGCGGCCGGACGACAGCATTAACCGACTTGTCTAAAGCTGGTGTTTGATTTTATTTCTATTTTAGATGCCTACTAATATCTCCTAACTTATAGGGCCTAAGGGCATAATAAGATAAAACTTGAAAATATTTCTCTTCGACTTTTTTACATGGCTGGTGAAGGTCACGTTCTAATCATTACCGTTTTAGTCTTTGAAATAAAACTTTTCAAGTATATTAAAATGAAACTGTAATCGGATAATCCCTAGAATATTCGGCGACACAAAGGAAAAGCTGTTTTGCTAGTAGATTTTAATCACAGCTCAACAATTTAATTTTAAACTCATTCACAAAACGTTCATAAACTAACTTAAATGAAACAGTCCTTTACATCTAAATTTGAATAGGATTTTGCTGTTTGTCTTCAAAATTATCTAACAACTCAGTAAAACATCGTTCATTGAGTTTATTACCGGCTAAGCTTGCGCTAAGTCAGCGAGGTCTCTTCGGGCTCGCTCGGGCGTCGTCGTCGTAAATCTTCGGCCTGACGTTTGATTTATCCGGGGCGGGTACAGACGGACCGGACAGCTATGGGATTCTGCTGAGAAAACTTTTGTGAAGCATTGTTCAGTTTTAGGAAATGGCTGGAATAAAATGGTTAATGGGTACTTTTCTTGGTGCTAGAAAAGAAAATACTGTGCACAGTCAGCGGGGAAATAAATCGCGTTGAACGCAAGTAATCATTCTGTGCTAAGAAAAATTATTTTTCTTTCAGCTGAGTAGGCACTGCGTGCTGTTACACACAAGAAATCTTCCTTCCTTCTTTTACATTTTATTTCATAGTCTATTAGATATGCACACTTTAAGTAGGTGAGGTCGAACGGGTCCACCTTTGTACCTTTTTGTGTGCGAGAAGTTTAAATAAATAAAGGTCCCTTGAGCCCGAGTTCCCAAAGCTGTCTAGTATTTAGTATATGTGCTTCAAATATTGCAAATAATCTGAGCATACGAAACAATTTCAGTCGTAATATACATATATTCTCAGATATTTCAGGTATTTATCGACGCAAACCACGAATTTATCTAATAATTTTGGAGCGAATACTACCTCGAGTGTATAAAAGGAACTAAACCATGATATCCTTTACCATTTAACCATTTATGTACACGCGTATATAAACAGACATTGAAAAACAGAACAGAAAAAATAGGTACAGAGGTGATGCTTATTTCATAAGAAATCTCTTCCAGCATACCTGAGATAGGACAATAGATACAGAGATATTCTTTGAAACGGTTTAGGTATTTCTGCATTGAAGAACTCAACACTTACTCGCCCAAAAACTATATACTTGCACGATACGTGTCTTGTAGACCTATATATTTTAACCAGTTATGAACCAGGGATTGTAGACGTCGAGAACAGACGGCAGTGACCACTACTATCCAGAGGGTCAACGATTTTACTCATTTATTACACAAAGATTCATTTTGATGCACTTTCTGTAAACAAAACGTGAACGTATTTGCAACAACACAACCAGAACCAGCCAACCACTAGGTACTTACATCAATTTGTATAATCTGACTACATAAATAAATAATTAATATTTACGTAACTCTGCGTCTATTCCTATTATCATCACGCGGTCAGCGCTGAGCCTACACTCGTAATTAAATGGAAATGCGCGGATATAATACAGCGTTCTATAAAAACTTGGCTGGTTCTGACGGACTTAAATAACTAACAAAGCACTGTCAGCTTTGTGTAACTTCATTGAATTTGTTATATATTCTATTTATTTTGTAGGTTGTAGTAAAAATAGACTTAGGAAATATGCCATGCAGCAAAAATTCTCTGGGAGTTTATTATAACTTTACTGAAATCACAAATCCGTTTCTCGAGTGAGATTATAATGAGAATGTCTCGACTTCTCGAGCATTGTAAAGCTCTGGTGAATGTTTGTGAGCCGATAAGCGACAAATAAAAAACACTGAACACAGCACGGGCACTGAATTTAAATGAAGCAAAACCTTTGACTCTATAAAAATAATATAATTGTACAGAAACTCCAGTTTACATGAATCGTTCCAGTGCCTGTAAACAGTCTGTCCTGAAAACGTCGCCATCATTCTCAATGAATTTCTAATTTTCATAATAGTCTGACTAAAAGTTTTCTTTAATTTACATAATTTGTAGTCTTTCAAAGCGCCCAGTTAAATATATTTCGCGGGTCAGTCGGAGAGTTAGGCGCGGGGCTGCAGACTTTTATTTTTACATCATGTGAATATATTTGGAATGAAAGAAAAATGTAATTAAGCATTTTATTTAAGCGTGATGTATTTTGTGCTAACTTTGCATTTACTAGCGTGGGTGTTGTGTGTAAGGATAAATGCATTATAAAGCGAACCTTTATATTCTCTTATTTTGTACGTAGTGCAGCATTGGCAAATGCTACATTACAATTTTATCATGAACGACCTTCTTTTATAACAAATCCAACCTTATTTTTAACCAGAAAGGTTTTTTCTTCATATTGTTTTTGAATTTTGAATCAAAAAGTGTCATGTCTTTTCTCTTACCGAGATTTTTCATTTGAAGGATTTTTTTTTGGACACAGGAAGGAAGTCTAATTTTTTTTTTCTGCTTTCACAATGAAATAATTAGCTGCAATATTAACGCTGAGTTTATAACGGATTGAACGACCGAATTCTGTGCGGTCATCCATTGGATCCAAGGGTATGTTTGCGTTTCTATTGATTATTCAAAAGTTTTGATCGTTTCCTAAATTTTATTCCATTCTTTTCTTTGTAATAGGCAGTGTTCCCGAAAGTAAACGAATTGTACATCACTAAAAAGTGGTCACGAGGCGAATTTCATGAAGACTCGGTATGTAATTTAACTTTTCTTCAGCTCTTTTTTTATAAAAGATTTTGCCTGCGTCTCGGATTATAATTTTTCGTTATTTTCTGTAGATTTATTTGAAGACTGTAGAGTGATCTTGAATTCGCCCTACCCGCCACCCAGTACCAGACGTCTACAAGCTTCCTGTTGGGAATCGAACCAAACTAAACACCTTGCGCGCGATCTGCACATTAGGAGGATTCTGATTCCGGCCTGCGAGGAGCTAGCTTAGCTAGCTAGTATTTCGCTTCCTAAAATTCTTTTTTATTTTTCGCTACAGCAGTAGCTAGGTTCTGTTGATGACCGATTGCGAAATAAAAAATAAAAGGACAGCAACAAACCGCGAACTATTATACATTCTATTCTAAAGTTCTTATTCTGCAAATGTCAATGTCGTGATAATGTTGAGTTTAATTTACAATTTACAAAAGAATCAGCGATTTAGCGCCAAATAGACGCTACTTACCTATCCGAAATCTACAAATGCAACATCTGTTTAATACATTCTACCTGCCTTGAACGTATACGTACACAGGTGTCGTTTGTGAACTTTTCGTAAACAGAAATAGGCCGTTCTATCCAACAAAACTTTCCAGACCACTATTTAGCGAAGGTAACTTATTTGATTCTCGATTATTGAAAGCAGTTGATAATTGTGGCTACGCAACTAATTCCATGCGGAGATAGTACGTTATTAGTACATCCATGCGTAATCTTCAGACCTCGATCCCAAGAACTCGAATTCAAGACCTCATTATTTTCCGTCATATTTACCGGTTTTATTCAAGTGTAAATTCTTATCTCAAATACGTTCGGTAGGATTCTTCGCTCTATTTTTCGGAACTCAAGTAAAACCGATCTAATTAACATTAGTACTTTATGCACGATGAATATGGCTGGTGTGGAGGGCAATATTTGGAAATGAACATTCATCTTTTTCGGCAAATATATATTTTGATCCGTAACTGCTTATGTTCGTACCACGTATCTTTATCCTATAATGAGTAATTTATGATGATGGATGACATAAATACAACAGACAGTTTAATGACCTTTGCCCATTAAGATGTTATTATGCCCATCATCTTAACGACAGAAGAGCGTAGCCTATTCTTTCCAGCAACCACAAGACATAAGTACCAATAAACATACTGATTTTATGATTGCACAAGTTAAGTTCCTGGTGTCGTAAATCATGGTGCTTGCAAGCTATAAAAGTAAATAAAATGATTATGATCATTCTTGTTCTCTCGGTTCTTTTACGAGAACCAAGGCGAAGATTAACACGCTCTGTTACTGGTTTTGTGACAATAAGCAGTTAAACCAATAGTTTTGAGTTTGATTCCTGTTGAAAATAAAATATTGAAAGTACACAGTCTCAAATCAAGATATAAAACAATTGATAAATGATAAATGATAAATGATTTTATTTTTGTAAGTAGGTTTGTACAAACACTTTTACACGTCAATCATATTTTAAAACTAGATGAAGTCGGCGTTTCCTATCTGACTAGTCTGAGAAGAAAGGCCGAAACAAACTCAGACGTCACAGTCTCTTTTAAAGTCCAGACATAATCTTGGTCAGATCATATGAAGACCATGTAGGTCGATGTCTGAGATGGTCTTTTGAGGAAAGAACCACACAGATTGAGAGGACCTGTCCATTCAGTGCACGCATATGTCAGAAATCGTGCAGCTCAACTCAAAACTTAAGGAGCTCAACGGTTCGACGAACAATACCAAAGAAAGGACATTTGGGTAGGCCACATTAATTACTCAAACTGCCAGACCATGACAAAACTAACAGAACAGAGCGAAAAATAAAAAATAAAATGACCCACATAGTCTTCACATTCACAATAATTAAAATAATAGAATACTTTACAAAGTAAGCAAATGTCATAGTATATAGTATATATCAAATTCATTAATGTCAAAATGTATATAAAAAAAAACAACAACAAAACAAAACAAAAACATTCAATATATTGTAAAGATTGGAAGCAGCTTAATCCCAAGCCTTTTTGTCCTCGATATAAGCCTTAACGGTATAAAAGGCTTTCTGGCACAACTTACGTTTAATGAATGATTTAAATTTATTAAGGCTTAGATCTTGAACGGGGCTTGGAACTTTGTTGTAGAAGCGTATACATTGGCATCTGAACGAGCCACCTATTTTCTTGAGCCTTGTTGTAGGTACAACAAATTTGTGTTTGTTTCTAGTATTTATATCATGTATATCACTGTACTTTTTAAACAATTTTATATTTTTATGGGCATATAAAAGATTTTCATAAATATACTGAGAAGGCACAGTCATAACATTAATTTCTTTAAATTTGTCTCTGAGCGAGTGTCTCGGACTCAATTTATAAATTGATCGAACAGCTCGCTTCTGTAAAACAAAGATAGTCTGAATATCAGCGGCATTTCCCCAATTGATTAACGTTTACAAACAAATTGTCTGAAAAGTATTATTTCAATTTCTATTATTTCAACATTGATTTTTCAAATCAAATTGTCAAAAGTTGCCAAAGTATTCGTCTCATAAGATCGCGTCCGGCACCCGGCGCCATAGCTCCGAGACTATTAGTCGACCCATCCGCCTGATAGCAAAATTAATGTCTTACTTTTTTTAACCTCAAAGAAATAAAGAAAAGAAGTCCAAGTTAATCGGATTTTAACAAAATTGTCTTTCTATTATGTACTTTGTTCTTTTGAGCGAGTCTTTTTCCTTTTTTTTTTCTTTGTTGAACGTTTATACTTCTACGCTCGTTTGTGCGTTATGTTACGAGGTTCTTTAATCAAGACGCTTGATACTTATATAATTACGTAATGTTTGTATGTGTGTGACAGCTTGGCGTGTGCAATTATTTAGTGGTGTAATTTGGTATTGTATTGTTTTGTAGTTATAACTTTGTAAATAAATAGGTATAGAAATAGAATACCTAAGTAGGCTAGGTAAACAAAAGCTTTTTGAGGAATCATTTTATTACCTAAAATTTAATTAATTTTACTGTTTAATGTTCACTATTATTTACCTAATATATATAGGATATACTCTTTCAAAAAGTCCACGTACAAACTATGCGCATTTTATGGCTCCTTCTATTGTATGAAAATATTCCAAGTTTTTGAGATTCGGAACAAATGTTACCGTTTATGTTTTATGCCTGTCCTCCAAGTTGTTACAGTTTTCTCTGGATACGGAAAAAGATTTGAATGAAAACTATTCACATTGAAATATTCTTAAGAAAGTTGAAACTTTAATCATTTCTAGTTTCCATTGTCATTACTCGGGATGTCTGTGAATGTTTAAAAAGTAAAAAGCAAGCCGGGACGAAAAAGCCTGCCAACGATGATAACGGTGGCTTCTTCTTCTTTAATAAGAGTTAAAGTTGATATTTATTTTAGTAGGTACAATTGCAGTGAAATGTGTTGATTAACACGCTTCAATTTTAAAAAAAGGTAAACTTTTTAGTCTAAAAATAAAGTTATAGCTCCTAATGAGCCTTGATCTAATGTAATATCTAAAACACTTTTACAGATCCATTTCAAGTTGTAACATCAGATAAGAATAAAGAACTTACAAGCTAACTTACAAAATTGAGAAAATTTCCAAATCACGGTTAAGGAAAGAAAATAATAAAATGCAAATGTTGTAAGACGAAGCAGAAGATGGCGGAAACCACAGAGCTAGTTTAATTGAGTGGATGGTAATAAATTACGGAGGTGCGATTTATTTATTTTGTTTAGTGAAGTTTATGAAAGTCAACATAAATGTTGCCACGGTTCTGTTTGCAATATTTTTATTTTACAATTTTGTCAGAAGAGCAAACAAAGAAAATACCTTTTTATTCAATTATGACAACGATCTTAGGGCAATAGGATGAAAAACACACTAGAAGTCGTTACACAAAGTTTCAAGAATACAACTTCAGACAATGGAACAAAACGTCGTGTAAATAGTTCGCCCTAGTTCACACAATTATTACGAGATTCCAAGTGAAGCGCTCGTGAACGACAATCAAACTAACTCATGGTAATTTGACTTTCATTTTACAGGGTTTATTACAAAACATTCAATAAGTATTACCATTTGTAAGAAATTAGGACACACACGTTAAGACCTTAAACTAAGAAAAGCCTAGTTTTAGTATTAAAATTCTATTAAAACACTAAAGATTTCCCACGAAAGCCTACATCACTATTACATGTTCGTTTAAAAAGAGCACATATTTAGAGAGCTAGGAGTTTATTTTTCAAAGACGGCGCGTGATGCGAGTCTGCTAACGAACGCGGACACCCTTTGAGCACTGGCCCGCGAAAATTTACTGAGACGAGCGGTCCAAGATGTAAGCTAGGAGCAAAAAATAAATTATAGTCTACATCGAATGTTCCCTATGCATCAAGAACCGATAGGTGTACACGATCATAGGAAGTGACTAGTGGTGGAAAAGTGGTCGCACATACACACAAGCAGACTGCGGCAAGTGCAGCTTGATCTCGCAAATTGATAGAACTCTAAACGTAAGGATATCAAAATCAAACTATTTTATTTTACATAAACCTACATGGACAAGTGCCCATGTAGGCTTATGTATCTTATCTTCTTTATAACATGTTTTAACTCTACCTACTATTCTACATGTATCCTGGCGGTTGTCACTAAACACAAAGCAGTACGGGAACAATTATTTAACTGTATTATTATTCCTAGATATTGAAACTGACATGTTCAAAAAAGCCATCGCTCAGGTATTCGCTAACGGAGGTAACTTGCACCAAACGTCAAGACACTAGGAGACGTAACAAAGGCTATCGTTAGGAGATGATTATAATTTTACGAACATATCCACTTCTGTTCCACGTAAATGTCTTTTTATAACAATGTTTGTATTGTATTATAGATACCTACCTAATATTATGTCGAACCTAACATTTTTTATCGTGGAATTACTGTACTTGCAGTAGCCCGGATCTTCATAATTCGCACCCATTATTATTTTATTTTCTAATTAAGTGATTTCATTCTTCGCTTGTAGAACACATTTGTCAAAGATAATGCACAAGGATAAACTGTTATAAAAACAATATCTAACTTATAAATAATGTATCCGCAACATTAAGCAGGCCACAAATATCAACAAAGGACGATATTCGAAAGCCCCTTCATCCTCCAAAATAACATTACCTACTTTAATGGGAACGACAAAAATTTATGTGTAAAGTTAAGTAAGACCAATAACTTTTGTTCGGAAGGACGATAATGAGGCTCAGCCTACCGGTAATTGGGTATTAAAATGGGTAACGGCCTAGCCGATGGATTAGTGTTTATTTCTATGTAATTTCTATGTAGATGGTTTGGGTTCGCAAACTGAAAACGTGTCTATTCGAGACTGATAAAAAGGACAAAAACAAAAGAATAATGAGGTAGGGTACTTACAGTACAAGTAGGTAAAGTGGTCTAAAGTAAAAAAGAACATATTTACAAAGGCAAATGAAACAAAGGCCGAGTTTCAGTTTCAAGTATATAGGTACAACATAGCATAGCAATATATTAGGTACCTCCTGGTGTAGCAGATGTTTTAAGGAACTAATCATTTCCGTCATGTGTATGAAAGTGACCCTGTCTGTTTACTAGATCGGTTACATTTTCACGCCTTTACGGCTGAACGGGTTTGAACGACAGGAACACGAATAGACCATGATCTGGGTAAGGACATAGGATAGTTTTTATCACGGTGAACGTTCCGTGGGATAATTTCGGACTTTCTAAAGCTAGTCTAGAATATAAAGAAGTCTGATGGTAATGTCATCATGTGATCAAGTCAATACAGAAATCTATTCAATAGCTTGTATAAGTACTTAGTAATACATCCGATAATAATCAGTGTACCGGTAATTGGGTATTAATAAGTAGAACATCCTATTTGTTATACATTAATGTGTATTGATTCAATCACATTGTTGACCCATTTCCTGTGTGATTGGAGAATGGTAGAATAATAATAATAATATTGTGACTGGAGCAGCGGGAATCTATACAGTGAAGTACAATATTATACCTTATCCAGCTTCATCTATCTTAATACAGCGGAGTTATTGTATTGTAAACACATGTTATAGTAGTTTTAGAAAATAGCTACTGCAATTACTTACAAGACTGCTGCATAAAAACATGTTTTATTGATTAGAGATATTGAAGAAACTACAGTCCAGCAGAAACAGGTATGGCTGTCATACTTCCTTCGATAAACTTCTTACTACATTTTATATTAAAACAAGTTCTAATTTCAGCAAACGCGCTTTAAATCTAAATAGGATAGACAATTTATGTGTCGTTATATTCGTGTGCGGCGGTAATGATCTCTTCACCCTACGGCTTAGTTTTAAATGTCACTTTATTTATTTATTTATTACTTTAATTAAGAATATAATATGAGCTTTATAAGATTCAGTTTTTTTCATTTTGTTGCTATTACTTTGCTATGAAAGCCATATGCCTGCCGCAAATTTCATAAAAAGAAAAGTTGAAAATATTGAAATGATAAAAAGGTATGGCTACAAAATTGTGCGATTTATTGAAATATAATAAATACTGGCCTCATTTCAGATAAAGACTTGTTTTCATACAGAATCCGGGCCATCACTATTACAAACTATAAATAAAATAAATAGTTGCATAATACCAATAAAAGGATTTTTTCAATATTGCGGACTAATTATTTTATAACATGAAATCTTTGCACGTATAATGTTTCATACTCATTCAGTGAAAATAAACAGTAAGTTATTGTGCTTATATACGCTGCTAACAAGGAAGTATACCGAGCTATAATTGGCTATTAATATCGGACACAGCTTGTTTGAATATGAGCCATCGATTATTGATTACGTAAATAATTTGACAAGCTTCAGGTTTGAGGTCAAATGCTCCACACATGAATTTACAATATATATACTAAACCAAAATGAAGGTAGGTACATAGTTTTGGTAACAAATATGTACCTGACATACATAAATATTTATTAGAAAATCTCTCTGGATTAAATAAGGCACGGTCATTTTCACAAAGAGCCCAGTTTAAATTGGAGTTACCGTTTTCAAATTTAGTTACCTACTGGTTATTAATAGCCAATTTATAAATTGGTAACTAATTCGTAGAAAGTTGATCAAAATGTTTAGGATATTATAATACGTACTCGTTTATCAATTTCCGATTAAAATTATTTAACAATCGTCTACTCACTACAGTTCTTTATCAGCACTTTATCCACCGACTATATTATCTCACTAGGTACCAGGACCGCCAGGCAAGCATGACAAGCGAGCAGTGTAATCAAATCAGACACGATTAGTTCGCGCCGATTGACGTCACCGTGATTGAATCTAAGCATTATCGATCACTAATTGATACATGGCTCATTCTGGTAACGTTACGAGGATTAGCAGCTTTCTGTGATATGATGTAGTTTCCAATTTACTGTCGAGGCTTTTGTGGTTTTATTTGGCGAATAAGTACACGTTTTATTCATAGAAGAGTCATATGAATCGAGAGGGATTGAAACGTAAACGATAAATCAAATTAACTCAGGTGACCCTGGTTCCGACCGGTATTTCCCTTCGTCATAAATCAGCGGTGTCCAAAATAACATTTTAAAGAAAATTATTGAAATATCATCGGCAAGGGTTGATTCTGCCAACATGATATTACAGTTGTAATATCAGGAGATGATAACCTCTCTTAGCCACTACTCGTTCAATTTTGGGTGACCTAAATAAACAGTCCATTCTCCTGTCAGTTTTCACGACAGATATTCAGTAGGTATACATATCTATCTTCTTTATATACATGGATACGTATTCCCTGGCCACGCAAGCCGTGACATGATTAATGTTTGCATTGAGCGACAACGCCCGGCTCCAAATATTGATACTATTATAATAATATTTGCCTGTTACACAGGTATTTCATCGAGGATAATTATTTAGTTTACTATTACTCATGTATTTACCTTAAGTATAAGTTATAGTTCCTGTCGTCTGTGTACTTCAACATTGGTCTGTGATAAAATAATGCCCACTTTCGCCACCAAAATAATAGGGAATTAGATATCAAATCAGATCAAGATTCTAATATCCAAATCGAGTAACGGGCAAGATTAGTAAGCACCTCCAGGCGATCGGATTTGAAGCCTAATCGACTACAATTATCCGGCAAAGCCTTCAAAGGTAAACGAAGACGTTAAGGCGGATCAGTCACCCAAGAACCATTCTTACACATTCTGATTGCTACGAAATTGGGTATCCATATTAAAACTTTGGCAATACTACAAACTACGCCAAGTTTTCTAATCAGATTGAACAGGTTGAACTCCCAATATGACCCGTAACACACTACAAAGAAATTGCTACGGTGCTATAATTTAGGCAAAATTCTTATAATATTGTTACCTCGGAGTTATCCATAGATTTCCCCTGAGAAATAAACCTTCTGTTCAATGATGACATGTATGTAAAATTTGCTCCTAAGTCCCCGTGATCGAGTGCGGGGATATCGGTAAATATATGGGCGGGAAAAGTATTATATAAAATAGTTTTTTTTTCTTCTTAAATGCTCAGAGCAAAGAGGTTCATTAACTGAATGGCGAATTTTATTGACAAATATACGAAAAATCAACAAAAACATGTTGTACAATAAATATAACTTTTTATATAACTTTCACAATCATGCATATTCACAAAAAATAAAACAAAGAGAATTAATCCAATATTGAAACTGGATGTCAATTGAAGAACTATATAGACCGAATATCGTCCTAAAAATATTGAAAAAAAAAGCTGAAAGACAATTGACATTATTGAACCAAATTATTTTCATAACATTCACTGAAACACATCCCAAAATAAAACGTACGTACATATATATGAAATTTACATTTTCCATTTGGAGTCGCGTATAAATAATTGCTCAACGTTATAAAAAAATACTCAACTACATTAAAAACTGGTATTTTTCGGCCGCAGCTCAGGGAAAATAAAATGCTCGTTAATTAAAACGCGCAACGACTTTTACCTCAATTATTATACAAATATGAACCGGGCTAGCGTTACGAATGTGGCACCGGTAAGTACATACATAATATCATGCTAATATATTACCGTCTCATCTACGTTGAATAAAGGTCTTCTCTGAAGACCTCTGACATGTTTTTACTCAGTTATTAAAGTCCAGTAGGTCAATTTCTTTACGACTTCCCACAAAAATAGGCAACATCAGGTATCAAGTAGGTGTATTATGACTATGAACAGAGTGAAGACCTAATTTGCTAACAGATCCAGACGCATTCAGGCACAGATTGCTTAAGGTACCTACTCAATAAAAAATATTTTGTTTTCGGCTTATCAAAACTAAACCACGTTATACCACAAAGATCCCGCTAAAATCCTACTTCCTACTATATATGTATATTATATATAATATTATAAACGTGAAAGTTTGTATGGATGGATGGATGTTTGTTACTCTTTCACACAAAAACTACTGAACGGATTTGGATGAAGTTTGGCACACACATGGTTTGTAACCAGGATTAATATATTGGATACTTTTTATCCCGACATTCCCACGGGATCGAAACTTATGCGAGTGAAACCGCGGGGCATATCTAGTATTTTATAATAATTTATGTTTTATCTGTTTTTACTTGAGACCCTAATTTCTCCTCCTGAGATCCACAAGGTCATCACAACTGCACGCAGCCTAGGTACGAGTACGCAAATACCTAAGCACGTTGAAATAAAACGAAGGAATTCCACCTAGGGAATCCCGACAAAGCGTAGATTTTTTGCCCGTCCGTCCCTAAACACGATATCTTCAGAACTAACTTCAAACATGACAGATGATAAGTATGTGCCTTGTGTAGCTTTGACTTCCAAAGTCTTTAGTTTTTTTGTTTTGTGTGAATGAAGATGAATGAGTTATTGCCTAGTGTTGGCAAATGTGTTGTGTGAAGGAAAGTTTGATGACAGCGTTATGTCAATGTCCCTTGTGAAGGAGGTGCGGATAAAACCGGGAGATGTGAGAGCAAAGTAATGGAGTTTTGCTGTTGTCTGATATATTTGCATATTAATCATCAAGAATTTATCCAGTAAGTACCAGTTTATTAGATGGGTATTAGCTGTGCCCGCGGCTTCGCTCACGTGACTGTATTCTTTTGGCAGTCAAATTAATGGGAACTTGAAGTTGGAGTTGGGTCTATCAAAATTTCTAAGTACCGATATTAGGACTAGTATACTTCTATTGGCTTCTACGATACTCACCAGAATGTTCGAGGTCTATTCTTAAGCTATGTCCCTAAGTAATGAGTTACGTAAGAGATTTGCCGGTCAGACTCACTACCTTAGTTCAAAACTAACCATCTAAGTCATCATACCCCATTTTGTCAAACACATTAAGGAATAAGGTCAGCCAGCCAAACCAGATTAAACATTGATCAAAAAATCTTGGAAAGCTACCAAGTTAGTGTGAAACCCGACCCAAAACCGAGCGGCACATAAAACGATTACATTTGAACATCAAAGGGCCACTCGGAGCCTGTGGGTACTAACGTCACGTCAGGGGTTACATGTGTTACACTGTTTTCGTAGCTACTTGTTCGCTTAGTGACCACACCCTGGTACAGTAATGGGGCGCGAAAATAACATATCGAGCTCTAAAAGTATGTCTAGTTTTACCTTAATTACGGCCCGGTAGATACTGTACCCATTGCTAAACTTTGAACTATGTGTATGATGTATTAATGCTGTTTCCAATCACCTGTTTTTTTTTTACAAAAATCCAGCAATACAAAGTTTTTTTTTTGTTTCAGTTAAGACTTTGCTCCGCAGTTGCAATAATGACACATTAGAAATAACACAGTTTACACGATTAAGACAGTAAATATTCACATTTACACACTTGCATTAGCACAGTCGCAATGCAACAGAAACTAACGAAATTAAAACCTAAACTAAGTCGAGACTTCCTCTAACAATATCACGATATCATCTCACATTCATATAGGTTTTATACAACAAAGCAGTTTAGTCACGAATCCCTCTTGACCTTTGCTCTTCCCCGAAAACGTGACTTATAATTTACAATTTGAGACACTCAACGGTATTAAGTTCGATCCCTATTGAAACATGGCCGGCAAATGTGGCTGTCCTAGACCTTCACCTATACCTTTATTCGTTAATACATTCATTCGAAGTATGTACGTGGGGAACCGTGGTGATTTTTTATATTATTTTATTTTTAGCTACCTAAGTACCTAAGTTTTTCTGAGAAGCAAATTTACTATCGTTCCTTACATTGTGATGTGCTTGATGGGCATGAATGATGACGTCACGAGCAGGTATCAGTGTGTTGCTTTGTATTCGTGTTAATGATAGACTGTACGACAAGTTATTACTAAGACATCATGAATCGCAACCGGCGTGTATGACCAGAGGGGCAATTCTCGTAATTTTAAAAACGTTCACAGTCTGAACACAGTCTCAATTTCCCTATATTTTGACAAGTTTTTGACATGTGTTTGTCGCCGAGATGACACTACGACTAGATTTTAAACGTTTTAAATTACGAGAATTGGCCTTCTGATGTATGAACGTAAACGAAGCAAAAAGAATATGTAAGGATTCATTCTGTAGTTTCTGCCTTACCCCATGGGAAAAAGGCGTGAGACTATGCAGTTAGTATTCGATAAAAAGTTAAAATGCGGGGAGCCTGTCGGAAAAAATAATACAATTTATAAAGCGGTTTTTTAACTATCAAGCCAATTACCAGTCAGTAGGACTGAGCCCAGCTTCATTCTAGTCAACACGACATTTCTATCTGATGAACAGATCTTTCTTTTATGCTCACTTCAATATGGCCGCACCTGTAAAACTTTTAGTGAAAATTTTGCAGCCGTTTTCCCAACACCAATTACGAACCGCGATTCTTTTTTTTTTAAAGGCATTGCAATTCTTCCCTAATTCGGTCTTATCCTTTTTTCATTCAGGGAATTAAAGCCACGAATAATTGAAGGAATCGCGCGGTTTATGGTTCCTGGTAAATTTCTCAAGATACGTTTTTGTTTCGGGTTAAAGTCGTGATGTTGAGTTTCGGGTACTTTTTAATGACTTCTGGAGGGTTATGTTTAGCAGATTATGGTAAACTGTTTCTTTTTTCTACAGGGCTGTTTTATCTGTGATTAATTTTACGATTTCGTTTCTTTCTATCTATATAACTTCTAATAAGTCGTTTTTCTTTCGCAGACAAGTCCTGGACAACGGTACACTGGTGTTCCTGCCATTCAGCGCGGTTCAGTACCGACAGGACATCCACGCGACAGTGTACCGCTGCCGCGCGCATAACGCACACGGCACCATCGTGTCCAGAGACATGAGGACGCAGGCAGGTTAGTGGACGGACAGACTTTTTGTCAAAAATGGAACGAAATGGCGCTTATGCAGAAAACCCTTTATATTACCATATTTAATTAACATAAAAGATTTACTACATTGAAGGTTCTCATTAAGTTTGTATGGCGCACACGCTTTGATTTCTTCTCATACAGAGATCCCAGATACGTTATGAGGCCACCACACGCGTTATTAATACAGCTTTTTATTAAATCCTATTCATAACCTAATTACTTTCCCTATATATCTATAAAATAACACTACTAACGAAGAAAAACGTCATAAATAACACAAGTTTGCTTATAACACAATGTTACGCTAATACATGACGTCACGCGTATTGCGTAGGTAATTTACCGCTCGTTAGGGCCCGTTTCTGTTCCCATTGCGCCGCGTAGGAGGTCCCTCTACCAATAATATTTTCTTTATATGTTGCGCCAAGTTTCACATGTTTGGGAAACTAATTTAATGGTATGTTTATGTTATAGACTATGTAGGTATAAAGTAGTGACTTTAGTCTGAGATTTTTTTTGGTACCAATTACAAGATTTTCGTTTCATTCGTTTTCGTTTATGTTTTGGTATTCCTTAGTTGTAATACCCGTATTGCAAACACAGACAGGTTAATTTTATGCTTTTTTGAATAAGTCAACTTTTCAGTTTTTCGTTGATGTATTATACAGTAGAGAAGAATACTTCACCGGTTATCAAAAAAATACCTACTGTTTCATAGAAAAGTCCGATCATAACATGTCGGAGCATTTTTTTTTTAATAACGGTCTGACTGTTTCAACGCAGTGTTTCAGGATTCGTGGATTCAGTTTGCTCGTCGAGGTCCCTGTTACCCTGTATATTCCACCAAGGGAGAAATAACATTCACAGCTTATTGCACCGCGTTCTAGGAAAGCAAAACAGAAAGTTTAGCTCCTCACAAGGCGATCTTGCACAAGATCTTAGATTTTACAGACTTCCTTGTTGGTCTTACACGCTTTGAATAAAATTAGAAGCTCATGTTCTGCTACTTCTCTGGATAATATTTGATCTTCCTGATGATAACTTTGTTTGCCTGTAGAAATAGGTTGAGGTTGTAGGTACTTGGTATTCCACCGGCTGCCGTTCGCTGCGTTAGTATTGTTACTAAGCAAGGGTATCTATGATAGATTTATCAGCTAAAGGCGCTTAGCGTGACAATACAGAACTGTAGAATAGAATTAATCATCTGTACAGGAACTAGAGAAATAGTTTAAGTCTCAGTTTCTACTGCTGCAAGAATTATGGAGTATTAAATAAAAATCTTACAGTAATTGAGAATAAATATTCGCGAATTCTAGTTAAGCCCTCTCACCATTTTCATTTCGAATTGCAGAGATTATAATAGTTTTTTTTTTTCATATAATTGTTTTACAAAGAAGGTATTCATACAGCAAAATATAACCAGATAATCCGCAAAGTATTCACTTATAATATAAACAAAAAATGCTACACAATATACGATTACTTTATCCCCAGCTTTCTATCTTCAAAGATTGTGGCAAAGTTACATTCTTGACGTCAACGCACACATGCGCATAAACTTATATACTCTCACGCCTCACAGATGATGTATGAAAGCTGATATTTTATTTTATTTTCTCGTGTTTGCGGGAAAGTAATGAATCTGTAAGAAGGATTAGAAAGACTGTCGTGGTGCCAACTTGTGTGATTGAACTTATGCCTGAATAATGACGATATTTCTTGGGCAGTGATGCGATGAATAGAACCGTGGAATCATATTTATAACAATCCTTTTTTAAGAGTACCAGTTGCAGTTTGCGTAACTGACCATTAAATCAAGACCAAGCCTCATGAAATCTGCATAGTGTTAATAATCTCCAAAAACAACTTAAGCCCAAAAATAAACGGAAAAAACATCAAATCATTCCCCTAATTCCTCTTGTGTCTTCAGTCCGTGACATCACAAATTCTTCGCTCGTTCCCTCTGTAACAACGTTATGGGAGATAATTTGTAAACATTTACCGAGCCGTGCGACTCCGCACGTCTCCGCGACACTCCTGTTCTTAACTAAAATTCAGATTCCTACAGTAAATAGCGATGAGATGGAATGGGTCAATGAGTGATTCAAATTTTTTTTTTAAGAATGAATTGGAACATTTATTAGTCCTCGGTATCTTAATCTCGGTTTCAATATTAAAAAGATCTTTAAAATAAGAGAACTATGAGGCTTAAGAGAATTACTCTCGAAGTATAAATAAACTCAGACTTTCTATAAATATAACCTAAGGTTAGATTCAAAGTCGATAAATATAAATAAAACAGAAGCAGTTTTCAAACTATTCATCAACTCAGCATATCAATCACAGACTAGATTTCTTTCAAGTTCGCTACAACAAACTGTTCTCCTACGTCGCTGATCCTTAGACGTCAGAATACAAAAGGTTGTATACATTCAAAGAAAAACAGATAATTCTTCATCAAAACTCCACCATTCAGTCTCATGAGCTACTTCTAAAATCTAAAATTCCCAAGCAAAGCAAAGAACTTATAACTTGTGCTCATAAAGCTTTAGTGCAGATCTGATTACATTAAGCGGTTCGAAACTTACATTCTCGCAAAGATTGCTATAGTTGGAGCGTTCGAACTGGCGATGGATTCAATAGTGATTGAGTAGTGATAGATTGAAGTACAGTGTGTGCGGGCTTTAGAGAACCTGTAAATTGAATGTTGAAGAGAGATTTTTCCATGTTAAATCTTGTTTATTTTAAATCACTGAGCAGTAGAATAACACACCGCGCGTAATTAACTCAATTGCGTATAGGATTAACCGTTAAAGGATTTGCCACGGTTGAAGATCTAAGTCAATTAATTAAATTTGGAAAATAACCTCATTTTTTTGTAAAAAGTAAGACGCATACTTTGCCAAAAAGCACTGTTCGTTTACATCCATCCATATCAAACGTACCAGAATTATTATGTCATCGTATGTTCGTAATAACTTCAATATCTATAATGTAATGACTTTAACACCACGTGGTGATAGCGAATGTTTTATTCATCGACACATTTCGGTACGGTATGAAGTAGCGACATCATGATAAGTTCACTGGTTTTCACACCCAAACATGTCAAACTCCATGAACAATCGTACCTATACATGAGTGTGTCATTTCTACTTTTAAGTACCTACTGTAAAACATAAGCCCATCAGTGAATAGAGGTCATGTGGTGGACGAGGCAATTACTCTGGTTATTACCCGCCTCATATCGCTCATAATTCGCCGATTCCCTCCCGGGCACTCCCGGGCCACAATTTGTGTTGCCGTGCGTCTGCCCTATGGCAATGCTCACGTCATGGACTAATAATTACTGACCTACGCCTCTATATAAATACAAGCGCTTTGTATACACGGGGTAGATTGAAAAGGTAGTTAAGTGGGTAATGCCAGAAGTAGATAGTTCACTAAAATATTGGTGAGTTTTGAGTCAGAGAAGAAAATAATATTTCAGCATAGCTTTTGATCTGCGGTTTTGCTCAATTTCCAAGGAAACGTTATGACATTTTGATAGTACATATTATAGATTTCATGATAGAGTTTTTGTTCAATTGCCGACATTTAATTTCAGTTTATGTTGTAGACAGCAAAATTATTTCCCAGCCAATCTAAGCATAACATTCCTTTGCAAGACTTGATGCCACATAACCTACACTAGGCACCAAAAAATTCTCCACCTTTTATCACGAGACAATTACCATGTGACCAACTGCCCGTCACACTACACACTCACAAACCTTAGTAATTAACAGTACTTACGGCAAAAACCCGCGTTTTTAGCAGCACGGCTCACCGCTCGTCTGTGGTAACAGTTTCGCATTGACACCGCCTTTATTCCGTAGCAGTAAAGGAGGTTTTCGTAGCACAACTAGCTTGCGGTTGACCATATCCCACCGGCAGAGGGAGCTTTAATCAAACAGTCCGTTAGCTAATAACTGGGAGAGTGGGTTACAATTAGAGATAAAACCGTCCGCATAGATCTAATGCGGTAATTATAGGTAACTTTGAATTGACTCTGTAGTTTTAGCGACAGCCGAGTGCGGGGAGGGTAATAGTTTCGTTATGATAAGGTACTTTAAATTGTTATAGTATAGCTGTGTATTATGTATTTAGTTGTAGAAAAAAGTAACTTGTAAATCTTGTGAAGCCTTATGATATTGATTTTTACCAAAATATCTAAATTTGGATTTTATTTTAAAACTAAACTATATAATTGCGTAACAGATGCTAGTTCATTACAAAAACACCTGTCTTTATTCCAAACCAATACGTTGAATATTGTTTCTGTGAAACAATCGAAGGTTGACAATTAATTTTCAATTGGTGCTATACAGAGCAGCTTACAGTAGAGGTGGTGATAAAAAAAAATATCAAATCGTATTCTTAATTAATTATGTATATTACGTGAAATTGGTTTTAAAACAACTTATTAAAGCATCGTCTTTCTAAACGTGAACACGAACGTCTCTAGTTTTCCTAACGTAGTAACAGCACAATTCATCCTGAGAGCTCTATTGTATTCAGTTAAAAACCACTCAATAACAGGGTAAAACATTTATCTTGTGGCGCACGCAAATTCACGGGAATGAGAGAGAGGCACGTATAGCTCTCAGCTCCTACCAACAATAGGACGCTGGTAACCCGACACCTTTTGTTGTGCAGCTTCCCTATCGCAGCTCCAACAACTTTATGCAGATATAAAGGGATCTATAGACGAAGCTCCAGGTAAATATCCAACAAGAAAATGATAAGGGGTTTCATTTCTCGCATTACCAAGAAAACATGACAGATGGAGAGAACTAACCTAGAATAATGTGTAACATGTTTAGATACAGGTGTGTAATGTCGATGTTTCGTGAACTCATTTCCGCTGATAGATTACAACGAATTTAAAATGGAAAGTAAAATACTAAAATAAAACAATGTAGGTATGTATGCCATGTTTGTTTACATTTTGTATCACGATAAGATCATTGTTGCAGAGGAAAATATTACTTTAGGCATGCCCGCGTTGGTAAGGCGTGCTCAATCTTTGTCTTCTTTTATAATAAAAGTTATAATTAACTAAGTTATTAATTCTAATTATGATAAAAAACACTTCTTCGCTCCTTAAACATAGTTTTTATATAGATTAGCATATGCTTTATATATAGTAGAATGTATTTATTGTATTATGTAAAAGGTAAACCACAGCAGTATTGTCTCTCCTTCCCTTTTTTAATCCCTCTAAAGGTTGTCTTTAAAAGATCGCTCTTAGCGATAAGACTGCCCATTGTGCAACCCTTTGTGCTATATTTATAATTTATATGGTGTACATAATAAAGAGTATTCGATTCTATTCTAGCACTTTTTAGAACGGTACTAATGCTAGAAACGTGTAAAATATTTTTTGACGGTAGTTATATAAAATTAGAGTACCAAGAATAATATATTATGCTTTACGAGGAAAACCTTACAGAAGTGGTGCAGATTTTAATAATTCAGTTTTGAACGTTGAATTTATTGAATATTCCAATTACAAGCAAATTAGAGAATATTCAGTGTTCCAGGAATGATGTTGAGTGGGATGGATACATAAAGGTTATTTTTATTAAGTGAAGGTCGGATGTTTTCAAGGAAACACTCGATAATATATTGACATTATCAAAGCATCGCAAGTTTTTTATTGTTTCTTTTTATAAAACACAGAATTTTATTGAACTGTGTGTTGAAGTGGTTTCAAAACTATGCAGAACTATAACAGCTCAGTTTTTAAGTGAGTAGCTTCACATTGGTCACTGGTTGACATGCAATCGTGAACAGTTTGACATGACAGGCACTTGGTTATCTGACGGAATACTGTAACTTTCAATTCAGCCAAGAGCAAGAGCGATGGATGATGGTGATGGAGGTTACGTTACTGGACCATGTACCCACTAAATACATATTTTTACTATCTCAACTTTAGAGTTTATCTAATCTTTTGATTTAGCCACTGGCAAAAGTCGATCGATGTTAGTAATGACCTGAACATACCTAGATAATACATTGTATCATCTAGTCTCTTAAATCTACCAAATTTGTTATTAATGAATTCATAACGTAATACTTGAAACTCAATCATCTCTGACCTAGTTTTGATAAAGACTAGCTACAAAACAGGAATGACTACCGGCTAATTTATAATGACACATTACAGCTACTAAGTTCCCATGTTTGCAAATGAATAAATGATTTGATTTGAACGACTTCTCAGATGACTTTCTCAAACTATCGATATATTTTCGAAACCTAATAATTTGACCTTTTCGCACGCAGCCCACACGAATCAAATAAAAGGGTACGGGTACGTTATTACGAACTGCGCGCTGTTATTGTTACACAAGACATTTATAACCAGCCCGGGACGCGTATATAACTGTTACACTACAAACACTACACAGTGAGCCGCAGAAGATAAACTGATTATCATCGATAAGAAACTTGCCCGGCTTAAGATACTGTATAGATATTGTATAGAAAGCAAATCTATTGAGGGACTTGATTTTTTTTTTTAACCCTTTAATTAAATAAATAAATATTTGCAATTCTTTTTCACCATGAATGGGCGCCTTTTGTATTATTCCTTGCCATGGTAACAATACTTTTTATATTAGACATATCTCCAACTCTCTCTTGTGTCGACACTCTCTTGTTTCTACCCTAGCAAGTCAAATATCACATACTTATTAGTAAAAGAAAAAAACCTTCTTTCCACGACTACGTTGTGGCTGCTCTGCTAGTTACGTCGAACCGGCTTATTAACGAGCTGTGGTCTTGTTTTCTTTTACTGTAATAGGGTACAACTATTTACTGTATGTTGTGATGTTTACAGGACAAACCAAACATTTATTGGATAAAAAAAGAAATATCGATAGACTACGACTGGTTACTATTATAGTTACAAGTCATATTCTATGATGGCTGGTGAAATAATTATGTTTGAACTCAACCCACCCTTACGGGGTATGTGTAATAATTTTTTTGTTTTCATTTTGACATTTACCGCTACTTTTGCAAAATTATTAAATACCTATACATGCACCAAGTGCGTTGCAATCTTTGTATAAAATGCTAGCGATGTCTTACGTCAGTAACACTTAATCAATTCATAATCATGATTTGCAAAAATAACTGATAACCCTACTATTAGTAGTTAACTGATTCTCTTTTACTTTTAATCAAAGTTGATTTTGTGTAAAATGCAGATTTTCAATTAAATAAGATAAAGGTAGAATACAGTCTTGTTATGGTTTATAAGCTGACTGTATTGTACCCTAGGTACTTATAACATTCATCTCAAAAGAATCAGAGGTAAAACGAGTTAGAGGTTTTATCAGGAAACTTGGCATGATAAAAACCTCCTCAAGTCCCTGTCCTTTCATCTTACTACAAACAAAGGATGGCGAAGTTAGTCAAATTTTTACTCTAACCGAGTGAAGGTAGGTAAAATGAATAATACAGGCGCAGCAGTGAACTTTGTTTCATTACCCGTTCCGAAGTCGTGTCGGGCTCGGATCGTCTTGGAGTCGTTGCTAAGATTGTGTAGGGGGAACCGAGTGTTTGACAACTGGCAAGGAGCCTTTGTGTTGTGAGTAAACGGATATTTGCTAAGAGCATGGTTTAATCGTGAATAGCATTGTCTGTCACCTTAGTTAGGGGAAATAGTGGTTGAAAATACGCTTTTCCATCCACATCCAAATTAAACATTCTGTTACTAGTCTGTTTCTGTTATCTGTATACCATGTTTCTGGCAAATAAATATTCTTATTCTTATTCTTACTGTCTATCAGACAACGTTCAGCAATAAGTGCTTGCCTTTTTTTAATCCCCTGAAGGATTGGCACCAACGTCCTTCTCATAATCTTGTGCATTCACAAATGCAGTAGTCAATTACGATGATAAGGGTAATAACAGAGTTATTTAATTACTGGTTTCAGAAGTTGATTTAATCATTTCTGGAGATCAAAGGAGTTGTGTTATCTTTTGCTGTTAGTAAAAACTGTCAATTTCATACGATACAAAATCAAAAGTCATTTATTCAAATTAGGCTGAGAATCAGCTCTTTTCGAACGTCAAAATTACAAAAGACGCTCCCCAAAAACGCCCGTCCTTCACCACTTCCTAGTGCTATCGCTGGGAAGAAGAAGTGGCGCAACAAACTCCAGCAGCACAGCTGTCTGTTCAGTTAGAAAATACTTGATTGTATGCAATAATAGGTATGTTAAGTAATTAACATTATAATACGCAGAACATTAAATTAAATTATTAGTAGCTAACCACATATTGCAATCAACTCATTAAAAAACATTAAAATGAGTAGATTATGTTGTCAATAATACATTAAAATAAAACTAAACTGACTGACTTATACTGAAATAAAGAATTATATGAACTCAGATAACCTGTCAGTAAGCTAATTCTAGAGAAAGAACATAAACATTGTCTTGAGTTAATCAGGGCGACCAACTATTCTTATCGTGTCGTTGTCGTAGATGGAATAGTATGCCTTTGAACAAAGGTTCGATTTTACTTGAGCTTTAAACGCATTAAAAGGAAAGTCTAGCAAAGATGAGGGTATCTTGTTATAAAAGGTTATACCAAGCCCAACAAATGAGTTATCAACCTTATGAAGCCGGTGAAAGGGGGCACGTATGTAGTTTGTCCTTATTTCTAGTGTTAACACTGTGAATATTACTGTTTTTAGTGTACAAGTGTAAATTTTGCCTACTAAATAAGATGTTGGCGAAGATGAATTGTGATGCAACCATGAGAATACCAATATCCTTAAAAAAATCTATTAGAGAAACTCTGGCACCTAGCTGGTAAATTGCATATGTCAGATGAGTTTCCGTCGTTCGCATTGTTGAGCTCTAAAACGTGGCACGATCCGTCAGCTAATTGAAGACGTTCTCTTTCCGTGTGACGAATTGGAAATTCATTTGTAAGAAATACGGTGTTGTAAACTTTATGTTGTAGTAAGTAATAAAGTGTTTTACGGGTGTTGTGTTACGTATTTTGAAAGTTAATCAAGTCAATGTTAGAAAAAAAAAACGTATTCCTTTATGCAACAGTGGTGCCACCTAATGGAAATAAATAGTATTTTAATTGACACTATGATACCTCTGTGTTATTGAGCAAGTTCTAGATAGTGATTAAACCTATTTTTAATTGGGAGGCGTGACTTTTACTT
The DNA here is from genome assembly GCA_951799955.1 of Apamea anceps. NCBI lineage: Eukaryota > Metazoa > Arthropoda > Insecta > Lepidoptera > Noctuidae > Apamea > Apamea anceps. The sequence continues at coordinate 23,066,203 of OX637501.1, read as the reverse complement.
TAGCTAACCACATGCACCTCTCTTTTAGCTTTGGACATAGAAAACAAGGACAAGGTTTTGTAGTTCTAGAGGATCGGAGACCCTTTTGGACACCAAGTTACTTAAGCGGTTAAAGAATCTTAGAAAATGTACTGCAAAATTTTCCCAATTAGTTAATGAATTTATTGAAGGACCGATTTTATGAAAAATATGTTATTCTCGATATGAATTCATAAAAACATCTAGGTCGTAGATTTGATTCTCACGCATAAATGTTAAATAGCACAGACAAAAGCAACAACAACAAAATAATCTAAAAATAAAACTGATCATGTTTATTTAAGAATGTATATATTTTTATTCGATGTATTTGCGTTTATAACCGTCCGCATGAATAATTAAAAATCTATTTTCATCACAGTAATTATACTCGTATTTCAAAAGGCTGTTGGCTCACCTTTTAACATTTAGAACTTGTTATGGAAGTGGGTGTCACATTATACCTCTGCCTGTTCCCTAGTGTTGGGACCCACCATTCGGCGCCTACAGATACAGCGGCTAAATTCGACTGATCCTACCTTTCGGCGCATATGCTGCTATACATAAAGGATAAAGTTACGCAAAGGCAACGTAACAGTACGAGTCAAGCTCTGTGCTTGACTCGTGATCAGACTTAATCTAAGCCCGAGATCTATTAACGTTACATAGCTCGTGCTTTGACATGTTCCCGTCCCTATCTTGCACTTGTAGTTTGACAGTTATGCGACAGTGACAGAAACAACGCTTAGCTAAAGTACGTGCTCAGTCTCGTTTATAGACTCGGTCTAAGCATCTCTGCCGATCGTAGGTGACATTTCATTTGTATTAAAAAAATATAAACATGCGAATTGAGAACCTCCTCCTTTTTAGGATTCCGTACTCCGTACCAAAAACAGAAGCCTTATAGGATCACTTCGTTGTCCATCTGTCAAGACCCTTTATCTCAAGAACGCGTGGAGGTATCAAGTTGAAATTAATATCAAATACTCAGGTCTGTGGTCCCTTACAGCAGTGAAAAAACAAAACTTCTAAGTTAAAGTGATCAAAAGATACGGCCTTTTATACTCCGCTTTTGCCGCATATTTTGTCACTCGCAAGGGAATCAAAACATATAGGGTACTTCCCGTTGACTTAGAATCATGAAATTTGGCATAAAGCAATGTCATGTAGCACAAGTAAAGCAAAAACCCGAAAATCCCCCTATCCCTATGTATTTTACTGTGTACATAAATAATAAAATAAATAAATACAATCGTAAATATGTAGTTGCATCTCAAAAAAAAAAATACTTTTGCGATTACAAACTTATTTGCAGTTGCTAAACTAACCGCGATCTATTTCGATTTATGGGGATAACAGTTTTCCAACGGCAAAGTTAAGTTTGTACGTTTTGGCTTGACTGGTTTATTGGGAAAATCTTCGAAACTCGATTCGATGAACGAACTATTTAATTAACTAAAGGTTTATACGAAACCCTCGGCCGCGAGTCCGACTCGCACTTGGCCAGTTTTATTTTTATGTTAAAGTCGGTTAAAAATGCGTTGAATTTGTTGATAGAGACACATGTGGTTAGTGTTCAATTGTTTGCCAATACGCAACTTGAATAAATTCAGTGCGGATAGCATAAAAGATAATGTATGTGTTATCAAATATTGGACTTTGTAATTTGGATTGTGCACTACACTGAGAACATCAAAATGAATAATAAATGATGGTTGCATATTTGTAAGTAAAATAGAAAACCATACATCATTTTTCACAATAGACAATTTAACGTAAAATAGTTTCAAGGGTGGCAGAAAGCGATAATCGAATAACGAAGGTGCGCGTCATGTCGTACCCTCGTCCAGCTGATCAGTAGGAATACCAGCTAATTATAATAACTAGGTACTGACTGACAGGTGGCACCTAGACACCTACATTAATACTGAGACGTACGCATGGTTAGTCTTTATACTGCCCATTTAGGTGACCTTATACAGGCAGAGGTAAGGTCATCGTCAAGGCTAGTGATATTAGTTTAATTTATATAGTAGTTAATTACCGTATAGATAGGGATGGTTGTTATTTCGCTAAAGGATTGTGCATCTAACCGCGCAGTAGATTTGTTTAAATACTTGACAAAAGTTTAATTCGTGATAGAATATTGAAGCTAGAAATTCTAAATAAACTCGAAAGGTATATCTTTACTCGATAGCCTACAAAAGTGAAGAAAAATAACACATTACGCACAATGACAAAGGTATCCGTCAAACGTCACACCCTCGTCCTACAAATAAATAGCTGCCACCGTTCACGTACCGTTCACGTGCCGTTTACGTACCAGTTTCAGTTCTAGGTAATACCGTTGTCAAAGTACAAGGGAACTGTAATTAAAAACCTTTCTACTTTATCAGATGGTTGAGAAATGAATAATCTTTTACTACGGCGTAGTAGTCGCTGGCTACGGCGTAGCTGAGTGGCCGTTGATTGCTACGCCGTAGCAACTGCGTAATCAATCCATTTAAAATGCAGTTATTAATGACTAACCAATCGTTATGAGTTAAACTGGCACTCTTTATTAGTTGTACTGCCAATATGGAAGCATAAACAGCAGGTTTTTTTAAATACCTAATAAAATAGGATCTTTAGAACAAAGTAATGGAATATATTTTTTAATTTCAGAGACATACCTGCATGACAGGCGTCTTTATAATTTGAGTCACAAAACTCACATTTTGCTATTCATCCGCCTTCCAGTGCAGTGATGATTACGTTATGTTGTGGTAGGTAATGTATAACACATAATGGGCGTATCTAAAGATCACAGAACCTCATAAATCACATTACCGACTATTTAATTACTAACAACATTTAATTGTCAACAGACCTGCCCTTAACTATAGGCTGAGCAAGACGGTGTGTACCAAACAAAGAGAAAATTGGTTGCTCCTCGAACTAAATACGACACGTTGTTTGTTCCAAATCGGCATGCACTAACGATTCGAATACCAGGAATATACTACAACGCGGCGGACATTTCAATTCCACATCAGCCCCTAAGGGTTAGGTAGAGATGTACAGTTCGCCCACATTTCGACAGTTTTGTCGTCTCAAGTTCCGTGTGATAGGAGCGAGCCTATTGCCATCAACTGAGCACATATCCACACTTCGAACTGCTACTGAGAAATCTTTTATGGAAAAACCCAACCTGGGAATTGAACCTAGGATTCTATGCTTATAAGTCGCACTTACTTACACTTACGTGTTTGTATATATGCTAGTTGCTCGGTAAACTCTGCTTGCGCGATGGAGGATTTTGCGTCACGACAGTGTAATGCGTAGTTCGCATGTGGCGATGTAGATGCCGCCACACGACCACTAGACCAACGAAGCAGTCAATTGAAATTTCACCTTCCACTCAAACCCATGTTTGTTTAACAACATCGACGATTTATAATTTACAATGATACCTAAGCCTTTAGGCTTAAACCATCCCTTCTCAATCAGACAACCTCGGATAGAGCTGGGTATGCGGTAATACCTCCCGATCCAAACACATCTTCATTTGCGTCGGATAAATCATGCTGCCTCCATCAACTGTAACTGAGATACGATCTGATTGGACATTGCTTTGTCGGTAAATAAGGCTTAGGGTTCACCGCGAGGTTTCCGGCGTAAAATAGGCTGTATACCTTCATAGGGAAGTCGTAAAAGGTAGGGTGAAGGATTATGTCAGGAAGAGGAGAAGAAAATGCGTGTGTTTATCAGAACAACTTTTGTCAGTCCACAGGAAATAATCAATGTACTGCAGCGTGCTGCTTGGCACGGAACGTTAAACATCAATATAGCTTGGCCAAGCTCTATATAGATGTTTTAAATCATATCATTTATCTTATTATTAAACCGACTTACCTTCAACCCTTTTTTATCTTCTTTCATAAAATATCTTCTCAAACCAGTTTTAACGATGCGTATATTTTTATGAACACCGTATTATCAACGAGGACCATGAAATTATGATACGACACGTTCTATTCCAATTTTATTATGAAAACGTGTAGGTTTCGCCATTTTAAATTACGTTTGAATATAAAATGGTATAAATAGAAAGGTCACTCCGAATTAGTCCTAACTTTAGTGTAGAGCTTAGGAAAACATAACGAGTGTTGGCCTAATGGATTACTTAGGTATAGGTACTACCAACGCAAGTTTAAAGGGCCGCAGACGTGGGTGGTGGCTGTTTGTGTCATATTTCTATGATCGTAGAATAAAGACCTAGAAGAGTTTGTTGTAATATATAATAAAATTTTAATGGCTAAATAATAAATGAATGATATTATTTACTAGCTGCGCCCTGTGGTTTTACCCGCATAAGTCTCAATTCCGTGATAATATAGGGATAAAATGTATTATACATATATCCTAATCCAGGTCATGGTCTACCGATGTGCCAAATTTCATCCAAATCCGTTCAACCGTTTTAGCGTTAAAGCGTTACGAACAAACATACAAGAAATCATTCTAACTCTTTATAATATTAGGTTGTATGAATCATATATGAGTATACTATAAGTACACACCTTAAACTTTCGAGGAATATAGGCGTCATGAGTTGTGTATTTTTTGTAAATCGAATCAATCAAACTATACGAATCAATCATTCACATGGAACATTGAATTAAAATGCTTTATGAATTACAGTGATTGTCTGCCGATCCCTCCTGTAAACAATCCCAATTTATTAATATTAACAAGCTTACCGTTGTTTGATGATTTAATAAATAATTGGCGAGATGCACCTGGTACTTTTAATGATCATTCATTAATTAATATTTGGCGTTCGGTTTCATGTGATTAATAAGTTTAATGCCCAAATTAATTTACCTATGACTACGATAGTAGCTGTTGATTTTACTTTAACAGTGGATTTATAATAATAATAAGCCCACCGCCGTATCTCTACGTGGACGTCGTGGTGGGGCTTTTTTTTGTGGATGGGAAATCATCAAATCACCCCTCCCACTCTGGGTGGAGCGGAAGGTAGTGTCAGACTCTTACTGACTAAAACCCACCCGTGCTCCTTCCTTAGCCCTTTATGTTCCAGGGCAGCGATAACCCTTTCGGACGATCCCGCTACCCTGGTTTCGGACGATCCCGCTACCCTGGGTCGTGGTGGGGCTTGCGCTCTAAACTTTAGATCTGTGACGGAAGAGTTACTTTGCCGGATCAGGTCTAGGGTGAGGAGCCAGACCAAGAGAAATACAGGAACCTGCAGGGCACCGTGTGGCGAGCTGGTGGGCAGTAGCAATCCTACGGACCCTATCTCCCGGGAGAAGTCTTGTTCCTCACCTCTGGCTTGCCTTTATTGTCCGGCTGGAGTGAACACTGATAAGGAACAGAGCTCCCACCTCATTATTGCCTTTATTGGCTGGCTTGAGTGGAGATTCGTAAGAGCAAACGTGCTCGGAGGAAGGAAGTATTTCAGTAAGATGCTGGTAGGGAACTTGACCGTACTTCCGGGCTTGTCCTGATAGCCGTGGAATACCTCTCCACTCCTCACAAGCACCTCAGGACATGTTGCCCCCTTGTTGCTACGACACTGTGTGCTAGCGAACGTTTTCGGGGGCCCATTATTGAGTGTGCAAGTCATCCCCTGCCATTTCATCTGTGAATATTATATTATCATTGGTCAGGCACATACACCTTCTATACTTCAAGGTTACCGATCCACTAGAGCCACCCAAACCCATAACCTAGTATATTTTGTTTCCATGTTCTGCAATAGTCCTGCACCAGCCGGGGGTTGTCCTTGGGTGCACTTGCATGGTGCGTACAGGGCTAAGCGTCGGTTGGTGCCTCCTCATCATTTAAAATTGTATAAAGGGCCTCTACGAGTTGGCTTCGGCCCCCAGTATATGGGATATGTCAAAGACATAATAATAATAATAAGTATTTATTTCTATTTTTTTTTTCTTTTTAATTCTGTTATTTATTTCTAATAAGGGGTATCGTATTACCCAGTAACTGGGTTGTGGAGGTCAGAGATAGGCAGTCGCTCCATGTAAAATACTCCATGTAAAATTCAACTGCATCCGGTTAGGCTGTAAGCCGACCCCAACATAATTTGGAAAAGGCTAGGCAGATGATGATGATGATTTCTAATATATTTTTTTTTTTTATTATAATAATATGTCACACTTTTTCATTTTTTATTACATCACCATAATCTTTATCAATGGTTTGGCGAGCTTCCACTTTACCCTAGAGAGACTAAGGCCGAGATATAATATACACATTACTTAAGTCGTGTTTTGACTTTGACTTGACTTGTCCCCGTCTCTATCTTGCACTTGCAGCTTGACAGCTGTGCGACAGTGATAGCAATAAAGTTGAGCCAAAGTACGTGCTAATTAATGTTTATATAATTATATCGACCTTAGTAGGTTTAAAAGATCAAAAGAAGAAATTATTGTGAGTTATCCTAACTCACAACAATTTCTTCCCTTGGTCTTTTTTTCAAATCTTCCATCATTATTCTTTATTCTTATATGTACATAATTATACCACAGTACGTCTACGAGTGAGACGTAACCTTGTCTGTTCTACATCAAAACGACACGATTACCTGCGGCGTAATTTGTTCCAGTTTCACCAAAGGATATGGTTACCTATGAATGATACTTTACTGTCAGGCGGAACGTTAATGTAATGGCTGTAATAACCTATTACCATAAGTGTTCCATTTTCTCCAATTCTGAAATAATTCTTAGAGTTTTCTCTTGAATGGACTCTCATTTTGATCCTCTAGCATCGTTATCTCAGCCTTTCAATGGTGTGAATTGGTATTTTGCTTAATACCAAATCTGCTCTTTTTTGTCCTTGATGATATTTTGATGAAACTGTAGAGCGATTCTCACACATCTCGCGTTCGTTATTGACGTTCGATTCGTACTTTTCCCACGACAAAATCAAGCCGAGCTATTCTCACCATGACGATTCGAGCATTTCTCGCAGGAAAGACACGCGACATGCCTTAGTTTACATGCGACATGCAAAGAGTAGTCATGACCAGTCGACACGTGACGTATGATCTGTGTCGACCACCGTACGAACGTCAAACAGTGGTTATGTCAATCATGTTTGTGTCAATTGCGAAAGAAAATAATAAATACCTATATTTTAACAAAATGTGTTCATAAACATCTTAGAAGACTGTACGACCATCACCACAAGGAAAAACACACGAAGAAAACTTCAGGCTTCCGCCAAAGTTATCAACTGTGGATAGTTGTTGCTTGTGTAGCGTCGATGAATGAGACACATGAGATACAGAAGCGGAAGGCGCCGGATTTAAAACCAGTCAAATGGACAAGGACGGCTTTGCCAGGCTTTACTCTGGTTGAGGGCAAGAAAGGTCGATCGCAACCACAATAAACGCGGTACTACTCCTGCAAGCGAGGATTTTTGAGCTGTAGTGCCCACTTTGCTCCCGTACATTTCCCGGTTGGATCGACAGATATCGAGAGACAAAGAGCCAAGGTCTTAAGTGCCGAAAGAAGGACGTTGCAGTCGAACTAGACTTTAAATTTTGACTGGCTGGAGTTGTGTATAGATGTTACAGAGAAGCATGACCAAAAGTAAACTCCCATGTGTGGTGTGATAATAATTATGTTTTTGTGGTTTATACTTGGATGTATACTGAATTTATTTATTAGTCTGTAAGGTATTCTTAAAAAGGTTCTTTTAATGTAACTAGAAATAAAGTGGTTCAAAAGCATTTCAAACAATAAATATTTCAAATGTCTTTATTTTATTTTTTTTAATGAAAAAACTTAGCTAAGTAGCAAAAATAATATAGGTATGCAAATAATTGAAGGGCTTTGTAGTTAGGTTGCGCAGGCCGTTAACAAGTTGGGTTAGGAAATAGAAACACACAAGCAAAGTTCATACGTATAATCCTCACTGGGTTACAAATTTACAATAGGTAGGGTACAATAGATACGTAGTAGTAGACTGGTCGCGGAACGCCGGTAGCGCGTGGATAGGTGTGCGTGCAGCGCAGTGTCAGTCAAAAACTGTGCTTTTATTTATACCCGGCCTACGTTACTTTGAAGCGAGCCGTGTATTTTGAGCCCTTTTGCTTGTTAATTTTCTGTCAAGCCCCTTTTTATTAATTTTTTCCATGTTATATCTTTACAATTTTGTTATATAATCTTCCTTACATAATCCTTAAGCTAATTAAACCTTAGTATATAACTTAACTATGCACAATAAAAAGTTTCTAGAACAAAAACTGTTACAAAAGTGAGTTGGCACATTTTGATTATACAAAATCCCTTAGAATTTCTAAACTTATGGTCCGATTTTTACAATTTATACGGAAATATTCGTTTTATATCTAGACCTATCCTTTACAATAAAAATTATTAAAATCTATCCATAAACAAAAAAGTGAGTTTTCAAGTTACGTAAATATGCTTGAACAAAACTACACTTATAAGAATCCTTTTAAAAACAGTCTTATTGATCCGTGCAGCACATGGACACTAAAATAATCACTGGTTTACACGAAAGGTCGGCGTGATGAGTCGAGCGTTGTCCGTGAGCTTAGGAATCGGCGGACCACTTCACGTTTCGCCCAGTCTTCATGTTTGTGAGGCACTTTGACCACAAAAAAAAATTGAATTCGTGTTGTGACGAGACTTCTAACGCGAGCCTCAGGGTGAAATCTGTTTTCACAAGGATTTCCCAACAATCTTTTGGGCCTTTGTAAAGTAATGAAGCCAGGACACGTAGGTACAGCAGCCTAGCGTTCGTTGGAAAAGCATGTAGCAGGACGGTCCGGTGCAGTACCGCACTCTTTAAAACAACAACACTTCTCCTCTTCTTCTCCATCTTGACAAACTTTTATGTTATTGTGCTGGTCATCAGCTTACTTACAATATCATTAGCTCGTTCTGTTTTATTTAATTACCTATTAGTATGTAGACCAATGTAAACAAACAATATAAATTGTATTTTGACTTTACTTTGACGTGACAAATATCGATGACATGACTTGACAAATCAACATGAGCTATGCATTCCGTAGTACGGAGGTCTTATATTAATGTTAATAATAAAATAAAAATGGAGTTACGGAAACAATAATGATTATTAAATTGATAAATTTTAATGAAATACCTTTATAATGCTGCTCAAAATATGTTTTTGCCTTAAAAATCATTTTTAAAGATGGTCAAAAGTACATTAACGATTACGTAAAAAAATCGCATCGTTATGTGGAAGGGATTACTTCGTGGGACGCATAATGGCAACATTATTGTCCCTAGATTCGTGATTTAAGATCGACTTGTAGTGAGAATAGCTTTTTCAGGATATCTCACCGTTTTATAAGCGACATACGGAGACGAGCGGCAATGACGTCATGCGACATGAACGCGAGTTTCCGGAGAATCGGGCTACTGGTGTTGAAAAGAATGTAGTGTAAAGGAATTCTAGCTCTGTGTACTGAGCGTTACTTATATATTTTTGTCTTTTTGAAACGAAGTTCTCTTTAACGTGGTTTGCGGTAGGAGTAAACTGATAGAAATCGTCACGTAACGAAACTGTCTCTTTCTATTGTATAATATACTAGCTTCTACCAGCGGCTTCGCCCGCGTGGATGTCGGAAATTATCGACGGGAACATGCTACCAGGATAAAAAGTATGTCCTTCCCCAGGATACCATCTATCTCTTTGCCAAATCAGAAGTTCAGTGGGTTAGGTGTGAAAATGTAACATACAGTTTCAAGTTCAAATCCTCCCCTTGAAAATCGAATTACCCCTTTTTGCCCCGTCAGGGGTCAATTTTCGACAACTTTACATATCAACTTATTATTAATTATTTTTTGAAAAGTATTATACTGAGTTTCGAGTTAAGTGGACCACACAAACTTCAACACCCCTATCCCCCTTTGAGGGGTAGTTTTGAAAAACTTATAATAATAAACTTTGTTACTTACTTAGGCGAGTATTTTTGCCAAGTTTCAAGTTTATTAACTAAATGAATAAGATTTCATATAAACTGTATCCCCCTGCTTTTCAACCCCACAAAGGTGGAATTTTGAAAAATCGTTTGGGATGTATTCAAACTTGATTCAAACATTATTTATACCAATTTTCGAGTTAATCAAGCCACGCATTATAATCCTCCCCTGTAAAATTAACTACCCCTTTTCAACCCGTTAGGGGTACATTTTCGAAAAACCCTAATACATGTTGTTCTTTATTTTTACAAGCTTTTATTTAGTTTCACCTGTCCCGTTGTCTGTCTGTCTGTCTGTAATCATATCTTGCAAGTTAAATTTGATCCACTTCCCGGTTTCCAATTAAGCTGAAATTTTGTATGCATGTATAAATCAAATGACAATGCAATATTATTATGACATAGAGCTGATCTGATGATGGAGCTGGAAGATGGCCATAGGAACTCCGTAATTAAACGACGCAACTCTATCGAGTTTGGGCTCGTTTGATTCGTCTTGACGAGTACTTTGATACTACATGGTAACCAGGGTCTGATGATGGAGCTGGAAGGTGGCCATAGGAACTCCGTAATTAAACGACGCAACCCCATCCAGTTTGGGCTCGTTTGATTCGTCTTGACGAGTACTTTGATACTACATGGTAACCAGGGTCTGATGATGGAGCTGGGAGATGGCCATAGGAACTCCGTAATTAAACGACGCAACCCCATCGAGTTTAGGCTCGTTTGATTCGTCTTGATGAGTACTTTGATACTACATGGTAACCAGGGTCTGATGATGGAGCTGGAAGGTGGCCATTTTTTGGCATAATCGCATAATGTTACTAAGCCTAATGACTATTAGCATAATATTATTTAGGCATACAATTATTAGGTATGATGTTTCCTGATATCTACTACTGTTATTGAATCATATGAGTTAGGTTAGGTTAGAACAGTGACCACTAACGCGCGAAGGCGAGCGAGCGGAGCGACGGCCGCCGAGCGCCCGATCCCCTCTATTGTTGATGAATCATTTGGGTTAGATGAGGTTATTACAGTATGATGGTTCCTGATATTTAATACTGTTATTGAATCATATGGGTTAGGTTAGGTTAGAACAGTGACCATTAACGCGCGAAAACGAGCGAGCGAAGCGAGCGTGCCGCGGCAGCGGCCACCGAGGCCCAGATTTTTTCATTTGAATTTGAAAACTTTGAATTTTAAATAAATAGATACATAGATAAAATACGAGAGTGTGTGCGTGTAAGTTTCGCGTAAGGAATTTTGTGCCTACGTTTTTTATGTCTTTTTTATAAAAACAACATTGACACAACTCAACAATTTCTTCAGTTAAATCACGTTCTTTATATCGTGAACGTGTCACTATCACATATCTCACATGTAAAACAACTGGAAGTGAAACGGATCTATATGCTGCACAAATATAGATACCGTGCGGGAATCGATCTCACAATACTAGGAATAGGAGCTAATCGGATACCCACTGTGCTAGCCATGCCAATAACAACAAAGTTGGTGATCAGATGTTGCTACCGATGAGGTCCCACTTTAGTTAAGTTTAATCCAAGTTCCTGGCCGTCTTCCTTGATAAAAGTTTTCAATGTGAGCTATAACAGAAAAAAAAAACCGATAGTCCAACCAAAGGAAATCGCAAGCATAATAAATCAAGTTAAGCAGTTTATAAATTAAAATTAGAAGCCGCAAAACAATAATAAAGTAGATAGAACAGAAATTGACAATCTGTCTTGCAAAACTTTCTTGAAAATTACTTTTATTGCCCAAATTGAGTAAACCACAAAATTGCGGACAGCAAATATAATTCTCTAATTAAAATATTCAAAGGACCGCAATTAAGACGATTTAATTGTTCTAAGTAATAGAATTTGGCATGTGCAATTAAAAACTGAATTAAACTCCTATTCCTAATAAAAATGTCAAGGGAACAGACTCTAATTTGATACAAATATTTTATCTTAGACGTTTCTTTCCGTAGGCGGCGGAAATTAACAGATGACTTTTTAATCGTTAGTCACTCATTCTTGGATATCGGGATGAAGGAAAGAAAAAGCTTATACACTTAAATAGCTATATGTTATTGCACGTGTAGTTTTTATTTACAAAAAGAAACATGCGTGTTTTCCCAAAAAAATTGATTAAACAATAAACATAAAAGATTTGTTTTTTTGTGTGTTTGTTTGTTACCTTTTCACATTAAAACGGCTGAATGGATTTGGATGAGATTTGGCACATAACCTGGATAAGGACTAGGTCCCATCCAAGACTTGGTCTCTCCATCTTGACGGGCACAATATTCTCACGGGATCGAAACTTACGTGGGTGAAACCGCGAGGCGTAGCTTGTTGGATAGATAATTCAATAATTGAAAAAGCGAATTTTCATTAGATTATCTTCCTACCAAATATTGTATTTTATCGCCAGACTGAACAACAGACTAACATCCTCGAGTCCTCTCCAATGTAAGGAAGACCACTGACTGACGTTTAAAACCTTTTATATTATATTCTGCTTACATGCAAGTACCCCCACAGATAACTATATACGTATCTAACGTGCCAATAACACCGGCCCGCTGATCCGCAGTCGCTACATAGCAGTGAATCAACCGGACAATTGATTTACGTGCTCCGCTGAGTTACTGCCTGCGACGTAGTTTGGATATCCTCCGGTTAAACGTGACGGATCGAGAGGTGATAAATACTACTGTTGTGATTAATTCGGGTAATAATAGCGCTGTTAATTAGTGGCGAGCGAGAGGTTTACTATTACAGTAACCTGTTAGCCGGTAATAATATAGCAAGGCCTCCTTTATTTGATTGATCATCTGACGAATTTGAAACAATTTTTCTAATATTGTTCAAACGAAATCATCAAAAATGCCATATTTATTTGCTGTATGTTTCGGTTTCTATAAATTTTCATCATTTGCACCGTATCGTCAAGAACATTACGTCCCTTGACGCGTCACATTCCATCTAAACAGTAATACTGATTGTCATTAGTAAGTTCGGAAAATATAGTATTAGTAACCGGTAACCATAGGCACAGAATAACTAATAGTAAATTCAAATCATTTATTTGCTAATATGGGTAATTACATAAAGTTGTTAAAATAGAGCATAGTTCAACTATATTACGGCTTGCAAATCAAATCAATCTCAATTAGAATACCTACAGTACTAACGTAGTGTGGGTATTCTAGTTTCCCAGAACATGTCAATGTCCTTGTTTTCGGTCACCCCGCTGTCAGGACTACCGGTCGTCAATGAGCGTCACGTTACATGTCCCTCCGCTGTCTCTCTCTGGGCTCATAAATCTTATATACACGTAAACTGTAAACTCACGCATTACGTTCGCGAGTAACTGTTTTAGTTGTCGTGAGAAGGTAACATCGTAACGTAGAGGCCTTTTAAGATTTTCCAGATGTGCAAACGACATTTTTATTTATAACGTTACACGCATGTAATCTCGTATCTTTTTTATTATTATTTAGACTCTCAAACAAACTATTTTTCTTTCATAAACGTTACTTCAGCGATTCTATCATTTTTATGGCCAATATTTTATTTAATAAAACCTTAAAATATTACTTTACTCACAACAAGGCTATACTATAAATATGTCTAAGTATAAAGCAAGCTATTTAAAGTTGTCACAAAAGCAAATTTAACCCTGATTTCGACTAATCAAAATGTTTTGACTGATAAACCTCTAACCTCCCAATTCGTTGAATATTCACGTAATAGAGGCTCGATGTGCTCTCGTGTGACTGACCGGCCGATCACAGATCAGTGATGTTACGCAATTGTAAAGTTACAGCTGATCCAGTGGATTTATTCGCCAAATCGGATAATGGGTGGTTAAGGATTAACAGATGTTTCAATTTTCTGTTTCGTTCTGTTAACTATGTATGTATGTTTTAATTTTATTTTTTTAATTTTATTTAATTGCGGCACTCCTACGACTTATTCACTAATACATTTTTCGGGTACTGTAACAATTGAATTTAAAATCTAGAGTGAATTTGTACCTTTTTTGTGCGAAAAGTTTAAATAAATAAATAAATAAATTTGTCACTTACGAGTACAGGTGTGCACAGCACTTACATATTTCAAGTTTTATAATTTTACATAGAGTAGGCACATAGGTTAAAAAAAAGACAAATCTACATGAAAACAAAATTGAAAACTAAAAAAAAAGAAAAGAAATAACTAAATATATTTTGTTGCTCTCTAAGTAATAACACAATCAATGACAAAATAATAATAAACAAGTAAGTAATAGTATATAAGTATGTAATAATATAGATATTAACTGTGGCCACTGTGGGTCAATAACAATTGTTTGCGAAATTGCGATAGCTTGTTGGCGAAGATGTCAATGCTATTGGCACCTGTATGGAGTTCATTGTACGTCCTCATCAACCTGTTCATTGGTGCTGAATGTCCGAGGTTAGTTCTTCTTGGGCATGGAGTAAATACATCTAGGATGCGTTGAGATCTGGGTGAACTGTGGCGAGGGACAGACATATTTATTTCGACGAGAAGCTTCGGAACTTGTATAGATAGATCCATTAATGATTTTGTGTAGCAAAATCAGGTCTTTAGTATGCCTTCGCTGTTTTAAAGTTATCATTTTGAAGTGACCTAGCCTTTGCGAGTAATAAGCATCTAGAGGACAGCTATTAGATTTGTACCGCAGATAGCGTGTAAAGCTTTTTTGGACCCGTTGTATGCGATTCACCTGTGTACCATAAATTGGGTTCCAAACAGGTGACGCGTATTCCAAAACAGTTCGTACAAGTGAATTATAGAGTACTGTTCGTTTAGTCCACTCTCGACCCCTCGACCCCCACTAAATAATGTTTCCACTGGACCCCTAACCGTAGTTTACTTTCGACCCTTGGGAGTCGAAAGTGGATTTTCATACAAATGATAGGCATACCTTGTCCACTTTCAACCCCTAGTTCGGTAAGCACCTAAACTTAATATTTTGGTACAGTAAGGTACAGACGCGTGAAGGTTTGGACAGTTTTGAAATTATAACGGGTTCTTTTTATGAATCACAGTGTTTTAGCAGCCCTAGAAACAATAGAGTCGATGTGAGGTATGAAGGTGATCTTACCGTCAAGGTGAACACGTCTCGGATTTTGTCGACTTTTTGAAGTGCTCAACGGAAGTTGAGCGAATATAAAGAAGTAAGCGTGAGGTGCTTTTTTGTGAATATTATTTGGTAACACTTATCAGCATTAAGAAGCATATGATTTTTATTACACCAGCTATGTAAAGAGTTGAGATCTTCCTGGAGTAGGGCAATGTCAGTACTTGAATCAATGACCCGATATAGTTTCAAGTCATCTTCCAAGATGGAACAGGTACTGTGTTTGATACTGTTTACTATATCATTGACGAATATAATAAAGAGTGTTGGGACCAAATGGGAACCTTGTGGGACTCCGGATGTTGAAGAGTAAGGTAGAGACTGATGACCCTTTACTACAACTCTCTGTGTTCTATCGATCAGATAAGATTTAAACCACAGCCAAAGTTGACCAAATATTCCGAGGTTTGACAGCTTTTGCAGCTATTTTGCGGTCTACTTTGTCGAATGCACTACTAAAATCGGTGTAAATAGAGTCGACTTGCTTGCGTAAGTCTACTAACTTGCAAAGATCATTAACGTAATGAACTAAGTTAACGTACTGGATTTTTGAGCGCAAAAACCATGTTGTTGCGGAGCTATCTCTATTCTCGAATGAGCGGTTAAAATAGGACACAAGAGAGACTCGAAAACTTTTGAAAATACAGACAAAATAGAGATAGGTTGGCAATACTTTATGTTATCAGCCTCCCCTTTTTTTACAAAACGGGCACCACATGTACTAACTTCCACTTATCAGGAAATTGTGAAGCTTTAATAGAGCGGTTAAATATTATATTGAGTGGAAGAGATAGACTGACTGCACATTTTTTGACAAATATAGGTGGTAGACCGTCTGGACCTTTGCATACAATAAGCTTTCTCAGTGGTCTGATTACGTCTTTTTCCAAGAAAGCAACGCTGCCTAACGTATTGCAAGAGTAGATAAGTGTATCATCAGAACGATGTTCAGAGTTTAAGGCGCCAAATTGGGTAAATGTCGACGAAAAGTGACGCGCGAAAAGATCGCAGGTGCCGTCACCCGAAGTGGCTACCTCAGTGCCCAACTTCAATTCCGACGGCATTCCACTTGAGCCTGATTTTTTTACTTTGACGAAAGACCAAAAGAGCTTGGGATTATGGGTTATGCCCGCCTCCATCTTCCTAGAAAAGTTATCATAGCTACTTTTGATGACTTGATTGGCTCTCTGGCTCAATAATTTATATTCGTAGGCGTCACGGGGATGTTTATACTTATTGTAACGCCTTCTAAGTTTTTCTTTTTCGTTCAGAATGTTTGTGAGACTTTTAGGGAACCATATGGGGTATTTGTTACATTTAACACATTAAACACCGATTCAAATTTAGTGATAGTTCCGTTTGGGCCATGGGACTCACCGGTGACCGCGCGACGGGCTCGTGTTTGAACTCAATTTTCTCGCTCGAGGACACAGTGCCGGTACAAAACTATATTTATTTAATTTTTTTTTAAACTTTGCCCCTCACTAGGAATTTCTCCTGTATCGTGGGTGCGTTTACAAACATTTAAACTCACATACACAAACAGCCAAACCCGGAACAACTACTTATAGGCAATACAAATATTTGTTCCATGCGGAAATCAAACCCGCGACACGCAGCGCAGCAGTCCACTGCGCCAGCCGTGCCGTCGAAGGTTCGTGCGGTCGAATATTGAGCATGCCCGGTGCGGTCCTGCACAACAGTTTACGCATACGAGCTCGTTTCGACACTAGGTATAATTAGAAAATATTTAAAAACTTTTTATTATACGTTAGTCAATCACTTATTTTTGGACTTAGTATAAAAATAAACTTCGAAAAAAACATAAAATACTTCTCTAAAAATTACTACGAATTTAAGCATTGTCATGAATATTTGGCACATAAATGAAATCAGTGTTAACAACAAATTAATAAACAAACATATTTCCCTTCTTTGCGTCGCGCAGTCGGGTAAATAATTGATCAATGATGAAGCACATTGAAGCAAGATATGCAAAGAAAAGGCTTCTCCGGGCATTGTGGACAAAACGTTCTCACCTCTTTAGTCTTGTTTTTAGCCAACTTTCTGCCGGAAGTAGCTACGTTAATTTTGTAGCAATTCACACATGTTCGCCTGCTTGTTCTGGCTTGCCCTTCTTTTTGTTGCAGTTTGTGTGCCATTCTTCTAGGTCTTGAAACTAGAACATCTTGTTGGCTGCAAAACGACTTCAGTAATTCAAGCCGAAAGTCTGCCATTTGTATTTTCTTGCCAGTGACGCTTTTGATACAAGACCAGTGCATTGACCGCTGCTGTGTTCAAGAGAAGGTTGATTACATACTTCTTCCACCATTTTATCGATTTCCTCAGTGGAGTTGAGTAAGCAGCCATCTGATCCAACATATCTACAGCCCCTTTAGCGCCGTTATAGTCAATGACTATTTTGTCAGTAATGGACAGAACACGTCGACGTCGGTTTCGTAAAGGTGGTTGTAAGTCCTACTCTTCCTCAGACTCCTAACTTAGCCGAAAGCTACCATTGAGCAAGTAATTTCAATATTTTCAATCTGCGTCAAATCGTCATTTGTTATTTCAAAGTCTTCAAAATCATCCATGATTCACACCACACTTTTCCTTAGAGTCAGGCAGGATACAGTTTATTCACTTTAGAGATAACCAGGGTAAAACTTTCATTAGAACAATCCAAAATATGTAATATAAAATATATACAATGCGCGTGACTTTGCACGCGATTACTCTCTAATGGCGCGTGTTAAGCGCAGGCAACCCTTTCGGAAATCCCGGAGGGCGCGGGGTATGGCCGGCGGCGCGACCCCTGCGGCCCCGCGCGAACGAAATGCAGATTTTCAACGGCGTGCACCGTGGTGTCACCGGTGCACGACAGCAATTATTTTGGTAATTCTTTGGATAGTAATAAGAAATCATTATTTAGAAATAAATAAATAGAGTGGGGTTTTTACTATATTGAACCGTATGAGCCAATAAAATATAATGTGTAAAATTTGTCAAAATCGCGAATCGGCGTCAGGCCATATGGAAAGTATAATGGCGGTCACCGGCGCGTTTGGATTTGGGCGCAACCTATGATGTTGTTCAATATCTTATAGAGCTCTTCTACCATAGCATTGGAATCCTGACATTGGGTAAAGTTTTCAATCCAATTAACCTGATTTTTTCTCTCATTAATTATTTGGTAATTTGCTTTGCGGAAGTTAAACTTTGCAGAGAGCTTGCATTTTAGAAATGTTGGTGATACACTGGTAATCTCAATATATAAGGAGGGATGGTAGGGGTCTATTGTTGACATACATTCATGGACTAGTACACCATGAAAGTTAGACAATATTAGGTCTACAGATTTACATATTAAATAAAAGCTGTAACCCACATTCCATAACAACAATAGACCTAACAGAGAATTCCTTACTGAAACATAACTATAGTCATAAAATGAGTCAAAATAAAATAAAAAAATATGCAAGACTGAATAAAATCATTAAAAAATGTAATAAATTTAAGAAACAGCAAAACCATTATTCCAAATATATTCAATTAAGGAAAGAACGTGTTACTCTTATGAATACGTTGAAGAACTATCAAATTAAATTAGAAGATAGTATAAAAATTTATGAAATAGACACTCAACGCTTACAAACTGAAATTCAAGCTCTTGATGACTCACTCAAGTCCCTTTATAATAAATATTTATGCTCTCAACACCAAATCAAGGAACACATCCTTGCTACAAACGAGTTAGTAGATAGAGTGGACTCGCTGACTCTCAGCAACACTCAGTGTACTTGTCAGAGGGGATCCAACCTTGATGCTCTCCAGCCTGAGGCAACGGAGGACCCGTCCCAAGTTGTGAGTGCTCTGGACTGTATCCCCAACCAAGATATACCTGATACTGTGCAACAATTATCTCAAGCAATACAGTCAGCAGCTAGTAGTGTTTCCTCTTGTAGTAATCAAGTTTGTTATCAGTCAGTTATGTTTTCAGATAGTATAGGAAGAGGTTTGGGGAAATTAGTTAGTGACAACTTTAGCTTTAATACTCAAAACTATTGTTTACCTGGGACATCCTACAAAGAAATAATGACATCAATTACAGGAAAACCATATGATTCCAATACCAACATTACTGTATTTGTAGGTAATAGTTCACAGGTCAAAAAGGAAGATGTCACTGACAGTGTTTCTAAGCTTCTAAAGATAAATTGTAATAAAATTATTTTGTGTGCTTTTCCATATTTTGAGAGATTATCAAATAGACAAAACAATTATATACATTATGCTTAATAATCATATGCATTTCTTAGCAAGTCACTACAGTGACAAACTTATATTTTTTGACACCAACAGTTTTGTTGTTAAGTTGAAATCGACAAGGAATACAGTGTATCTGCCCATTAGGTTTAGACATAAAATAGCGAGGCTATTAGCTTATATAAACTCAGACATAAGTAGTATGTCGAAGTCTTGTACTATAATTAACACTGCAATTATTAGTAATAATTCTAATGTACAGGTGGTCACTCGAAATAACTATAGCACTAATGCTATAACTATTTACAATGATTGTACGAAGGAGGATCCATGTGTCACTTTGGCAAGTTCTTGTCCTAATGTGGGGTCCACAAGTAGCGGGATATCATTGCCTGGTGATGGCTTGGGAGTCTTGGGGCTCACTCTGGATGTTGATTTAAACTAGTTAGTAAGATAACAGAAGATACTAGTAACAATATTGTTATACCTACCAACAACAAGGTGTCTTCTTGCTCTCAAATAGTAAAGTGTAAAAAAGGGTCTGAGCAGAATTCCTTGAATTTATTTCATCAAAATATTCAAGGTTTTTCTTCCAAACAATTAGAAATTGAGCTATTTTTAGAAAAAACCATGTTTGAAATTGTTTGTTTAACTGAACATTGGTTGAAAGATTATGAAATGCTAATTAATTATGAAAATTATAATGTGGGCAGTTGTTTTAACCGAAAATCTATGCTGCGTGGGGGTTCACTAATCTTAGTTAAAAATTCTATTAAAGCTAAGACTCGTACAGATATAGTTGATCTTTCAGTTGAACATAACATTGAACTGTCCTGTGTTGAGCTAGATAAGCATATTATAGTGTGCGTTTACAGACCCCCTAATTATCAAAACTACTCCATATTTGAGTCAGTAATGGAAGATGTTCTAGCAAAACTTGGAACTGGTAAAAAATCCCTAATTATCTGTGGTGACTTCAATATTAATATCTTAGAGAATAGTTCAAATAGCAGTCGATTGTTAAGTCTCTTTAAATCATTCAATTTGTTAAATGTGTTTTCAGAACCAACCCGCATAACCATAAATTCTGCTACATGTATTGATAATGTTTTTTGTTGCTGTGAATACTTAGATAAAGCCATAGTAAACTATCTCCCTTCTGATCACAGCGGTCAAACTGTTGTGTTCAAATCCAATACACCAGTACAAAAAATTCTGATACAAAGTAGACAAATAACACCAAGCAATCTAAATAGATTTAATAATAACTTAATTAGTAAGTTAAGTGTACCAGGCCATATTAAAAACAATGTAAATGAATTATATGAGAGGTTCTTTTCGGTAGTACGCACCGAGTTCAATAATACGTTAAAAAAGAAAACTAAAACTATTTGCCCAAGGTTTTTGTTTAGTGACTGGGCAACTAAGGGTATAAGGAAAAAGTAGGGAAAAATTGTTTGAGCTGTATGGCCTTAAGCCTTACATTAACTCTGAAACTTTTAATAAATACGTTGCTACCTACTCTAAAACTTTTAAAAATATCTGCAAAGTAGCTAAAGCCTTGCATATTAGCAACAAGATCAAATCGGCCGATAATAAAATAAAGACGGTTTGGAAAATTATCAATGATGAAACTAACCGGAATAAAAGACATAATAATGATTTCACAATAGAGACTTCGCGTGGTCTCATAAGCACTAACAAAGAAGTTGCTCATGAATTTGTAAATTTCTTTACCAGTATCCCACATACAACCACTGAAATCTTGAATTCCTCGCCCTTACGTTCTATTGATTTATTAAGAGCAAACGTCTCATCCTGCCAGATTGAATTTGAATTCAAGCATATAAACCCCACAATAGTAATAAAAGCTTTCAAGCAAATCAAGATCAAACTAACCGAAGATCTATGGGGAATGTCTATCAAAGTTTGTACCTCCATTATTGAGACTATAGCGCCGTACTTAGCCTTAATATTTAATTTGTGTGTGGATCAAGGAGTCTTCCCGGATCTCATGAAATACAGCAAGGTGATACCACTTTTCAAATCGGGGGACAGTAAAGTTACCAATAATTATAGACCCGTATCCGTGTTACCTGTTTTCAGCAAGGTGTTTGAAAAGGTTATGCTGAACCAAATGCTCTATCATTTTAACTCTAATAAAATATTGCACGACCAACAGTATGGTTTCACCAAGGGACGTTGTACGACTGATGCCGGTGTCACTTTATTAAAACACATTTTTACGGCGTGGGAAGAGTCCCAAGACGCCATAGGAATTTTTTGTGACCTCTCCAAGGCTTTTGATTGCGTCGACCACGAAACCTTACTTTTAAAACTTGAGCATTACGGACTTGGAAAACTTGCGCTCAGTTTAGTAAAATCTTATTTAAATGATAGACAACAGCAAGTTCAAATAAATGGTGTCAATTCACTCGGTTTAAAAGTAAAAATGGGTGTACCACAAGGCTCGATATTAGGTCCTTTCCTCTTTTTAGTATATATTAATGATCTACCCCATTTGTTAAAAACCCAACCACAGATGGTGTTATTTGCTGACGATACTTCCTTGATTTTTAAAATTAATAGACGTGCATCAAATCTTGACGACGTAAATAACGCCCTACTGCAGATCCAAAACTGGTTCACTGCTAATAATTTAGTATTAAATGGGAAAAAAACGAAGTGCATAAGATTTTCTTTACCAAATGTCAAAAGTAGTCATTGTGAGATAGAATTGAATCAAGAGAAACTAGAATTCGTCGATAAAACTGTTTTCCTGGGGATCACGCTTGACTCAAGGCTTCAATGGGGTCCTCATTTAACATCCCTTGCAGGACGACTAAGTTCAGCAGCGTATGCTGTGAGAAAAATCCGTCAATTTACTGATGTTGATACCGCGAGACTAGTCTATTTTAGTTACTTTCATAGTATTATGTCGTACGGTATTTTGCCATGGGGACGGGCTGCAGACATCGAGTCTATTTTTATTCTGCAGAAAAGAGCCATCAGAGCCATATATAGCCTCCGCAGGCGTGACTCTCTAAGGGAATTGTTTAAAGATATTAACATCATGACGGTACCTTGTCAATATATCTATGAAAACATTATGTACTATCATGGACACTTCCGCCTGATCACCACTAAGTTCATTTTTGCTTGCACTCAAAAAATAGAAGCGCTCTCTAGCCCCGCCCCGTTGACCTTGAATAGACGAATGAAAGATAAGACCGGCCGACTGCACTGTCGACGCGGTGACGCACGCGTCGTTCGAGATTTATTTTTATTTTCAAACTACTGCTATTACCTATTTATTATATTATGGACTAGCTTCTGCCCGCGACTTCGTCCGCGTAGATTTCGGATTTGTGACAGGATTGCGTATTTCAAAAGGAAATCAAAATAACCCATAAAGATACAAAATATTAAAAAAATAAATAAACTGAAGTAAGAAGATGAATTTTTTAAACTTTGCGAAAAAGGAAATGAAAATAACCCCTAAAGATACATAATATTTTTTTTTTAAATAAATAGAAGTAAGAAGATGAATTTTTTAAACTTTGCGAAAATTCTGAAAACTTTATAACACTATACAGATCATAGATGTGATGTAAATAGTTATATTATGACTTGATTTTTGATTTTGTAAACTTATTCCTGCACGTGCACGGCCTTGGTGACGCCCACTTCGCAACGGGCCGTGCAGCAGAAATCGTAATATTTTAATTTCGCCATAACTTCAAAACCAAACGTCCAATTTTAATCATTCAAAGACCAAATATTATCTACATAAACGGTACTTACTGATGAAATAATTTATTTTGATAAGGATTAATAGCATGAGTAAAATAAATGCGTTTAAATATAGTCCAAAAAAAAAATCAAGATTTTTAAATTAAAAAATGGTTGTTGTGCCTCACTCGACATAGATAGGTATAGTGTGTCGCGGACTTTTTTGTAGATATTTATAAGATCTACAATTAATTCCAACATTTTATGGTTCTATCTTTTATAGTTTAGGCAGCGTACGCAAAATAAGTAACTTTTCTGGTTGATTTTTTACACCTTGTATCTGAAAAACCCAAATATCTTACGGAACCCTATTTTTTCCCAAAATAAAATTTAGCCTATGTTACTCGTGGATAATATAGCTTTCGAATGGTGAAAGAAGTTTTTAAATCGGTTTAGTAGTTTTTGAGCCTATTCATTACAAACAAACAAACAAAGTTTTCCTCTTTATAATATTATAGTATAGATAGATCTGGGAAAATTCGTTGAGTTATTAATAATACATTTTGTCTTTATTTTTCTAATTATAAATTTGATTTGATAAATCCTATTGTCGGTTAGGCATTAATTAAAAAGTAAAATACAATTTTGAAGTTTTATTTATTTATTAACTGAACTGAACAAAGATATTCATAAAATATTGGACATAGTAAGTAAGTAAAACACACAATTAACAATATTCAAATTTTCTTAGACTTTTTGCAATTTTCAGTTCAGTATAAGGTTGTATGGTAATAAAAAAATTCAAGACATGCCCTTCAGAACATATCATTGAACGCGTTAGAACGCGGGTTTTTTAAATTTAGAACTAGGAAGTGGGTGTGGCCTAGCCTTTATTTCATAAGTCGTTGGCGATTAAGTCGCCAAAAACTTAACGAGAAAAACAATGTCCTGTGTAAAAATAAATTCCGGGAGCTCTGCTCGCGGATAAACTGTGAGCACAGTAGGCACCATTACGTTTTGTAATAGTTCGCGGTAAGTTTCGCCATTTACTCGCCCTGGGAAATGGACAAGCTCTCCGGGACCATCAGCACTCATCCAGCCTCACATATTAGCGCATATCCTTCCAGAATCATGATTAGGAATCACGTTTCTAGGTAGACATGAGTAAGTAATGCGAGTGATGCATCACGCGTAATATCACCCGAGCGCGTACTGTAACGTCACACATTACTCGACTAAAATAGGCATCACACCATCACACTAAACATTACATACGCGCGCGGTAGCAGCGCATTAGCTCGCGACATGACTCGCAGACTCGCTCGAACCGAGCCCTCCCGAACGCATCGCATCGGCAATGTTCGGTTTATATCGGAAGTCCGGAACTAGGCGCGTCCGATTTCGTATTTCGCCAGGTCAGGTGACTTATTATGTTATTTGGAACTCAATTTTTATTATAAAAGGGTTTTATATTTCCTTGACACCATGTCCTATTACACTAGATGACTAGAACATTGCATTACATTAGAACGCGCGATGGTGTGCTATCGCATGGCGCGACATCCTATCATCACGCGTGATGTTCGAAGTGATGGTGTAATGTAATATTACGAAAAGACATATCACATCACTTCGTGGTGCACTGTTTTGCACATGTCTATTTCTAGGTTCGTAGCGTGTATTCATCACGCGCCACAAGTGTCGACGACAATGTTGGCTCGACGTAAAACATTTCTCATCTGAGAATATAGCGCTTGTGAAATAGTGTCTACCATACGTTGGAGGTTATCAGATATGGACGTGGTGCTCGCGGCCTATCCTCTAAGACACCTTCTTCTTCATGGCGTCTGATCCACAGCCGAACAGTGTTACTCTACAAGGAATAGTCTAATAACATGAGACTTCATTAAAAAAAAAATTGTTTCAAAAAACCCGACCGCAACAAACGACGAAATAGTTCTAAGCAAATCAGTTTTCAGGTTTCATCCATACTGAACCCTAGTCCCAACTTTCTCGGTCCGTATATATCTACCTCCATGTATAGCTAGAAGGCGTAAAAGTACTGATGGTAAGAAATGTGCTTGTATGGTTTTCAGTCATCAATTCATCATTCAGTTGTAAATCTGCACCATTTTTATAAATAAACGTTATTATTTTTATTATATCACAAATCACAGTCTGTATATAAATTAATTTAAACTCTCGTCTGACATGTTGCTGACACGCATGTTACTGATACATAAAATGACTTGTTATCAGTTGCACTGGGGCATCATTGTAATGTCAAACAAAGAGATGCTTCTTATCTTATCTCGCTTCTTATCTTATAAATGATGAGAGAAAGACCTCTATGCAATTACCGAAACCCGCTAGGTATATCAAAAGTATCAAAGGATGCCACCGACTTTTTCCCACTGCGGTTATTGAATTTTATGACTCTTTTGTTCGGCTTAGGCTTATTGTAAAATTTCTAGAAATGAATTATTTAATAATTAATCACTACCTACTTATTTGCACAGAATTTCAAGTAGGTTATTATTAACCAACAAAATACTTTTTACACAACAATGGCAAGCATTTTTTTACTTAAATCCAACTATTTTTATTTATTTATTCATATAAAAATTCGCATTGTGTTTGAATTATGCACATTAATTAATTTATAACGGCTAAAAATATAAATTATGAATTTCAAATAGTAAATTTCACTGCAAATAATTATAATCAATAACATTGAAATAAATAGTGCATGTGTGAGCGAGAAAGTATTCCGAGTTCGCCCGTCACAACAAAGCAGTAATACATACCACTCTCATAAAGGTATAAGTAATTGCTTTACCAAGTATATAGTGATAAGTATAACCAAGATGTAAAATCTAAATATTTGCACGGCAGAAATGCCGAATATAGTGAAACCTATAGATCTTAAGAACTTATGTTAGCTACCTATATTCTTGCAAATAAATCTGTCATTCATTCAAGTTTAAAAACTCTGAATTTTTTTTCTGTTTGTTTCTCGTTTAATTATTATACTAAAACACAAAAAAATGCAAAATAATAAATAAATAAATAAAAAAACAAAAATTAAAAAAACAAAACAAAAAAAAATATTATTATTATTATTTTTTTGTTTGTTTGTTAAATTTAAGCAAAACTGTACTATTTTTTATGCCTTATAATTTTTTGAATAAATATATTATATTATTATTATTATTTATTTATCAAATACTTTTATTTATGTAAAACAAACTAGAAAGTATTCAATTACATACACAAGATAACATTTGCATGATAAACTTTGCACTGTGCATCGTTAATAAAGTTTTATTTATAAATTAAGGTATTTTAAAACCACACAATTTACCATGACAATAATTAAAATAATTTACTCAAGTAAACAGCTCAATGGTCAATATTCAAAAGGTCCGGTAAGCGCGCCCATGTCTTATAGTTCGTCCGTAAAATTAAAAAAAGGAGTACACGTGATACGTCACTAAGCTGCGCAGTGCAGGTTGCAACTAATTGCGTTATCGCTTTCCTAATAGGCCAAAACTTTTAGGGGGCGTGGTTTGGCGCCGCCGCAGGATTTAGGCGAAAAAAATTTTAAGTGAGCAGGCGGAAAAGGCCGCGATAGTACGTAAGGAAAAATCTACATCTTTTTAGTAAAAGAGGTGAAAGATACAATTATATCACTAGAAATAGGGAGCAATTAGTTCAACCAGGTTTCAGGCTGGCTAAAGTAGATTCATCTTTCATGGGGTACTGTTTAAAATGTTACAATAAAATACCTCCCCACATAATAGAACAGAATGAAACGAAATTTAAATCTTGTATAAAACGCACACTATGCAGCCAGGCATATTATAAATTGGGGGATTACATCGCTGATAAAAATGCTTGGCTAAACGCTGGTCCTGCTCCATAAGGACGCATAAATAAATTGATTAGCATTTGAAAATACTGTTGGAGCTGCTGAAGATTTTAAAATACTTTTTTTTGCATTATATAAACTCAATCTCCTAGTATTGTATAATTGTATAGCACATGTGTGAGTACTATGTACATACTATAAAGCTACCATTTACTGGGTACGTCTTTCATTGACTTGAATGTGCCCTGGCAGCAGAGAGTATGTCATGCTCACTCAAATGTCTCGCTGATGGTGGCGCATGTGTTGGATCATTTGGCTCCCTTCAAAATGGTTGAGCTGAATGGTGCTAATCCATGCGTCATGTTCGTGAACGGGCACCGTCAGTAGGGACTGGTCATCTTTTTGCTGCCATGGCTTATTTTAATTTAATTTAATATTTGAATTGTTCTTATTTTTATTTTTCTAAACTTTTCATTACGGACGCTTTTAACGTTCTGCATCGTTCTCACATGCATAATTTCTAACACGAATGATGTAACCAATACTTTGTAACCATATTATATTGATTTAAAAGAGTGTCCATGGAGTTTCTTGTCCGTTCTTCTCCATAGGTACCTACGCTTTGGAATGGGCAACTAGCTTCATTTTTCTGACTGACCGACCCCTTGACAATTCAAAAGTGCCTGTAATGGTTTAATTGAAATAAATATTTTGAGTTTGAGTTTGAGTTTGACATTGGTGATTTTTTACATAATTTAGCTGCTGTAAGCTGTTAAGAGATAAACAATCTGCAAAGGAGTAGTCTAACGAGTTATTATAAAAAAACCCCTTGCCCTTTGCCCTTCCCCTTGCCTAAGCCCTTTGTAAAATTATATATATTTATGTTCTGTAATTTGTATGTTCTATTATAATTACTTGCGGACATACTTGCAGACTGAGGGTTAGTGTTATCCAGCTCCCACTTAATGAATTCCAAATTGAAGTATCCAGCTATGAGTGTATGGCTAGGTACCCGTTAATTCAATTACAGAGGTAACCTTATCCAGGAACGCGTCCAGTGTTTGTAGCTGTACTGGTGGAGGCAAGTATACTGCATAGATGTTCAAGTGTTGTATCCTTTTTCCTTCCGTAATCATTAGTCTCAGGCAAAAATTTTCGGAGTCAGTTTCCCATTTAGCCATGCGAATACTACCGATTGTCTTCAATACAGCGATTAGCACGCCTCCGCCCTTTTGATGTCCCAGGAGATGTGAGGATCTATCTCTACGATATATTGTGTATCTAGAGTCCAATATTTCGCAGTCATTTATTGCATCATCGAGCCAAGTTTCCGTAGCAATAATAACGTCATATTGATGGCGTCGCACGCGAGCATAATGTTTCTCAGTTTGGTTCTTATTCCTCTAAAATTTTGGTAGTAGATCTTGAATGGGAGTTTTGAAATCAAAGGTAATGTATTATTTGTTTCTTAATAAAGCCATGGTCGAGTGTTTGTTAGAACACTTCAACAGATTCGAGGCTCCGCACTTGTTTGGCTTGTATCCCATCAGCTTTTCTAACAAGGATTCGGCCGTCACGGACCCATACATACTTGTATTCTTTGACACGAGCAGCTTTCCTAGTAGATGCGTGAATCTGTTTATTGAGTGGCGAGAGGTACAATACTTGTTATGTTAAATAGTTTAGTTCTGTATTGTTTTTACGTGATAATTGCAAAGGCAATTTTTACTAACAAAGCGTGCCTAAATGGTAATTACACCTAAATACCGAAATGATATGTATCTGAAGTCAGTTTATTAAAACTTAATCATAATTTGATTGAGAATTCGAATGAAGTGAATGCATAACAGAGCTGCCCTCAACACAATATTGTCGTGATGATTTCATGACATAATTTCCACAACATCAAAAGGTTTGCACCAACAGTGCGGATATTCGGTTATTTTCGGATAGGAGTCCGTTCGTCCCTGCGCGCCGCTAACGAGCCAATCCCGAAATGGAAGCGTTCACGCGTTGCCATCACGAACGCAAAAATCAGGCGTTTTTGATGTTTATGCCATAAGCTTTATAGCGTTATAGCCATGACGGTTTTTATGTGCCTCTTGATCAAGGAGGGTGCGAGATAATCGATATAATGCGTTTTTTAAACATGATGTTATGGTTCATACGTTTAAGGGTGTTATGTGTGCATTCTGTTGGGTAGGTCCGTAAAAACACCGTTAGACATCGATACCCATCGCGTCTGCGGAGTTTAGCTAGCCAATTTCAAATAACAACATAATCATAAACGGCTAAAAATTTTATGAGTAACAAAAGAAACCAACGCATTGAGTAAACATTAATGACATTTTGTACACAATTACCCAGAAAAACCTACCTTAATAAGCTAAAAATCGAATCTTGCGAAGTGGCACCAATGCGTCATTTTCGTTCGGTCATCAATACACCAGCAGGCTCAAACCGCAGATACATTATACACCAGCTTATTAAACACACAAAATGAAATACGTCAGTGCATTATTCCTGAACACTATCAATCAGAATTACCGCAATCGTATTTTAATGCTATTATTTCACAAATGGATGCTGTTCATCCCCCCCGGGCACCATCCACACGCCTCCTACGACACCCAGGGGGGAAGATAGGACACTCCTATTTATAACCAGGAACTGCCATGAATTGAATATTACCTGAATGTCTGTGAAATGTAAGAATACTAGATTTACATTCCCGGGAAGGAAGCTGTTAGACAATTTCATACAGGAGATTACACGGAAGAAGGGGAGACGAATCGACATCAAATTAGTTTCATTATTTTGTTTGGAAAAATCGCTTTTTGACTGTGTGGTATCTTTGTTCAAAAGTTGAGTCCAAGCACAAAACAAAATACTTTACGGAAATTGTCTTTCTGTTGTCTGTTACAATCTGTTGTTATTTCCGTAAAGTTAAACCTCAATAAATCCCTTCCTTGTCTTTTTCAGGCCAAATTATGAGCTGTCTACTCGAAACGTTTCATAACGTAAGTCCCTTCACACTTCTCGCAGTCCACTCCAAAACCAATCAACTGATTCTCCTTAATAATCTACGGAGTGGACTGTACCACCGTTCCAACGGCGAGTAAATCTGAGTATATCGGGCCAGTTCATTAGGACGTCCCACCAATAATTCAAGTCTGACAACTGCATTACAGGTTCCGCTCCCAGAGATAAGGGGCGGTCGGGACTGCATACAAATGTACTTTGTGATTAAGCAAAAACGTTTTGGTGTATGCAAATTTTTCGACTGACCTTTTTGCGGTTGCTGCCTAATTTAAGAACACTCTTCCCGGTTTTATTTGGGCAAGTATTATTTATTTGGGTGGAAATCAACATCATACTGTTTAAAAATAATATCTTGCTCGAAAACCTGCGGAAGTTATACAAGCCTCGCTCCGCAATAAATGAAATACTTTGCCATTAATGAAGTAACAGGCTAAGGGAAGCGAAACGTGAAATAGTGGCGTTTTATGACTAACCAGCAATGAAAGTCAAATAAAGGAAAAAGAAGAGGAAAAGATAAAAAGTTTATTGTTTCCTTTGCCAGACAGTCATAAAGACCATTGAACACGGTCCTGGTCGCCCCACTCGGCACAATTTTTATTCCAATATAATTGAAATTGATTAAACCGTAACTTGGAAAGTCAATTCTATAAAATTTACGTTTGACCTCTACCGGTACTGAATGAAGAATTATTGCTTAATTGAAAATCGTGTCTGGATATTTGCAATTGTTTCCAGTCCAGTTGCTAAACAAAGGTCAACATTGAATTAAACAAACGACAGACATAAAAAGATAAGTCGCAAAATAAATAAAAAGAAAGATACATTTTTCGTACCAGCGACTAAGAATAAACAATCAAGTAAAAGCAAAAGATTAAGAAAGAAAATATAATATACTTATAACTTACAAGTAAAAATAAAACATGACTAGCCCGACAATACGAAAACAACTACTCACTTAAAAGGTTCACAAGAAAACCGGCCAAGAGCATGTCGGGTCACGCTCAGTGTAGGGTTCCATAGTTTCCCGTCCGTCACAATAAGTGTTCCCACTTATGAGTTTAAAGGTGGGTATCCATTATGTTCGCGCTCCAGCAGCGCTCCGCGCTCCTGCAACTGCTCCCGGTAGTGGGTACGTGCGCGAACACGGAGCGTGCAACATTGCACGCTCCGCGGCAGGCACTCCGACTCGTGACGGTTTTTAGCGCGAACACAAAAGGGAGCGCAGTGTGTCACGTGTGTCGCAGCGAGCGCATGTAGAAGTGCGCGCGACGTATCCATTGGAGCAGTTGCAGGAGCGCGGAGCGCTGCTGGAACGCGAATATAGTGGTAACCCAACTTAAAAAAGGCTATTTGTTACGGAACTCTAAAAACGGGCCCACAAAGGACGGTGATAACTAAAAAAAAATATGTAAACGAAGTTAAAAAAAATGCTTGCATATACGATTATACTACAAACTTAGTCCAGAAATTATTTTGTACAACTTTTTGTCTTTTTTGTACAAAAACTGTTGTTTCCATCAAGTTCAAAATGATTTTCCTAGAAAGTCCTTATAAAGTTCTACTTTTCAGATTTTTTTCATATTTTCTAAACTTATGGTTCAAAAGTTAGAGGGGGGGGACACATTGTTTTTTACTTTCGGAGCGATTATTTCCGAAATTATTGACTTTATCAAAAAATGATTTTAGTAAGCCCCTATTCATTTTAAATACCTTTCCAACAATATATCACACGTAAGGGTTGAAATTAAAAAAAAAATCACTTCCCACTTTACATGAAATAAATTTCTCGAAGACGAAGCTGATGCAATATAGACCATATCAGAAAGAAAAGGTAGATATCGACTTCTCATATAATAATACAAAGTTACAATGTGTAAACGACTTTTCACTGCTAGGCCTGACTGTTGATACAAATATAAACTGGAAAGGTCATATACAAACCCTATCAAATAAATTGGCTAGCTTTACATACGCCTTAAGAGAACTAAAAAAAGCAACCGACTTCAAAACAGCTCTTTCAGCCTACTACGCATACGCATATTCGTGGCTAAACTATGGAATTATATTGTGGGGAAATAGTGTAGATATAGAGCGACTATTTATTTTACAAAAAAAATGCGTTCGAATCCTAGTAAATATAGAACGTACGGAAAGTTGCAAACAATACTTTATAGAACATAAAATTCTTACGCTAACAGGTATTTAT
Source organism: Apamea anceps (assembly GCA_951799955.1). Taxonomy (NCBI): domain Eukaryota; kingdom Metazoa; phylum Arthropoda; class Insecta; order Lepidoptera; family Noctuidae; genus Apamea; species Apamea anceps. The sequence continues at coordinate 23,033,878 of OX637501.1, read as the reverse complement.
ATCCTAGAAGCTAGTAAATTTGTGAGAAAATACCCATCGTTTTTTCCGCTAGCAAAACAGCAACGCCCACAGCAACGCAGTCTTAGAAATCGATATCTAAACGAATTAGCGGTACCAACTTCAAGACTAGCTATGTTTCGTTCTGGGCCTCTGGCCATGTGCGTTAAAATCTATAACAAACTCCCGAATAAAGTTAAGGATTCAGAGTACGACAACAAATTCAAAAATGACCTACAAAACTACTTAAACTTAAAATCATATTATAGCCTAAAAGAATTTTTAACTGAGAAATAAATAAATTAATATCGACTTGAACACATTACACATACATAACTAGGTACTCTATAAGACATCAGTCCGCTACTGCCTCACTCCTGTATTTTTAGTGATTACTTTCTATTTCTTTTATTTTATTTTATCTGAAAATGTGACATATTATATGTAAAACTAATCTATTGACATTAAATTAACTGAGATAATAAAGACATTTTAGAATCTCTATTGTAGTATGAGATTGTAATATGAAAATGATAATTTACTTATTTCGTTTATAAGGATGACATAATGTATAATAATAATTAATTTTTTTTTTTAATTATTCTATATCAACAAATTATGTGAATAATGAATAATGATAGCATGTTAAATCAATTAAAACCTGTCGCCTATACATTGCTGTGCCCTAGCAGGGTTCATTGTTTGGAACTATCATAATGTAACAACCTGTAAACAACATGAAATGCAATAAATAAATGAACTAAATGAACTAAATGAACATATAGGGGGGCTACCCTAATAAAACATTTTTTTCCAATTTTTATTTTACAACTTTGTCGGCGTGATTGATATACATATTGGTACCAAATTTCAGCTTTCTAGTGCTAACGGTCACAGAGATTAAGCGAGGACGGACAGACGGACGGACAGACAGACATGGCGAAACTATAAGGGTTCCTAGTTGACTACGGAACCCTAAAAAATATCTCGTGTGAGTTTCTCAAATAAAAATTTCTCTCTCCAAAACTTGGCAACGCTTTATATTTTAATTTTTCCAGTTGACGGAACAAATAAGGGAAGTTGGCTCACTTGTACACTTCTTTTACTAAATAAAAACTGTTTCACCGCTTTTATCTAAATTAATTTTACGTACACGTAACTTCGTAAAGGTTTTCTAATCAGAACTGGCCGCAGAAAAGGCATTGCTATTAAATATTCTTTTTTCCATATAATTCTCTAATGTAATAACATTTGATACAAACCACTTTCTGCCTTATTACAAATGAGGCAGAGGTTACATTGCCTCTGGTTATGTTATTAAGGTCACCGATTTCTCGTTGTAAATAATTTGTGCCGGCTTTATGAATTTGTGAACCGTTTTTCTTGTTATTTTTAAATATAATAAGCTGCTTTAATTCTATAAAGGCATGTCTCTGGGCACACGCAAAAATTTAATAGGCCGTGAATAATTTACAAGGTAACTATTACAATTTCAGGCTTAAATTAATAGCGTTGATGTTAATTTTCCTTCTGGACAAGATTTAGATACGACAATATTTTTTGTACAGCATACAATGTACAGACGCCAGCACATCAAGCTACTACTATCTGTCAAATTTCTTTAATAGACTTTCAATTTAATCTCTAAAGCATTAAGGTTCAAGGTTGATTGGGAAAAATTGACAGTTTCGGGTAGCTTGACCTGCTGGCGTCTGTACTTTACTTTTATCAGAGATATCGAAAATTTCAGTTAGATTATAATTCTATTTAAAACTTTTTCATGATTAACAAAACGTATTTAGTCTATCTTTTTCACATAAACGACTAATCGTTGCGTCCGTTTAAAATGCTTCATTCAAAATATTATCTTAAAAGGATCATAATTAAACCATTCCAATTTTATTAAACCATCAATAAAATTCGTCTATCATCTTTGCCAACAAATACAGCTAGGTATAATGAAGCTATCTCTGCGGCCATTAATTTTATCATTACGGCTAAAATAATTGACGGCTCGATAGCTCACTGCTGATCTTAGCTGCTTCAAAATGCTCCCAATTTATTCACTAACGAACAATTTAGAGCGCCGAGCATGCATTCGGGATTTAAGTAGAAGGGTGTAAGGTTTCAAAGATAGCTGAAGAGAGATTAAAGGATTAAGTGGGATCATTTCAGTGTGTGTGTGCATCGGTTCTATCTGCTGCTTTTTGTGTGCAACTAATATAGTTATAAAAAAAAACTTTATTTCAGATAGTCTTTAGTATGTGTCTACAATTAATTATGTTATATTATAGTCTTAGCAAGGATTTCTTCGTTGTTATTATACATTTTTAATTCAAAAATTATCCTTCCACTTTGAGATGAGAATGTGTAGCGCGTTGCACCTCGCGGTTGTTTTCAAAGCGCGGTATTATTTAAGCGGAAAGACTTCACATAAAATTTCCTATGACTCACAGAACCGACTTCATGAGTTCCAATAAACATCCTTGGTGACCTTCACCAACCCTGTACAAAAAGCAGTCAATATCCACTGGAACTCTCTTATCCTCATCAGGTTGTAAATGTGATTAGTTCAGAGACGGTATTAATCGAGGCACATCTAAAATATTCAGTAGGGCCAGATCGGGACGACTTAATTGAATCAAATATGTATACAGGGGCAAGACGCGGACCGGGGTAAAATTCACAGCGACCGGGGTCATTTCAGTTGTTCAAAACTTTACGCGATATTAATTTTGTAGATTTGTTAATGTATGGCTGTGTTTTTGAGAAATGGTCGCAGAGATTTTTAGGTTGTTGTTTACTATATAATAACTTATTATGCTGGACCAAAAACCGCATGGTTTTATGTTTTCCTACTTTATAAGCCATAAAAAACTAAAAGCGTCTACTGAATGAAGTATTTAAGTGACCTGGTGCATAATGTAAGTATAACTATTTTAAGTGTTGACATAAACTTCCATGACCATGTTAACATACAAAGCTAAGTAGTAGGTATAGAAAATAAACTAGAGGAAACAAAGGAACCTCAAACTCGGCCGGTCAGTCCAACAATACGCTAAGGGCGTTTTATTGCACTGACCGGCCGAGTTTTATTTCACGTGGAAGTCACAAACTTAACGAGTTTTCACTAAATTCTGTGAGTATTTATGAAAGTTTGACTCCATTCGAATTTACCTCCGAGTATCCCCGAGGTTGGTGGCGATGCTGCCTCAAAGGACCAGAAGAGACAGCTAATTAAATGATATTCAAGTTGAGAGAGGTTCAAGATGTTCGATAGGGAAGTTTCGCTAGAAATTCATAACGCTTTATAAATACAGTGGGCAGAGTTTACGTGTTTATAAAGTAGTCGTAGAGGGTTTAAATTAAATTTAAAGGCTTATTATTATTCTCTTACCCCAAAACCGTGGGGGCGTGTAACTGAGTATGGAAGAGGTCAAGTTAATGGGTTTTTCTTGTTTCCATTTTAAATAGGGCAAAACATGAAACTGTCCTTTCACATTTAAGTTAATACTTCAGCTTATATTATAGCTCGACTAAATCTCGTTAACCCTCAAGACAAGAGAAAAGGCAGGCCTTGGATCAATTCGGTAATTTTTTCCCTTCAGTAAATCATTGTAATATTCTAAATGGTCCTTCGGTACTGACACTTTTACGAGTATTTGCAGACCTCAACGAAGGCGCTCCAACAAACCGCATTTTATGTACATTACTCTTAATAAATCTTAGGCTTGGTTTAGGGAAGCGTAAATTGCGCGCGTAACTTACACTTCTTGGACCACGAAAACTAAAATAATGGTTCTTCGTTATGTTTTGTGGATAAGCTAATGTAATTAGTGTTAACGATTTAATTAAAAACGCGAAAGATTTATAAGGTGATGGCGGAAATCTCTAGTGAAAAGATAAATTGTCGAACTGCTTACAGGACCGATTGAAAACAAAAATATATTTTAGTTTGTCGGCCATTTTGGCTCTTCGCAAGATTTATCATCATTCCCCTGCCCTTATCCTAATTTATTTGGAGTCGGCGCAACATGTCTTTTTCTTGCATACTTCACTATTAGCCATCATCTCGGTAGTCACCCCCTTACTAACAATATTATCTATCACACAGTCCATGTATCGTTTCTTTGGTCTTCCCGTACTCCATCATATAGCCATCGACATTCATACTTAAAACTTTCCTTACGACATTTTCCTCACTACTCCGCATCAATTTGAAAAAAAAATTACCATGCCTATTCGCAACATTGCTGAGTCTACTTATCTACCTACGTCTACGGCAAAATTAAAAACCTTACAATTCTTAAGAATATCAGATATCACTCTAATGTAATTCATTTACATCACGGAGAAAAACATTTGATAAATACTCGTAAAATCTTCACGATAGAGGTCTTGGAAAAAGATATTAGAAAATTTAAAATGGAGTTAAGTACAAAAGCCGTTTCGGACGTTAAAAAGAAGTTTCATATCCCCGAGCATTAAACCTGTTCTCATAACAATCACTTTAAAGTGCTCGAGTTATGCTCGAAGCGAGCAATCGCTTTATAGTGCTCGACTTTATGCTCGTGAGACGAATGCTTTTATTATTGAAGTTAGTAAAAGTTTGTCAAAGACCGTTACGGTTTTATCTTGCCCGGTTTATTTGCATGTTGAGTGAGAATTATGATTCTCTTTCGTGATTTCAGGTTTTTTCTCTTACTAGCTCTCTGTTGAACTCTCAAAGTTAAATAGAGGTGCATCGCTATTCTGAGTGCTTGCATAAGTAAACTGACAAACAGAGGGGTCACTGATTGTCAGTTTGATGCGGCAATGTTCTATTATTCAATCCTTCTATATAGGTACTCGTAATTCCTTTATTTCGTTTTCAATACATTTTATTTGCATTTCTAAATATTTTTATAAAAACATATAACTACTCCCGTGGGAGTATCAGCCTAGGCCCAAATATCGGCTTAAAAAAAAAAGAAATTTCCAGAATCCACGTCCCACGTGTCGAAAACCTCGTGTGCAGAGTCAATACACTTGATTTTTTTGTGTTTCTCAGCTTTCACGAGATTCTCGTCATGAGAGACAGCGATATTAACAATCATTAAACGACGCTCTTGTCGATCTATTACCACAATATCAGGCCTACTGGCCACAATAGTCCTGCCAGTAGTCGATCTATCAGATCGATCCCAGTACATTGTGGAATGACCATTCTCGAAAACTGATTCGGACACATACCTGTAGTTTGGTACTTTGGAAACCACAAGGTACTTCAAGACACGTTGCTGGTGGATAATCCTAGGCAATAGATTGTGTATGTGCAAGAACTCGCCTTTGGCAAGACGAGAACAACCGGATACAATATGTTGGATTGATTAACCGGGACGGTGGCATGCCCGACAGATGTCGACCGTAACGTCCTTGACAAAGTATTTCCGATAATTATTCGTCATGATAACTTCATCTATAATTGCACAGACAAAACGTTCGGTTTCTCCAGATGTCGCCAAAACGCACCCGGGATACGGACGCCAAAAGTTCTACATTAGGCTCATGGAGGGCGGAAGAAGCGTCCGTAAAGCTCTTTGCCATACTTCCATGCGATCGTTAGTATCTAGTACTGCAGGTTTGCGCCAGTTCTCTTTCGCCAAGACGAGCGAGGTGAGGCCCTTGTCCACTACGGAAATAGGAAATATTTCCTATGACTGCAAATCTCGCGGTTGTGAAGGGTTTCAGCCTTTAAGAAATCTCGATCCACACACTTCCCGGGGATGTACAGTCTCAATACTGATGACCGTGGGTGATGCATTCGATATGCCGTCAGCAAAGTATGGACCTTCTTATCTAGAGCGTCAAGTTACTGACTCCATTTGAGTATGCCAAAGAATACAGAAACACCGGCATGACCCAACCGTTGAAGGAAAGCCGCTGATATACAAAATGTATTTGTTCTTCAAAAACGAGCTGTTCGAGCAATTTACCAGCTAGGTGCCAGAGTTTCTCTAAGAGATTTTTTTTAAGATATTGGTATTCTCACGGTTGCATCACAATTCATCTTCGCTAACATCCTATATATTAGGCAAAATTTGCACTTGTACACTAAAAACAGTGATATTCACAGTGTTAACACTAGAAACAAGGACAAACTACGTGCCCCCGTTTCACCGGCTTCATAAGGTTCATAACTCATTTGTTGGGCTTGGTATAACCTTTTATAACAAGATACCCTCTTCTTTGCTAGACTTGCCTTTTAATGCGTTTAAAGCTCAAGTAAAATCCAACCTTTGTTCAAAGGCTTACTATTCCATCAACGACTACTTACACGAGAAGAATAGTTGGTCGCCCTAATTAACTCAAGACAATGTTCATGTTCTTTCTCCAGAATTAGCTTAGGTACTGACAGGTTACTGTTATTAGTATTAACCCACTTATTTATTTCACATCGATGGTCCTAGTTCATCATCTGTGACTGCAAGTGACAGCTATGTGACGAACCCAGCAATGCATAAATATGTAAGCTGTCACGCCCTTTATGCCTGAAGGCTTTTATTTAAGTAGTGAGTTTTTATTTTAATTAATTATTTTTTAGCTTGAGTACGTATAGTTTTTATTATATTTGTTGGTATATTGGCGTGGCTAGCTGACGTATGGCAAATAACTTAAGTTTTTTGTTATGTTCATTACTGAACATAGGTTCCTAGTATTGTATACATGCAACTATATTCTAACTAAACAGACAGCTGTGCTGTTGGGGAGTTTGTTGCGCCACTTCTTCTTCCCAGCGATAGCACTAGGAAGTGGTGAAGGGCGGGCGTTTTTGGGGGACTGTCTTTTGTAATTTTGACGTTCGAAAAGTGCTGATTCTCAGCCTAATTTGAATAAATGACTTTTGATTTTGATTTTGCACGCACCGTATTTCATCAGCCTGATAAAAGACTATTTAACACTTTATTCAAGCGACCAAAGAAGCTCTCCTTCCCATGCTTCCGACCTACCTATATACTTGTAGGTTTCGGTTGAGGAGAGGTATCTAAGGTGTATGGAATTCGTGACTTCGGTTACCACGGATTCCATAATCCTCCCTCGCTTTACATGCATGATTGCACATTTGTCTACACCAAATTCCATCTTGGTGGTGCTGCTGAACGTTTCTGTTACCTTCAGTAGCTCCATCAGTAGCAAATCGTTAGGGGCAAAGAGTTTCAAATCATCCATTTATTGGGGATGCATATAAGAAAAAGTCAACTCAAAACCAATACGAAATCTATTAGGATTGCGCCAAAAAATTTATGCAGCATCAGAAGAAATAAATGCGAGTAGAAATGCACGACTGGTGAAGAGGTAATTTCTGAGGCGATGCAGAGCTTGTATTCGGGCCGGAGGGAAACAATTTGAGCATCTACTTTAGTTTTAGGAGGATATTAAAGTGTTACGATAGTTGATTGTTTTATTTTGATTAAGTTTTCCATGAGATTTCTGAAATGGCAATGGGCGTTCCTCAAGGTTCGATATTGGGTCCATTCCTCTTTTTAGTCTATATTAATTATTTACCCCAATCACTTCGAAATCAACCGAAGATGATGTTAGTTGCAGATGACACATCATTGATCTTTAAAATAGACCGACGGTCACAAAATCTTGACGACGTGAATAACTCTATTCTTCAGGTGCAAGATTGGTTTACGGTAAATAATTTAGTACTTAATGAAAAAAAAAACCAAATGCATTAAATTTAAATTACCTAATGTTAGAAGTAGCGAATGTGACATCATATTGAATGGCCAAAAACTAGAATTTGTTAATCAGACAGTTTTCCTAGGAATCACGCTAGACGAGAAATTACAACATCTATTGCGGGGCGGCTAAGCTCGGCCGCATATGCTGTTAGAAAGATAAGACAGTTAACAGATGAAGAAACCGCGTGTTTGGTCTATTTTAGTTACTTCCACACTATTATGTCATATGGCATTTTACTGTGGGGTCGGGCTGCTGACATTGAATCCATTTTTATTTTGCAAAAGAGAGCTGTTAAAGTCATTTACAATCTAAGTCGCCGCGAATCTCTTAGGGAACTATTTAAAAGGGTTAATATTATGACGGCACCTTGCCAATTCATTTATGAAACTATTATGTATGTCAGAAAAAATCAACATCTTTTTAATAAAATAAGTGATAGACATAATTTTAATACTAGAAATAAAGACAAATTAGATCAACCTCTTTTCAGATTATCTAAAGTACATACATCTTTTATGGGGTACTGTGTTAAATGTTACAACAAAATACCTTGTGAAATATTGCAATTAAATCAAAGAAAATTTAAAACTTATATTAAAATAACACTTTGTAAGCAAGGATATTACAAATTAGAGGATTATATCCAAGATAAGAATGCTTGGAAACATGCTGGTCCTGCTCCATAGGACAATCTCTAGAGTCTAGACAAAATCAAACTGGTTGCTAATGTAATTGTATAATTTATTCTTTTTTTTTCTCTTTGACATTGATTTACATTCTATAATTATATAATTAATGTATGCAAAATATTGTAAAACATTTTAAAAGAGTAACGGTGGAGTTTCTTGCCCATTCTTCTCCATACGAAAACTACCTTTTGGAAGGGGCGACTAGAATCAATTTTATTTTAATTTTATTTTTGACGTTCAAAAGTGCCTTTTATGTGCCTATTTGAAATAAATGATTTGACTTTGACTTTGACATGAGGTCCCTTTGCAAAAAATACGAAGTAGCACTTTTATTGGCAAGAAAGTGGCAAGTGTTGTACCATTTTGAAATCTAGACTAAATGGGCCATCTTTTGAAATAACTTCCCATGTTTACCTACTACTTTGATTTGTGGTTGCGATTAATAGCACTGTTATTTGAGATGACATTATCAAAAAAAAAAAAACACTGTAAAATTATAAACAATTGTGATCACACTACTTAAAAATGCGACCAAGGGTGTAAAATGTTCAACTTTTTCGAAAAATGTCGATTATTGCTTAGTTAAGTGACATGGATTTTTTTTCTTGTTTTTTTTCCTAACAGGTATACCTTGGCCTCTCGTCCGGTAGCAGGTTATCGTTGAGTTTCGGGACAGCCTGTATATGTGGCACCGAGTCATAATATGATTATCGGTATCTCTACTTATCGAGCCATAGATTGAACAATATCTTCCGATATGAAGTAGACAAGTAAAACCAAGAAACAGTCACCCCTGATCTAATCAAGCTCCAATATTCGAAAACATTTATAAAATTTTACATCCCCTATACGTGTTTCAAGTTAAGCACACTTCATTCTGTATCTTCTAAGAATTTGATCATGATTACCATCGATCGCGTTAGGGAAACAACATCATTGTCGTATCGTCGTCGTGTCGTGAATGTGAAAGAATCCTATTAGCTTTATAGGACCTAAAGTTGTTATGTTAAAGGAAGTATGGTACGCTCAGCGGCTGTTATAATCAAAAAAAACACTTCGAGCTAAGAGGATCTGAAGTATGAGGTAACTGGCTAGAAAAATAGGCTTGGTTTAGTAGTGAGCTTAAAATATATTTTGGGGTTTTGGGGTACGCCCAAACGAACATGACTTTAGTAAAATTTGAAAGCCATTTCGAAATCAAATTATTACCATTGACGTGCAGATGATCATTTCTAACAATTTTAAAGCAATCACTTATAACTATCGCTAAAACAAACGAATAAAGCCAAAAATCTGCTAAGTGCATTTAATTATCCATCCCAGTTTTCCCTTAAAACCTTACACGAGAACCTCATTACCAGCAACATTGACACACTACTAAGGACCTGCAATTAACTAATTGCAACTCCGACTCTTAACAAAAATTGTACGTCCAGACAGTTTTGCTCGCCTCTGGAGAAAGGAAACGTGTTTGCGAATAGTGAGCCTTTTGCCGCTACTAACAAGACGTATTTAAAGATTCAACATGTAGACAGTGACGCTCCCAGACGAAAGATTTGAGTACCTTTGCTACTTGCATCGTTGCAAGTCCTTGTAGTAGGTACCATTGCAACTTCTTGAATAGTGCAGTTGAGTTGCATGCTTGTTTGTTGGATTAAGACCGTTAAAAGATGGACATACTCGTACCTACATCGAATGCTTAAGGCATCGTCATCGATCATCAGGGCATCGTCGAGTGTAGCGGGATCGTCCGAAAGGGTTACCGCCCTGGAACATAAAGGGCTAAGGAAGGAACACGGGTGGGTTTTAGTCAGTAAGAGTCTGACACTCCCTTCTGCTCCACCCAGAGCGGGAGGGTTCATTAGATGATTTCCCAACCTCAAAAAAAAAAGAAGAAAAAAAAAAGGCATCGTCGTGTAAGTGTTCCTTTTGATTAATGGTTGACGCTACGATATGGTTTGGTCCTGGAAGACCAAATATTTAGAACATAAGATGTCTAAAAATGCAAGGTACGCAAGTAATGTAAAACTCACTATGGGAGCTCTTAGTAAACAAGGAATTTAATGAAAAGTTGCTAAATTATTTTCAATAGTGCACTAAAAACAATTGTGAAAAGAAAAGAGGCGAACTAAACCTCCTTATTAAGCTGTTCCTACAAAATACCTCGCGGACTGTGCAAACATTAATAATAATGACTTAAAATAGTTCGTTTAAATAGGGCACAATGAGCGAAACTTGGACTCAGTTAGCGTCATGTGACACCCCAGACAACCAGTGTTGGTAATGTTGGTATTCCCATAAGAATGAACACGAAACTTGACTTATTTAGCTATCTACTACTTCGTTTAATATAAGATTTCCCAAGAGTGACGCTTAAAAAAGTTAGCAAGTTAGCAAAGGGGATGAAACACAAAAGTTTTAAAGCATCTGCTACAGAGTTTCACTGCATGCAAGAAAAAGTTGGTAAAAAAAAAATAAGGTAGCAAAAGTTTCGGAACGTCTGGCTAATGCTGATTCACAGAGTTTTTATTTTGTCACCCGCTTTCACAAGAACCGTATTAGGTGTGGAATAAGAAGGACCATTTTTGAAATGATTTTCTTTTTCTCGGTGGCTATCTATAAAATTTATTTTTGGTTGAAACCCAATTTACAACTTGGTTAGTATTAGTCAGTATTTGTTTACAGCAGTTAGCCTTTCTAAAACAAACATCTCTCAAATTACTAGGTAATGCCTGGTACCAGAAAGAAAATTAAATGTTTAAACCTCGCTATAAAACGAGCCAAATCCGTTCCTGTACTCCGCAGGTCCTAGAGAAACGGCGGCAATTTGTGTCGAATACATTATGAGGAAATGAGAAATTATTTACCGTTGGCAAATCAAGGCTATATTCGTTTGCAAATACTTTTCCGCTTTAAACCCCATCGCTGCGACACGCTCGAGTTACAGAGCTTTACGGTTAATTAGTTTGTATCAAAGCTGCTGTTTTTTGCAGTTATTTCAGTTAAAACGATTTTTTGTTTGGTTTGAAATTAATACTTTTACAATTTGTGGTTTTACTTTTACTTTTTATTTTGTGTTAGTGTTCAAAATTCAGAGTAGAACGTTTTTATTAATAACTGGACGCTGCATGGGAAGCTACTTCAAGTACCTACTCCGGTGTCATTTACGGTGCTGTTTTAGTTGTGTACTAATCGTGTCTTCTTGCTTCCAGTGGTCTGGCAAGACTGGCAGGTGCACGTGACCTCCACGCCCTCGGAGGCAGGGGGGCCTGCACTCCTCACTTGTGTGGCTCCTGCCGCGCTGAGGGAACATGCGTCTGTCGCAGCGTGGTACAGAGATGACTCTGTGTTGCCCGCCGCTGATCATATGTGTAAGTAAAATAAAATCTCGCTTGCGTTCCCCGAAAGGTTAGGCTGAAGTGTAGGCATTATAGTAAAAACGCTTTTAAACCACTGTTAAGAAATTGTAAGTTTCCAGAAAGTTTTAGTCTAAGCATTTCGTTAGAATTAAATATGAAAAGTGCGTCCGTCACATAAATGGCGTTGAAATACTAGGAAAGCTTTCTGCAAAATGATGAGCGTTCATTATAAGTACATATATTTTTAGATATCTTTTAACAGATCTAAAGCCTGTACCTATTGAAGAGAAAACTAATAGATTTCACAGTAATCTAAACTCAAATCTACATATTTCAAAGATTCATGCTTCAGCATTCTTTAAAATCCTAAGATTTCGTTAAACGAAGTTGAAATCAGTGACTAAGGGCTGATTATTCCATCGCCATATAACTTTTATTCGAGGACTAAAATTGAAATGTTGACAGTTGCTACTAATGCGTCTGCATTAGTAGCACTGTCTGACATTTCAATTTGATTCCTCGAATAAAAGTTATCTGGTGATGGAGAAATCAGCCCTAAGTAAAACAAGTATTTACTCTAGTGTTCTTTTTTATTTTATCATAAAGAAGGATTTGAGCTTTGGTCACGTTCAACTTACTCGCTGTCCACAACCATTACAATAAACCATCTTTCCCAAAAGTTCGGAGAGCGAATTTAATTTCACGTAAATTTTACGGAACTTCAGACTCAGGGGAAACATTACAACATCGTCTAAGTCTGATTCCCTTTTTATGGCGGGACCTTTAACTTGTACAGTCAACGGAGAGTCAACAGAGTTAATACCCACAGGCAGCAAAAATATATTAAAATTTCCAGTAAGTACATTGCCATTAGTTATTATTATTGGGTGCGTTATAACTTATGCATAATACAATTTGTAAGTGTATTAATACACATTTAATAAAAAGTTTTGTAACAGAAAATTACAATATTAAAAAAAACCCGGACGGCACCTTAAAAGTTCAAAACGTGTCTCAAGGTGGCAGTTTAGTTGTCACTTTCAAGCAGTCTGATGCCAGCAACTGCATCAGACTGCTTGAAAAGTGAGCTTCTTTTGAACTTTTAGGTGCTGTCGGGTTTTTAATTATTTTCTTTAACCTTTTAGTATGTTACATTTTTGGGTTCGACTTTCAAGTCCTTTATTTTGGTACCCTATAATCTACGTGGTTATGGCACATTTTTTTATAAGTCGTTACATATTCACGATTGATTTTATGAAAGCAAAATCTAGCCATTTCTTGTAGGTATTCCAATCCATCCAGCCGTTAGGATACTTCGCGGATAGGTATAAAGAATCCCACGTACAAAGATACATAACCTTGATACATAGATACGTGTAAAAAACATAACCCTGTCTTTGCTGTTCACATATTCATATGTGAATGTGTGTCAGCCAGATGACTTGCAACTAGATACTTACATATATTATGAAGTACCTAGTTGCAAGTCGCCTGGCTGCATACCTATCTCTGAATTCGACTGTACAACTGAACTCTTGTTGACTGTGCTCTTGTTTCCGGCAGCTGGTACCACACTCCTGGCTGATGAAGGCTGGCGATTGATCATCAGGTCAGCTCGAGTGGAAGACTCCAGGGCACAATACTCGTGCTCAGTACTTGACTCTCTCACTGGTGAAAGGCGGAGAAGTTCGCCCGTCAATATTGATGTTGCTCGTAAGTACTACCTATTTATGCCATTTTTTCAGGATTTAGTTTTTTTGAAGTGAAAACTTCTAGCGGCGTTGTGCACTTTTTTTGTGATGGGTAAAAAATGTTAAACTTGCGTCAGGACACGTGACCTGATCGAAAATTCGTAAGACGGAGCTCGCGTCAGGACACGTGACCTGATCGAAAATTCGTAAGACGGAGCTCGCGTTAGGACACGTGACCTGATCGTAAATTCGTAAGACGGATGCAGAGTAGACCGCATTCCAAAATATCAAAAATGCACAACGTTAATATTCAAGTTTTCACTTCTGCCGGCACTCCCAGAGTGCAACCCGTTTTTTTTTTTTTTGGATGAAATCATACAAGATCTGTTGAACAAAGCCTAGATTTCAAAAAATTAAAAGGCAGTGAGATGTACTTTGACAGAGTTTTTCATAGCTACATCTCGACAAACAAAAACACTTAGCATGTGTACCTATATATGTACATATAGCCATTTTAAAATGGTTAAATGCGGTTTGTCGTAATAGATTGCTATCTGACCAACAACGGATACCGCAATAGTTGATATCACTTATTTTTAGTTCGCTCTTAAACCTTTTTTAGTAATATTATAACGGCCGTCATGAAATCTGTCATTTTCACCAGTATTTGACATTAAGGTATAAAAAAGTCTCTGTATTTGGACAGCCATTATTGTGTGACAGTTCACCGCTTTCTTAGGACACCAAAGCTTTACTAAGATGTATTTATATGTATACAACTTACTGCAATACAATTTACAAAGTTCCTAATTTTGTTTAATTGAAATTCTTTTTCGTGAGTAGTAAAAATAGAACATAATATAAAAACACAAAAGATTCCATGATTAAAATAAATTAATGTGTGGATTATTTATTATACCTACTTCAAAACCCATAAAAAGACCATAAAGATATTCCGTAGCTTATAAAAATCTTAATATCTGTTTATTGTAGAGAATGAAAATAATTGTTCTTTTCTGATTATCCCGGAATATTAAAATTGCTTTAATTATCTATACCTTTCTGTAACTATTACGAATCTGTGTCAAACATTTTTTTTTTCAGTTTAATAAAGGCAAGGCGCCATAGTAAATTATAAATCGCTTTTTATTTTCTAAAGAAAGGTGACGATGACCTATATTTACCCGACTGCGTTCTATAATGTCGTTTAAAAGTTCTTCCTTGATAACATGGCTTAGAATCTTCATTGTCATTGTTGTGAATACTAAATAAACAACCAACTATTACACTACAGTACCCGGCAGTAGCTGGCACACGGAATTTTAGGAAATGTTCGGCTTTGTAGAACACTCTCTGTCACTCATAAACGTGTGTGTCATTCTGTTTCAAAAACTCCACGTGCCAAAACAATGACTTCGAAGGTAATCTTCAGTCATTTTAATAATATGTCAAGCCGTGCGCCATTTAACGCATTTTATTTAACCCTTTTGGGATGAATTTTCAGAAATCCTCCACACATTTAAGGTTTTTTGATTAAGTTGATCGTGATTTACCCTATGACTTCTGTCCTAGCCATGAGCGTGGCATCAGCTCCGCGCGGCGTGTCACACGGACAGTGGGAGGCGACAGTACGGAGAGGTGGTGATGTGGTCCTACCCTGCCTGGTACATGCTAACCCTCCAGCCACCATCACGTGAGTGCCTTGATTATTGATTATAGTCTTATAGATATATTAGGAACAGGGTGAAAGTTTCTTCATACTCCATAGAAAAAGGATGGTCTTGTGTCTGATGACTGCCTGACGGCCGATATCGGAATGTTGTTTATACCTGATTGCACGAATAACTTTGCTTGCGCGATGTCATGCGTAACTCACATGTGGCGTTATAGACACCACCACAGTCCTAGCATTTATATATATGTCTTGTAGTTATTGTTTAGTCCTAAGGTGTTATTTATAAGCTAACCTTTGTGGAGAGAGAAATAAACTTATTATTTATATTAACGGTGTTAACCTTCATTCAACTAGTTTTTTTTTAATACTATTTTTCAAACGCTAATCTAGTCCTCATCTGATCTGATCAAGTTTATGCCAGGACATAAAAGAGACTGACCCCTGAATTTGTTTCGCCATTAATTCGCAGGGGTACTCCGATAGGAAATGCCAACCCTTTTTTTCTTTTCTTAATATGACGTGTAAAAGTGATTCACTCATCCTTTTCACAGAAATAACAATTTCATTTGATTTCATTACCTGCAAATGTTAATAGCAGGTGGTGACATGTTTTTAATATCTTCACGAAATTGAAGACTTTAATTTGAGTGCACGCCACAAAACACAGCAGAGAGCCTCACATCACCAAATTAATTTCAAGAATATAAATTCATTTCATTTCGTTTGTGTCAGTAATTTAGAGATTTGAAGTGATTTGAAGAATTATAACCGAAATGTAATTTCCATCTTTCCTTGATTGTAGATTAATAACTCTCTGTCTGAAAGCACTAATTCGAAGAAATGTCTTATTATTCAGTCTTTCATTACCTAAAGCAATCTGGAAGCACAAAAGCTCTAAGTAGATTGTTTAAGAAATTATGAATAATCGTTAACTGACGTGACGTTGATAAATATAATTCTGGCATGACATATATATGATACATCAAAAGTGTCTAGGGATCAAGCACGTTTTTTGCTACTTACTAAATCAGGTTTACTAATTATACTTTTAGTAAATTTCGTCATTTGGAAAAGGAGTAGTTTTTGAATTTCAATTAAAAAAATAAAATCTACTGTCAAGTTGCATAATCCTGCAACGGGTTTGAGGCCAAATCAGTAAAATGTCAGCCATACTTCGAATCAATACAAAAGAACGTGTTTATGGAGAGAAGATGTCATTTGAGCTGTGAAGAAATGATCAGAGCCGTGGGAAAGTTGGAAACTGGTTCTCGGCAATGTGTTGTGGCAATCGCTCTCGGCACTACGCAGTGTTATAAGTGGTTTGTTGGTTTTGGACACGTTACCGCTTCACTGGCAGCGTGGCAGTGCGACATGGAGGATGAGCTCGCATCACCACACGCAGACAAGTTCGTTACATACAAATTACTCCTCGACAAAATCGTACAATGGCCGCGATGATGACGATTACATGGTTTCACAGCTCTTCAGGGATGTTGATAAGCGATCAAACCATAAGAAATCGCTTGCATGAAGTCAATCCCCGTTCCCAAAGGCCGCTGCGTGTACTACCTATTGAGCCCCGCAATTGCAGAGCCCGCTTACAATGGGCTCGTGAACACAGAAATTGGGAAGAAGAGTGGCGTTTTGTGTGATTTTCTGACGAATCTCGCTTTAGATATTAGACTACCAGATACTAGACGTACACGGTATTGGAGGACCCCTGGCCGCCTAGAACGTTTAAAATCATGCCAGAAAGTACATGCATACAGTGGTGGAACAATCATGATATAGGCGGGTTTTTGTATCGGCGCGCGGCGGAAGAACCGAACTGATTTGGATCAGAGGCAATCTCAGTGTACAGATTTACGCTGGAACGATTGTATCAGATGGTGTCATTCCTTTGCTAACCCAATTAGGCGCTTCATTTCTGCTTATGCATGATACACATCACCAGAATCGTTGCGTACGCACTTGCCGCAGTTAATATCAACATCATACCATGGCATGCTCAAACGCCAAACTGGAATCCCATTGATTTATTCAATTTTTTTTTTTTTTTTGTGCCATATCTTCAGTTTTATATACATATAGTATAAGTATATCGTAAATAACATAGTCAATTTATTAGTTGGCAAAAAAAAAAATTGTAAACCTAGCGATGTTTATTTTACTATTATGTATCCTATAGTTTATCTGTGAATAGCGTTGTGGACTGCAATATTTGTCTAAGTGTGCAAGTATGGAATAAATAAAAAAAAAATTGAGCTTGCACGGAATTTGCTTCAAAGAAGAGCTTTGGAAAATACATACACACAATAGAAAATCTCTTATGCCTGTTACAGCGGACGTAGGCGACTATTCCGCAATTGGATGAACTCATATAGAGTATGCCGAATCGCTGCGATTGTGTTATACGCGTTAAGATGAAATGCGGGCGGAAAGACTTTTGAAAATTAGGTATTTGAAGAAACTATCGCTGTCGCTCTGTCTCGCTATCTCTCGTCTATTCGTGCGATAAGGACAACTGCAGATCCGACTGAATAGCCTAAGTAAAAAGTCACATTTTCGAGGTTTGGCTCTCGCCTATTTTCTCCACCAATATTGAACCAATTTAAAAGATATTTCATAAACTGGATAAGAAGGATATATACTGTGTCGCCATGTTTTCTTTTTTTCATTAATAGTTGTCAAATTTGTACCCTAGGCCTCTGTTAACAGAGGTCTAAATAGGCAATTTTGAGCATTTTTTGAGGGTTCTAGTGCTTATAAAAATAATGTATTATCAAAAAGGAAAACATAGGGACATACAAGTAACTAACATTTATTATTCTGTAAAAAATCATAGCCATATGGTCATTAACCAGAAAGAAAACAGGCGAGAGCGTCTCTATAGAAAAAACACCACCCGCATTTCCTCTTAACGGCGGAAATTCAGACTATAATTGTTGATTTTAAAATTCAGCTTTAGTAAAAATCGCGAAGTCTTAATTCATGCAAAAGCAAAGAGTACATTGTCCATATTATTGTGTACCTACCTACTGACTGGTATTTTTAGGAAAAACACAATATTAAGGCCAGCAAAAGTATAGTTTCCCAGAAAACGAATCCCAATAATTATTTGCACTACCCACCATCTTCGGTACCTACACAATTCTATCATAATCTTAACATCTCACAATACCCTTTTATTACTCCCATCCACAACAGATCATCAACAGAACTATATCCCGGTCCCCTGCCAACCGAACGCATTGAGCGGTAATACAGACGGTATTACCAATTCATTTACGTTATCCCGACCAAACAGGCCAGGATACGGCTAATGTAGGTAGGGATAGCACCCCGGGGGGCCGTAACTACTAGCTTAGAGGAAAAGTGAGAAAAATAATGAGGTAATACCGACGCAATAGTTCGTAGAGCATATTTAACGAACTCGAATAAAGACTGGCTATATATTAAGAAAAAAAAAAATTATATAATTACCCGTTAGTTTAGTTTATTTACTAACGCTAGATATAAGGCATTTTATACTGGTACTAACAAATTATGGAACTTGATTCTGAAATAAATGTTTTATTATTATTATTTAAGGTCATGAAAATTAACCCAACAGATTTGATTTCGATAGACGCACAGTAATTTAATACTGATAACAATCTACAAAAAAAATATTTTGCAAAAAAAAAAAAAACAACCGACTTCCAAAAACGACACTACAAAGTGAAAAATAACTTTATTTTCGGAAGTAGGTGTCGTTGGGTTCGCATTTTCGTTGTTTGCCACTGACTTCCAAAATTAAAGTTATTTTTCACTTTGTAGTGTCGTTTTTGGAAGTCGGTTGTTTTTTTTTTTTGCAAAAATGTTTTTATTTTTCACTTTTAAGTTGTAATTTTTACCAGCAATTTTGGTTTAAACACCAAACTACTGAACCGTTTTTGATGAAATTTCGATGGGACCATTTGGGAAGTATACCCTTTCCAACAAAAAAAGAATTTTTCAAATCGGTTGGCAAGCCACGGAGTTACGCGCGAACAAACATAAAAAAAAAATACAAACATCCGAATTGAGAACCTCCTCCTTTTTTAGAAATCGGTTAAAAATACATATAATTTACAATATGCGAGGCCACACAGACAAGCAGCTCGTAAAAGTCTATACCTAGTCAGAAATGTCTTGAAATAATTTTGTATTTGACAACCCAGTTCATCCAGCAGCCAACAAGAGACACTCAAACAGAGCCAAACAAAACATGACCGCAAAAAATCGTATCTCAAAAACCAGCATTCAACGCACTTTGCGTCCTCAACTATGTTTCTGAAAACAAAACAAACCCAGCAATGTAAAGTGAACATCACAAAGAACACATAAAGCCTGGCATAGACGTCGTAAGCGCTGAGTGCGTACGACAGCGCGCCGACTGCCCGACGAGTCCCCGACGACTCGTAAACTGGAGGCCACTAAAACATAATTACCTCCGTACTACGTGTCAGCTCTAATATACCTACTGGAATTTCATGAAATTAAGAATTTCTTAGTATACATTTTTATTGGAGAAGTTTAGTTTTGTAACGAACCATTGTGGGAGATTCATTCTGGGCTGGGTTTTGGTTTTGTAAAGTTAGCGATATAAATTATGAAATATCATGCAGCAAACCGTCACTGGCAATACCAGAATCATACTTTAAACCGATTGCTTCTTGAACATAATAAATTTTTAGTTAGGGGTCAAACATCGGATAATTAAAAACATAAATTCTAGAAAAAACATATTTTCGAGTTGAACTAACGAACTCGTAAAATAAACATTAATTAACTCGAGTGTCGAGCACATTTCGCAAAAATATAGAATAGAGCCGGCGGTGCAGTTAGTGCTCAAAGCCACTTAAATCAGAGCTCGCAAGTGCACACGACTACACGCTAACAAACTGCGCTTTGTTTACTAGATATACGACAGCACGTGGTTTTTCACCTACCCAGTGTATTTTTCCGAAAAATGGTTTTTTAGGAGCTTGATATTCCACCGGTCTTGTGGCCGCAGGTCACCAGTGTTATTGGGTTAGTTTTTCAGTCCGGAAAATTCTATCACTATAACGTCATCAAAGAAATAAGGTTATAGAACAGCATTACCTATATCCTCATATCACCGTGGAATGACTTGAAGACAAAAATACATTTCCTAACGTGGTATGTTTGTCTGGTTTGAAACTGCCCGGGTTCCTCCTTGTTATTTTATTTTTAGGAAAATATTAGAATAGAAAAGAATAGGTACTCTTTATTGTACACTATACAAATTACAGAACATAAATATATAAAACTTTATAAAGGGTGACACAATTACTACTACATCTACCTTGGACACTTTATTGGACCTCAATTGCAGTTACGTGGTTTATACGATGAAAAAAACCAATAAGGGTAGTGCACAAAACTACACACTATCAAGTTTTATTTCCCAGACAATCCAGAGGACGTGTTGTTGTTGAACTGAAAGGTTTTATTTTAAGAAATATGGATGTAGCATCCAATTTATAAAGATAACTGCGTTTTTTTTACTTGAGACAACGGAGAATTTCAACTGTAATTGTTTTCTGCTGTTTTTGTATAACTTGTGTATGGGAATAATTAAACAAAGGTTTTATTCAAAACAACGAATATAATAATTAAGTGTAAAACTCAGAAGGGAAAAGGGCGAAAATCAAACATGGAATAGATTATAATCAGTATATTTACAAAAAAATAACAGAAACATCACTTACACTATTGCACGTTCGGCGATCGTCAACCAACTGACTCCTTGACACTTTTGACGTTGACATACGGAACGAATGAATGAGTGTTGGGATCGATATGCTAATCGATACCAACTTGTTAGTCGATTAATGTGATTTAGAGTAATAACATTATACCTCAAAGTATACTACGTGTTACAGTCGGCCATCCTTCACATAACGTGTCCTCACGTTAAATTGACATATAGATATTATACTTAAAAAAAAATAGAATATAATATGAACTCTGTAACAGAACTTAAGATCTAGTTATAAACTAACCGCTATTGTGATGCTGTGCAACAACTCCTGGGCGGCACAATGCTTGCCTCTCATGCCCGCTACACAACACACTCTAATACTACTATAGTGGTGCGGAGTGAGAGTTACTTCCTTCACTGTCAACCCGCTGCCACTGCGATGCCACGCAACAACTCCTGGGCGGCAAGTTCATATGCCTCTCATGCCCGCTACGTGACATCCGAGGTACTTATCTATAGTGGTGCGGGGCAAGAGCTACTTCCTTCACCTTCACCACGCCACCACTGCGATGCCACGCAACAACTCCTGGGCGGCAAGTTCATATGCCTCTCATGCCCGCTACGTGACATCCTCACTTGTCACTTGGTAAGTTCTCTTAATGTATTTCTCACTCATTAATTATAATTCGCTATTTAATAACATACATACTTGTAATCATTTTGCACTTTCAATTGTTTTGCTAATTTGTATCTAAGTTATTACATGTCATGTTTTCACTGCTATAGCGTTTGATTACATGATAAATATTGTTTTTACATTATCTACTAATCACATACATAATTTATATACCTTTTATAATTGACATTACATTATTGATTATTATTTCGCTGTTGTTTTATTTATTCAATCAGTACTTTCACTACCGCTGCAATCGCTACTTTCGTGTGAATGACAAGCGGTTTCACCAAAGCTCAACCATGGAAATATTTTGTCAACTGACATGACGTTTTCATAACGTTGACCCTTTCTGGTCAACGGGGTATCCTCTACTAAATAGCGATCGTTTGGTAAAACCCTTTTAATCCTATAAGGCCCTTGGCATTTTGCCTCTAGCTTTTTGGACTGACCGGGGCCAGTCACAACTGCTCTTACTATACGCACTAGATCGCCTTCCTTATATTTCCTACTATCCTTCCTACGTTTATCAAATCTACTCTTATTGATTTGTTGATTCTTCCTTATACGTGCGCCTGCCTCAGAACGAATATCATCTAATGTCTCGCTACTCATACCTTCACCTATATCGTCGACTATATCATTAAGCAAACCTTGTGCTGGGTTACTGACTTTCCTACCTAAAAGTAGCTCGGTCGGAGTTTTCTTAGTGACCTCGTGTATAGTGGTATTGATACCAAGTTGTACATCGGGCAACAGTTCGTCCCAAGTATTATTACCTTTTCCATGAGCCATGGATCCTAACGAGGCCAAAATTGTGCGGTTGTACCGCTCGACTTGGCCATTTGCCCGGGGAGTAGCCACAGAGTTCAGGATATGCTTAGTTCCGATTGAATTAATAAATGACTTGAACTTTTTGCTTGTAAAGCTAGTGCCTCTATCCGTAATAATACGTGTGGGGCTACCAAAGTAACTAAAGAGATTTTTAAACGCTTTAATAGTCTCTTTAGTTTTTGTGCTCTTGACGGGGGTCAAGCTCACGTACTTGGTATATGCATCAACGATGACTAATATATAAACATTACGTCGTTTGCTTCGTGGGAAGGGACCAAGATGATCCGCGTGTAGTGTGTGAAATGGGATCTCGATTTTGGGTATTGGATGGAGAAACCCTTCTTTCGCTCCTGACGGGAGTTTGTGATGGGCACACTCAAGACACGCGCTGACATATTTTTTTATGAATTTACGCATTTTGGGGAACCAAAAGAGCGACCTCACTCTTTGCAAGGTTTTATCAAATCCAAAATGTCCAATGTCGTCATGGTTTGTCTTGAGCACTTGCCATCTAACTCCACGAGGTACCAACCATCTTAATGTACCATCACTGAGGATACGGAATACCCGACCATTTTTGATCTTGTATTCCTTGTGAACACCCGCAATCTTCGGGGTTTCAGGATCCTCTAGGATATCCTTAATTCGTCTTACTTCCTCATCAGACGACTGTACTGTAGCGATCCAATCTTCGGATCCCACCGACAGAATGTCAAGTGTATGTACGGCTTCAGCACATTCACCTTCTATAGGACCTCTGCTGAGGGCGTCTACATGGGACATTCTTTCTCCTGGTCGATATTCGATACTGCAGTCAAACTCCAAGAACTGTATCCACCACCTAGATATCCGAGGAACTAAGTCTCTCTTTGTGAATGTAGAACGCAGAGCATTGCAGTCCGTGACAATAGTAAACTTAATTCCGATGAGATAAATACGGAACTTATTAAGTGTACTAACGACAGCCAACGTCTCCAGTTCGAATGAATGGAGTTTCATTTCGTCTATGGTGGTCTGCCGACTGAAGTACGCTATCGGGCGCCAAGGGTCATCTCCAGTTCTTTGGAGTAATATCCCAGCTACGCCAAATTTGCTGGCGTCAGTGTGTACCTGCGTTTGTGCGCTATGGTTATAAAGAGCTAGCACTGGTCTATTAATTAAACTTCTTTTAAGGGTTTCAAAGGCATCAGACTCCGCCTTTTCCCATTTCCACTGTACATCCTTTCTCAAGAGATTCGTCAAAGGTCTCGCTATCATCGCAAATCCCTTGACGAACCTCCTAAAGAAACTTGCTAGTCCAATAAACCGCCTAACTTCGTGCTGATTACGTGGTTCAGGAAATTTAGCAACAGCCTCAACCTTTTGAATCCCTGGCCTAACACCGTTTCTATCTATTTGAAAGCCGAGGAACTCTATCTGTTCCTGGAAAAAACTACACTTTTCTATTTTTAGAGTAAGTCCGGCTTGTTTAAGGAGGTCTAGAACTTCTTCAAGTCGTAATAAACCCTCTTCAAAGTTTTTGGAGGGAATTAGGATGTCATCCATATATATAATGACGTAACTAATCTTAGATTGACTTAAGATTTTATGGATTGTGCGTTGAAAAACTGCAGGGGCATTCGCTAACCCAAAAGGCATACGAGTATATTCATACTGCCCATCAGGTGTAACGAATGCCGTTTTCTCACGAGACTGTTCCGCTATAGGTATTTGATGATATCCTGAAGCCAAATCTAAAGACGTGAACAATGATTGTCCTGATAATTGGTCTAGCAAATCCTCTATCCGAGGTAGCGGATAGTGGTCTCGTTTGGTGCGACTATTTAGGGCCCTATAGTCGACACAAAGACGTTTTTCCCCAGACTTCTTCTGTACCAACACAATTGGGCTGGCATATGGAGAGCTTGACTCGCGAATGATGCCGTGAGCCAACATTTCACTCACCATATCTCGAACCAATTTTCGCTCAGAGTATGGTAAGCGATAGGGTCTATACACAACAGGAGACACATCTTTAAGACATATTTCCATCTCTGTGACCGTTGTAAATCCCAAATCGTGCATACCATTGGAAAAGCAAGCCTTATACTTAGTTACTAAACCGATACACTGTTTTATTTGTGTGTCAGTCAATTGCTGGCCATGTTTAATGGTCACGTTTTCAAGAGAACTACTTTCGTGCTTGGAAACTCTATGAACAAACATATCAGATCCTAGATAGCGTGCTCTAGTGATAAGTGTATCTTTTGTGATCACTACAGGTTTACCACCTACATTCTGTAGTAGCAATGAGCAAGTTCCGTTAACTATGTGGTACTCCCCTGGCAAAAGATAATATTCGTTGCCAATACTGCCCCTAACTGTGCCATCTACGTAAATGTTTCCACTCAGATTATCAAGAGATTTGACAGGGATACACTTCATTTGGCCAATATCTATTTCTGTTTCTTCTTTGGATAAAAGAAATAGTTTAATTGGTGTCACTGTTACACGTTCGAATTTTAGATCCGTATTTGTCTTAATGATTTGTAAATTTGGCCGTTCAGTAAAACTATGTCCGAGTAGAATGCTATAGCTAATCAATGTGTCATCTACTATAAATACCTCAATATCCTTTTCTATAATACCTTGAACTTCGATATCTACTTTAGTGCGGCCTCTAGGTAAATATGGGATATTTCCTAGTCCCCTTAAGAATGGACCGTCAACATATTCCCATTGCAAACCTATTTTTTTAGCGTCACTTTCACGCATAACTGTCGCTTCGCTACCTAAATCTACCAAACAATCTATAGGATTCCCGTTGACCTTTATGCTTAACTTATACTTGTTACTAGAATCGTTTTGAAGTGAAACCTTAAGGACACTTTTGTCTTTCTCACTTAACTGCCGTTCCTTAATTTTATTCGTACAATTAGAAGACGTGTGGCCCATAAGGTTGCACTTCGTACACTTTATAATTGGTTTAGGGCACTTAAAACTCGGGTGTCCTACCTCCCGACAGTTAAAACAAGTCATAGTCTTTGCCTTTTGACTGTTTCTGTTCGGCGCACTGTCACTAGAGGAATTGTTGGTGTTACTCAATAAGCGAGTGTCACGACTAGTGCGTCCTTTTGAATCAGACTGTTCACGTGAAAAGGACTTAATAGTTTTGAAAAATTGATGTATTTCTTCAGGTTTTTCAAATTTAGCCGCCTGGGCCCCTACTCGAACACCCCTATCCTCGATCCCATGAACCAAACAGTCTACTGCTTGTTTATCGAAAATTTTACAACGGTTGAGAAGGTTTATTTTTGCAAAATAATAAATTTCTAAGGACTCCCCGGGTCGTGTTCTTCTATTAAGCATTTCCATGAGTAAGTCCGCGTAATTCTCGGTTGCTGGGAAGGATTCTTTGAGCATGACTCTCCATTCGCTCCACGTATGCTTAATAGAAGGCAGTCCCTGATACCATGTGCGGGCATGACCAGTGAGTTTAGGCAGGGCATAGTGAATTGTCTGTTTTTCATTCCAGCCATAGATTTCGGCACATTCCTCAATCTTGTCGAGCCATGCGTTAATGGTTTGTTCCTTGGATAGTGGATCATATTCTGGCACGACATTATTGAGGCTGGACAGGAACTCACGATCCCCTGACCTACCTTTCAAAACATTTAGGAATTCCTCAAAGAATTCTGAAGGTTCTAATCTAGGTTTCTTAGAGCTAGGTTCTTCGTCCATATTTGGATGAGAGGAATCCAAACGAACATGCAATTCTGACGTACCTCGCTTGCCCGTTGAAGGACTCCGACGTAAATCACCCGACGCTTGTCGGCGGTGAACCTGGTCTTCTAATAACTTCAGCCGCTTCCTGGTTTCCGACAGTTCTCGTTCCGGGTCACGCAATCTGCGATCTGGCGTGCGATGTCCTCCACGGTGAGGCCTAGCACGACTTCGACTGCGCGTCTCTCGGCATCGAGAATGATGGTGGGTATTTCGACTGCAACAACGGCTGCGGCTGCGGCTACGCCTGCTACCATGCCTGGTACGGCTGCGCGATACTCGACTACTTCGCATCTCGTGGTCCGAGTGAGGGCACGGTGTAGTCAGCCTCTTTGGTTTATTCGTATTCGCTCCACATTTGTCGCTCATTGTCTGAAACTTACAGGTTTTGATTTTAGGTTTTGGTCAATGAATAACTAAATTTACCCGGATTGCTAAAAGCTTTCAATTAGGTAGGTGCTAAACGGGTAATTCGTACAACAAGTAAAACTACTGAGTAATCTGTTCAATTAATTTCACTATTTTGCATGAATACTAATGTTTGACAAATAAAAAAATAACTGGTGGTGAGTCTAAATAAAATTGAATAAAATCCGTTTTCATCCACAAAATCCATAGCTATAATTCTAAATTAACGGTTTTAGGGTATTCAAGGTCATGTGCTTTGTTAAATTAAGTTCATATTTTGATAAGATAAACTTGCAATACGTGTATATTATTTCCAAAATGGCGGATTTCTAGGTTTTTTAACTAAAGTTAAATCCAATTACATCCAAAAAATCCTTGGTTACAATTTGAAATTAACGGTTTTCGAGAACCATGGCCCAGTATTTTGTTGATTTGAGTTCATATTTTGACGGAATAATAAGCTGGCAATCCGTTTTTGTAGTGACGGTTTTTTTTCAAACAATCAAAATTAAATTAAATCTATTCGCATCCTTCTGATCCTTACTCGAAAGTTAATAATCTACATTCAATTAGAGAGATTGTTTAGTGTTACACTAGATTTTGACAATATTTAACGAACCGTTATGATCAAAATGGCCGCGCCGTTATGTTTTCACTTTTATGGCGCGTAGGTTATTTATGCAAAAACTATTCGTTTTCACACCGATCCCACTTCTGAGATGTAAAACTCAGAAGGGAAAAGGGCGAAAATCAAACATGGAATAGATTATAATCAGTATATTTACAAAAAAATAACAGAAACATCACTTACACTATTGCACGTTCGGCGATCGTCAACCAACTGACTCCTTGACACTTTTGACGTTGACATACGGAACGAATGAATGAGTGTTGGGATCGATATGCTAATCGATACCAACTTGTTAGTCGATTAATGTGATTTAGAGTAATAACATTATACCTCAAAGTATACTACGTGTTACATAAGGCTTTTGCAAAACTATTATTAAAATATATTTTTGTAGAATATACCTATAAATCAAAACGAAATGTTTTGGTACAAAAATTTGGTCAATAATAAACGAGTCCATTCCAAAAAGGAATACTTAAAACATTTATCATTTTCCCCACTCCCATTCATAAATATTTTTGTTTTGGTTAACGAATCACTCTATTTCTCAGCTAGACGCACAAAATACTAGAATAATTTACAATCACGAACCTTTTGTAGGTTTATATATATTACCCATTTAGATAAAAGTTGATTAATAATATTATCTTGTAAATTACGGGTAACAGGCAATTACCATTACTCTTTAGTGGGCTATCAAAATTTTTATCGGAATATTGGCAGGAAACTCGTGCTTGGCTTGCGAGGATGTCAGCAACAATAAATCATTTCTATTCGAAAACAAGCCAGCTAGCTCGAAAATAAACGAATAATAGCTAAAGTTTGGTGTTAAACACGTCTTATATGATTCTTTGATATATTTACGAGGACTACGTAGCGGTTGGTAGAAAAACTTATTTGAATAAAAACAACGGAAAATCTTTGTAGCGTCGAAGGTAATAAACAATAACACGTCTCCTTAATTACTCTGGCAGAATTCCTCTAAGATTTTCGTAGAGAATTCTGTAAAATAAAATGTAACATTTAATATCATAAATCGTTAAATAAATGTTAGCATAAACCTAAGACTCTTTCCCAGTGAATACCCTACATTGACTTATTCTATCTACATAAAAATGTTAACGTGTACATTTCTTGCGCCGCAAGTGTAAACTGACTTCGCGTCAAGTGTGACAAACAAACGCGCGTGTCCCGCTGGGTTTTATGTAAAGTTTGTGGAACCCTCAACTAGGTCTGTTGTTATATTTTGTGGATTTTAACCCTTGTCTGTCTGTCTATCATGTCGCTTCCAATTATGGTGACTAAGGATCCGTTGTTACACATTCGTGTTTATTTTTTATCCACAATTGTGTTCTATTCATTTGAAAGAGTAAGTAGGTACCTACATTGGACCCTTGGATTGAGTGCGGTGTAGTCACCCTTAATTTGAAGTTAACGATAAAAAAACTGTTTCTACCATACCGTACCTACACATCCAAAATTAGAAAAAAGTAACATAAAATTGGGTTTTGAAAACTTTATCTACTAACAATTTTATTGGTGTTCGTACTAAAATAAAGTTATATATTCCACCGTGTATCATCATACATTTTTCAAACCAGAAACCTTATCACAAGCTTTTATTTAACATGCCTTGTTAGTTAGTTACTATGTACTGGTCAAATATTGCAAGCTGAATTAAAACCACTTCCTGTTATCCTACGGAGTCGAAATTTGCAAGATCCACATGTTATGTTGTGAGAACTTCCATATGTTGTAACAACGTCATTCTACGAGAGATGACCTGAAAATAAATTTTAATTAAGTTATCGTTGTAAATAGCACAAAAGCGTTGGTTTTGGACCGCCCGGCGCCCGTATCATGTGTCGCACGTTCAAACCCGGCCCGTCAATGTAGCATCTGAAACACAAAAAGACGATCCTGACCGACGCGACGCGTTAACGCGAAATACACTTTGCACGCTCTTTCTTGTACACCGCTCGATGTCTCGCTGTACAAAAAAGAGCGCGCGAGATGTACTCGTAGTTCGTTTTATCGCGACAATGAAGCTGTAGCATTATAAAAGCAACCATGAATTAAATTTCCGATTTGGTTCACTCGACCCCTTATAAGGTTATTCAAAAATAAGAGCAACGCCTGAACCAAATGGAAAGTGTACAATAATTTATCTGACTATGAGCAATTTTCCCTATTTCGTCGTAGATTGAACAAAGAATGTTGCCTGTGTTACTCTAAGTACATAGCAACTGTAAGAAATCAGAAATCAGAAATATTTATTTGTGATAAATAGGTAGAAGAAAATGTAAACAAAAATCTCAATCACTTCTGATGGCATTCCTCCCTCGTTTTTCAAAAGCGTTGCCAATCACTTATGTGAACCCCTACATCTGTTGTTCAATAAATGTATGAGCGAAGGCGTTTTTCCCGATGCATGGAAAATAGCTCACTTAACTCCTGTCTTTAAAAAGGGATCAAAAGATGACGTAGAGAACTACCGTCCGATCTCGATTCTGTCTACCTTGTCGAAGCTTTTTGAGAGACTGGTTTATAATGAAATTTATCCCATTTAACACAAGGCTATAATTAAAGAATAGCACGGATTCGTCCAATAAAGATATACTTATACAAATCTGCTTATTTTTGTGGGCTATGTTTTTGAAAATATGGATATACGTTTACAAACTGATGCAGTATATACAGACTTTCAAAAAGCTTTCGACAGGGTGGATCACGAGTTACTTCTACGCAAAATTGCCTTCAACGGTATTCGCGGAAATCTACTGAAATGGTTCACCTCTTACTTAGCAAGCCGTACTCAAAAGGTTGTTATTAAGGGATTTCAATCGGAGCTGATTTCCGTAACATCTAGGGTTTCTCAAGGCTCAGTGTTGGGCCTTTTATTATTTACATTGTTTATAAATGACATTAGCGCTTGTTTTAAGCATTCGAACTTTTTACTATACGTGGATGACTTGAAAGTCTACAAAACTATAAAAAGTATTGATGAAAGTTTGATGCTTCAAAGTGACTCAGATCGACTGTCTAGCTACTGCACCTTGAATAAACTCTCATTGAGCTTACCTAAATGTAATTTGATTACATTCACTAAAAACAAAAAGCAGCACACTTTTAGTTATCACTTACTAAATACACGATTAAAAAGAGTATACTCATTGCGTGACCTCAGTGTGGTACTATACTTTAAACTACACTTTAATATCCATGTAGACCACATTATCAACAAAGCCTATAAAATGTACGGTTTTGTTATGCGCAACGGCAAAGATTTCAAGCGTCTATCAACCTATAGATACTTGTATATATCGCTAGTAGGCCTTGTCTGGAGTTTGCTACTATATTTTAAGACATTTTAATTTAAACAGCCTCCTCCATAATGAGCAATATGGCTTTACAAAAGGTCGTTCAACTACAGAAGCGGGTGTTGCTCTGCTGAGACACATATTTGACGCATGGGAGAAATCGCAAAATGCTATTGGAGTTTTCTGTGATCTCTACAAAGCCTTTGATTGCGTGCACCATGACACGCTTTTGCGTAAGTTACGTCATTTCGGTGTCCGAAACGTAGCTAACATAATAGGGTCCAATGTGTAGATGTTAATGGCGTGAAATCTTCCGGGCTACCAGTTCAGTTAGGTGTTCCGCAAAGCTCAATACTGGGTCCATTCTTGTTCTTAGTATATATCAATGATTTATCATTCCATTTAAAGGGCATCTGTGACGTTGTACTGTTTGTTTTTCTCTTATTTTTAAAGTAGACAGGAATAGACAAGATTTTGACGACGTAACCAGTGCACTCTCAATAGTTACAGATTAGTTTACGTCAAATAACCTAGTTCTCAATGCCAAGAAAACGAAATGTGTAAAGTTAGCCTTACCGAATGTTAGAAATCTAGGACCCAACACTGTCTTAGATAAAAAGGTGCTTGAAACAGTAGGCTCGGCAATTTTTCAAGGACTAACAGTAGATGCCAAACTTCAATGGGGACCTCATATATCAAGTCTAGCAGGAAGGCTCAGTGCCAGGCTGCCTACGCCGTCAGGAAAGTAAGACAATACACTGACGTTGATACAGCTCGTTTAGTCTATTTCACTTATTTTTACGGCGTTATGTCCTACGGTATTCTGCTGTGGGGCAAAGCCGCTGTTATACAAAATATATTTGTCCTTCAAAAACGAGCTGTTCGAGCAATTTACCAGCTAGGTGCCAGAGTTTCTCTAAGAGATTTTTTTAAAGATATTGATATTCTCACGGTTGCATCACAATCCATCATCGCCAACATCTTATATATTAGGCAAAATTTACACTTGTACACTAAAAACAGTGATAATTACAGTGTTAACACTAGAAATAAGGACAAACTACGTGCCTCCTTTCATAAGATTCATAACTCATTTGTTGGGCTTGGTCTAACCTTTTTTATCAAGATACCCTCTTCTTTGCTAGACTTGCCTTTTAATGCGTTTAAAGCTCAAGTAAAATCCAACCTTTGTTCAAAGGCTTACTATTCCATCACCGACTACTTACACGATAAGAATTATAGTTGGTCGCCCTCATTAACTCAAGACAATGTTCATGTTCTTTCTCCAGAATTAGCTTACTGACAGGTTATTGTTATTAGTATTAACTTATTTATTTATTTTATTTCGATGGTCCTAATTTATCGTCTGTGACTTCAAGTGACAGCTATGTGACCAGAACCCAGCAATGCATAAATATGTA
Organism: Apamea anceps; assembly: GCA_951799955.1. Classification (NCBI taxonomy): domain Eukaryota; kingdom Metazoa; phylum Arthropoda; class Insecta; order Lepidoptera; family Noctuidae; genus Apamea; species Apamea anceps. The sequence continues at coordinate 23,001,935 of OX637501.1, read as the reverse complement.
AGCTGTCACGCCCTTTATACCTGGAGGCTTTATTTAGGTAGTAAGTTTTTATTTACATTTTAATTTTAATTAATTATTGTTTAGGTTGAGTACGTAGAGTTTTTATTATATTTGTTGGTATATTGGCGTGACTAGCTGACATATGGCAAATAATTTAATTTTATGTTCTGTGCCTTGTAATGTTAATATATTGTATACAATCAAGTATCAAGTATTTTCTAACTGAACAGACAGCTGTGCTGCTGGGGAGTTTGTTGCGCCACTTCTTCTTCCCAGCGATAGCACTAGGAAGTGGTGAAGGTGGGGCGTTTTTGTGGGACTGTCTTTTGTAATTGTGACGTTCGAAAAGTGGTGATTCTCAGCCTAGTTTGAATAAATGACTTTTGATTTTGATATGGAATCCCTATTACACAAAATATATTGACTCGATTGAGACTATTTAAAGTAAATTCCTAAGAGCTCTGCATTACAGATGCTATCACAGCCGCGGCTCACATGATATGTTGCTTAAGAATCACAAACTGTTAACCCTATAATCCAGAAGACTGCTTCTCGGAACAATGTTTCTACATGGGATTGTACACAACAAATATAAGTGTTCAGACTTAATAAACAAACTTTGTTACATCGTTCCCAGGTCAGTAGTGCGTAGACAAGCGCGTCCATAACGCTTACTATCTATAAATATCAAGCACGTCTGTAACTCCAATGCTGGTTTACGCGCTCCTCTGCGCCAACTTGTGCATTCCTACTTATAGATTCGAAAACATTAATATTTTTTGATCTAACAGCATTACAATATTTAGAAAATCTGTAGTCGATTCTATTTTAGCTTTATAAATGATAAAGTAGTATTTTTTTAACCATTTTTTTTTTCCTTTTTAGAAAGAAGAAAAAAAAACTAAACGAAAACCAACGAAATTTGTGGAATAGATCCCACAAAATTCGTTATTAGAAAGCTTTCATTCAATCAACCAATCATTTAATATCTCACTCCATTCATTCATGTACAGACGCCAGCACATCAAGCTACTACAATCTGTCAAATTTCTTTAATAGATTTTCAACTTTATCGCTAAAGTATTAAGGTTCAAGGTTGATTGGGAAAATTTGACAGTTTCGGGTAGCTTGACCTGCTGGCGTCTGTACCTATACTCTGTTTTCATTTTTATCTCACGTAGCATTAACAATCAACAAATTAGTAATAAGTGGATAATGTTGTTGGTAGTATGATAAGTATTTTGTTTAATTCGTAAGTATTTTGTATAACATTTAAGTGTACTCCTGTTTTTTATCCCAAAATAAAATAAAAAAATGAGTTTGAAAGGTCTTTATGAATGTTGCGCAATTGAACTTACTAGTTATAGTATAGTTATTGTATGTGTTTACAGGGTGCCCAAACCAGAGAACCTGAATACATTTTTCAGTAAACTAGAAACTACATTACAACGATTGAATAAAAAAACCTATAAATATTGTATACTTTTTTCGGCCCCGTGCCCTGATCGAGAGCGGACGTGTGTTAAAATTTTCTAATATTTATCGTCTAACAATAAATACTGTACCGGGAACTATAACCCCTATGGTCAGTCAAAGCTCATAGTATTTGCATAATTTCTCTTTGCTTCGGCTTGAGCCACGCGAGTCACCAAGAGCGCGCGCGAGTGACCGCGAGCCCGCCTTCACCTCCGCGTAAATAGTACAGTCGTCATAATTGCTGTCCTGCTCCTGCCTGCACATTGTGACGTACCAGTTCTTGTCAACTCATCGATACAACTGTGAGTGTGCATGTGTGCAAACCTCGGTGTGCTCCTGTCAATACCACTTATCATCTCAAATATAAGTGCTCATCAGCATCGCAATGCAACGTACACCCCCAGCAACGGGAGCCAGGAACAATAGCATGATGAGTGACTTATCAATGTCGGATTCAGACATTCCGAAAACTGTATGCAGTGACGACAGCGTAAACACCCAGTCCCGCCGTAAACGACTTCGTTGTGACTTTTCACCCAATGAGGTGCTTGTGGAACGCAATCTGGAGCTAAAAACCATGCTAAAAACCTGGAAGCAGGAACAGGATGAACATATGCAGAAACTGGTGGCGCAACAAACTTCGGCCTTAGAAGCACTTGTTGTTGAGATTAAGGTCCTGAAAACACAAAATACCTCAATACAGACCATTAACCAGGAGATTCGGGATTCGGTGGACTTCATGAACAGCAAGTTTGAGGAGATGAGACAGCAGATGGATAATTTGAAGAAGGAAAACCAAGCCTACAAAAATTGTATAACCAATCTCGAGAGAAAAGTCGAAGATCTGCAGCTGTCGTCTCGTTTATCGGATAGCGACAGGAATGACAAACTATCCGGGCTTGAACTAAAAATTGAGTCGCTGGAACAGCAAGCCCGACTCAATAACATTGAGATCTGCAACCTGCCTGAGAAGCGTGATGAAGACCTTCTTGGGCTCGTCGAAAAGATCGGTGCTACCATCAAGTGCTCAATTCCCCGCCAAGATGTACTAGCCGTTCACCGTGTCCCCCACGCACGTACGCAGGAAAGTAACAAACCTAAAAATGTAATCGTAAAATTAGCCTCACGCAACCTTCGTGATAATGTCTTAAGTGCCTATCGTTTGTCTAAAAATGTTACGTCCGACCTAATCGGTTTATCAGGTACCCCCTGTACAATGTATATTAACGAACATCTCACTCTTTATAACAAAAACTTATTTCGTACAAGTCGTGAGATGGCTCGGAAACATAACGTTAAATATGTTTGGATTAGAAACGCTACTGTACTTGTTAAAGCTACCGATAGCTCTAAAACATTTGCTGTACGCTGTCAAAACGATGTCAACAGGATTGCGCAGTGTAATAATCTTCAGAATGAATAGCTTAGTTTTTTGTTATGTTTACTTAGATATCGATTTTAAACAAACGCTTGTACCGATTTACTACTGTATAAAAATGTTTAAAACTCATATCGCATACCTTCAGTCTGTTCCTATTGTCATAGTTACGAAAATCGGTTTTATGTCATTGTTTTGTAATGTTTCTCGCCTTTGTTGTTGTTCTTATACGAACGTAAACGATACTTCCCTAGATTATATGCTGCACATACCATTAATTTGTCTACAGAACTTGTCATTTAAAACTCGCTCATTAGCTGTTGTTATTACTCATTACCATGTACTCGTATGTAACTCAACTTTATACCGCTACCCACTACGAATGGAATCCAAGTTTTTAAATATACCTGAATCTAAAAATATTTGCCTCACTTTTTTTTGTTGTTTATTCCTTTTTTACTTAATTATACGCAATGCTTAGTAATAATAATTTGTCATTATTTTATCAAAACTGTAGAGGGATCCGCACTAAATTGCACACACTTTACACCAACATCCTTTCCCTGTCGTTTGACGTGATCATATTATCTGAGACATGGCTAACACCTAATATATTGGACAAAGAATTCATTGATGACCGCTACTTAGTTTTTAGAGACGATCGTGACCGCATTGCTACAAACAAGCGCGAGGGCGGGGGTGTGCTGATAGCCGTGCTGCGCGGGCTTCGGCCTGTAAGGATATTAACGTGTCCCTCTCCCACTGGCATCGAGCACGTTATGATCCAAGTGCCCGCGTCGCGCTCCAACACTCACCACATCATTAGCGCTGCCTATATACCACCACGCACACAGGACGATGTTTACTTGTCACATCTGTCCACATTAGAAAATATTCTTACGGCTCCCTGTACTGAGTCATTTTATATAGCCGGTGATTACAATCTGCCCGAAATTGAGTGGTCAGGCAGTACTAGTCATGTGAGTACTCAGTCACTAAATAATGTAGGTCGATTTTTGCTAGATTTAATGGCTATTACTAATGCTACTCAATACAACACAATTAAAAATAATTTGGGTCGTGTGTTGGACTTATTTATTAGCAATACTGAATGTCAGATACAGTCCGACATTTTACTGCTGCAGCCTGACAGTCACCACCCTCCATTTACTGTTTTAACCTCCCTAGAGACACCATTCACACCCATGAAGCGTCACTCTACAATAAAATACAATTTCTTTAAAGCTAATTACCAAGAAATTAATGTCGAACTAAATAAGTTGAGCTGGGACGAACTGTTTCTTAATCTCTCCAGTGAACAGGCCGTAGATACTTTTTATGACTATATATACGGAATCGTCAGACTATATGTTCCACTGTCACGTAAAAAATCATCTGCCTTTCCCGTTTGGTTTAGCGCTTCCCTAATTAAAACTTTCAAAAGTAAAGAACGCGCGTGGATAAGATGGAAAAAACTGCGCAACTTATCCGATTACGAAAAGTTCTCTATTCAGCGTAAACGCTTCAAACTACTTTGTGTACAGTGTTACAATAAGTACATGCAAACTGTTGAAGAAAGCATACCTATTAATGTCAAGCACTTCTGGACGTACATCTCTAACCGTAAGAAAGGTTCTGGAATTCCAGCTACCATGCGGTACAAAAATAAATCATCTAACTGCCCTGCTGAGATATGTTCACTGTTTTCTGGCTTCTTCAACTCAGTATACGAGCCCTCAACTTTTGACCCTAACACCTGGACACCCCCAGAAACCCTTGACGAGAATTCCGCATGTATTCCGGATATTTACCTCGAAAAGAGTGTCATACTTAAGGCACTTACATCATTAGACTTAGCCAAAGGAGCTGGTCCGGACGGCCTGCCCCCTTCCTTCTTTATAAACACTGCACAAATCATCTGTGCCCCGTTACACATAATATTTAACAAATGTATCAGGGAAGGGAATTTCCCTTACGTTTGGAAGAGGGCTTTCATCACGCCCATCCACAAAAGCGGTGACAAAGGAAGCGTTGAGAATTATCGACCCATATCTATCTTGTCCACCTTGTCTAAACTTTTTGAGGGTCTGGTGCACAGTCACTTATTTCCTCAGTTAAATCACCTTATTATACCAGAGCAACATGGCTTCGTTAAATCCAAATCCACTAGCACAAACTTAATCATTTTCACACAATTTTTGTTCGAAAACATGGACATGCGCACGCAGGTTGATGCTGTATACACTGATTTTCAGAAAGCTTTTGACAAGGTGGACCATAAATTGCTTCTCGATAAAATCGCTTTCAATGGCATAAGAGGCAACTTACTCAGATGGTTTGCTTCATATATAATTCAGAGGACTCAAAAGGTTGTTATCAATGGATTCGAGTCTGACTGGGTTGTCGTCGAATCAGGTGTGCCTCAAGGATCTGTCTTAGGCCCATTGCTTTTTATCTTGTTTATAAACGACATAAAATCCTGCATAGTCAACTCTAAATTCCTAATGTACGCCGATGACATTAAAATCTATAAGGCTTGCGCGAACTCTCAGGATTGTTTGCTACTACAAGAGGACTTACGCAGGCTATCACAATACTGTCAAGTTAATAAACTTCATCTTAGTCTTCCAAAATGTCACTTTATTTCTTTTACTAAAAACAAAAATACTATTAACTTCCCGTATACCTTGAACGACATACAATTGAAAAAAACTATGTGCACGCGTGATCTTGGCGTGCTACTTGATTGCAAATTACATTTAGACGCCCACATCGACAACATAATTAACAAAGCCTTTCAGATGTATGGTTTTGTCATGCGGTCTTGTAAAGACTTCAAAAAGCCCTCTACTTTTCTCTTCTTATATAAAACACTAGTCCGTTCTCAGTTGGAATACGCGGTACCCATCTGGTGCCCGTACTATGATAAATATAAGCAAGCAATAGAAATGGTTCAGAAAAAATTTCTTCGTGCCACGCACTACAAGTGCTTCCGTACAAGGATTCCCTATGCAGATTTGCTAAAGCATTATAGAATATTGAGCTTGGATTCCAGACGTTCACTGATCATGGTTGTGACGCTGTACGGCATATGCAATAACAAATTTAATTGTACTGAGCTCACGAATAGATTGTGTTACATTGTACCTAGAACTGTTATTCGGCGAGAGATGCGCGCACCTCGACTATTCTACACTGCGCGATGTAGAACGAAGGCCGGGGTGCGAGCCCCTCTCCGCCGACTTTTAGAAACATAACTCACAATTCACTGATTTCGATATTTTCGCGCTGTCGCAATCTAAATTTAAAAGAATGGTTTCACAATCTCTTGCAAGTCGCCCTTAAGTCGGATGTTCTCGTCATCCACTTCCTTCAATTCGTTGGTATATGTATAGTGTTTTTGTTTTACATATTATGTGCTTTTTATTTTTTCTCATAATTAACACGCGTTCGTTATCATACTCCCATGTCACTTCGTGGACAATAGTGTGGGTTATACGTTTTCTCGACTGTAATATAACTACTTTTTGTAAATGCTGTAATGTATAACTGTTTTTTGTCCCAAATAAATAAAATAAAATAAAATAATTGCGGGTGACTTTAATATTGACCTATTAAAACAAAACAGTGTAACATGCGATTTTGAGAACTTATTATTAATGTACAATATGACTTTAGCTGTAAGAGAACCGACTAGATTGATAAGTAAAACTTGTATAGATAATTTTGCTCACAACTTCAAAAAACCATGTAAGACGGAAGTGTTAGAATTGGCTTTGTCAGATCATACGGCGCAACTGATGATGTTCCCTACTAAGAGAATACCTGTAATTAAGATATGGAGAAAACGAGCTCGCGATTTTTGTGATGAAAATATTAAGAAATTTATTGAGTGTCTTAGTAATTACTCGTTTTCCGAGATATATGCAGAAACTGACCCCAACAGGGCATATAACTTTTTTATCGAACATTTCCAGCTTTTGTATAACCTCTGTTTTCCATTCAAAACTATCACTATACATGTGAATAGAAAACAAAAATGGATATCACGTGGATTAAAGAAATGTAGTATCAAAAAGCGGCAGCTATTATGGCAGTATAGATTTAAGCCATCGATTAAAACAAAAAACATTTTTATTAACTATTCAAAATTACTTTAAAAAAATATTAGACTTACAAAGCGTTCATAAAACAATTATAAAATTAAATCCTCTGATAATAAATGTAAAGCTACGTGGCAAATAATAAATGATTTAAGATTAAATATCCCACATGACATTATAAATAAAATTAATGTAAATAATAATACAGTTTCTGATCCGAACGTTATGGCCAATGCCTTTAATAATTACTTTATTGACAAAATAAAGCCCATATCAAGTCGTGGCAAAGAAGTAACATCGAGGATTGTAGGCACGATGGATTCTATGTTTATGGCCCCATGCGTACCAAACGACATACATAAAATTATTTCCGAACTGAAAAAAACGAACAGCGTAGGTTTTGATGACATTTCAACTAAAATGATTAAAATTTGTAATCGACATATTTGTGGACATTTGAGTCATCTTTTAAACTTGTGCATTAGTAACGGTATCTTTCCTGATAATTTAAAGCTAACTATTGTAAAGCCGCTATTCAAAAAGGGTGATAAAGAATTATTAGAAGCTTATAGACCTATTGCACTGTTATCAATTTTTTCTAAAATTTTTGAAAAGTATATTTATAACCAACTATACGCCTATTTAGAATCTAATAAACTATTATGTCAGGAGCAAAAAGGTTTCAGAAGAAACAAAAGTATTAATTTAGCGATATACGATTTTTACAAAACAGTAATTACAAACGTTGATAAAAGGACTCCAATATGTGCAATATACTGCGATATGACCCAGGCCTTTGACTATGTGGACCACCGAATACTTTTAAATAAATTAGAGTCTTATGGTATACGAGGCAATATTCTGGATCTACTGAAGTCCTATCTCTCTGACAGATCTCAGATGACTACTATATCTAAGATTAATATTATGACTAAGCATCAAGAATCTTACCTATCTGAGTCGCGTAACATTACTTTTGGAGTACCACAAGGCAGCGTACTAGGCCCGCTTTTATTTATCATTTATATAAATGATCTGCCTAAATTTACCACCCACCCAATGTCCCTATTTGCAGACGATAGTACTGTATCTGTACAATGTAGGACAAAGGAACTGTATCAAGACGACATAAACAATTGCTTGGATTCAGTTATCAACTGGCTAGATAATAACAATCTTAAAATAAATTTATCTAAAACTCAAGTTATGCACTTTGGTCAGAGAGCTCAGTCTCATAATCTTAATGTAAATTACGACAATAACCCTATAAACGAGGTAGAATCAGCGCAATTCCTAGGACTAACCATCGATAGGCAGTTGAATTGGAAGGCGCACATATCAAAATTATGCAAGAAAATCAGCAGTTCTGCATATGCTATGTACAGATTGGCTCCAATAGTAAACATCGATGCTTTACTCACGGCCTACCACGGCCTTGTTGCCTCTGTCTTACGGTATGGGATAATCTTTTGGGGAAACTCAACAGATAATGCGATGGTTTTTAAGGCGCAAAAGCGTTGTATTCGAGCCATGTTTCGCTTGGACTCCACTGACTCTTGTAAACCGTTCTTTATAGCACACAAAATTTTAACACTTCCTTCACTGTACATATTGGAGATAGCACTGTTTGTACATAAAAACCCTCATCTATTTAAACAGTTATCTGATGTGGTAAAAAGGAACAGGCGCAAACTTAATAGTAATAGACTGTGTCTACATAGAGTTAAAACAGCTCTGGCAAGAAAAAGCGTATTATGTATGGCGCCAAAAATATATAACAAAATCCCTAATGATATCAAAAATTGTAATGTAAAAGTATTTAAAAATAAATTGAAAATAATTCTGGCCAATAAATGTTATTATAGTATTCATGAATTCCTCAATGATAATAATTTTAATATTTAATAATTGTAATTATAATGCTTAGTTGTATTATTTTTTTAATGTTTAATTGCTTGAGATTTACTTTATTTTTATTTATCTAATACTAATTTGATTATGTTGATGTTTTTTATGACTAATTTGATGTGTTTATGTTTAATTCTTAATAATTTATCTACCTAATTTAATAATTTTTGCGTGCCGTGTGCCACGGCAAAACATGCTGTACATAATATTTTATTGAACATCTTGTTACCTACCATGTTTTTATGCAAATAAATGATTGATTGATTGATTGATTGATTGAAAGACACAGCAGCGCAAAGACGTCGGATACAGACGTGTGTCGCTTTAAAGCGAATGTTCTCAGTATACCGCCATGACAAAATTATAAATAGTGTACCCGACAATTAATACGGAAAATCTATTGTGATTAGTGCATATCTTAAACAATAAAATTTTTCATTCTTAATGCAACTTACCCCGAGTTGCATTAAGAATGACTAGTTGTGTTAACTCATTCGGGAATGTTATTTGATTTTACACTAGTATAGAAGTCAACGCCCTTTGATTGTTATGGACATTTCCTAAATGTTCGCATGCCAAACGTATGTACAACTTTATTTATTACCAACATTATTGACCGCTTCTGTCGAAGACTCACGCCAGCCGACAGTACTGAGGACTGGAAAGGTTCCATGCACCTACCGCTACCTGCCTAAAACCCTCCTGGCGCCCTTCTTTGTTTAGTATCTATGTAAGTCGTAATTAAGTTTTAGTGCCATACTGCCACTGCCTCTTAGGTTGACATATCTTATTGGTAGTACCTATTAGTATAGGTACTATTTTTCTTGACAATTTGTTTTTTTTTTTGACAATTGCGAGTGAAGAATTTCACTGTCTATAAGCACGGACAGAATTAGCCAACACCCGCAATTGTCAAAGGCAGCCTTAATTTACTCGGAACCAACCGTGACCAAAAAAAAAATTGTTAAGTAGGTAGTAGAAAGTTAATAAAGGTCTGAAAGTTATGGAATAAGTAGCAGTCTGCGTTTGCTGTTATTTACATTTTCAGTATAGATACAGACGCCAGCACATCAATCTACTACAATCTGTCAATTTTCTTCTATAGATTTTCAAACTTTATCGGTAAAGCATTAAGGTTCAAGATTGATTGGGAAAATTTGACAGTTTCGGGTAGCTTGACCTGCTGGCGTCTGTACCTAACATAAGGATATCACGATAAACGTTATTAATTTGTTATTACCTAAATAAAAACCCTTCTATTTAAATTATGTTGCATTGATACCCACTATAATATATATGTATATACCTACGTATAATTGTTATTATTATTTTAAGACCTGTAATTTTAATTAAGATATACTGAAGTAGGTAAATACTCATATCACCTTTTAACGTTATGTATCTAGCCATGTTTGTTTTGTAGCCTAATATCAACACATAAGTACATACATAGTACCAACCACGCGCAAACAGCCTGCTACACAAGGCCTACCCCAAGGGAGCGATATACAGCGGTCATACTGCGAATATTAACATGCGTGCCAAGCTTATCAGTAATACCTACGGCACGACCTACAGATGATATACCTACAGGCTAGTCAGCCTATTATCTCTTTCAGACCGGACAACAGTCTATAGCTGGGTAATTTGTACTGAGTAGGGACACAGACACAGTTACTATGTCGGGTTCGATTTCGAGTCTACACAGATGCATTAAACGAAGCTATTTCCATCTACCGTACATGATTACAAATGTCCCTAAACAGAGAGTGTCAGTACCAGGAAAAATTACAGGCTTAGCCTCTGCTAACAATTGATTTCTAAACTATATAATAAATGATAACCATGGCGTTTCCTATAAAAATTACAATTATTAAGTACAATAATAGCTATTGGGCGAATTTCATCAGCAGTGAAAGAATAGCGCTAGATTAAAAAAATACTTATACACATTTTGTGAGCCTTTTCCTACCACAAGTACCTAGTAGTCCTAGTACCTACATCAAGTACCTACTTCAGATGGTGAGTCACATTTCATGTTCTTTCCTAATCAATACTGAAGTAAATAATGATATCCGCGTAAATCAAAGCAGACGCTCCTTGTTCATAACAATCCATTGTTTGCCATTGTCTGCTCATAATGGAAGCGCCTATTAATCATAAGTTTGAAAACGTAAGGAGTTTTACATTCTGCTGTGATTTATTATTGATTTGCCTAGAAAGAGAAATGGAAAACGAAAAACGCTTGTTCTCTTTTAAAATGAAGTTGGGAAAAGCTGTCCAGTTGAAACTTTGTCACTTTGTTTCATCAAAACATTTTCCCTGAACTACGTTAGAAAAAGAAGTCCTTACACTGTCGGTGTTTCCTGTATTACCCATTCACCATGGCAACGATAAAATCGTAAATAAAAGATTAGATTACGAAGCGCGCCAGACAATGCTTGCACGCTGAATTAAATTAGGGAAGCCCAAAAGTTGTCTTCATGGTTGATCCTTATTACATTTTCTGATTCCCTATGGTTTATGGGTGAATAATTTAGTGACATAGAGACAGAAGCTACGGGTTGACGTAATGTTTTGTTTAGAAATTACGACAATCGCGGTAGGAGCCGGGTCTCTGTTAAAAATTACACTAAATGTATTTGTACATACACATTCTCTTTTTCAACTCGTGTCGAGGTCGACCCAATACTGAGTTGAGGTACGCCCAACACTCCATTATTTTCGGTCTTAGGCTGTATCCTACTCTTTCCTGCTAAGTACCTTGACCAGAGGGGAAAATCTCGTAATTTTTAGAACGTTCGCGCCTCTAATTTCCCACAAGTTTTTGATATTGATTGTCGCTGAGATGAGATTGCAACTACATTTTAAACGTTTTTAATTTCGAGAATTGGCCTTCAGGTCGTCAGTCCATCTTGCGCTTTGCCTGCCGACGTATTTACAGGTAGTTTTGGGTCTCCATTCTACATCCTCTTCTCCAGTCTCCATCTGTCCTTATACCTATTATTATGGTAGCCTGCCCACTTTTTTTTTTTTTTTTTTTTTTTTTTTTTTTGAGGATGGGAAATCATCAAATGACCCCTCCCGCTCTGGGTGGAGCAGAAGGGAGTGTCAGACTCTTACTGACTAAAACCCACCCGTGTTCCTTCCTTAGCCCTTTATGTTCCAGGGCAGCGGTAACCCTTTCGGACAATCCCGCTACCCTGGCAGGCTTCGGCCCTATGGGGCCCCGTCACTCATGCTGACATCTCTTTGAGGCGCGCGTGGAACACATACACGCCGTCCGGCACGGGCCTGGTCCTGATCGGACGGTGAGTTACCCATTACTCACCGCCCGCAGGCCCGCGCCTACGGTGGCCGGGAGTCGTCACGCGGCTCCCGACGCCCGGAGCGTCTCCCGCGGCGGCTGAGGCGTGAGGTGCGCAAGGCGCGTTCTCTCGCCCACCCCGCCACCTCCTTCGCTAGCATGACTGCTTCGCAGAAGGAGGTGACTGCCTCCCACTCCCTCTCGCCCCGGACCATGGCTTGAACCAGGGCCGGACGCGAGAGGTCGCCGCCGCTGCCGATCGCCTCTACGAGGACACGGCGGTGCTCTGCCCAAGCAGGGCAGACCTCCACCGTATGCTCCACCGTGTCCTCTGGGCGATCCTGACAGTGGTGACACCCGGGCGTCTCCTCCCGCCTGATTATGTGCAGGAACCTCCCGAAACATCCGTGTCCGGAGAGGACCTGCGTCAGGCGGTAGGTGAGAACGCCGTGACGTCTCTCTAGCCACTCCTCAAAGAGGGGTCTTACCGCCGCTATCGTGGCGTGCCCTGCGCTGGGTTGCGATAGTCGCTCCTTCCATGCCGCCATGAGATCGCGCCGGAGGTTCGTCCGCTCCGCCGCAGTCTGCCGCGGATGCGGAGTTTCCCCCCGGCGTAGTGCCTCCGCGCGCCAATCATACAGGCGCGCGAGCACTATCGCCTCCAGATCCCAAGGCGGCAGTCCGGCAAGGAGGCTTGCTGCCTCGCCCGAGATCGTGCGGTAGCCCCGGATTAGCCTTATGGCTACCACCTTTTGGGGCGCGTTCAGGTAGTGTGCGGCTCGTAGCCGCAGTGAACGCGCCCATACCGGGGCCCCATATAGGGCCATGGACCGCACGACCCCCGCGTAAAGCCTCCGGCAGGAGGCGTTTGGCCCCCTCAGGTTGGGCAAGAGCCGCTTTAGGGCGGCCCCGGCCCGTTCCAGTTTGGGGGCCAAACGTCGGAAGTGCTCGACGAAGTTCCATCGGCTGTCGAGGACGAGACCCAGGTACCTCATCGTGGTCTCGACGCCGATGTGAACCCCTCCTACCACTAGTTGGGATCCTGGAGGTGGCCCGTACCGAGGCCCATGAAAGGACATGGCCTCGGACTTGTGCAGTGCCACCTCGAGACCCAACCGCCGGATCCTTTCCACGACTATCGCAACCCCGCGTGTCATCGCGTCAGCCGCCGCCTGATGCGACCTCCCCTGCGCCAGGACCAGCGTGTCGTCAGCGTAGCAAACTACGCTGACGCCTTCAGGGAGGTCGGCCCGCAGCACCCAGTCGTAACCGATGTCCCACAGAAGCGGCCCCAGAACCGATCCCTGTGGGACACCGCACGACATCTCTCGCCGGTTCCAGTTCCCGTCGCGACCGGGGTAGATGACGGCTCTGTCCGTCAAATACGCCCCGACTACTCGACGGAGGTAGGTCGGCACCCGGTGATACCGGAGTGCCTCCCCAATGCAGCTCCAGGGCAGGGTGTTGAACGCGTTGGCGATGTCGAGTGACACCGCCACGACCACCCCACCCCGGGACACCGCGTCCCCCGTCGTGAGGGCTCTCACGCGCATGATGGCGTCCACCGTAGAGCGCCCCTTGCGGAAGCCAAACTGGCAATCCGCAAGATCCGGCCCAGTCCTCACCAGGTGCCCGACGAGGCGGCCCGCAATTACTCTCTCAAAGAGCTTGCCGACCTCGTCGAGCAGCACTATGGGCCGGTATGCGGACGGAGAGTCCGCAGGGCGCCCCGGCTTCTGAATGAGGACCAGCTTCCCCGTCTTCCAACGGAGCGGAAACTGGCCTCTCTCCATACATGCGCTTAAGAGCGCCTCCAGTCGAGGCCCGAGAGCCGTCGAGGCCAGGACCCAGGCTTTACCCGGCAAGCCGTCGGGTCCTGGGGCGGTGTTTTTGGCCTTCAGCCTGCCAACCGCCGCTCTCAGATCTACCCCGGTCACTTCAGGGGTGTCGTCGTCGCCTTCCGCGTGGTCCGCTTCGGGCACCGCCAGTGGCGGAGCCATAGGCGGGGGAGTATGCTCCCCCCGTGAAGGGAACAGAGCGCTCACCACCTCCTCCACCAGCTGAGGGCGGAGACTCTGAGTCAGTGGGGGGGCCCAGGTGCGGAGTTTATTCCGCACCATTTTGTAAGGGCGCCCCCATGGATCTCTGTTCAGAGTCTCCAGCATCTCCTCGCGGGCCGCATCCTTGGCCCGCTGGACAGCCTCTCGGAGGGCGGTCTTCGCCGCTCTGTACCCCTCGTACAGCTCCGCCTCTGTGGCTTCCGCATCCGGAGGGCGGATGCGGAAGCCTGCCCACTTCAGGTACACATTACGTGGAACTAATTAATTGCTTTGATGAAACTAATTTTACCCCCATGGGAAGAAGGCGTGAAATTATGTATGTAAACTCAATTTAACTAAACTTAATCTTATCTTAATCTGGGATCAAATTATAAGCACTTCGTTCAATTCGACCGAAAAGCGTTGAGATCAGCTAGTTAAGACTATTATAATCTAAGTAGCTTCTCAGATACACTACTAAGAAACTTAGAGAATACCTGGAAATCTCACTCAGAAACTGTCCGTATCACTGTTTGATATGCAAAGTTTCTATTCTGTCTATCATCATCAGTCTGCGACTAGATGTGAGAAGTTATCTAGATGAAGATAACTTCTCACATCAATCATACTTAACCATTCCAGATTGTCAGTGTCATAACTTATTTTTGTTATTCACAATACAACTTCAATAATTAGACATGAGGTTAATTCAACATTGTCTTTAATCACACTTCGGAAACATATTACCGTTTGTTTATGTTTAGGTACAGACACCAGCACATCAAGCTACTACAATCTGTCAAATTTCTTTAGTAGATTATTAACTTTATCGCTAAAGCATAAGGTTCAAAGTTGATTGGGAAAATTGGACAGTTTCGGGTAGCTTGATGTGCTGGCGTCTGTACCTAAGAACGGATTTACAATGTAATTCCCTTGTCGTACCTACCACAACAGAATGGCGCGCGTAAAGTAGGAGTACCTACCTACTTTCTTACACTTAACTTAAATCAATTAATTTTCATAAAGTACATATAAAAGCCTTTCATTAGAATGCTTACTTAGGTATACAATATATAAAACAACTAACTATTTACACGCAGTACTAAATTAAATGACTAGGTAACTAACTACTAAACAAATAAATTCAAAAAGTATTTTTCTTGAATTCTGGATTTGTGAATAGTCATCATAACACAAAAATAAATGAAGTCGCGAAAACACGGCAAAGTCAAGCTTAAATTATTTATTTATTTAGAAAGAAAGAAGTAGTATTTATTATGACTCGCACAGGAAGATCACAAACTAAATTAAAACACAATCATCAAAATATAAAAAAGAAAATTATATAAAAATAAAATAAAAAACATAAAGTCCTGTCCAATGTGCACAGTAAAATATGTACAGTCCAACGTGTACGAAGCCAAAAGGCTCCTATCACAGCATGATGCTGCGACATTTAACTTATTTTTACACTTGACTTACCATACAACATAACATTCAACGACATTTGACTTATTTTGCAGCATATTTCAAGTAGCCCATTAAAAGGTACTTTATGACGTCAAAAACAAGAAAATAAAATTGATTCTAGTTGGCCTTTCCAAAAGATAGTGTTGCTTGGAGATTGAGCAAACACCTCCATCCGATTTTGACCTCAACAATTTAATTTTTATCAAAAAAGAATCTTGCATCCAACTCCATAGTAGGAACAGTACAATCATTGTATCACAGCAAAACAAAGCAACGACAACAACCGCGACCTTTCAATTAGCTGGCTCGTCTACAAGTTTACTTCAGCCAATTACAAGAACTTAGCAAACAGACGCCCAGTTCTGTAGTACCTACCTAGCTAGGCACAGTGTAGGTTTAGTCCATTTTAGATCTCACATCACCCTGTTTCCGAAAGTTTAGTAATATCGTAGAATCTATCTAAGTTACATACCTAATCTATGAATAATTACTACTTACGTGATCATAATTCTTGTCAAATCTCATTACAAGTTTAATCAACCAATCACTAGGCTAGGTAACAGCTAGCCATAGATTTTTCAGTTTGCTAAATAATTGTGAGATACGTACTGTAAGTATGTATACCATATTAGGGTGTACGGTACTCGCCATTCCCCATGCGGGTAGGCAAAAACTACAGAATGCCACCTGCTACGATTCTCACATAATCCTTTTGCCTCTTCCACGTACAATGTATGCAGGCAGCAAAACTTTACTGCCTGTATGTGTTCGTGTGTGACAATGTAAGACACAATATACTCTATTGTGTGTAACAACAATGTAACTACTTTATAAATCAGTTCCCAGTACAACAATAGAGTATCAAAGGCAAAGCAAACAAACGACATAGTCCTCCTCCAATTTGCATGGTCTTCAAGTTTAGGTCACCAATTACAGTGAGTAAACAGGCAACGGCGGAGTTTAGTTAACGTATCGCTTCACGTTTACTTGTCAAGGGCTCTCGTTAACCCGAGGCTTCTAAGTTTTAACCTGTGGGTTCGAAAATGTACGGGGTATTAATTTGTAAGGAATCGCTAGTAAATAAGTAAAAAAAGGACCTTTGAAAGGCGGAGTAGGGGCCAAAGCCAAGTCGCAGAGACCCTTTACACAATTTTAAATAACGAGGAGTCACTAACTGACGATTATCCCTGTATGCACCATGCAAGTGCACCCAAGGACAACCCCCAGTTGATGCAGGACTATTGCAGAACGTGGAAACAAAATATACTACATACTCCTATTTAATAACAAAATGTCTCATTCTAAATTCTTATTTTACATACATTATTGTCACACGATATCGGCCGTCTTAGAAACGAATTAAATCTCAATTTTATGGTCTGACAGCTAGATATGTTACCCTAATCAATAACAAAATATCCTATCTCTTTAAAATAGTAAAACAATATTGAAACTTTTATATTTTATGGGAAACAGACCGGCACTTATGGCCAGTCATCAGTAGAAAGCGATATTTTACGCCACTTAAGATGCAATATTTTGTACGAATTCTGGGAAAGCCGAGACCCTTGAATGCAATGCACAATTAGCCAGACATCTGGCTAGCATGAGATGGATCCGTGGGAGCGACCGCCAGTACCTGAACGAACCTTTTGTAAACGGAGGCTGAGCTAAGCGTGCTATTTTTTAGAATGTGGGAGACTGATGTAATAAGTGAGGGCAGTCGGTGTCGAACCGCTTTAGGATACGGACTTCCTAGCCCAGGCTAGTTAAGTTAGGAGATTTAGGGAATATCAGGAGGCTATGTCCGAGTGGGCTGTCGTGAAATAGCGAGTATTAGTTATTAAGTTAAATATAGTTGGGTTGGAGCCCACATTAGGCTAATCTAGTATTTAAAGTGGTGAGTGTGTTTGTTGGTGTGACTAAGTGAGTCGTTATTATAATAATTATCCTAGGCTGATAATCGTATTAAAGTTCCTCTAACTAAACAGGCGGATACATGTTGCTGGAGAGTTTATTGCGCCTATTCTTTTCCCCAGCTAAACACTAGGCAGTAGTAAAGGGCGATATAGCTGAGCAGCCATTAACGATGATTTATTCCAGCAAGGATATAAAGCATCTAAACGATGGTTATTAATCATTCATGCTATTTTCTCTTATATTATGTGTCCATCTCCTAATCCTTACCTTGATTGTTATTTGTCAATTTTGTTTGGCTATAGGAATAAGGAGAAGGCCTTCCGCTATACCTGACTTTGAGCTTTAATGCTCCTACCTTTTGAGGACTGTTAACGACCTCATGAAAGGCAGAATCGTAAAAATCACAGATCTTTTGGACCAAACTAGGCTACATAGCCAACCTATAATTAAATGGTTTACCAAACGTTATTGATGATTTCTGCTTCCAAAAAGGTCTCGCCACAGAACAATTGCGTGAGGCTTGTTGTATACACATTTTCGGGAGAGGGGGTAGGCTCCACTAAGTACCTCAAACTGGTTTGATGTTGAATGTTTCCTAACTGTGAATTCCCATTATTAACATCACCTTGCATCCCATCCTCATCCCCAAGCTTTCTAAGTCGGGATGAGGCACATTAGTTCATGCGGATTCATTTCTTATAGCGGTGGGAGGGTGCCCAAGTCTGGTGTCGAAGCCCTACAAGAGTACGCGGTGGATTAGGGCGTACTCCCTTTCCCGCAGGGAGAGCCGATCTTAACTGTAATATTTCATATAATTAGGAAAAACGAAAATTTTATCAGCCTAGGGTAAATTAGGAACAGTCACACTAGGCTATGGGTTTGGGTGGCTATAGTGGATCGGTTGCCTTGAACTATGGAAGGTCTATGTCCTCTGCCTGACCAATGATAATATAATATTCACAGATGAAATAGCAGGGGGTGACTTGCACACTCAATAATGGCCCCCGAAAACGGTCGCTAGCACACAGTGTCGTAGCAACAAGGGGAAAATATGTCCTGAGGTGCTTGTAGGAGTGGAGATGTATTTCACGGCTATCAGGACAATCCCGGAAGTACGGTCAAGTTCCGTACCAGCATCTACTTCCTTCCTCTGAGCACATTTGCTCTTGCGAATCTCCACTCAAGCTAGCCAATAAAGGCAAGAATGAAGTGAGAGCTCTGTTCCTCGGCAGTATTCACTCCAACCGGCCAATAAAGGCAAGCCAGAGGTGAGGAACAAGACTTCACCCGGGAGATAAGGTCCGTGGGGTCGCTACTGCCCAACAGCTCGCCGCCACATGCTGCCCTGCGGGTTCCTGTATCTCTCTTGGTCTGGCTCCTCACCCTAGACCTGATCCGGCAAATTAAACTCTTCCGTCACAGACCTAGAGTTTAGAGCGCGCAAGCTCCACCACGACGTCAACGTAGAGATACGGCGGTGGGGTTATTATTATTATTATTGGGGATTAGCAATATTGCATTATGACTGTATTCCTCACAGTTTACCGAACGATTTTATTAGACAAAAAAATTATAAAATTAATATCATAGGTATAACCTATTGAATGACTGTTTCATGATATATCAATCAATAGGGTTATATTAACTTAGACGATTGTATTGATAATTTTAATGATTATAATTCTGTAAATACATACACGGTCGCAAATCATATTTTGTTCAACATACAACCTGACATATGTAGACCTGCAAATTGCAAAAAAAGTAAGAAAATTTGAATTCCGTGGGCTACCCTGGCGCTCCCCTTGAAAAGCATCAGAAGTCTTAGATATACGAGTACCCAACACCTACCTAATAGCTTAATAACTTGGTAGCGCTATTTCTTCATGCTTAGTCACGAATGAAATATCTCTAGTTATGTAGTTTGCGTATCTAGTTTTAGTGCCGTCTAGCCGCAACCCTAAATGGAAAACAATGTGAAGACATTGTTTTCCCTTTAGGGCCCTATATAGGGTCCTAGGGGACCTATATTCAGTAGACTAGGTATTTACAAAGGTATTTGAATATCACAAAATATCCAATAGGTACTGAAATAAAGTATTTATTATTTTATAAACATTAAAACGATTGAATACAACATATATAACGCAACTAACTATTTACACAAGGTAATAAATTAAATAACTAACTAGACAATATTAAAGAACTAAACATACACATAAATACAAAAAAATCCTTTTGATTTTTGGTCACTTAGGCGTCGAAGTACTCGTCCGCATCGCTGTCATCCGGAAAGGAGCCCAGAAGACTGGCAGCATTTGAACGTTGAATGGCAATGCTAGTAATTCTTTGGCCAAATTACGAGCCAGTCCTCCGGCCCCGTGAAGTGTCGGCCAGACGGCGAGAAAATTCCGTAAAAAGGAGACGCACACTCGGGCCCCACGACCCGAGCGTTTCGACCCCAAACGGCTCAAAACTCTAGTTAGGTACCCAATACTAAGATTGCATTCCCTGATGTTACACATATCCACCCATCTTGTTGACTTCTTCGTCAACTGGCGAGTGTTTAGTTTTCCTATTTTCAGTCTATTAATTTTGTTGGACCTGCATTCTCGTCTCAGCGCATTTACCTACTGATCATTGTGCAACTCGATTGATAGAAATTGACATGCGCCATTTTTCAGGGTTTCGTATCTGAATAGACCAATAAATCTTTTATGTTTATATTCTAGCAAAATAAGGCTAACCACAAAAGCTTGTTGTTCTTGTTCTCTAAATTTTTCATCAGAGCACCCTTCATCAAACAATGTGCCCGTTCACCATAGCACCTGTGTTTCATACATTTCACACATAGAAAGTTATTTCTGAAGTAATTACGCACTCGTGCGCGCAATATAATTTTATTGGAAAGCCCTTCGGTTATGTTTTAATTGCTGAACAAAGGCAGCAGCCGCATTCAATAATTAAACACCCCCGTTATATCTTTATGATACTATCTTTTTCCGTATCAAATAAAATGTAGGGAGCAACTTTATTACAAGCAAAGAGGTTATTTTTCTCTTTTCGCAATATTTTAGTGCCTTCTTCGATAGCTGGTAGTATGGGAAAGTGGGGTAGAACCTCTCGATTCTACCCCACTTTCCCATACTACCAGCTACGCTAGGGCAAATATTTAATAAAACACAAAATAGGCTGTATTTAGGTCGTTTTATAAATCACTTACTTTGTAGACGAAACACTTTTTTCTAAATTCTAAATAATATAAAATAATCATTAGATACATAAAAGTTATGTTTTTACGGTATTACTCCGGGGCTTGTCCGAAATCGGGTAGGTATACTTACCCAAAAGTGCCTCGGGTTTCGAACCTGTAGGAATAGCCTTCATGGGCGTAACTCTTACTTTTAAGACATTGTACCCATGCAAGGTACCTTACCTATCATTTTATTTGAAATATAAGCATATTTCAAATAAAATGATAGGTAACTAATAGATATACTAATTAGTAGTTACCCGCTATTACCCCGTACGATTTTGCCCCAAACACACTTTAAAGAGACAAAGAAACTAAACACATGGCAATTAAAAACTTAACTTTTATTCATTGACATTTTAATGCATACCTTATTTTTGCTAGAATATAATTTTCTCTTACCTTGATAATGGAGTATAAAGAAACACCTGTTTAATCCTAGAAATATAACATCTATTCACCATAAAACATCTTATTTTAAGTAGCCTATTTAGTATATATTAGCTGTCACAGTCAGTATTTTTGGGTAGTTATCAACATTAGGCTTGCTGATTTGTATCTCAGTTTATCTCCTAAACTGACTTCATCGCGTGGTACCCACTTCAGTTGAGTTTACACGTAGTGAAATCAGTTTATGACACGTGTTGAAAATGAACGCCTATTTATTTCCTCCAGAACCTATCCAGTTTCCGTCACCAAAGCTTAATTTAATTTCTCAAGAACAATACCTACCTGTAATTCCACGCCTGAAGCTGGAAGTAATATATTCAACATATTGCTAAGAATAAACATAGAATAAACACATATAATAGACAGCATATACTCCATATTCTCGCGTGTTCACTTGTTTATACGGAGAAATAAAGGCGTGAATCACCCACGCGTAGAGCTATAGACACAACATTGTGTGAGTGGGTCCGTGAACAATACTTATTACGTTTGGGACCGCTCTGCGAGCTCTGTTGACCTGTAGTTCGAGGTTGACCTACTTTAAATATATACTCCCCTTTTTAAATGTCCCCCTGACTTATCTCTGCCGTTTGACTGGAAGTAATTTCGGAATAGTTAACGGTATACTAGCGAGTTCTTTGCAATTGTAAATAGAGAGACGTGATAAGTACTCGCATGAATCAAGTGTAAGTAGTGAAGGTATTTCGTATTCTATCTAGAAAAACGATGTTAAGTAAAGGCATTTGCCAGAAATAAACAGAATGAAGTATGGAGGAAAAGCTAACTCCAGACAAAAACACCGTGCTGTCAAAACACCACATGATATTACTATCATGTGGTGTTTTTGTCAACAATTAATTACTTAGAATACGGACCAAAAAACACCAGGATCGCATTTACCAAGTTCCAGAGACATAAAACTCCAAGGATTTTTGAAGCGAAACCTAACATTAGCGCACTTTTCAAGTTAGGCTCACGCTTGCTAGACTGCCTCATGTTTAACACATTATGATGTTATCGTTCGCATGTTTCATAAAGAATGTTCACATTAGCGTAACCACAGCACAGTTGCTGAGTACTTTGTCCTCACAGTTCCCATCGCCGCCTGTTTTGGCGATAGGAACTGTGAGAGGTATGTGGTTGATTGTGAGCGAGGAGCGAGGACCTAAGTATTACACTCTTCCATTCGTTATTACACCATGTTTTGTATCCGCTGCCGTTTGATTGAATTAATTAGCAACGACATAGGCAAATATTTAGTAGTCTCTATAGTTTCGAATTCATTTTTTTAACACCCAATAGAAAAACAGAACTGACGATTTTATGATTAAGTATTTGGAACTTTACTTATCACTGCACTCCGATTATTTTATTACAACCATTCCAAACACCAAAAGTAATCGCAGAATGCATCAATAATGAATCTTAAATCCTTCCCAACCAACCTCCGAAACCGCTCCCGATCGCACCGCAGCTCAAAACTCGGCAATATGTTGGTCGGGACCATTTGTCATGTGTCAGCGACTCAGCGCACGCGGGGTCTGACCGCTAATGGATCTCCAGCAAAATATACGTCACGTTAAACAAGGCCTAGTTCGGTAAAAATCTAACGTAAGCAGATCCCTAAGCAACCGCTCCCGTTTCACCATTCATTTCTCCATAGACAACTATATGCTTCGAAATTTAAATTGACACTTGTCTGTGGTTTCTAAGGGTATTTCGGTATCTGTCTATTGTGAGAAGTCTGGGTATTACGCATAGGCGCATCGGTGAACTATAACTTAACTTTAGTCATCGCCTAATGGTAGGTGAAATGTTTTATAAACTTAGTAACTGCGTAATATTTACGCATTATCTACATTTAGGTGTCCCCTAGTGTTAGGGAAAACAGGCATAAGTATCAAGAACCGTACCGCCTACAACTTTGATGTGCGTTATTAATTGACGTCGCTCCTCGCCCCGTCAGCTAGATACCTACTCTACATCCGTGGCGAAGATTTCAAGGGGTAAAGAATGATGTGGTTGAAGGGAAAAGGGATGTGTGATGGATGTCGTTTTAGAAAACAGGGAAAGGATTGTGTTCGTAGTGATTTATGAGCCGTGAGTTGAAATATTTGTACCCAAAATTGTGCTTAAAAGTGTCTCCTGGCATATACCGAGGATGTATAAAATTACATGTTCTGGTGAAATGACTAGTAAACAGACGAGCTGCTGAAAAGCTTTTACCGCTCTTCTATCATTTCCATTTGGAGGAGACAGTACGAGTAATAAGAACCGACGTCGCGACGCTACCAGATAATATTGTCTTTGTTTCATCTCTGACGTAAATTTTTGGCAACATTTCATACAGCAGAAAGCTGCAATTTGACACAGTCCCAAAATATTCCGTCAATTTGACCCCAGAGCAATCTAAGCTGAACCTTCTCATATCACTGCAGCTTCACTACAAAAACTAGGACACACAATAATACCTCTACCATCGTACTATTAAGTACAGGTAGGTACTTTAAATTGAAGTAAGTATAACGTTGACTGTTTGGTACTTGGTAGAAGTTCTGTATCGACCTCCTGCAACTCGCAGGTCGTTACTAAAAAGTTTTAAGTACACTACGACTGTGTTATTGTCACTGCACCGTTTATGCTTATGTATGAGTTGTGTGTGAACGGGAGCGAGCTGTGGTGGCTGTTTTTGTTCACAGGAGGGGGTAAAAATAATGTTGCGGATGTATTGTGGATTTTCTTTGATTTTTTTCAACGACGAGGAGAGAGGAGTCACGAACAATAGATGATAGACGTATTTTAATAGTCGGGGAATTATCAAAAGTTAAGAGCACATTATATAATGCAACCTACCACTACCCATCACAAATTTTAAACAATGATGCGTAGGTAAACTTACTTTTGTTTCTGCGCAAAAAAAGAAAAGAATATTACAGTTCTATGTTCCTAACTTTTAAAAAAGCTTTTGCAAAAACGTCTTCAGGGACCAGTATACCGAGAAGATTTGCGGGGTAGTTGCGTAACACACAAACAGTAGGAATGGCTTTCATTTTGACAGTGCAACAACATTCATTGCTATTTAGGTATCTACGTTGTTGGCAAACAACTTTTTCGAACATATAAAGCAATTCTGCTTCATATTATGTTAGAATTGATTCAGATTGTGATTGGTAGTGTTACGCAAGTAGTGTGCTGGGTACGTTAGGTTCACACTACTATCAACTACTATTACGAGTCTTAGTAAGAATACATTCGGTATTTCTATTCTCAGCCTCTTCTCGCCACCTCTCATACTTTACACCCTTTTTTATCGTATGAACTGAAAAGCATATAGTTGAAAACTTGTATCGATAAATAGCGAGCGCCGGCGGCAAATCTTTAACACATTTCCTTTGCTTATCGTTATATAGTTCAGTTGTGAACCTAGGAGTTTGCACGTGTAGTTTTGTAACAACTTCGAGTAGCATGTATATGGCAGATTGTTTTGTTTAAATATAAATAGTAAATTCGATTTGCGGAGGTATTCGACTGTAGGATTGACAGTTATAATGTAAAACGCCTACCTGTGAATTACCTGACGATTATATTTTCTGCCGCTTTATATGGCCGGGTTTATAATTAAAGTTTTATAATTCTGGATATTGATTCTGGGCTTGTGGCTAAGTAATAACAGCAGCAAGGGTCGATCGATCAGGTTCAACTACGCTTGCCGCGGTTGGTCCGTGGTTGGGTGACCATCTTCACATACCAAGACCCCTCCGTGCCTCAGAAAGCACGTTAAGCCGTCCCGGCTGTCATTCGTGGATCTTTGACAGTCATTACGGGTCATCAGTAGCCCGAAAGTCTGACAACCAGTCTTACCAAGGGGTATCGTACTACCCAGTAACTTGGTTGTGAAGGTAAGATAGGCAGTCGCTCCATGTAAAATATGTACTGTTATTCAGTTGCATCTGGTTGGACTGGAAGCCGACCCCAACATAGTTGGGTAAAGGCTAGGCAGAGGATGATCAAATAAATCATAATAAGTAGAGAACTTAACTCGCTATCATTAGTATAAAGATTTTACTACGTGAATTTGGATTTTACGGCAGAGTTATAGCAAACTGGCAAACATGTTTGTGATTTTTATGAAAACCTGCATCCTCGGTTCTTCACCGTATCCCCCGTCTGTATGTCGACAAAGAAATAAAAAGTGGACTAGCCCCGTGCGCCGCCCATCCCCGGTAACGTACGGTACGGTTATTTCCCCTGTCGGCTATAAATTCATCCATCATCCATCCATCTATCCTCAGCCCGCCTGTCCACTGTATCGATACGTCAAAAAACGTTTATTTTGTGTGACATCGCAGCTCTATTAAAGCTGTAGACTCACTTGGCGACCGACTAGGCGGCAACGGCGCGATGCGATGTTGTACCTATACCTAAACAAATTGTGCCATATGTCGCCATCCGTAGTTGATTATTATGCCCTTGGCAAAAACAGGTGTCTAATGCCCCAAGATTACCAAGCCAGTAAACTCTTGGCTTATCCAGAGACCTCGGATCAAATGACATGGCAAGACACAATGTACCTAGTTGTTAGCACAAATCTTTGACCACTTTATCGACTGTAACATTTATCATCGTTGCCTAGTGAATACACAACTTTACGAAACCCTTAGGTGAATAGTAAGAGAAACGACGCTTTTCACGACAATTTATGAGATTTCGGTCATGGCGTCGAGGATGGTAAGGGATTTACTTGTGATAGATTTATTAACCTGTCACGGTGTCTAGACGTCTGTATATACGGCATCTCGCGAAAACATATTGAAATCGGTGCTTTGCAATCGTTTCTTTTGCCAAATCTTTGTCGCTGTTGATCTAGTACGACAATAGGTCTTGGCTGCTTTTCAGATTTCTACTATTCATTGTAGGTATATGGAGCTTTAAAAAAATTCTGAAGAAGTAACAAAATGCCAGATTTGCCTACTTAACTTTGATAATATCAAAACAATTATGCAGGTCCAAGTCATATATCACCAATCCCATTACTCTAACCTTCTCTTCAGACAAAAAAAAAAACATTACCTATTATCATTCGCCATTCTTCTCGCAAACGGTCGTGACGTCACGGCTCCGGAACAAATAAATCCGAGTGCTCGGCACTGTATCCGCTGCTCTCTCGGCATGCCACCGTCACCGCTACCGTTTCCGGTTCTCTGTAGGTAAGGTAATGATTTACCTTACGTACTTACCTTCGCGCCCTCTAGAGGTGATTATTGCCAAATATTTTAACTAAATAAGTGAAAAATATTTTGTTATAACTACTCTTTTAAGTTTTTTTATATATAAGACGGCAATATTTTTTTGTTTCTTGGCCCAAACACTTACACGCTTTTTAATGATGATTGCCAAATTCGTACACTTTTGTGAGACTTACCTATTTATATTCAAATCTACCGTTATTTTACATGATTATGATAATGCAAATAATACCTTTCTTATTCTTTTACCTAAACCATACACGGAAAAATATTCTCAAAACCATATTTGCATTCTCTCCTCCGCAATCCTTTACACAAATACGGAGAGAGCATCTTCTGTCACTCCCTGGAGGGTAGAACAAGCGTTTTCCATTACCACAGATAACTAAGTGAAGCCTTTGCGGCCAAGTTTCGAGGATATTGGAAACCAGTGCAATGGTACCGAGGAGATTGGCGTACGCTTTCAAGAAGCTAGTTTTGACAGGCTTAGAGTTTGAGATATTAAGGGATTTAAAGCCGAACGTAAGGTTGTAAGAATTAGCTACTTTGGGTTTAGGGATATTGTTATAGAATGTTTACGTAAGTTCGTTATTGATTGATACATACTGATTAATGAAGTGTTTGTATATTTTTAGATTTTACTTACTAGTTCAGTAAGAAAGATCTAACAATATACATACAACCAAGTTCTGCAAGTTTGACACCTCCCAACGTTGATCTCTAACTTCAGCTTCGCAGATGTTATATTTTCTTCTTAAGTGTTGAGCTTATTATTAGTTTGTAGATTGCTTACTACTACTACTTCACGTAGAAAACTTAAAATAATTGGCGTAGTTTTTATAGTTTGCTCGTACCTACCTGTTCTGAAATTTTCGCATTTCTTTGACAGCTTGTAACTACAAATTAAACCTAAGGAAGTTGACCAATCATACCTACTTGCGTGTATCGATATTTATACCACTAATAAGTAAGTATTCTAAATCTACATAGGTACTAAATGTCTCTTCTTTCAGTTCATTAATTAGTTTTCTGTAAGAGATCGCCTTGTGTGGTAAAATCGCCCATCGTGTACTAGTTGTAATATGCCTGTCCATTTTGTTTTATGTGGTTGTAGTTAGGGCTCGTGGCTAAATAATAACAGCCGCACAGGTCGATCGGTCAGGTTAAGCTACGCTTGCCGCGGTTGGTCTGTGGATGGGTGACCATCTTTACATACCGAGATCCCTCCGTGCCTCGGAAAGCACGTTAAGCCGTTGGTCCCAGCTGTCATTCGTGGATCTTTGACAGTCGTTACGGGTAGTCAGAAGCCCGAAATTCTGACAACCAGTCTTACCAGGGGGTATCGTATTACCCAGTAACTGGGTTGTGGAGGTCAGATAGGCAGTCGCTCCATGTAAAATACTGGTGTTCAGCTGCATCCGGTTAGACTGGAAGCCGACCCCAACATAGTTGGGAAAAGGCTAGGCAGACGACGGTTGTAGTTAGTGTTTGATAAATAAATAATCCTACCTGTTGAAAATGAGTATTAATAAAATTGACGCCCGTGCGATTGCTGTCAATAACGCTTGTAGACTCCTCTTCTCTCTCTCTTCAACATACATGCCAAAGGTAAATAAACAAATTCCAAGTAAATGATATAAGTATGTACTTACCTCAAAGCGTGCAATTGGAGAACCCTATTTCCAGCAGTGGACTGCTGTAGGCTGATGATGATGATCGTCTCTTATTTTAAATGTGTAATTAAGACATTTAAATAGTACTTACCTATATATTAAACGAATGTTATTATTTTTCTTTATTTTATAAACTATCTGAAATCCGATTACAAACTTAGTCAAATAAATAATATCCAGAAAAAAGACTACGTTGAAAAAAAAAACCAAGGAAATGAAACCAACCAACAAACAGCGACCAACCTAACAAAGGTCTATGTTCATAAACTCAATACTCAATACATTTATTTGCATTTCACAATGTGAACTTAGGTGAATGTACATTATAAAATATACATAATTTTAGATCATTGTGGACCCTGTCGGGCACAGCAAGATAGGATAGAGGAAGAGGGCTATTATTATATTATTATTTGAAAAAGTAGAATATAAATGTTTTTCTACTACTCACTTCGCCTTTGATTTTATTTATTATTTTTGGTATTAATTTTTAATTAAGTATTCGTTTTATTTATCATTACAATATTCATTAATGGATTAGGTATTGTTTTAGTTTATTTATAAATATATTAAATTTTTGTTCATTTTTTATTGCTTCTAGTTATATATTTTAACTGACATTACTAAAGTGCTTGTTGAATGTATTTTCAGCTTAGAGCAACCAGGTACGTTTAGCCTGTTTTGGTGTCGTAGTGTATATTTAGTTTGTATGTTTTCTCGTGTAGTGAATAATTGTTGGTTGTTTCTAACAAATTTGCATATTTCTAGGATATATATACAGGGAAGTGTTAAAAGTTTGTGTTCTTGGAAATCTGAAACATTTTATTTACGAGTATCTGCACTGCACTTATTACTCGGAACTAAACTCTCGCTTCCTTATAGTACACACATACTTACTTAATATATTTAATTTCTTCACAAAACGTTTCATGATGCTGCTGACTTGTTGACGTCACACATCAACGCAGTCATTAAAACGTGAAATTTACCGCCACCCGACATTACCGTTGTATATAAAATTGCTGGAGCAAGTGATGAGCTACGAGTATCAGCGATTAATAATATTGCTGTTAGGATTTGTTTCCTTTAAACTGTATAAGTTCGCAACTCGCTTAATATCAAGATCACTGTCGCCTGATTAATGATGTGGTAGACCGTGCACGCTCACCCTGAGGTTACCTATTAATCTTTTTTTGCGTAACATAAGATTAAGTAGACGCATCCGTAATAAGGTTATATGACACCTGAAAATATCATAGGCCGACCTTGCAATACACAACACATTCCATGCTAATTTCGGCCAGGGTAACTATCTCTGGCCGAAGTTAATGTACCTATAGCTACATTATCATTTCTAGTTATCATACTTGAAACCGAAGGTTTCAGACATTTCACATATCTGGATCCTTCGGTTTCAATAAAGCTATAGCTTGTATATAAAACACAATGTTATTCTACCCGCCTACTGCACATACAAGTCATAATAAATTATGAAAATTAAATTGTATATACCTATATCCAAAGACTGCACAACAAGTCCTTGAGCAGATTCCGTTCAACCCTGCTTACCCTGCATCCATATAAGGCATAAGATCAAAACCACACGCTGACGCACGCTCTCCTGGGGTTACGAAAACGAGAATTTTGCCGCGATCATATAAATAATATCAGTGAAGGTTAGCAGCACAAGCTGCAAGCGACCAGAGGTTATGATTATGCATTTTAAGTGATTCGTCTTTTCAAATTTTCATAAAGTTGCTATTTGTGCCTATCTTATTCTTTTTGTGAAATGCCTAAATATTGATATAGTCAATATGAAGGATTACATTAGGTACATATGTATATGATTCGAGGTGTTAGATTGGCAACATAAATCAGTGTTTTAAAATTTTACAAGAAAGGTCTCCCGCAATCCCGATACTTGAACTAAAAGCTTATTATATAATAAATCTACTTTATTTGTTGCAAATGTTAAAACAAATTCACATTAGTTCGCTTCCTCTCATAGTGTAAGCCGTCTCTGATTACCTCGGGGCTAGTCAAGGCTGTATCTATCACCCGCTGAGTGCCGCCCCAGGGGAGAGGATCAGCACCAACTTTTTGCCATGCTCAGAACAAACGTGACTACTATACATTATACATACCTACTGTCATACTGTTAGGTGCACAACTACACACACGTATTTCTTATTGTTGAGAACATACTAGACCTAGTGTCCGCTCCCATTGTTTGGGACACGAATTGTAATTCGGCATCCAGTTTTCATAGTCATTGCGCGACTTTATTGTTTGTATTTTTTCAGAAATATTAAGTAATTTCTATCCACAAGTTATCTATTTATTTAGCCAATACCATAACAATAAAATCGTATCTAGGATTAGCCATGCACTTTAGGAAAGCATGCACCAACCAACAAACCCAGGATTCATGTCGGCTTTCTGCCCGAAGTTACATGGCTTTTCCATACCACCAAAACCATGCCAAGGCAAGTTTTATTATATCCCCCGGCAAACTAACCACCGACGCCGGTGGCATGCACGACGCAAGTGATTTCCATCTAACATACTACGTGCGTTTGATTCAACGAACGATGCAATTTTGGTGAATTTTGTATACATAAATACGTAACTGAGGGGATGTTGTGTTTTTCATTTTAGAAGCTCAGATTTCATATGTTACATTTTAGCAGATGTTCATATCGTAGATTGCACAAATCGTTATGTATCCTCTTTGAAACACAACTGTTTCCAAAAATATATCTATTTGTGTATACTTTCAATCGAGAATTACGATAGTATCACATCCACCATTCAAATCGCTCTTCCTCAACCCTTGCACCAGTCACAGTAGGTATGTCTTGAAACCGTCCTCGGAAAACAGCCTCCCGATACACATCAACAATGTCTTTGTCACCAAAAATGTCAGAATCGCTTACTCTCATCACTTGCACCATCCTCTTTATCCCGGGGCGAGTCAAAGCTGTATCCATCACGCGTTGAGTGCTGCCCCCAGGGAGTCCGCCTTGCCACCGATCCCGCTTTGATTCCCATCCTTACACCACGTGCGTTTGATTTGAGAAACGATGCGATATCACGGGATTTTGCATACGTTAGTACACCAGTATGAGTAAATGTCTGCGGTAGTAGTGCGGTCGTGATTCCGTGTTATTTAGGTCGAGTTTGTGAGATTTGTGCCAGCTGAAGGTTCTAGCGTGTTTGTTATAAATATTGCGAGAACAAGGAAATATATTATGTGACATCATTTATTTATGTTTTTAAGCAGATTGGCGGTACTATCCAATGAGGAAGTTATTTTAGGATTTCTGTCCACCATTAATTTTATTCATGGGGGCCCGTGGGTAAATAATAACAGCTGCACAGGTCGATCGGTCGGGTTAAGCTACGCTTGCCGCGGTTGGTCTGTGGATGGGTGACCATCTTTGCATACCGAGATCCCTGAGTTAAGCCGTTGGTCCCGGCTGTCATTCGTGGATCTTTGACAGTCGTTACGGGTAGTCAGAAGCCCGAAAGTCTGACAACGAGTCTTACCAAGGGGTATCGTATTACCCAGTAACTGGGTTGTGGAGGTCAGATACGCAGTCGCTCCATGTAAAATACTGGTATTCAGCTGCATCCGGTTAGACTGAAAGCCAACCCCAACATAGTTGGGAAAAGGCTAGGCAGATGATGATTCATTTTATTCATCATTCATATGATTATATGCGTTAAAAAACATATCAGCTTTTTCATGGAAAATGGCAGACCTTTTTTTTAATAACCGGATAAAAATTTCAAAACTAGGGGTTCAGAATCATGTACTGAATTTATATGTAGTTACAGTTTGCGTACTGGTTAAAAAATTGTCCTGTATTATTTGCTAACGTACAAAATTAGTCGACAAAACAAAGCCTTCACAAGGATATTATAACACAGAAATTAATTAGGCAAGTTCCTATAATTACAATATAATGCATTACCTAATATAAACTTACAAGTAACTAAAAGCAAGTCCGTTGTAACCCTACGAGACCGTTAATGAAAACAACGAGAGTGTGTGCTAGGTATGTGTGTGCATATAACAAACAATATGTCTCTGTGTGTAAGTAACAAATGAGTTCATTTCTAGTTCAAATACAAATAAATGTTTTGAGCCTTCTGGGTAAGCAGAATTAACCCTGTAAACGCAGGCACTCGCATACACGGTGGACCGGTAGGGGGGCCCACGATGTAGCGCCAATTGGAACATTACGTATTTGAATGTGGTTCTGTGGGTTTCAAATTTAAATTAATTTATTCATATTTAAATAGAGTAATTACAATCGATGGCTTCTCATGTAACATTATTTGGTCTTATATTCTACTAGCTTCTGCCCGCGGCTTCGCCCGCGTGGATGTCGGAAATTATCCCACGGGAACGTGCTAACAGGATAAAATGTATGTGCTTCCCCAGGATACCATCTATCTCTACGCCAAATCAGAAGTTCAGTGGTTTAGGCGTGAAAATGTAACATACAGTTTCAAGTTCAAATCCTCCCCTTAAAAACTGAATTACCCCTTTTTGTCCCGTCAGTGGTAAATTTTCGACAACTTTACATACTTATTATTAATTATTTTCAGTCAAAACTATCAATACTGAGTTTCGAGTTACTCGGACCGCGCATTCAATTTCTTCCACACAAACTTCACACCTCTATATCCCCCTTTGAGGGGTAGTTTTGAAAACCTTATAATGATAAACTTTATTACTTACTTAGGCAAGTATTCTTGCCAAGTTTCAAGTTTATTAACTAAATGAATAAGATTTTTCATATAAACTGTATCCCCCGCTTTTCACCCCCACAGGGGTGGAATTTTGAAAAATCGTTTGGGATTATTCATAACTTGATTCAAAGATTATTTATACCAATTTTTGATTTAATCAAGCCACGCATTATAATCCTCCCTTGTAAAATTAACAACCCCTTTTCAACACGTTAGGGGTAGATTTTCGAAAAACCCTGAATTATGTTACTCTTTATTTTTTCACACACATCGTCACAAGTGTAGTTATCAGTCCGTAAAACAATGCCAAGGTCAAAACAACAGAAGGAAATTCCAAATAGTATGAGATGCGGATGCGGTATGATTTCCCTATACTTCACTCTTTTGGTATGATTGCCGGGTGTCAATCAATGGCGCGGGTCGATGACCACAGATTCTGTAACTTGTCAATGACAAATGACGTGTCATTGTACGTAATTGAACTAAACGCTTTCACTTAATTATATTTTATGACAAAGATCCAATGCATAATAAATCAGCATAGTAGTGATATGGTGCCTAAATGCTAATTTGATTGAATAACAGTTAACAAATATTCTGAAAAAATTGAATATTCATAGTCTTTGAAAAACAAGTCATTTCATACGCGAAATGAAGCGTCAATAGGTGCGTTTTGAAACTATTATTCGAAAATAATTTAGAAAAAAAAACAAAAACTAAAATAAGGATAACTTTTTTGTGGCCACTTAAAAAGATATTTCTTGTTTTTTATGACCTTAAAAAATAAGGGTATTTTTCATATATACCTATAGCATATAGGGACACTATCGTTTCGTCGCCAAGTACGTTTTGGCCAACCTTCTTTCAAAAATGTACAGACGCCAGCACATCAAGCTACTACAATCTGTCTAATTTCTTTAATAGATTTTCAACTTTATCGCTAAAGCGTTAAGGTTCATGGTTGATTGGGAAAGTTTGACAGTTTCGGGTAGCTTGACCTACTGGCGTCTGTACATACTTGGTATTGATAATATTTTGAGTTTTTTAAAGTGAGATTTACAAGACTCATATGGAGGAATTCGAATATAATAGATTTGAATGGTCACTTATTTAATCTAGTCGGTATTTAAAGTGTTCCCAGACTTATGTGGACTTAGAGGTTGCCACAACACAGACAGCTCAGAATTGTCGTTGAATCATGTTAGTTTTTGCTTTTTTCATGCGTTATTATCTATCCATCTATACTTTAATAAAGCTAAAGAGTTTGTTTGTTTGAACGCGCTAATCCCTGGAACTACCGGTCTGATTTGATTAATTGCTTTTGCATGTGTTAGCCCAATTCTTGAGGAAGTCTATAGGCTACTAAACATCACGCTGGGACCCTTAGCAGCCGAGTAAAAAAAAGTCTCAAATGGGCAGGCGATGCGATGCGACGGGGTAGGTCGGGGGAACGTGAAATTTCAGGCGGACGAAATCGCGGGCAGAAGCTAGTCATTTATAATCATAAAAAAGGCTAGCTTAGTCTAAACTTAAAACTCTAATGAGTCCTATAGCTCATATTTCCAAAGATAAAGAAAACCACAGTTAATAGGTCGAAGTTGCTGACGCAATCTAGTTATCTATGCAAATGAGCAGAATTGGTTCTTGTGCTTCGGTAGGCGCTGAATTAGTCTGTAATTAAATGCCCACGCTGTTAATTAAAGAACTGTTTCTTCACAATCAACAGCATTGAGTTTTATTCGTTATATTCATTGTAAAGCATTCTAAACTCCTTCTTGAAACGGGAAGCCGCAGGCATACGTGGCACTCCCACTGGATTGGTTCAGAAGCTACCTATCTAATAGAAGGCAATTTGTCAAACTCAGTGAACTGCCTAGCAGCCTCCTCCCCATCGATTTTGGAATTCCGCAGGGCAGCACATTCGGTCCAACTCTTTTCTTACTCTACATAAACGACATCCTAAATCTTTCTCTCACTAATGCTGAATTAATAGCCTACGCAGATGATACAGTGATCATATTTCATGGTAAGTCTTGGGACCAAGTCTACAGCCACGCCGAAGAGGGACTACGGATAGTGGCTGAGATTCTAGATAAAAACCTGCTGACATTAAACGTTAAAAAACAAAGATATTAACATTCTATAAATTCAAAGCATCTGGACCCCCCAACACCTAAGTCTCAAATTTCATAGTTGCAACAATAGCCTCCACCCCCAACCCACAAACTGTTCATGCACCGTAATCGACCGCATTCAATCCATGAGATATTAAGGAATTACCTTAAACGAGAACTTATCTTATAAACACATGTACACACACTCTCCGGTCGAGTTAGAAAACTTATTCATATAATGAAAAAACTACGTAACTGCACACCCATCCCCATACTCCGCACTGTTTACCTTGGTCTTTGCCAGTCTGTCCTTCAGTACGGGATCTCCGTCTGGGGTGGTGCTGGCAAAACTGCAATTATCGAAGTCAAAAGAGCACAAGGAGCCGTCAATAAAGCAATGCTCAAGAAACCTTTCTTGTACCCAACCAACCAACTCTACAGTGACTTCCCGGTCCTCCGTGTTCGACAGCTGTTTATCCTCGACGCAATACTTCACATTCATAGAAAACTCAAATTCAGGACAGATTACCAAGAAATAATGTCAAAGCGCACAATCAGAATTTCCACCCCCCAAATAAACTCCCTTATGGCTAGACGTTCCCCGAACTACTTATTTCCACGCATTTATAACAATGCCATAAGGTGCTGCAACATAAAATACCTCAGAATATCCCTGTGCAAAAAGGTAATAAAGAAATGGCTTCTTACACTCTCCTACGATGAAACAGAAATATTATTTATACTTAGATAAGCAAAATTATACAGTCTAAAGTCTAAACGGACTCCCACGCCGCTGACGTTCACAACACACATACACACACCCCAACACACTCACATTCTCTAACACATAGTCACGTTTACACTCTACACTTTATTTTGTAAATAATATTTATATAATTGATTAGATGTTTTACGCTAATAAAATAGATAACTGAAAGTTTGAATAAAAAATCTAAGACATAGACAAAAGCCTTTGATTTTGTTTGCTTTGATAAAAGAGTACTCTCAAAGCTTAAACGATCTTACCTACCTTATGCTCAGTTACTAAGCAAGTACAAACTTTTATCATTAGGCTGCCGTAGAAAATACCTTGAAGCTGTCACGCTATACAAAATTGTTTTAATTTAAGGTTTAAGGTACCTTAATAATATGATATGCTACGCAATAACTAGAACCTTCCACAGGCGTCAGGTGCACGCAGGTACGCTGTTTGCAATATCCTCCTGCCGAACTAACTCCGGTCTGCGCTCACCCATCCGCCGCATGGTTGACTCGTACAATAAAACTTTTGCAAATATTGACATCTTCAATAGCCAGATTGGAAAATTCAAGGGTCTTATCATCAAAACTCTTGAAAATTAATACGTATATAGATGTAATCTTCACACTATTGTTTTAAATCTGTCTTGGTTGTTTGCTTTTTATTGGTCATCTTTATTTTATTTTGTTTGTTTTATTACTTTTTTTTCTCTCACCCCTGGCGATTATTGTTTTTTTTTTAAATATTATTATGATAATATTACTCGTAGTTGATGAGCTAATCACTGATCACTTGTCGCTTGGTTCGCCTGTGATTAAGCTTCTGTGCACGTACAAACTCTTAATTCTATAATAAACATAAACTTTGCTGCTGTAAAAGAAATAACTATTTACTAAAATGTGTACTGGCAGTACCAGACAAGTTAAGATGCTCTAAATAACCTACAGCAACCACATTCATAATTTCATAAGGTGCTTGTGAAGCACATCATTTTATGTCATGCAAGTAGCTCGGAAGAGGTCAAAGTCCAGCTGTGAATTGCGATAAACTTAATTGATTGGGTTGGACCATTACTTTGTAAAAAGTTGTCTTAGGCATAAAGTTGGCAGCAGCGAACTCTTTTCTGCTAATAAAAACAATCATCAATCCGTCGCCAAAGATTAACGCAATGATTTTTCTTGATCTTTCTCTAAACGACCAAATATGATGTGAAGAGTCTACCACGACTATCGCAACCCAGCGCAGGGCATGCCACGATAGCGGCGGTAAGACCCCTCTTTGAGGATTGGCTAGAGAGGCGTCACGGCGTCCTCACCTACCGCCTGACGCAGGTCCTCTCCGGACACGGATGTTTCGGGAGGTTCCTGCATATCATCAGGCGAAGCGTAGAGGCGATCGGCAGCGGCGGCGACCTCTCGCGTCCGGCCCTAGTTCAAACCATGGTCCGGGGCGAGAGGGAGTGGGAGGCAGTCACTTCCTTCTACGAGGCAGTAATGCTAGCGAAGGAGGTGGCGGGGTGGATGAGGGACAGGATCTCACGCCTCAGCCACCGCGGGAGACGCTCCGGGCGTCGGGAGCCGCGTGACGACTCCCGGCCACCGTAGGCGCGGGCCTGCGGGCGGAGAGTAATGGGTAGCTCACCGTCCGGGCCCGTGGATCAGGACCAGGCCCGTGCCGGACGGCGCGTATGCGTTCCACGCGCGCCTCAAAGTGATGTCAGCCAGATTGACGGGGCCCGATAAGGCCGAAGCCTGCCAGGGTAGCGGGATCGTCCGAAAGGGTTACCGCTGCCCTGGTACAGAAAAGGCTAAGGAAGGAACACGGGTGGGTTTTAGTCAGTAAGAGTCTGACACTCCCTCCGCTCCACCCAGAGCGGGAGGGGTAATTTGATGATAACCCATTCTCAACAAAAAAAAAAAAAGAGTCTACCACATTGCAGGTTAATGACATGATAAATAAAAAGATTATTTGTCAAAAGCTTAAAAAACTAAAGTATGTTTCAAATTTAAGAGTTTATAATAATAATAATAATATTTTATTCAGTATTAAATTGGTAAAATATTTACATAAAGTCTTAGAAATAACTTACAAAGGTATAATAAAGTTAGATGCCTGTACTAGGATAAACCTAGGTACCTAACCTAGGTAACCTAGGTTTATACGTGCGCAGTAGTTTAAAAATCAGGGAAAAAATACGCGAACTAAGCGACAAATGATCGGTGATTAGCTCATCGACTGCGGTAATACTTACCACTTGAAAATGTGGTCTTAATTTGCGGAGCGGAGGTAAAGGGATAACATAAACTAGTTAATTAATTCGATCATCACATCATTTTAAAATATTTTAACAATTTGCAAATTAGACCTTTTCCAACATTATTGTCTGTTTCATCGGCACCATTAAACATTTTTATGAAATTTTTGTACCTCGTTGCATAGCTGACTAAATGAAGATGTCTTCCCCGTAATTTTTACGTTTATTGTTGTAGTAAAAGTAGTTTTGAGATAACTGGTGTCAAAGTTCGTGTACGTAGATGATTTTAGAAAATAATAAACTTCTTACTTTAACTTTTAACTGTTTGATATTTTAGAAAATTTGGTTACATCAATAGGTGTGTTAAGTATTAGGTAGCCAATGGAATAGCTATGTAAGCCACTCAATCAGAGAATTTAGAGATAAGTGATATTTAGTGACGATTTCTGAGAAATTTTCAAAAAAACATGAAAATCGAGGTTTCTTGTATTCCATGAATTTTCGCCTAGGCTTTTTGAGGTGCTTAATTGTTGCAAATGGGTCACACTATCACGCCCTGGAAGGAACACGTCGAGTTTCCCTGTCACCCTGTATAATAACTCTACTTAGCCCAATTTTCATTTTCAAATAGCATCAAAAACCAAATACCAAAAACAACAGCTAGACCAAAGCTTTACCTAAATCCTTGTAGAAAATATTCGTAGTTTCTTCGTAGTAATGACCGGGAAACGTGCCGTTGCCTAGCAACTGACTATGAGAAAAATAACGCATTAACGAGGGACCTTCTAGTCTGTAGGAGAAAAATGTAGTTTGAGATCGAGGCGGCACGGGGTTGCGTTCCTTTTGAGTTAGTGCAGTCTTAGACGTGTACCCAACACTACTGAAGAGGGAGAGAGGATTAAATAGGTAGCATGTTTTGTATTGTGTTCTTGAAACGTGATATTCAGTTTTTTTGTTTTACTAATGAGGATGTATAGTGAAGAAACTAATATCATCCCAACTATATAGGGGTCGGCTTCCAGTTTCTTACTTAATTAACCTACAGCTGAATAGGTACCAAAAAGACAGTGACCAAAAGTCATACCAAAAAGTCTCATGCATCAAGATCAAAATATTGTAGTAATTATTTTCATAATTTTTTACGACATTACGCGTTTATTTTGAACAGGGAATTTTTGAACGGGGATTTGATTTTTGAACGGGGATTTGATTTTTGAGCAGGAAATTTAATTTAAAGTAAAAACGTGTTGATGTTGTTGTATTCCCTTTACATGACGTTCCATTTCAAATGATATGAATTAATCATATCATTTGAAATGGAACGTCATGTAGAGTAGAGAGTAGAATAGAGAATAGAATAGAAAACTATTATTTCAGACAGGAGTCCATAGGGTTAGTAACAATTTTGCTTAACTTCTAGTGTTAGTAGGTTACAGACTAGCGTTGAAAATGCCGAAAATAACAATTTGTTTTTTTCCACGAAAAAAACAATTTGTGGTTTTTTTCCGTTTTTATCGCATGTCACATAGAAAAATTAACAAAAGGAATCCTTTGGAAAGAAACAGGATTCTTTCGAATGTTTCGGTTGGTGTTATGAAAAGTTGAAAAAAACCAGTTTTATTAAAATTAAAATATTTTTTAATACCTAGGTGAAATACAGGTTAGTAGGTGGTGGTTAGTAGGTACGTACTACGTATTATTATGGGAAGAGTTAAAGCATAGAAGCTAAATTATAAGTAAGTACGTATTTGAAAAAAAAAGACATGAATAGTTTCCCGTTTCTTTCATATTCTTCGGTTTTTTTCGGTTTTATTGGAAAAAAACATGAAATATATACAGGCAAATTTTCTTGAAACTTTCGAATGAAACATTGAAAAAAACAACGGAATTGGAAAGAAACGGGAATTTTTCCTGCTTTTTTCAACGCTATTACAGACACAGATGTACACATAATAAAAACTCAGCGTGGAGCTGCATCCACCTTCGCAACATCGGGGAATCCCACCGATCTGCGAACACACTGAGAATACTAAATTAATATAACCTTGAATTTTGAAAGTGTCATGATCACGTCTTTCAGAAAACATGTAAATTGGTTCAGGCTCAGAATGTCCCTTTTCCAAAATGTCCCTTGGTTACAAAACGTCCCTTTCCCAAAATGTCCCTTTCCCGAATTATACTTTGCCGATTCTACATTAATTAAAAATATCTAGAATAAAACAGAATAGAATTTTTATTTAAACGATCATAATTTGTTTAGAACAATAATGGCCGTTCGTTTATGCCAATCATGTCAAACAAAATAAAGTACCTAGCTTTCAGGTTATTTCGATTTTTTTGAAAATCTCCGAAACCCATGTTTTGTTTACAAAAAGTATTTTTGTAGGAGTTAATACGATAAGAGTAGTGTATAAAAAACAAAGTTTGACTTTGATGCAGTATGGTACGGGATTCCATACATCCATGAGCATTGTCCTTTTTTTTAATGGATTGATTGGCATATCACTTCTACAAGATCTCAATTTAGTTACCGGGCAATACCAATAGTCTAGCTATAATTCGACCTATGCTCATAATCTTCTATACTTATAATAAATCTGTAGAGAGGTCAATTCTGTACATGAAATATATTTCCAAAATAACTATCAGGGGGTGATTAGGGATCGATACTGATGCCAAAAATGCAATCAGTAAAATTTTTGTCTGTCTGTCTGTCTGTCTGTCTGTATAACCGTTATAGAAACAAAAACTACTCGACGGATTTTAACGAAACTTGGTACAATTATTTTTCATACTCCTGAGCAGGTTATAGTATACTTTTCATTACGCTACTATCAATAGGAGCAGAGCAGTGAAGGGAAATGTTGGGAAAACGGGAGAAGTTACTCAATTTTTTAAGCTTTCGTCGCGTGTGCAACCTAAATCGTTAAAGCTACACAGAAATAATGTATGACGGAAATGTTCTCCTTAAAATGATATAAAAAATATCCCACGACAGCATATGTCTATCTTTTATGGTTGACTCACAATAACACGTGTAACTCCCGATAGCTTAGCAGTTCAAAGCATTCTGATTATATTTGTCTACTCTTACGTTTATAACAGTCTCAGTCAAAAAAGTTAACATTATTAACTATTCCATAAAAAAGAATCATAGAAATCGGTATAGAAACATCAAAGTTATACATGAAATACGCTAATAATAAGCCATCGCGCGTGAATACTGAATCACGCTCGACGCCTACCGGTTCGATTACGATGAAACTTGGTATAATTATTCTTTTATATCCTGGGCACCACACTGGGTACTTTTTATCCCGGAAAAGTATACACAATAAAAAACAAACTTAATTTTGCGGTTCGATCCCTAGACCCGATTACTGTACCAACCGCAAATAATAAGTTTGTCGTAGGTTATGTCACCCGCAGTGGAGTTCTGCACACGGCTAAGATACTGTAATATTTTATCTTAAGATTAGAGATGGGCCGACTACATATAGTATTTGCCGACTAACCGACTAGCCGACTAATCGACTAGCCGACTAATCGGTTTTCAAAATGCCGATTAGTCGGCTGACTAATCGGCAATGCCGATCATTCTAATACCTACTTGCTAGCTACTATCTAGCTTAATTACTGACTGATTAATACGTTCTGTGTTACCTTATTGGTTTTTGAATTATGTTTCAAGACTGTAACTTTAGATTTAAAATCTATATACACTCGAGAGCAATGAATCCGGGTCACTTGAAGAATCCTAAAAATCTCGGAGACTAAAAATGCTAGGTTAATGCATTAAATTGTATTTAATAGACAAGGTAATACTCCTTAAATGAAGATATTAAAACTTCTTAGTTATTGTAAAGTTATATCATAAAAAAATCAAATTTGAAAAAGGGCCACTTTCGAAGATGGAACTACGAAATTACAGCATTTGGTTTTGCTTTTGTTTGTAATCTGTCATTTATGTGGGTACATAAACCATGTTGATAGTGCTCTATATTCATTATTCAAGCTGAAATTATGTCGCTTACGCCTGAAGAATGCACCAGAATACTTACAATGCTGGAAACCGGCCGGAGTCAGCGCGATACAGCCAGGACTGTCGGTGTGTCGCTGTCAACAGTACAAAGAGTTCTCCGACGTTACGAAGAAACTGGTTCTAACCTACGCAGACCAGGAACGGGCAGAACCAGGTGTACCACAGCACGAGAAGACCGATACTTGGTGAACACCATGCTTCGAAATCGCTTTCTCACAGGAACTGAACTCACAAATCAGTTTCGACGCCTCGGAGGAAGTAACCCAAGTGCATGGACAGTAAGACGTCGGCTTGCTGAATCTAACTTAAAACCCCTTAGACCTGCAAACGGCCCTAAACTGGAGCGTGGGCATCGTATTTCAAGACTAAGATATGCCCAGAGCCACGTAATTTGGAGTATTGAAGATTGGTCAAAAGTTATGTTCTCCGACGAATCAAAATTTATTCTCTACAAGCACGATGGAAGACACAGAGTGTATCGAAGACCAGGGGAAAGATTCAAGCAAGCATGCATCGAAGAAAAAGTAGCCTACGGTGGTGGGTCTGTACTTGTGTGGGCCGGAATTTCTTCTGAAAGTCGCACAGAGCTGGTGATCATAGAAAACGGCTCTTTAACTAGCGTAAGATATGTGGAAGAAATCCTCAATGATCACGTTGGTCCATTTATGGTCAATTTAGGTGAGGATGCTATATTTATGCATGACAATGCCCGACCTCATACAGGTAGGATTGTGAATGACTACCTTCAAGAGATAAACGTTACTCGTATGGAGTGGCCAGCGCGCAGCCCGGATATCAACCCGATCGAGCATGCTTGGGACGAGCTAGGCAGATGCGTAAAACAACGAAACCCTCCCCCAATCACGCTTCGTGAGCTCAAAATTGCTCTCACAGAGGAATGGGAGAATAT
Source organism: Apamea anceps (assembly GCA_951799955.1). Lineage (NCBI taxonomy): Eukaryota > Metazoa > Arthropoda > Insecta > Lepidoptera > Noctuidae > Apamea > Apamea anceps. The sequence continues at coordinate 22,958,871 of OX637501.1, read as the reverse complement.
TCCCCAAAATCGTATAAAGAACTTGGTGTACAGCATGCCAAACCACGTAAACGCAGTAATGGAAGCACGAGGAGGCAATACGAAGTATTAAAATTCAAGAAAATCGTAATAAAGTTCAAAAATTTCATGTTTCCTATTTTTGTTTTAAGGAGAGATCAGCAGTTTTTTTCTTTATGTAATTTTGTGTTAATAAAATGTATGGTGACTCATATTTTTTTTACTTTCATTTAAGGAGTATTACATTGTCTATTAAATACAATTTATTGCATTAACCTATCATTTTTAGTTTCCGAGATTTTTAACATTCTTTAAGTGACCCGGATTCATTGCTCTCGAGTGTATACAGGATAATTTTTTATTCAGTGCGTAAATTTTCACAGGGTATTCTACCCATGAATATGAACAACTTTCACTATGGGACCATCTCTGAAATCACAAAAAAAAAATCAGCTGTTTCTTATAAAAGTTCAATACCTATTCGACCAAAATGTATGAATCTGCTGATTTTTTTTTCGTGATTTCAGAGATGGTCCCATAGTGAATGTTGTTCATATTCATGGGTAGAACACCCTGTAAAAATTTACGCACTGAATAAAAAATAATCCTGTATAAAATTCAAAATCCTTTTTTTTTGAGGATGGGAAATCAGCAAATGACCCCTCCCGCTCTGGGTGGAGCGGAAGGGAGTGTCAGACTCTTACTGACTAAAACCCACCCGTGTTCCTTCCTTAGCCCTTTATGTTCCAGGGCAGCGGTAACCCTTTCGGACGATCCCGCTACCCTGGCAGAAATTCAAAGTCCTGACTCACTGACTGACTGATATATCAACGCACAGCCTAAACCGCTGGTCTTAGAGACATTAAATTTGGAGGGTGTGTTCTTAGTGAAGAGTAGGTATCCACTAAGAATGGGTTTTTCGAAATTCCACCCCTAAGAGGGTGAAATAGGGGTATTTTGTTTGCATGGGAAATCTTATTCCTTGAGTTAATAAACTTGAAACTTGGCACCAATACTAATCTAAGTAAATTATGAAGTTTGCCATTTTATGTTTTTCTAAACTACCCCCTAAAAAGGGATTGGAGTGTTTCAAAGTTTGTATGGAAGAAATTTACCGCGCGGTCCGATTATCTCGAAACTCACTATTTATACCTACGATAGAAAGTAAAGAATAATGTGTATCGGTGTTTTTCGAAAATTACCAGTGACGGGCTGAAAAGGGGTAGTTAATTTTACAGGGGAGGATTTTACTGCATGGCTTGATTAACTCGAAAATTAGTATAAATAATCTTTAAGTCAAGTTATAAATACATCCCAAACGATTTTTTTTAATTCCACCCCTGTGGGGTTAAAAAGCAGGGATACAGTTTATATGAAAAATCGTCATTATTAGGTTAATAAACTTGAAACTTGGCAAGAATACTCGCCTAAGTAAGTAATAACTACCCCTCAAAGGGGGATATAGGGGTCTTGAAGTTTGTGTGGAAGTTATTGAATGCGCGGTCCAATTAACTCGAAACTCAGTATTAATAGTTTTGACAGAAAATAATTATTAATAATAATTATGTACTTAAAGTAGTCGAAAATTGACCCCTGACGGGGCAAAAAGGGGTGATTCTGTTTTTAAGGGGAGGATTTAAACTTGAAACTGTATGTTACATTTTCACACGTAAACCACTGAACTTCTGATTTGGCAAAGAGATAGATGGCATCCTAGGGAAGGACATACTTTTTATTAGGATAGCACGTTCCCGTGGGATAATTTCCGACATCCACGCGGGCGAAGCCGCTGGCAGAAGCTAGTGAAAAATAATACCGTAAAGTGGGGCTATTTGGTATGTATTTTTTTTATTAATCAGACTTTTACACAAAAACTACTAAGATTATGAGCTTGGACAATTTTTTTTACAACTAACTTCATCAATACCTTCCAGAGAAATGCAGTAGTATTTATATATTGAACTTAGATACAGAGATATTTTTTTTTCAAAAGTGCTATTCCAAATATCGACGACACGGTTGGCGCAGTGGTTAAGCGATTGACTGCTGCGCTGCGTGTCGCGGGTTCGATTCCCGCACGGAACAAATATTTGTATGACCTACATGTATTTGTTCCGAGTCTGGGTGTTTTTCTATCTATAATATGTATGTATTTACAAAAAAAAAAATGTATATAAGTAATTTATCAGCCATCTTGTTACCATAACACAAGCATTAGGTTGCTTAGCTTGGGACTAGATGACGCTGTGTGAAATGTCCAGGGATATTATTATTATTATCTCCTTTATTTCATTTAAATACTTACAAAATACATTTTTAAATATTTTTATAAACAAAAGGATAGAAAAACATTTAAAAATATAAAAAGTAGTAGTAGCCCACCGGTATCGGGAACAGGGTATAAGCTACCGGCGGTCAGGGCTCCAGAGAGAGGAACTTCCTGACAATGCGAGCCGTGTCCAGAAGTACCGCTTTCTGAATCAAGCCCTTGATCCAGCTGCCCAACGAGAGCCTCCTCAGGTATTGGTCGAGGCTTTTGGCTATTAAGCCATTGGCTGTCACGACTATCGGCACAATGATCGCTGAGTCCACATCCCACATGTCGACAACCTCGCGAGCCAAGTCAAGATACTTGATTTGTTTATCTTTCTCGGCTTTCACGAGGTTCTCATCATGCGGGACGGTTATGTCAACAATCATTGCGCGCCGCTCTGATCGATCCACCACCACTATATCAGGCTTATTGGCAACAATAGTCCTGTCAGTAATGATGGATCGATCCCAGTACAATGTGATATTTCCATTTTCGAGAACTGGGTCGGGCACATACCTGTAGTACGGCACCTCAGATTCGACAAGGCTGTATTTCAGAGCAAGTTGCTGATGGATTATCCTGGCTACAAGGTTGTGTCTATGCAAGTACTCTCCGTTAGCTAGACGAGAACACCCGGAGATAATATGCCTGATTGATTCTCCCGGCCGGTGGCATGCCCGACAGATGTCAACCGTGCCGTCTTTCACAATAAATCTCCGGTAATTGTTCGTCATCATAACTTCGTCCATAATTGCACAGACAAAACCTTCGGTTTCTCCAAAGAGGTCACCGAAACGCAGCCAGGCTACGGACGCTGGTAGATCTACATCGGGTCCATGTAGGGCCCGGTAAAAGCGTCCGTGAAGCCCCTTACTCTGCCATACTTCCTTGCGATTATTGGTGTCAAGCACTACTGGCTTGCACCAGTTCTCTTTAGCCAAGAAGAGTGGCGTGAAGCCCTTGTCCGCGACCGCGACTACATCTCGATGCATCCCCACGTCGGTTTCTAGGAAATATTCCCTGAGACTGCATATCTCGCGATTGTGAAGGGTCTTAGCGTTTAAAAAGCCTCGACCTCCACACTTTCGCGGGATATACAGCCTCATTACCGATGACCGTGGGTGATGCATTCGATTTGCAGTCAGCAGCATACAGACCCTCCTATCCAGGGCGTCGAGTTCGGTCTGAGTCCATTTGAGTATGCCGAAAGAGCACATCAAAACCGGCATGACCCAACCATTGAAGGCACGCACCTTGTTTCCGCCTGATAAAAGACTATTAAATACTTTTTTCAGGCGGCCAAAGAAGCGCTCCTTCAACGATTGCTTCATGTCAGTAACATTGATGCCCAACGCTTCCGACATACCCAAATACTTATAGGTTTCGGATGCGGATATGGCTCGAAGGTTTGTGAAATCCGAGAGTTGAGTTCCCACGGATTCCACAATCTCTCCTCGCTTTACATGCATGACTGCACATTTGTCCACACCAAATTCCATCCTGATGGCGCTACTGAAAGTTTCAGTAATTTTCAGTAGCTCCATCAGTTGCAAATTGTTGGGAGCAAAAAGTTATTATTATTATTATTAAATATCGCCGGTTTGGGGCTTTTTAACATCGGCATAATCTTAACTTTGTTTTTCACCTCCATTCATACCTGTTTCAATTTAAACAGGTTTTGCGATATTTGGACCAACAGAAGGGTATACGGTCTTTCATTATAACATATGTTTTTAGTTTAATTTGAAATAAAAAGCCAAATATTTAGAATCGTAAAATTTATTATGAAAAAAGTGAAGCGCCAATTAGGGGCTATTTGGAATCCAAAGTGATTCTATTCTAACAATTATATATGAGTTAAAGGCAATATTTGAAACAGTTAACGGTAACCTAAAAATAAACTTAAAGAATGAGATCTTTATTAAAATATTAAATAAAACATTAAATCAACAAACATTGACATAGTCTCAAAAACGATCAATTACGTCACTTGTAATTTTGGCTCGATCAGTAGAAATATTAGACGCCTTGCGATTTGAAATTGCAGATTTATGTCTTAATTAATAGAAAATTGCGTGCCCAATCAGTCCCTGGTAAGTTATTTTTAAGCCCATATTTTTACCTATTTTATTCAAATATTTTTTCCGCGAATACGCGAAGGTCCATGCAGTCAAAGGGAAATAAATCCCCATTCACTTAAAATTAATAAGTTTTGTATAAATGAAAGTTCCTCTTCGGAAGTAAACAATGTTGGATGTCCAGCTTTATTTTGCGTGCAATTTATGTTTCTGTATTTTCTACTTAACGTGCTCTTTGGTATATCATAAAATTCGGCAGCATCGCTTAACTTAAGTTTTCCAGACTGTACAGCCTCTATCGCTTTTTCCAAATTTTCATTCGAATAACTATGATACGGTGCAAAAGATTTACCATTTCTGGAATTAGTGTATTTCCTTTGGTAAATACGCACCATGTTTCCGGAACTGTAATAATATAAAAAAAAGAAATTAAAGGCTTCCCCTTAAATTTATACTAGACTAGCTTCTGCCCGCGGCTTCGCCCGCGTGGATGTCAGAAATTATCCCACGGGAACGTGCCAACAGGATAAAATAAACCCATGTGCTTCCCCAGAATGCCATCCATCTCGCGGGCCCTTTGTGGCTAATTACAATAGAAAACCAATTGTGTCTCATTAGTGGTGATTAAGAGGGTACCTATATGATACCTTTACCTAAGTACCAACCTAATTAAAAAAAAAAAACTCAATAACAGAAAATTAAATACCTACCTACCTAAATAAACCTATTTCTGATGATAACTAATCTAAACTCAATAAATAAGCAAAATCCCTAAAAACTAATATCTATACGAATGACTAATCCTACCTAACAGTATTATAAAATAACCTACGGTCACTACGTACACTATCAAATATACTAACTATACTTTAAAATTAAAATCTATACCTACCTACGACTTATATAAAAATAAACCTAAATAACTCTAAAAACTAAAAGGAATAAAAATGAACTCCATTGCGGGTGACTTAACCTACGACAAACTTATTATTTGCGGTTGGTGCTGTAATCGAGTCTAGGGATCGAACCGCAAAATTAAGTTTGTTTTTTATTGTATATACTTTTCCGGGATAAAAAGTACCCAGTGTGGTGCCCAGGATATTAAAGAATAATTATACCAAGTTTCAACGTAATCGAATCGGTAGTTTTTGCGTGATGCCTGAACAAACAGACAGACAGACAGACAGACAGACAGACCGACAGACAGACAGGCAAAAATTTTTTTAATCACATTTTTGGGTTCGGTGTCGGTCTAGTAACACCCCCTGCCATTTATTTTTTTGATATTTTCAATGTACAGAATTTTCACTTCTACAGATTTATTATAAGTATAGATATAGATTTTTAAATAATAGACGTTCGGGGCTATTTGAAACAGCGATTTTAAACTTAGTAAAACTAAAACACACAAACCAGGGGTTATTTGGAATCCTGTTCCAAATAGCCTCAAACTTGTGCCAAAAAGCCCCATTCTACAAAACACAAAAAATATGGCGTCTAAAACAGGTTACAATACAATGGAAAACATCAATAGAATCCCAAGAAAACATGTCTACATGAACCGAACTCATTTTCTACTTAGGTACCTTTAAAATGTTGGCATATCAACTGGAAGTAAACTACGTACAAATTAACTCGATTTTTTCGAAAATTTGTCTAGCCATTTCCATACACTTTGATACCCTCTAAATATCGCCGATGGCACTGACATTAGTTTTAGTATTGCCATTTTGTAAAAAAAAATATTGTACTGTTACTAGAAGAAAAAATATATTCGATCAAATCTTTTATTACAAAAATTCTGAATAGCCCCTGGAGTCTTAAAAAGCCCCACTTTACGGTATGTAGGTACCTATAAACATTTCGACATAATGTAAAAAGGAATTAAATAAATGTAATAATATATATGTAACACGGTTAGCGCAGTGGCTGAGCGGTCGGACTGCTGCGCTGCGTGTCGCGGGTTCGATTCCCGCACAGAACAAATATTTGTCAGTCCTACATGTATTTGTTCCGAGTCTGGGTGTTTTTCTATCTATAATATGTAAGTATTTACAAAAAAAAAAATGTATATAAGTAGTTTATCAGTCATCTTGTTACCATAACACAAACATTAGGTTGCTTAGCTTGGGACTAGATGGCGCTGTGTGAAATGTCCAGGGATATTATTATTATTAATATTTTTTTTAGTCATTAACGACAATCAAAGGCAGTTCTAGCTATAAAAGAAACATAAATTGAATTAATAACTTACGTGCTGTACGTACGTGAAGGAAAAAAAATCGTTTACCAAAAAAACGTCGAACACAATTTTCACAATCACCGTTGCCTTATTGTACGCCAAATTAGAGTACCTTTCCAAACGCTACCAAGCGTTAGCTGTATAAACGTAATGAGGACTTCCGGTTTCCGGTAGGTAGTGATGTAAGCACACTCCGTATAAAAATCTGTTAAGAAGGATGTGGGCCATTCATGCGGATGCTTTGTGCCGGAGATGGGGTCCAATGAGGGCTCGACTGCTCGACACTTCGCCCTGATTGAGAGGTTAGGCGGAGATTTAATGCGATTATTAGGAACTTTTCATAAATGTCAGTGTACAATAGTACCCAATAAGTATTAGGGACTTTTTGGAAAAGGGACTGGCCGATATTTTCTTTATGAATGAAGTGTTACCGACTGGGCATTTGACTTATCATCGTTTTAACTATTATGTGCTCGTGTATTACTTGCCCTTGAGTTCGTGAAAGAACTCGCATGGAAGTCATTTGAAAACGACAACTTCCTAACGTGGTCAATTCCTGATATCCTCAACACGAAACTGCCGCGCCGGTATAAGATATGAGTTTAGTACCTAATGTAGAAGAGCCATTAAGACTGTTGAGAAGGAAACAAACTGTTAACGTCAAAATCGCCGGTCAACAGTCGTATTTAGCTTTGAAATTGTGCCTAAAAATTACTTATCAATTGCTTATATTTGCTTACCATAATGAGAGAATCGCTTATTTCATCTGTTTTGTTTTTTTTTTTAAACGTTGCCCCACTCGAGGAATTACTCCTGTATCGTGGGTGCGTTTACAAACATTTAAACTCACATACACAAACAACCAGACCCGGAACAACTACCTGTAGGCAATACAAATATTTGTTCCGTGCGGGAATCGAACCTGCGACACGCAGCGCAGCAGTAGACCGCTCAACCATTGCGCCAACCGTGTCAGCAACTTAAAAAAAATGTCAGCTAAACCACTATTAAATCGGTGGAGCATACGGTGGAGGTCTGCCCTGCTTGGGCAGAGCACCGCCGTGTCCTCGTAGAGGCGATCGGCAGCGGCGGCGACCTCTCGCGTCCGGCCCTGGTTCAAGCCATGGTCCGGGGCGAGAGGGAGTGGGAGGCAGTCACCTCCTTCTGCGAAGCAGTCATGCTAGCGAAGGAGGTGGCGGGGTGGGCGAGAGAACGCGCCTTGCGCACCTCACGCCTCAGCCGCCGCGGGAGACGCTCCGGGCGTCGGGAGCCGCGTGACGACTCCCGGCCACCGTAGGCGCGGGCCTGCGGGCGGTGAGTAATGGGTAACTCACCGTCCGATCAGGACCAGGCCCGTGCCGGACGGCGTGTTGTGTTCCACGCGCGCCTCAAAGAGATGTCAGCATGAGTGACGGGGCCCCATAGGGCCGAAGCCTGCCAGGGTAGCGGGATTGTCCGAAAGGGTTACCGCTGCCCTGGAACATAAAGGGCTAAGGAAGGAACACGGGTGGGTTTTAGTCAGTAAGAGTCTGACACTCCCTCCTGCTCCACCCAGAGCGGGTGGAGTCATTTGATGATTTCCCATCCACAAAAAAAAAAAAAAAAAGCCACTATTAAATACTTGAGTATTCTGTGTCAGTAAGATATGCATAATTAATAAATACAGCCATGACTAAAAATAATATACCTAGACACTAGGCACCATTTGGTTATTACAGAAAATAAAGAAATAAGTAATAAATAATAATACCTTTTGATATACAATAAACGCAATTTTAAACATACGGCACTTTGCTCTCATAAATTTAACAGGCGCACGGGCTTTTAAATTCTTGACTAGCTTATAGTACAAATAACAGGGTCTAAGCTTACAAATTGTGAAATAAGTAATTAATAAGCAATCTTTGCCCCATTAAAATTTCAGTAATTCCACATAGTTACTACTCTATAGAGATTGACCAGCCATTCTGACATCAGAATGGTCGGTTAATCTTAAATGTTTTAATTCTATAACATTATGAAATGAATGATATGAAAGCAATTCTCTTAGCATGGTAAGCAAATATAAGCAATTGATAAGTAATTTTTAGACATAATTTCAAAGCTAAATACGACTGTTGACCGACGATTCTGACGTTCACAACAAACTTTTGCAATATAATACTCGTAGGCATACTTTTTTGTTATGACCCTCCTTTTTATTGTGCCGGATCGCACAATCATTTGATAATGGTAACTTTAGATCTACCTCTTTTCCGAAGTGCTCTGAATTTAGCTTGATAACCTGGCCATCAGGCTACGTAGAGGGCAGTGATACTAGCTATGCCTTTAGACATCTACAACAACCCACAAATAATCATGGTGAGATTTGGCTCCGAGACCAGCTCTACATACTTTATGTCCTATTAACTCATTGCTAACCCTTGCCTTTTTTCCAGATGGTACCGCGAAACCGGTGGCGGTGTTCTTCGCGAAATCCGTGACGGTGAAAGCGGAGGTCGCTACAGCCGAACACACGACGCGCTCGGCATCCGACGGGCGGAGATAGCCGATGGTGGCCGATGGGCCTGCCGAGCGGCGAACGCACATGGTCATCTGACCCTAAGGCTACATCTGGCTGTGAGGGCACATCTCACTGCACATGCACAACCACATACACAGGTAAGATAACGGTCCAAGTCTCCCTAGTAGGTACTCTAAGACATAACTTTTTCCTATGACTTGATATTAGCATGATTGGAACTGGTTTTGATACCTGCGACACCATGTTCAGTCGTGAGTGATGAAATAAAAATGGGTAATTGCGCGAAATCCCGTTTTATAAACCATTCTATGGCCTATAGAAAAGAACAGATTTAGATACATTCCCTGTTTCTACTTTAATGGGAATCTGAACCATTACGCCATTTTGGTAAGCAATTACCTACTAAAAAACCCGTCTTCGAAATTTGAAAACAAATTCTCTCTCAAACCCTTTCCAGCGACTTGATTATACCCAATAATAATTCGTGTCGGAAAATATATTTACTCTTTTTTGACGTGCTTCTATTTCGAATAATCTAATTGGCTGCGTTTTATTTTCTCAACGTTTGAACTCGTATTCGCCGTAACGAAGCTGAAATATCACCAATAAACTCGATACGTAGAGCGTCGTATTTTTCAATGGAATGACGTCGAATGCCAAGAGGTGGGTAGTAAAAGATTTTTAATTAATTAAAACGAACAGCACCCTAATTGCGTAACACACAATCAATCGTAATCGGTTTCATTTTGACAGTTCAACAACATTCATTGCGTTATTTACGTGTTGAGCAGACAAATTTTTCGAACTTATGAAGCAATGGATTAGCAATTTGCTTCAAAATGATTCTGATTCCGATTGATTGTGTGTTACGCAATTAGGGTGCAGATGTATAGCAAAAAGAATGCATTTGAAACGGCTGCGTTTACTAGTTGTCATGGTTGCAGGCAATTGCGGTTTTGATGTTATATGATCACTTTAATGTGTTCGGTCTTAGCGTAACAGATGTCGAAGCGAGGCATTGTTGGTAGAATTATGTCCAAATTGGAAAATATTCCTCGTTTATTCGAAATCAAAAGTCATTTATTCAAATTAGGCTGAGAATCAGCACTTTTCAAACGTTAAAATTACAAAAGACAGTCTCCCAAAAACGCCCGCCCTGCACCACTTCCTAGTGCCATCGCTGGGAAGAGGAAGTGTGTCTGTTCAGTTAGAAAATACTTGATTGTATACAATACTAGCTGTTAAGTAATTAACATTACAAGACATAGAATATAACATTAAATTATTTGCCATATATTAGCTAGCCACGCAAATATACCAACAAATATAATAAAAACTATACGTAGAACTATGCTAAAAAATAATTAATTAAAATTAAAATGTAAAACTTACTACCTAAATAAAAGCCTCCAGGTATAAAGGATTTCAGCATTTGTGAGACATATGCTGGGAGTCATGGGCTCAGGTACAACCCTATGAAGAGTGAGTACATGGTTTTTAAGGCTGGTACCAAATGTCTCTCTTTTATACCTCCGATCATTCTTTGTGGTGCTAGTTTGAATAGGGTTAACCATTTGAAGTACCTGGGCCACTGGGTCACAGATAACTTGTCTGACAATGAGGATATTAAGCGGGAACGTAGGGCACTGTCGATTCGCTGCAACATGTTGGCACGTAGGTTTACACGCTGTACTGGACCAATAAAGGTGACCTTATTTAAAGCCTTATTGTCAGTCTTTTTATACGTGCAGCCTGAGTTAGGCGTAAAATGCCTGTATTACAAATCACCAGGTGCCCACCCCACGGAAGAACAGAAAGTTTTACTTAAAAAAAACATGATATTGCAATCTAACGTTATATCTAAGGAGATTTAAGACAGAAAACTTAATTTATTATAATTTTGGGGGTAGAAGTTAAAAAGAAACTATAAACAAAAAGTTAATCACTTGTCGCCTGTATTTTGTGGATTCAGTATTTTTAAGGTTGGGACACTGACAAATTGTGTCATTTGCATTTGGGCACAAATGGGAGACAATACTCAAAGAGGGATCTGGTTCGGACTTCGTTTGAATGGAAAACGTGATGTAGGTCGTTATCCTAAATTTAATGTAAATCAATTCTTATTTAACCAAGTGATCACCGTGTTCATGCCTATCTGAGCTTTGACAAAAACTTCATGCCAGGAGTTACCACTGAAAAGTAAAGCCGTATCATCAGCAAACGCAACAACTTTCGAATCCGGAAACATTAATTGACATATTATATCATTTATATAGACTAGGAACAGCGTCAGTCCAAGAATACTGCCCTGTGGAACTCCAAATGTCACTGGGACCTCTTCACTAGTTATGTTACCGATTTTAACACATTGTGTTCCGTCCGTTAGGTAATCTTTAAAAAGTTTTAACTGAAGATCCCGGATACCCAGGCTTTTGAGTTTTGGTAACAGAATGGGGACAGAGACTGTGTCAAAGGTCTTTACCAAAGCTAAGAATATTCCAATGGTTTTCGTCTTTGAATATATGTTGTTAACTATATAATCGGTTAGTTCTGACACAGCGTCGGCGGTGGATCTCTTGGCCTTGAAACCAAATTGTGCTTGTGAGAGAAGATTTTTATTTTTTATGTAATTAACAAGTCTTTTGTTAGTGATGCGCTATAAATTTTTTGATAGGGTAGGGAGAATTAAAATTTGCCTATAATTATTGACACAGTCTCTGTCACCACTCTTATGTATCGGGTGAACTAGTGACTTCTTATAGATCTTCGAAAATATATCGGTTGTGAGCGACAAATTACAGACATATGTTATAGGTATTGTTAGAATATCCATATTTGATTTCAAGATGTCACTAGATATAAAATCAAGGCCCACCGAACAATCACTCTTTACCCTGTTATTAAAAACCTAAGCTCATCCTCATTCGTAGGGAGCAGACAAAAAGAATAGCTACACGAGTCAAAGGTGATGGGTCCCGTTTGTAGATTATTCTTAATGATTTCTTCTGCTAGCGTTTTACCAACATTTGCAAAGAATTGATTAGCAGTGTTTACCGAATTTTGGGGGTCATTGGTGCTTACAAACTCAATCGGGCTGTCTTTGGGTTTAGTTGAGTATGTAATCTCTTTATCTATTTTCCAATTTGTTTTACTATTTTTCTCTGCATTTCGAATTGTAGCTTCTCAGATTCTCTTTTAAGTTTTTTTAATACAGACGAACAAAAATTTCGGTATCGTTTGTATGTTGTTTTATGTATCTCATTGTCTGGGTAATTCTTTACTTTTTTATACAGATTATCGCGGTTTCTAATGCACTTCAAAATGCTTGGGGTTATCCATGGTTTTAGATTTTTTTTCTAGTTTGATATTTTGACTTCTTAAGTGTTGTTTTTGATAGCCCTGTATAGGATACTGTGGAAGAAATTAGCAGCCTCGTTGGCGTTTTCAATTGCGTATAGTGGACTAAAATCAACACTTTTAAGTTCCGCATTTAGATGGTTGTGTTCTAAGTAATTTATAATTTTGGCAGGTTTTTGTTTAGGAAGACTAGCTGTGTACAAAGCAACACTATTATGATCTGTAACTGTTGCCTGGAGTATAAGACAACGAGCCATTAGTTTTGTCTTTAAAAACGTGTGATCCAAACACGATTTATTGTGCGTAGGAGATGTGTATGCAGGCATCATACCGTGGAATGCCATCATATCTAAATATGCAGAAAGATTGCTGCCAGCACTGTGTTCGGCAATGTTAATGTTAATGCCCCCCAATAATATGACATTTTGCATAGACAAATATTTTAATAGTAACTGATTAAGAAAATGTAAAAAGTTATCAATGTTTCTGTACCCGGGTGGCCTATAAATGGCCAAGGCTATTGTATCTATATTTAGGGTAATAACAAGACAGTTTGCATCCTCAATTACAGGTTCTTCGACTGAGATAAACAAACCATTTTTGTAGTACACGACAACACCCTCATTCTGCGTAAGGTTATTAGTGGTGGCAAAACTGTCATATCTATCCAAGGAGGGTAGGAACACTATTGATGACAACCAGCACTCTCTCAAAACAATGCAATCCCAATACACTGCAGTTCTGGCTATTATCGGTAATAATCCAGGTAGGTTACATTTAACGCTCCGAATATTTTTTTGAAACATTTTAAGACATTTTTTGGGGTTTGGTAACAGAACCGAGCAGTTCTCCGCATCACAGATGACAAAATCAACAACATTAAAGATTCAATTTCACTTTGTAAATGCATTAACTCGTTGAATTTCGCCTAAGTAATATAATAATTAAGCAGGATCATATTTGTGGGTTAATTTGGCAATATTATTATGTGCTGATATATTTTTATGTAAAATTATATTAATACATATGAATTCCAATCTTGTTAAATGGTTGAGAAAAATATTTAAAATGGTATTAAGTAAGACATAATATGTTAGAGATTGTGTGACACTTCAGAGGCGTGGATGTGTTATGTGAGTATATTTTGATAGAATATAGTACAGAGTAATATTATTCAGTGGTAATGTGAGAGTTATTGTTATGTATGCGGTGTACGTTATGCTTATTAAATGATTTATGTAAAAAATAATGCATGCAGGAATGTATACAAGCCGTTCAGAGAGGAAGACTAGTCAATTATTTTTTTCCATGTTTAGAAGATCTTCGCAATAAACACGTAGACGGGGTTCGCCTTCCTTTCGTTTCAGAAACACTTTGCCAAACGAAGTCCGGCGGTGCTCGCAATTATGTTTTTTAGCAAACAATCTGGTTATGTAATGTAGACGTCTGATTGAAGCAGTCGGAGATTCAGCTACGTATATTGGCTTTGCTCATCCAGCCATATTCAGATTTGTAGTACTCAAACCTGTTTCACGATTTGCCTTATTATATGACCCCGTAGCCTTTATCCCGTGGACAGTGTTGTGGGTCACATTATTAGCAAAATGCAAATATTGTTATACTAGTTTTAAATCTTCATAATATAACTGTTTGCTGTTCCTCTCAATAAAAAATAAAAATAAACATTATGGAATCCGGGGTAAGGCCAACGACTGGATCAAGAGTTATCTTTCAATGCGTGGAAAAAACAAAAAGTCAAAATGAAAAAAAAAACACAGGGAGGTATGGTATCCCCACTATTCCTTCTAGTTTACATCAACGATATTTCGGACGCGATAGGCAAAGATTGCATACTATTCGCTGATGACACTACAATAATGATTAAAAGTGACAATAATAAAAATGAAATCGACATGAAATCGTCCAAGCTCTTAATAATGCAATCGATTGGCTAGAAATAAATAACTTAAAAATAAATATGACTAAAACGAACATAATACAATTTCAGACATACAATAATTCAAACATAAATAAAATAGACATTCATTATAAAGATTCTCACTTGACCACTGTCGATAATGTGTATTCTTAGGTATAACAGTCGATAAAAATTGCAATTGGAAAACACACAGATAAAGTTGTTGCAAAAATAGATCGTTTTATACAGGGTGGCGATTAGGTTATCACATTAATTGAAACCACGTACTCTATATTAGGTATTTTACCATATTCAATTAAAATAATTTAATAATAAACAATATTATAGCCGCAGAACCCTTTTTTTCATTTTAATATTTCACAACATCATGTATTGCATAAACATAATCAGCTGACCAATAAAAGTAGGTCAAAGACCCGTGGCCGGTGAAGATAGTTCAAAACTTCAAACGTTGCCATTCCGAATTACCTACAAGCACTACTAAACTACCATTTTACAAACTATTATTACAAGAAACGTAAACGATTCAAGCGAAAAATGTCCTTACCGCCTTCTTACGGCTAATAGTTGTAGGCGTTTTTTGTGCGCAAAATTAAAAGATGAAAAGGGACCGCATGAGAGGTATGAAAAAAATATGCAAAAATATTCTTACGGTTGACGACTTAAGGTATAAATTTCTATGCGCGAAATGCTACGGGGTACGGGGGTGTGCTTGTAGGCATTTCTTTGGCGCGTGCGACGAATGAGTCACATAGTCCGCCGCCAAAATCCTTGAGGGATAGTTGACGATTGGCGCACGCGCCCTTCGTAGTATTGTTATTGTTTTTATTTTGTGGACATTGTTTTGTGTTAACTTTATTTTAGTAATAGGAATAGGATAGGTTAGTGAAGGTGGTGTGTGTGACAGTTTATGCGAAATCAAACGCTTAAATAATAATTATTGTTAGGTAGCTATTTTTATTGTGTTATTGTTTCCAACAAGATGCCTCGAATCAATTTCGCATCGCCGGAGTACACCGATATGATTTGGAGTTCGGGCAATGGACATTTAAAGAATGAGGTATACGCTACTGAAGTGACGACTATGGACGATTTAAAATCTAGAATAATTCGGGCCTTCGACAATTTTAAAATTTTAGCCGCGAAACCTACTCAGGCTACTCTGAAGAGTCCGAAATAATATCGTAAGACGATGTCATTTGTGTGTACAGAAGCACGGTGGACATTTTGAAAACGTAAAAATACGTAATAATTGAGCATTTAAGTGGAGATTTTTAAAGTTAATTTGTGATTATTTCATAAAACAATATCGTAAGTATTTTGTGGAAATGTTGAATTACTATCGCACGCACCACGCGCGCGTGCCTACGTCCACAAGTAGGTACTCGTACTCGTACCTCGCGTAGGTACGGCGCGTGCTCCGCCGGCGCGACGCTGCGGCGTTGCCGCTTTTACAGGTCAGTAAACTAATATTATAAAGGATGATTTATTTTTTACCCATTATAACGCCATTTATTTTGTTTGAAAAATGCATTTTCTTAATTTTAGTAAAATTATTTATTTTATTATTTTAACGGACTGATAACAACTTGTAATACCTGCTGTACAATTTAATGTGATAACCTAATCGCCACCCTGTATATGTGTTAAAAAGAATTAGACAAACAGTAAACTGTGATACTGCAATGCTTATGTATCATCGGTACTTAGATACGGCATTGTAATATGGCGTAACACAGTAGATTTTGACAGAGTTAGTAAAGCTCAAAAAAAATGTATCCGAGCAATTTGTAGAGCTCACTTTTTAGACAGCTGTAAGCCACTATTTCAAAAACTTAAAATTCTACCTTTGCCCTGTTTATATATTTTTGAAATATGTGTTTTTGTTAAGAGAAACTACAATTTATTTGAATCCAACACTGACAAGCCAAATAGCCGTACACGGCATAAAGATAGACTTCGGCTGCCACCAATAAAACTAAAATTATTTAAGAAAAATGTATACCTACTGCATGTTGATTATTGTTTACAATCATCTACCAAATAGATTTCAAGACTTACCGCTGACCAAGTTTAAAAAAATAAATTTTATGAATATTTAAAAGATATTATACCATTAAGTACTCTCTGGAAGACAAATCAATAGAATCTGTAAGTTAGATTAAGTGGCATCGCTTAGTGTAAATACATTTGCACGCCATGTTATGGCAGGATATGCTGAAACAAATTTACTGTAACACGTTATGTACCATATTCTAGCAAATAAATATTTTGATTGATTTGGTTGATTTATATTTCGTTAATTTCGATATTATTTTGTTATTTAATTGATCTCACGCTGATGGAAATACATATTCTAAGTTATTTTATTTTAATTCATTTTAGTTTAGTTAAATTTTAGTTTTTGTTTTCCTATCTTGCAATAATCACTATGTACCACACTTTGAAAATGTCGCAACTCCCGAGATACAGGCAAATGCCTAGTTTGGGGGTCGCCTTCTATTCTATTCTTGTACAAATTGTGATGAATAAATAATTTTGTTTTTTTTTTAATTGAAAGTAGGTTCTACACTCAGAATACTTTAATGAATTACGCTTTTGCAACTTGAAAAGTGCTGGAACGTAATTCTTAATTAGTATTTAGTACCTAGTAGTGACTGGATACACTTTAAATAAACCGTGTCGAGTTATTTAGAAAAAAATGTTACCTACCTACAATAGTTGATTGCTAGGATATTGTAACAAACCTAGGTACCTACTAATCATAATGAAAAACATTGTCGTCCTCTACGTAACGCATGGTCAACATGTCACCTCGTCCGCGTTGACCTCCCAAACTTAATTACGTGGGTCGCAGAGAGCTATTGCGACCGACGACAAAAAGAAAGTCGCAGCGACGGGTTATTCTTAATAAGAAATTTATTTGGTCCCAGAAAATGCTCTGGAAGTAACTCATTACGGACGGCATTTCTGTTCAATTTGCTTTTAATGTAGCTTTTATGAAAGCAGCAGAGGTATTTTATTTATTTAATTTTTCCTAGTAATAATGTTATTCCATTAAAGGTAGAGTTACTTTGAGATGGTCTGTTTTTAATGGAATACCAAATGAAATAACGGAAAATGTCTCAACATTATTTTAACCAATATTGTGCCTGTGCAAATAGAAACCTTTAACTTTATTCATTTAGTCTGAGAGTACAATGCTTTTTGGACAGAAATAATACAATGTGAATTTCCTACTTGTATGATGAAATCTAGGTACGATTTGTACAGAACCAAGAACATCGCATAGGTACCTTAGGTAGTCCAAAGAAAAATCAACATCATTCCCTGAATAGGTCACCTACAGCAGATCAGGTATCATGATTATTGCCTTTACCTATGTAGGTCAATCTAATATCTACGTTACCTATCCGACCATACTACAAATCTTTGGCGAGATGCCTGGTAAAGTTATTTAATTGAATGTCAGACACAGGGATAAACGGTACGTGTGTGGATATACAATGTTTGCATGTATGTACATTAAACCAGTATATGTTAAACCTGCGTAAGTTAACGCACGTGACGGGAGGACTACCCACCTATATCATAGCTAGAAATGGCTTTTGTCCTAGTAGTACCTAATCAAGATGCTAGCTTATTTGCTTCTAGGTACTTAGGAGTCGCTCTTAAGTTTTTCAATCTAAACATTAAAGATTTTCATTTATATATTAAAGCTGCTATTCCAATTCCATTATTTTATTTAACAATTTATTGTTAAATTAAAAGTAAGACAGATATATTTTGGGTATGTACCTACTTTTTGTCAAACTCTAACCTCGTTTATTCAAAATAGACTAAAATAAAATATTTTGAACGCCATACCTACAAAAGCGACCGAAATCCCTCCCTTTTCTCTCCCTCCGACTGCTTCCTTTGTTTCATAATTCCCCGAAACATATAAAAATTACTTCAGACTTCCTTTTAAGATCACATTATTTAATCACGCTGAAGTAACTTTTCAAACAAAATGTTATTTTCAATGAACAATGTTTCTTTGATCAAAGTTTAGCTGTACCTACAGTGATCAGGCAGGTACTGAAGGTAACAAAATAGCCTGGTCTCGTTTCAAACAAGACTTAAAAAACTTTTGTATAGTCTCTATCGTATATTTACTGTATTTTGATAGCAATGCTTCTTTTACTCCTATGTTTTTTACTCCTGTGTTGGTTTAGAAAAGGTATACCTTTCCTCTTCGATGTAAATGCGTGCAGACGCTCGCGCTAGTTCAACTTTAATTTTGTCAAACTAACAAGTTACTGAACCGAATAATCACCAACTTACAAACCTATTACTTTTACAAAATAAAGCACCCATGCTTTATTTTATACACATACTGACCCATTTTCCAAATCTTACTAAAATGACATAAAATTTATATAAAAGGTATACAGGGTGACAGGAAAACTCGATGTGAAAAACCGATTTTCATGTTTTTTTGAAAATTTCTCAAAATTCGACACTAAATATCACTTATCTCTAAATTCTCTGAGTGGCTTTCATAGCTATTTCATTGGCTACCTAATACTTTTACACACCTATTGAAGTAACCAAATTTTCTAAAATATCAAACAGTTAAAGTAAGAAGTTTACTATTTTCAAAACTCATCTACGTGCTTACACGAACTTTGACACCAGTTATCTCAACATTTTACTATAACACTAAGCGTACAAATTATGGGAAAGACATCTTCGTTTAATCAGCTATGCAACGAGGTACAAAAGTTTCATAAATATTTAAAGGTGCCGATGAAACAGTCGATAATGTTGGCAAAGATCGAATTTGCAAATTTTTGAAATATTTTAAAATGATGTGATTATCGAATTAATTAACTGGTTTATGTTATCCTTTTACCTCCTCACCACCCAGCAATCATTTCTACGTCATGAAGCTAGATTTTCGCAACCAGGTGGCTAGCTGAGACGCCACTTTCGAGTGGTTAGAAACTGTTATCTCTTTATGGTTGATGTGAAGTCTACGATTATAGGGACTATTCACTACGGTTTGTGTGAATTGCCTGAAATATGAGGATTGTTGAAGATTATGGAAAAAATCATGCCGACTGGGAGTTTTAGTGGTGTGTGTCTCGTAAACGTTGGATGAAATTTGGCACACAGATAGTTTATTACCTGGATTAACACATAGGGTACTTTTAATCTTAGTAGTACGTTCCAGTGGGATATTTTCCGATATCCACGCGGGCAAAGCTGCGGCCTAAAGCTAGTATTTTATAATTAAAAAACGTAGTCAATATAAATTGCAGCGTTAACACCACGCCTTTTCATAATGAAGAAAAATGATAAGATAACTCGGACATTAAGCCGAACCCTGTGACAGTTTATTAATGAAACAACCTGCGCCAAATTAGACGCATTAATCTTAATTAAACTCCTAAAAATATAATCGAGTAACAATGTAACGAACCTGACAAGAAAAATGAAAACGTTTTTTACATTAGGTAGGTATGCTTATGCATAGGAATGGTATTTTCCCCAAAAAAGAGTTACTGTCTCAAAAATTACGCAATCACAAGCGCATTTCTTCTGTCCTATAGCGCACACTGCGACATTAAGGGCACAACATTTAAAACACCTAAATGTGCCTTACAAACTAAAATAGTAGTGCTGCTTGCAATATTAACGCAAAATATCTACCTCCACATACACTAAAAATTATTGGGTGGGTAATCAACCTACAATATAATTACTACCTACTACTTTGATAAGAATACTGTGCATCAAGACCTACGTTGATACTATGCACCTGCACAAATTGTGGAAGATAGTATGATCTGAGTGTGCCTGGTCCATTTTGAGGGCTAGTTTGATAGTACCGGGCTTATTCACCGTGCCCGTAGATACAATCCAATTGAACAGCGCCATCCAATCCCAAATCGTTGTAACATCGTTACGCCTCCGATCTAATTCAATAAAACCATCTTCTTTCTTCAACAGTACCACTATTTGCAGACCTTTGTAAATATCGTAGTTGGAAGTGCGGACCTAAACTGCCTCCCAAGATTAACCTCGCTTACCCAATTAAATATTAAGGTTATTTCTACACGAAATCCGATTTTTTAAAGCCGAGAATTTTCGTGTTTTTGCGGAAGACTTGTTTGTCTTTTTCGAACATGAAGCTGTGATCCGTGACGCGAATAACGTGTGACTGGCTTTTTTATTTGTCACGGCATGTTGCCGATGAGAAAATAACACGAGGATCAGAAAATTCGTGTGAAGGCAGAGTGGGAGCTGAATATTGATGGAGATTCGGAAATTGTGACACCGGTGTTTTTAATTTCGGATTGCTGATACCTACGGATTTTATTATAAAACGAAATAAACCAGGATTTCAGATAGGTTGCAGTTTACAGGTTAGCGACTGAAAATATGAGATAGTATTGCCCTAAATCATGTTTGTCTAAAAAAACGTAACTTAGAATTAATTATCCTATGTAAAGGTACTAAATTAATTAAAGGATGACTACCAACGACCTTTGCTCACAGCTAGAAAGTTACGAACCTATATGAAATTATAATTCCAGAATTACATAGATAGAATACTTTTTATCATGTTTTACCAAGGGTAGTGGTAATTAAAACAGCGTTAGTATAATAATTCGTAAACATATTTACTAAATAAATGACCTAGCCTGTATGTCATATTTTGAGTAGCGCTGGTGGCACTGATGACACCATACAAAATATCATTGAACCAATCACTGGCGAGCTCACGCGCCTGTGGAGCCCTAGAACCTCGGTGGCGCGGCACGCATAAATACCGCGCTCTGGCACGGGCGCCTCAGTGTCCAATGTGCGCGCTTCGCGTGCGGTGGTGTCGTCAATGCTGGAAGGTTAGCTGGTACAATGTCGACATAAATGTAGAAATTTTACATAGGTTGATACAATAGGCGGCAGTTAGCGCACTTACTGTTTGCCACCAAAACCATGTTACATAACAAGGTGTCCGGTACAGTTGTAATATAAGCTTCGGCGCTAACTTCCCTGATTGTTTCAGATTGGCTCGGATGGGGCCAATGTTCGGAGGCCCGAGACTTGTTACCACAAACCCTTTTAAAAAATATTGTTTAAATAAGATTTTTTCAACTGCCCCAAGAATCTCACCTCCATTTGTGGAAGAAAATCTTAAGAATGTTTTGTGATGTTATTTTTTATATGCTCGTTTTTGCTGCGGGCGCTATAAACTTGGCTCTCGACAATTTTGTTTGGATGCAGAGAGTATTTTGGCTGAAATGTAGCGCATAGCGGCCGTTGGTGGCTTTATACTTGGTTAGATAAAATCTTAGGACAGAACGAGCGCTTCTTTGGAGGAGTTTCGTGTTTTAAACTAGGTACGTATGTTGAAGTTTAGTAGGTAAATGGGTGGTATAGTCTTTTAACTGTAGAAGTAGGCTTAGGTAAACTTAGACTTAAATATTAGATTCCCATTTTGGCTCTTCTAACATGAAAAACATTCCAAAAAAACAGAAACCGTACAAATATCTAATTTTTGGTATTAAACATCAAAAGTGCAATATGAATCACAAGGTAACATTACAAAAGTAGGTCATGTCCATTACAATGATAACTTCCTTTTGGCACATAAAGAGCTATCAAAGTGGAAAATCGGTGTACAATCAGTAAACGTTCTCGTAATTCTTCGAAATGATCAGTGGAATGTGCGAAATAGCCATTTATTGCAGCTCGTATCGGCTCGATCGCTGTCATTATTCCGTTCAGTGGTGTTCCTATTGATTTTACTAACAATGCTGTTATAATACGATGTTATTGGTTATTAGATTTGTTTGTGTATCGTTATGCAAAGTTTATAGGCCGCTACTGTATGGTTGTTGAAAGTTTTGTTCTAATATTTCGTTTATAATTAATAAACATACAAATACATAGTTTATTTTATAACGAGGCATATAAAATGTAAATGATAGGCAATTAACGTTATTTCCAGATCACAATGCCGAATGATGACAATCAGTTAAGTTATTACACAAATGATTCAAAACTGACCAAATAAACAGAGCAATAAAATTCACTTATAATTAATTAAGTATTGCAATCAATTTCAAAGTCAATGTGGTAATTTATCAGCAAAATAAACAGCAATCACCGGCGGTTGTTGGAAAAACCGGACATTTTGAACATTTCATTGTAGCTGCGCGCAAAGTTATTGCTGGCAGGATATTTGCGACGTAAAATAAAATAAATGCGTTCCGATACCGGGCCGAAAACATTACGCGCGCAATTATAGATAGGGTTAACTCATGGGAGATAAAACATTAATGTTTTCTAGCGCTAGCGTTGTGTTTGAGATTCTTATTGAACATTATTTCTGCTTATTTTCTCTTCTGGCTCGTTTTATTCATTATTACACGGTGGTATAAATTGAAATAACCCAGGGACTTATCTTCATTATAATACATACCTAGCTCATGAATTGAGAAAAGTGTCAAAAAGCAGGCATCATAACAACTTAGGGACCTACTGAAATGAAGCTAAAGCTGCGACTGGTAAAAATATATGTAGTAGGTACAGTATCACAAAATTTAACGCCCCGGGCTAAGATTCTGTGGTCTGAATCTGTATCAAAATAACCAAAAAATACTACAATTTTCATAAGGATAAAATATACCGACAAACTCCTTGATTTATTATGGCATCAATATAGGTAAAAGAGTACTTTATCTTTGTCATATTTAGCACTGATTGACTGATTATGTTGGTTATAAAGTTAAATAAAAAATACTTTTATGAAGATTGATAAAAAGTTGACTCACTTTAATGTTATCCTACCGTTATTTATTTATAGTTGAGAAGGAAGGCACTTCTATGTAACTAGGTACAATAGTAAGGTTAAAGCGAAAGGCGCATTTCGCAGAGAAGCGCACAGGTAGCCCGCGAAATTCAAATATTCTTAAGTTTTTGCAATTTGCAGTCTTGAGTTCTCCAGGTTGTTTCTCGATCTAATTATGATTCGCGGCCGTAACAAATATTATTTATTTGTAGAATTACGATCATAAAAATCATCAAACATCTCTCTAAGATTACCTTATTGAATGACTGATGAATTAAATCATGACATTTGAGACCAATTCTAACTTAAGCAGTTGTGTATTGCTGATTCTAATGATTATAATTCTGTAAAGCCTTATTTGTTACGGTCACGAATCATATTTTAATCGACATACAACTTGACACTGACCTGCAAATTGCAATAAACGTAAGTAAATTTGAATTGCGGTGCACTAAATGCCACAAGGCATTCTCTGTGAATAAAGTTATGGCCTGAATTGAAAACAGCAACACTAATTTTTTGTTTTATTCCTGTGCTCTGTGTCATCCTTATTTGTAGATGCCGTGTATGTAACAAAATTATTGATATTCGTGCGCGTATATATTCGGTTTAATTAAACGGGTCGTCGTAAAAGCAAATAGTGTCGTTTATTAGCAAATAAACCTCCTCTTCCGTTATGAACGAGAGCGTACTTATTTGCTTGATTTAGGTTCGCAGAGGAAAAAAAGATAAGAAATGTGGCTTGTTACAAGAAGAATAAAGGAAATTGGCCTCTATAGGTACAAATTTTAACTACTTGTACAGTAGGTATTTGACCATGTCCTCTCCACCGTGAGGTGCAATGAGCTTATAATATAGTAATAATCTATAAGAGATTTAAGCGAGAATAGCTCACGCCGCAGTAAAAAGATGTAAGCCCATTAGCAAGGCTGTTAGAGGATTCATTGCATTTGTTGCTCCGGGCATACAAAAATATCACTGAGGTTCTCTGTAGATATAACAAAGTAACTTCTCCTCAGGTGGTAAATAGCGGTGGAACAGCCATCATCAACTGCACATGGGGCGGCTGGCCTGCCCCTCGTCTAGAGTGGCTGCATAATGGCGTGCCCCTTGGTGCTGGGGTGGCAGGAGGCAGGGTCAGAGTGCAGAACAATGGGGAACAGCTGGTCATTGCATCAGTACATAGGGCTGATAAGGGGGTGTATCAGTGCATGGCGAGGAATGAGAGGGACTCGGCGCAGGCTAGCGCGGAGTTGAGGTTAGGAGGTGAGTCTGAACCATGAATTTGCATTATAAGGTCCAAAAGATGTTCTGTCATGTTGGTGCCCATCTTCGAAAGTATAACATGTAGCCTTTGCCCTGCAGTTGGACAATAACAGGCATTATATTATATTATATTATAGGTCATCTCATCTGCCTAGCCTTTTCCCAACTATGTTGGGGTCGGCTTCCAGTCTAACCGGATGCAGCTGAATACCAGTATTTTACATGGAGCGACTGCCTATCTGACCTCCACAACCCAGTTACTGGGTAATACGATACCCCTTGGTAAGACTGGTTGTCAGACTTTCGGGCTTCTGACTACCCGTAACGACTGTCAAAGATCCACGAATGACAGCCGGGACCAACGGCTTAACGTGCTTTCCGAGGCACGGAAGGGTCTCGGTATGTAAAGATGGTCACCCATTCACAGACCAACCGCGGCAAGCGTAGCTTAACCTGACCGATCGACCTGTGCGGCTGTTATTATTTAGCCACAGGCCCCTATTATATTATATTATAGGTATTATATTATAAATATTATATTATAGGTATTATATTATTAATTATATTCTCCTACTCGTATATCTGAGAAATCTTTTGAGATGTCTGAATAAACGAAATTTTTTAACAGACCCAATTATACCTACTTCTGCCAGTATGAAATGACAAAAAACTTATACTTTCCATGCAGACACAGCGCCAGAGCTCCAGTATACATTCATAGAACAGGTCCTGAGACCTGGACAGGTGGTGACCCTCAAGTGTTCCGCTGCCGGCTCCCCACCACCCCATTTTACTTGGATGCTCGATGGGCAACCACTGAACACCATGGCTAGAGGGCACAGGTTTGTAATCATGCCTCAATCGGTTAATGAATGCCAAAAGCTAAAAATGGAACCAAGATTGGACACATTACTGATTGTGCAAAGAAGGGGAAGTCTATGTGATTTCCCTTTTTTACTCTAGGTATATCTAATAAAGCTTAGGTATACAGAGGAGATCGGACAAAAACTTGTAACCCCCACATCAGTCTCCAAGTAATTGTCTTACATTTATTTGGTCTGTGTAAAGTTGTTTCCAAGCAAACAACAATTATTTATTTACTTATTTCGTATCTACGTTATAATAATTGATCTCTTTCCATGCTCCATTTGTTGTAATATATTTATAAGTAAATAATCGCATCTTGTAGATAATGCTTCACCATAAATCTACTACAAATTGCTGTTTTCTTTTCTAACAAAATTCTGTCTGGCAGATACAGCGTGGAACAGTTTGCGACTAAAACCAATGACGTGGTGAGCTACCTGAACATCTCAGCCGTGAGGTCTGAAGACGGAGGCCTGTACACCTGCAGAGCGGCCAACTCACTCGGGGAGGTGTCACACACATCCAGACTCAATATTTATGGTAGGTGCTTACTATAAACCAAGATTCTTTCTCACCTTCGCCTTTACCTATCTATTGTAAAGGTCTGATCCCAGCCTGTAATCAAATTTTCTCTAAGATTTATGTTTGCATATCGGTGCACAGAACACACATAGGTTTGGCACGTACACACACGCACGTACGCAAAGTGCTACACAGTAGCAGATATATTCGTTATATAAATTATCGCGTACTCTAAATATAGAAGCCATATTAACGGCCTACTATGGTTTAGTTGAATCCTCCATTAGATATGGTGTTATCTTCTGGGGTAACTCAACCGATAGTGATAACATCTTTAAAAGACAAAAGTGCTGCGTAAGATCTATTTAATCTCAAAACTACCGATAGCTGTAAAAAATATTTCACTAAATATCACATATTAACATTACCTTTACTTTATATATTAGAAATGTTCGTAAAAGCAAATCCACATTTGTTTCCTTGTATGGCAGACAAATTTCCAAGAAATAGACGTGATGATAGCAAACTACGTACATACATCGAGAACTACACTTGTGCGCAAAAGGGTTTTGCATGGCACCAACTATCTAAAACGAATTGCCCAAAAGTTGAAAAGAGCAAACTATACCAAAACTTAAACACACAATGAAATTGTTTTTGGCACAAAAATCATATTATAGTATTACAGAATTTTTAAACGACTCGTGGTGATTATTATAAATAAATAAATATAATTAACGTTATAGTAATTATGGTCATGTAGTAGTGGAGAACTTAAAAATGCCTATATAAATAATTGAATGTCTATTAAAACTGTTATAAACCGTCATTGTGATAATTGCGATCTGTATTATTGGACAAGGATAATAAATAATTGGATAATGTAAATGATTGAATATAAGAAATTTGTTTAACTGTGACTGATATTTAATGTAGGTATAAGTGTAAAAGTTAAAAATCATTGATTTAATCATAATAATTGTACCTAACTAAGATATTTGCACGCCATGAGAAATGGCAGACCTGTCGTGAGCCACTCTCTTATTTTAAGATCTTGCATGCTTGTATTATTTTAATTCTGTGTGTATACACAAGTTTGAGCAAATAAAATTTCTTATTCAAAGTTTCACGACAGCAAAACTTTATTCCTTCTAGTAAATTGTCTTCTAGTAAACTGTCATTTTTATATTTCACTGCAGGTCCACCTTACGTAAGGTCCATAGGACCAATCAGAGCTGTAGCAGGTCGAGAACTGATTCTCTATTGTCCATATTCTGGCTACCCAATCAGGTAAGGGAACTGAAAATTACCCTATTCTTGCTTGCTATTAGTGCACTTGTATAAAATATTTCTTCTAATCGTGCCTTTTCTTTCAGTTCAGTGAAATGGGAACGAGACGGCAATCCAGTAGAATGGGACAGCAGTATAGACGGTGCCCTCAAAGTGTCTCGAGTAGAGCCCTCATACGCAGGCGCTTACACCTGTGCAGTCATGGGCCCACATGGAGAGATAGCCAGGAGAGAGCTGCAGCTAGTTGTTAGCAGTGAGTTGTTTGGTCACTAATATTAATATTTATTTATTATTATATTATTTATTTATTATTATATTATTGATTTATTATTATATTATTTATTTATTATTATATTATTTATTTATTTATTTTCTTACACCTAACTGTAAAACTGGATTTTCTTAGTCTTGATCTTTCAGCAAAACTTTAAATGAGTTGTTTGTTTACAATATTCGTATGATATGTACGCCTACGCATACTTTTCTTTTAGCTTATCTGATTTCGGCGCTTTCACCACTTTATGAAGCCTACAATGGCTCTTTTTACAGATCCCCCAGAAATAGAGCCGTTTTCCTTCTCTGCAAACTTGCAAGAAGGCAAGCGTGCGCAGGTTAGTTGCAGCGTGACGTCAGGTGATATGCCCGTCCACTTCACCTGGCTCAAGGACAACGCGCCCATCCTTTCTAGTTTACAGGTCAGATCATTGATAAGTACCTTTTTTACTGCAATTTAGGGGTTGATTCTTGAAATATTGATAAATATTTTTAAATTGCAACCTACATAAGCACGGTTTTTTACCTGGTCCAGTCCTTTTGTTCAATAAAACTTGCAAGTGGATGAAGACAAATCGTATTCCTAAGCAGTCGGTCCATCAGTCGATGTTTCGACCTCGTTCAAGAATCAAACCTCAAAATCCAACTTTCCAAAATTATTTATGAGCATATCTTCAAAACCCGGCCTGGTTGTATAGGTGGAAGAGCGGGGTGCTGATTTTTTCAGCAACCTCGTATTCAAAGAGGTGTCGGCCCGCCACAGCGGGTTGTACACTTGCGTGGCCTCCAATACTGCGGCCAAGGTTAACTATACCGCCGAACTGGTGGTCAAAGGTACCCGCCATGTCAATATGCACAAGAGCACCGAGCACCGTCATGATGTCCAAGTGAGGTGGGAGCGCGGGAAGAGACGGTCGTTAATTGACAATTTACAGATTAATCGTTTAAACAGATTAAACAGTAGAAAAAAAAATGATCATGCACCTGACTATGTCTTTAAAAAATGTAGGTACTTATTCGAATAAATTCATGTGCTGGTATAAATATAAATACAAAAGATTTACCGATTACCTTTATAAAATTACAAGAACTGAAAATAATATTGCACCTAAAAGCTCAAGTCAGAATGCATTCGATTTTTTGTAGACATAACGTTTAAGTAAGGTTCTATAGGGATGCTGAGTAAAGTAGGTTTAATGTTCACCCAGTGTTTATACCAGATTTTGGTCCAAAACACCCAAACAGTCAACACGGCCTCTATAAAGCTTTGTTGAAATAGCGAACAAACACTCCACCCGAAACCGCGCTTCCACCATCAAAGAGACTTATCACGCTTTCACAGAGCACAGAGTTCTCATTATTTTGTCTATATCGCTGGTTTCTTTGCAGGATCACAATTACCACAATGTGTAGGTCCCTTGTTCCAAGAAGTGTCAAAATGATGGTTTTATTCCTATTGCACCTTATTAATAACATTTAATCTGTTTCTACTCTTTTCTTACAAGAAAATTAAAGGTTTCCAGTCATCTTCAAATCTTGTCATTTTAAATCTCGCAATTTGAATAAATGCCATCGGAAATGTTCACTTTTATAAGCACTTTATTCACAGCGCACATTTATTTGTGTTTTTCATATAAATGTATAAATACTTGAACGTTTTTGTTTTGCACAGCGTTGGATTTCAGATGGCTTACGAAAATGGTAAATTTTATTTATAAGAATTTTGTTTTGGACTCACCGATCTGAAATTGTAAAAAGAAAAAGAAACTGTTATTATTTTTGGAAATTTCCTGATGGTAATTTGTTTCTTAATTAACTTGACTAACAAAGCAAAGCTGATGTTAATGATTATACCAACTTAGTGCCCAAACCGATCCGACCGATTAATCTGTAATGGAATTATTTCGTACGAAAGATGAAAATTCTTGTACCAAAGAGTGCATCGCTTGTTCAGAAATAAACCAAAAAGCGTAAAAATGCAAAGACAGTCGTCGCGATGTTATGGTTCTTAGCTTTAATAACTTAAGTAGCTCTTTATATTCATAACAATGTTCTGCTGCTGACGGGAAAGGTAAAAGTAGTATTATTATAATGTATGCAAAGAACTCATTAAGGCAACAATGTTTTACATAGTAAGTCGCCATAAGTAGCACAATTAATCATAGTCGAATTTGCGTACCGTAATTAAATAAACATCATGTATTGATCCAGAAATAAATGAAACTTGACTTACTTGCACGTTGCAGTCTCCCCAAAATGGGTGGTGGAACCCAAGGATGAAGCAGTGCTGGCTGGTGAACAGTTGGCTTTGCATTGTCAGACCACGGGATCACCAGCCCCGCAAGTCACCTGGCTGAAACAAAGAGGTAGGTCAAAATGTTGGTTTTTACAAGCTTTTATTTAACTTGCGATATATGTATGTCTGTATGTTCGGGTGGACTCTTGCAACTCAATTTTGAAACAGATATCTTCAACCGATTGAGCTGAAATTTTGCAAAAATTTTGCTGAAATTGGATGACGATGCAAAATTATTATGACATAGAGCTGATCTGATGATGGAACCGGAGGGTGGCCATAGGAAGTCGGTAGTTAAACGACACAACCCCATCGAGTTTGGACTCGTTTGATCCGTCTTGACGAGATCTTTGATGCTAGATGGTAACCAGGGTCTGATGATGGAGCTGAAAGATGCCCATAGGAACTCGGTAATTAAATGACACAACCCCATCGAGTTTGGGCTCGTATGATTCGTCTTGACGAGTACTTTGGTGCTAGATGGTAACCAGGATCTGATGATGTAGCTGGAAGATGGCCATAGGAACTCGGCAATTAAACAACTCCATCGAGTTTGGGGTCGTTTGATTCATCTTGACGAGTACTTTGGTGCTAGATAGTAACCAGGGACTAAAGATGAACAGGTAGCTTAACGGAATAACACAATATAACGGAAAAACACTGCTACGCGCTACGAACTACGCCGTAGTCAATCTCGCATCAAAAATAGTAAAAAGTTAAAAATAAAATTAACAGAAAAAAAAACTTTTTAAGAACAAGCTTTTATTACTTATTAATAAAAAGAACTAAAAGGTTAAAAATAATATAAACCTGATAAGAAATAAATAAAAGCGTGTTACATTGTGTTCTAAATGTTCCATGAAAATGTAACACGCTTTTATTTATTTCTTATCAGGTTTATATTATTTTTAGCTTTTTAGTTCTTTTTATTTTTTTTATTAGAAATACCTTTCCTATTTATTCTTTACAATCACTTTCAGTATTATTTTTAAGGCCAGGATTGCTCAAATGCAAAACCTTCAAAGAATTGCATAATTATAATTTGTAATCTCTGTAAGCAACTAGTTTTTGGTTCCAACTTTTATCAATCTTTCATGCATTTATAAATGTTGCTCTCGTAACATGTTGCGTATCTAAACAAGGGTCTCTCTGTAGTCGGTCCTTCATGTCTGAGGATCGTTGTCAGCTTTGGAGTTGCATCTGGACCGGATGATCAGCCTCCACCGGTTTCCGTCCAGCGCATCCCTTACTACCGTGTAGAATTTAGAGGAAGATGATTCCTTCACCTGACCGGTCCATCGTGTTGATGAACGACCGCTTGATCGCTTTCCTTCGGTGTTCCCAACCACAATCAGTTTTCCCAATCTTTCATCGCCTCTGCTTACTGTGTCTGCGTATGTGTCCGAAATAGGAGAGAATGCGTTGTTGACATATTATGGTCGACAAGCGGGTTTTTATTTGAAGCTGGTGTAAGATCGATGCATTGGTGCATTTGGCAGTCCACGGTATTCTCAACATTCATCTCCAGCACCACATCTCAAATGCATCAATCCTTTCTCTTTCTCGGGCCAAAATCGTCCACATTTCGACTCCTTACAGGAAGATAGGGAGTACTAGGGCTCGTATCAATCTGATCTTGGTTTTGATACCAATTCCTCTCATCTTCCAAATGTTACTTAAACGGGTCATAGCAACTCTAGACAAAGGTAAAGCTTTTAAAATTGAAGTTCTCATAATCAATACTCAATACTTTTATTGCATTCTACATAAGACACAAGTTATTACATAAGTTGATTCAATTACTGCAACCCGGCTGTAGGTAAGGTTTTTTTATTTATTTATCTACTCATATTAACACTTTCAATTACTTACTGGATCTCACATATTGTTATTTTCAGGATCATCGACCGATTATGTCCCTCTAATAAACCTGGGTGGAAGGTTTCAGTTCCTTTCAAACGGAACTCTATGGATAGAGTCAGCACTTCCCTATGACGAGGGAAACTACATGTGCAAATCAGAGAATGGAGTAGGATCTCCACTTACCAAAACTATATTTGTTTCTGTCAACGGTAAGTTTTACATTACGAATATGCGTGTGAAAACTACGAATGCTTTTATGCACACGACAATAGCTGCTAGATGGACCGACGACCTTAAAAAGGTGGCTGGGACAGACTGGAAGCGGAAGGCGGAAGACATAGTGCTGTGGCGCAGCACAGGCCTAGACATAGATCCAGGGGTGGACTGCGATGGGCTGAGATGATTGATTCAACAATAAACATCAAAAAAATACATGGTCCTATATTTTTCACGAACACTGAAGAAACCCTAATGACCGTTTCTTTCTGAATTGTTTCATAATAATATTTATAGTCCTCCTTATAGATTTCGAAAATGGCAACCCTTACAAATCAATTCCTTGTGAGTGCTCTTAGATTTCTCGCTAAAGTCAATTTAGTTTTGAACTCCCGGTCACAACTTGAACAGTTGCCTGGAGTGCTGTATGTATACGTGTACGAGGACTTAGGTCTGTCTTTGCGTATTGTACAGACGCCAGCAGGTCAAGCTACCCGAAACTGCCAAATTTTCCCAATCAACCTTGAACCTTAATGCTTTAGCGATAACGTTGAAAATCTATTAAAGAAATTTGACAGATTGTAGTA
Organism: Apamea anceps; assembly: GCA_951799955.1. Classification (NCBI taxonomy): domain Eukaryota; kingdom Metazoa; phylum Arthropoda; class Insecta; order Lepidoptera; family Noctuidae; genus Apamea; species Apamea anceps. Next base: position 22,926,395 of record OX637501.1, on the reverse strand, counting down.
GCTTGATGTGCTGGCGTCTGTACAATAATATATTACGTATCTAACACTTCAAGACTGCTCTTACCAACGACGTATTCACTGTAACGTAGATGAAAAAAGATTTTTTTATGTAATTTTATCTTCTTCAGAGCCTGCGAGGTTCGAGTTGACATCACACAATATGACAGCACGTCGAGACGCGCCTGCGACGCTGGTATGCGACGTGCGCGGAGACAGTCCCATTAGAGTGACATGGGCACACAACATGAACCACTTAGATCTTAATACTTATAGGTAATGAACTGACCAACCAAATGACCAACGAGCGCCATTAACGTTTCAAATGTTACTCCAGCAAAATGTGTTTTTCTCAAATAACTTTAAAACTACAATTCACACAAATTTTACTATTAGTAAACAAATTACCCCTCATGATACACTAATTATTTGTTATGGTCTCACCTCTCAATTTATGCACAACATTTTGCCAGGGTAACGCACGCTCATAAAATTGGTGATTATGTCGTGATTCAGCTGTTTTGACCAAAATATTGTTGTTTTCGGAATAGAGGCTTTATTTTTCACTAAAATATTTACATCTCTCTGATTATCTATAAGTACTAACCAGTTTTGCCACACGTTTCTACAGGTTAAGCATCTCTGAAGCAAAGACTGATAGTGGTTTAAGATCCCAGCTGTACATCAGCCGGGCGGACCGGCAGGACTCCGGTGTCTACAAGTGTCAAGCCGTCAACGCGTACGGTCACAGCGACCATTATATTTATCTTTCCGTCCAAGGTGAGTTTTATCCAGACAAAAGACACTAAAAACCCAGACGATTTTTGGGCTTTTTGAACCAAAACATACCAAAATGTCTCGTTTGTGTTTATCAAATTAGTTATCCGAGGTTGGGTAAACCAGCTGTAACAGTTGAAGAAATTAAAAATAACCCTTCAATATTCCTTACTATTTTATTTTCACTCCCCAGAAAAACCCGACACCCCTCACTCTCTATCGGTGACGGAGATCGTAAGCCGTGCTGTCCGTCTATCCTGGAGTCAGGGCTTCGACGGCAACTCTCCCCTCGTGGGTTACACCCTGCAGTACTGCGCGCTGTCAGCTCAAGGGGCCATCAGAGTAAATCAGTGGGATGCAGCCGTAACGCTCAACGTGTCCGTCCATGGGGTCGCACACTCACATGTCACGTAAGTAGGAAACCAATGAAGAAGTCGTCATTTTAAAAGGATATTAAAGCGTCGTATCTATCTATCTATATATATGAAATTCAAAGTCCTGACTGTCTGACTGGCTGACTGATATTAACTGATATATCAACGCACAGCCTAAACCGCTGGTCCTAAAGACATGACATTTGGAGGGTGTCTTTTTAGTGAAGGGCAGGTATCCACTAAGAAAGGGTTTTTCGAAATTCCACCCCTAAGAGGGAGAAATGGGGGGTTTTCGTTTATATGAAAAATCTTATTCCTTGAGTTAATAAACTTAAAACTTGGCACGAATACTTATTTAAGTAAATTATGAAGAATGCCAGTTTTTGTTTTTCTAAACTACCCTCTAAACGGGGATTGGGGGGTTTCAAAGTTTATATGGAAGAATTTTAGCACGCGGTCCGATTTACCCGAAACTCAGTATTTATACCTAGGATTGAAAGTAAAGAATAATGTGTATCAGGGTTTTTCGAAAATTTACCCCTGACGGACTGACAAGGGGTAGTCAGTTTTACAGGGGAGGGTTTTACAGCGTGGCTTGATTAACTCGAAAATTAGTACAAATAATCTTTGAGTCGAGTTATGAATACATCCCAAACGATTTTTTTAAACTCCACCCCTATGGGGATGAAAAGCGGGGATACATTTTATATGAAAAATCTTATTCATTTAATTAATAAACTTGAAACTTGGCAAGAATACTCGCCTAAGTAAGTAATAAAGTTTATTATTATAATTTTTTCAAAACTACCCCTCAAAGGGGGGAACTTCAACACCTACGGGTGTTGAAGTTTGTGTGGAAGTAATTGAATGCGCGGTCCAATTAACTCGGTATTAACACTTTTGACAGAAAATAATTAATAATAAGTATGTAAAGTTGTCAAAAATTGACCCCTGACGGGGCAAAAAGGGGTAATTCGATTTTTAAGGGGTTATTTGAACTTGAAACTGTATGTTACATTTTCACACTTAAACCACTGAACTTCTGATTTGGCAAAGAGATAGATGGCATCCTGAGGAAGGACATATTTTTTATCCTGGTAGCATGATCCCGTGGGATGATTTCCGACATCCACGCGGGCGAAGCCGCGGGCTGAAGCTAGTTAAATAATAAAATAAATGCAATGACTGGGGATAGAACTTGCGAAATACGAATCGATTGGCAAGCACAACTATCGAAGGTCTGATGAAGTTTGCGTTTGACCTTTAGAAATAACCTTGCTACTAATTGGTTATAGGTATTGACTACTTTTTCTAAAATTTTAGCCTAACCAAGAAAGGCGACATACATTACGAAGCTCTGCTGAGCAGTCTGAAGCCACACACAGCGTACATGATTCGAATAGCTGCCATCAATCAGATCGACAGGAGTGCTTACACTGAACCAGTCGTTGTGAAGACGCAGGAAGAAGGTAAGAAAAACTTGAATTAACAGGTGAATATCCTGACAATAACAATATGAGGTCAAATTAAAATAAATCAAATCAACTCAAATTATTTATTTTTGCAGAAAATACTGTTAAAATGATGTTATTAAACATACATGTATAAAGTGATTCTACCGTAAGGCATGCAAAAGGTCATACAATCATGGTTTATCAAGTTAAAGATTGACATTGAAATATATTTACATATAATATTAGATAAAAATATTTAAGATATTAAATTATTGGAATGTCCTTCATAAAGTTACATTAGTAACTACAGATTAACTATTTATTGGTCATAATAATAATTAAATTAATTCAATGCCTTTTCTCGAATTATTATAATATATTAACAGATTAATTATTTAAAGATATAATTATGCTACATGCATAATTATTGTTATATTACTTGATGTCACTGTGAGGTCTTGAGTTCGGAAAAATTATCGTTTAAGTACTCGTTCAGGTTATAGTAACATTTATAAAGGCTCTTTAGATTTTTCTTAAATAAGACAGTATTCATTGCCCTTATTTCTTTAGGTAATTTATTGAAAATTACAGTAGCCATGCGAAACACACTTTTGTGCATTAAAGTGGTACAGGTTCGGCGAACACAGAGACGTAATGCGTCACGTAGTTGCCTATTGTTGACTTCAGAGGCCAATGCAAATAAGTTTAGATTGACCTTAACAAACATTGAGACCTCATAAATATAGGTATGTATAGGCTTGGGAGAGTTAGAATTTTGTACTCCTGGAAAAACGGTTTACAGGTTTCAATTTTTTTAAGCCCAATCATAGCCCTTATGCACCGTTTTTGTGCTTTAAAAATTACACCATACCTCAGGACAGGAGCAACTAAACCATAATATGCCGTTAGCAAGGTATTGATATTTGAAACCTTTTTAGGGTTCCGTAGCCAAATGGCAACGGAACCCTTATGGATTCGTCATGTCTGTCTGTCTGTCTGTCTGTCTGTCCGTCCGTATGTCACAGCCGCTTTTTTCCGAAACTATAAGAGCTATACTGTTGAAACTTGGTAAGTAGATGTATTCTGTGAACCGCATTAAGATTTTCACACAATAATAGAAAAAAAACAATAAATTTTGGGGGTCCCCATACTTAGAACTGAAACTCAAAATTTTTTTTTTCATCAAACCCATACGTGTGGGGTATCTATGGATAGGTCTTCAAAAATGATATTGAGGTTTCTAATGTCATTTTTTTCTAAACTGAATAGTTTGCGCGAGAGACACTTCCAAAGTGGTAAAATGTGTGTCCCCCCCCCCCCCCCCTGTAACTTCTAAAATAAGAGAATGATAAAACTAAAAAAAATATATGATGTACATTACCATATAAACTTCCACCGAAAATTGGTTTGAACGAGATCTAGTGAGTAGTTTTTTTTTAATACGTCATAAATCGTAACGTAACGGAACCCTTCATGGGCGAGTCCGACTCGCACTTGGCCGGTTTTTTAATTCATGTAGCGCATATACCTACTGATTTATTAATTCTTTTGCATAGACTTTCAATCTGGGATTTCCATTTTAATTTGTTATCCACAGTAAGGGCTCCCACACATAAACACGATACGACGTCGCGTCGTACAATGAAAATGTCCGACAATGCCATTACGTTGTGATCTCGCCTTCAAGCATATACAAGACAGCATGATACATGCCAAGTCTGTCACTAGCAGCCGTCCGGACAATCGTTGACGGTCACCATCTGACAATGAATTGTGGCACCTTTGTTATGTAAATCGAAGGATTTTACGACGCGACGTCGTATCGTGTTTATGTGTGGGAGCCCTAAGACCAAGAAATTTTGTTGATTGCACTTCAGATACAGGTTCACCCTTACCTCGTATAGTTAATCTGAGGCGTAATTGCACTCACACGCTATTTAAAGTGGATTATTTTACTTTTTCCTATGTTTGCCTTCAGATTATTAATGTCAAGCCATTTTATGATTGCATTTAGAGTACCATTTATATCATGCTCATAAGATGTTCTGTCATTACACTTAATTGCAACGGTGCTGTCGTCAGCAAAGAGTGTCATTGGGTTTGAATTCGCATTTGGAAGGTCATTAATATATATTATAAAGAGTAATGGACCCAATACACTTTCTTGCGGGACACCATATTGTATTTTACGTCCCTTTGATAGGTATGTATCCTCCATCTTAGTTCTAGTATTAAGTCTGTTAATTTGAGTATACTGAGTGCGGTTTTTGAGGAAGTCTCAATTAATTTTAAAATGTTGCCTCTTATGCCATATGTCTCAAGCTTATATAGTAAGACGTCATGACCACGTGATCAAAAGCCTGTGTCATATCCATAAAGATGGCGCAGGTCGGTATTCGCTTGTCGACACTGGACGTCATAATTTCCAAAAATTCATAAATAGCAAGATTGATACTTTTATTTGTCTAAATCCTTTTTGTTCTTTATCTAAAATGTTATTGGTTTCAAAATATTTGACAAATGTATTATACAGGGTGGCAGGGACATCGATGCGCAAACTGTAACCATGGATTCAGCATTAGTATTAATGGGTGTTATCTTATCTACAAAATAATTATTAAATGCGTTTGATTTGTCACGATATTATTATTCAATTTAATATATGGGATATATTCTAATGGCCTGTTTTGCTTTGCCACATTAGTAGTTTGCCATACCGCTTTTGCTTTATTACTTGAATTTACATATAATATTGTAATTGTTTTGCGCTCGTCGGGTCAAAGACACAATCTTTTTAGTCTTTTGGAGTATTGCCTCAGTTTTGATTTATTATCCGCAAATAACTAGCGAAACTCCACATACGTGATGGTATTGATATCTAAAGATGTTAAAACAAAAATGAGTTGATGTTTTTTGGGGTTGACGACCGCAAGTATTGTTGTTACTTGAAATATCAGTTAAAAATCTTTTGAATCTGTTCTAACTTTCCACTTCCACTGTTTACTAATACCGTATCAAACTCCTGATTTCAGCACCATCAGAAGCCCCCACCAACGTGCACGTGACCCCCGGTGGGCCGGGAGAGCTGCACGTGTCATGGCGCCCACCACCTCGGGACGCGTGGCACGGAGAACTACTAGGCTACTCAGTTACATGTGCGGAACTTAGTCCTGCTGCACCGGCTATGAGGAATTCTACCAGGTAACTAACAGCTCACTACTAGATATAATCAGGGATAAAGAATATAATAAAACTATAATATAAAATAGAATATCAACCTTAGCACCACCACGCTTAATTATGTAAAGTGCAAAATTATCACAAACATCGTATTGAAAAAAAAAAGATGGCGGCGATAGCAATGTAAACGTCAGTTCTTTTGAAATGACTTTCCAGTATTACCACTCAAAAACTTCTTCTATTGGATTTTCAGAACGCTTACAGTGAACGGGTGGTCAGCTACTGAGCTAAGTTTATCAGCTCTCCGCAAGTTCACTCGATACGAGGTGCGCGTGAGAGCATTCAACGGTGTCGCCGCAGGGCCTGCGTCCGCGCCGGTCTCTGCTACCACGCTAGAAGGAGGTGAATATTGATTGATAGCTGAACCCTTGTCAGACGTCATTTATTCAAACTAAATTTTTAAACGTTGTTCTCGTAAAATATTTTTTTATATACTTTATTTAACGGTTCTTTTAATTGAAAGTGTAGGTATGCACATAATTATTATAAACTACTTCCAACGATTCAAAATAATAATGATGAGTGAATTGTTATTTCAGTCCCCGAGTCTCCACCGACAAGAGTGTCCTGTTCAGCTCTTTCGTCTTCTGGCATGAAAGTATCATGGAACCCACCACCAATCGGCCAACATGGCGGCCTCATACAAGGATACAAAGTTATTTATTCTCCACTAACCACAGATCATGGTAAGTATAATCAGTATTAATGCATAACTTTAGCTCCATTAGCTCTAAGCTAATGAAGCTAATCTAATCATCTGATAGAATGATAGAAGCAAATTAACACTTTGCGGGACACTAAACTTCACCAGACGTAATAACAATAAAACTTCTAATATTGAGTCTCGTTCAGTTTCCAACCGCTTTAGCAAATTCTCGTTTTAGTGGATGTCGGCGAGATCAAACGAGTGGCAACAACAGACACATACCTGCACACTCTTCGTAAATACTCCAACTACTCCATACAAGTCCTGGCTTTCACCAACGCTGGGGACGGCAAACGAAGTCTGCCGGTCTACTGCATGACCGAGGAAGATGGTAAGATCAAACATTACATTTAGATGGGTATTCGTAAGTAAATGACGTCCATAATAATAAAATTGAATAGGTAATTGAAATTCTAATAAAGTATCATAACGGTTTTGTATTAATTGCAGTTCCTTCAGCGCCCGAGAAGATCAAAGCACTAGCGTATTCCAGCGACTCGGTGTTGGTCAGCTGGTTACAGCCACTACATCCGAACGGCGTTATATCACATTATACAGTCTACTATAGAGAAGCTGGACGGTAACGACAAAAACAATTCCCTACTCAAACATTTACTACTTAATTTTAACTTCAAGTACATAAAATTATGTAAAATACCGATATTGAATTGTGAGGCAAACCAAAACTAATTATTCAAACTTATTATGTAGGTACATAATATCTGCAACCTATTTACTTTAGTAGACGCTAAAAAAACGCAATGGTTTCTTATCACCGTGAACATCGCCTCTGACTCCAAAATAAACGTGGCCACCTACTGGGTCCAAAAAGAATAAGCAACATAGATGTAGCGTCGGATCGAAAAGAAGAAGACACCATAGCCTAATAAAATAAGCACTGAAAAACGAAATTCCTTTTCCAGTCTGGGCAAGCACTCGAGCTTCACAGTGCCAGCAGATAAGAAGACCGACACGGAGTTGATGTTCCAAGTGCGAAACCTGATGGAGAACCAGCTGTACGAGTTCTGGGTATCGGCCACCACGGGCTCCGGAGAAGGAGAGTCTACGCTTGTCGTGGGGCAAGGACCTAGCTCCAGAAGTAAGTAAAAACCATTCCATATTTAGAAGTATTGTTGGAAAAAAATGTCTACTTCGCGGACAGTTAACATGTCAAAGTGGGAAGCAACTTGTTTTATAATACAAACAGAAAATTGTTTGTCTTATAAAACAAGTTTAGTTTGAGTGTAAACTTCTTCCCAGTTTGACACGTTAACTGTCCGCGAAGCAGACACAACGGTTACATAAACAATCACAGTGATATTATATAAGGCACTGAACATTCAGTGTTAAGCAATAGCTAGCAATTAAGTTCGGCGATTAAGGGCCTTTTTTGTAACTTTTCACCTTTGTGTTTGTTTGATTTTATAAAAGAAGAGGAATGAGACTTTTTTTCCACATTATATGAAACTTACCAAATACCTACTTTTATTTTTTCAGTTCCAGCCCGCATCGCCTCGTTCGGTCGGTGGGTATCCGTGGGCGCGGGCCGAGCGGCCCTCCTGTCGTGCACGTGCGTGGGCGCGCCCGCGCCGCGCTCGCGCTGGCAGCACGCGCGGGTTCCCGTCACACACCATCAGTATTACCAAGTCACGCATCGAGGACACCTGCACATACGTGGTACGTTACATGACAATCAAGGGCTGCTTCACAGTTTATAACAAAGAAAGTCAGTTTTTTGGTAATCTGAAGGGCGTTAAATTGAAAATATGCACGGGTTCACAAGTTTAAAACAGTTCAGTGCGAATTCAATCTTTCAATTTCGCCATTTAGTGAGGAGTGATAGCTTCACATAAAACAGTTAATTACAAAGACAAACCAAATAAATAATTAAGAATATCAGTACGATCATCAACATACGCTTATAAATTTTTCGACCGGTTCTCAAACTTTTTTGTCAGAGGCTCATTTCCTCTCAATTTTACAGAAGTAAATGAGCAATCCTCCGGCAACTTCACATGCACTGCCAGCAACACGATCGGCGAAGACACCATCGTGTACGTGGTGGTGGCCATCATGCCCCCCGCGGCGCCCGCGCTGTCCCTGCAGTACACCACCACGTCCAGCATCAAGCTGCACTGGCAGCTGCCGGGGGATACTACGGAACCTATACTAGGTTAGCAAGATGAACATTACCTTGGCTATAAATTCGCCAATAGTAGTTTAAATTTTATAATTTGGATAAAACTACATTTCTATGTGTACGCACTACTCGTACACAGTACCAGGCGTTATAGCAATGATTAGACGAGACCTTTGTCCACCTTTGACCTTTGTGGTGGGTTTTTCCAACTGATGTTACTTTGTTTATATTTTCCTAGAGCTGGTGTAGTGACAAAACACTATTATTGTAATGGACCTATTGCACGTTTTGTATGATCCACAGGTTTTCTCCTCCACTACAAGCAAGCTTCAGAGAGTGAATGGCACACAGTAGACTTGTCTCCCGAAGTGAACTCTTATACAATGGACATGCTGAAGTGCGGTTCTACATACAACGCAAAAATACAGGCGCGGAATAGAATATCAATAGGACCACCCAGTGATGTGCTCACAGCCACTACGAGAGGGGGACGTAAGCTTTTTTTTTTCGTTTCGAACTATAAAGTGTATAGAAAGTGTTTCAAGACAAGTAACCCCGATTAGCCTCAGCTTGCTACTTAAAACCATTGACTTTGGTTAGAAGCTACGTTACTGATTATGTTAAAGAAATAAACCGAACCTAACAAAAATATCCTCCTAAATTCTAAACGTCTCTGTTTTAGGCCCCAAGCCTCCAAAATCTGAAGACCACGTGCACATGAATTCAACGGCAATAAAAATAAATTTCTACGCGTGGCGAGATGGCGGCTGCCCCATACTCGGATTTAGGGTATCCTATCGAAGAGCAGGATCTGAACATTGGATCAAGGTAACCATGCGTATTTCACTGTAAAGGCAATGTAATCAAGCCAACAAAATGGATTGAGTTTGACAACAAATAGAAACATTTAGAAGCAATAATTGTAATTGAATTTTGTTGCCAGGTTGGTGATGGACTGAGTTCAGCAAGCCACGTAGTAGGAGAGCTGTCACCAGCCACATGGTACGAGCTGGCGGTGGAAGCATACAGCGATGCAGGGCTGGAGCGAGTTACCTTGACTGCTGATACTCATACCCTCGCAGGAGGTAAATCATAATTTAAGTAGCATTAAGTTAAGAGTAGCGGTTTGAACACCGCAGTTTAGGTGAACCGACGTGTTATGGATGACTGCACTTGGCCTTATAATCGTGCCTTAAAAGGAGTTCAAAGAGTTCAAACTACCATGTAAAGTGCATAGGCAAAAATATAACAAAACTTCGGCCAACATCACAGTATAATTCAGTTATGAAGAAGACACCGTTAAGACATTGTATCTACTAAACTTCTAAATAATTTATTCCTAACCCCCAGGTCGCATCCCCCCAATGAAGCCGTCATCTCCCCTGTCGGGTGTGTCCCGCCCCGCGTCCCTGCGCACTGTGCTGGTGTCATGCGTCGCCAGTGGGGTGGTCATCGTCGTCACACTAGCAGCTATCGTGTGTCTTGTGCACGGGAAGAAGAAGTAAGAAGCAACTTACCCATTAATTAAACAATTCAAATGTCATGTATTCAAATTAGGCTGAGAATGAGCACTTTTTCATTGTCAAAATTACATTAGACTTTCTCCCAAAACACCCATCCTTCACCACTGCCTAGAGTTTTAGCTAGGAAGAGAAGAGAAGTTACACAACAAACTCCCCAGCAGCACAACTGTCTGTTAAATAAGAAGGACTTGATTTTAAAGAATAGGTAGTATGGAAAGTTATTAATAAATTAAAAGAAATAAATACCTAAGTACTTTATTAGGTTTAGAAAACACAGTACAATATTAAACAGCATAAATCAAAAAAAATCAAAATCAAAAGTCATTTATTCAAATTAGGCTGAGAATCAGCACTTTTCGAACGTCAAAATTACAAAAGACAGTCCCCCAAAAACGCCCGCCCTTCATATAATAACATATTATACATGGAGAAGGCTCCATGTATAATACATATGTTATGTATTAAGTACTAGTTTAAAGAGCTACATTACATCTAGAGAACTAAATTAAAGATTTTTACAAATTCCCTGGGCCTCACACTAGGATTCCCTGTGTGTTGGGGTACAGTGTCTTCCCAATAACACTGCTTTATCAGGGGATCAAACCCAGGACCCCATTGTCAGCAATTTTATACTTGCCACTAGAGCAACAAGGCAGGTTTTGAATATTTCTATTTTGATCTATCTACATTTCAGATTTTTCTGCATCTCAAGTGACCACTACATGAGGGATGACAGGAAGCTAAGTGAAAGTAATGAAGCAGAGAGGGAGAAGCTCCGAGAAGGACAGAAGCTGTATTCATCATCCTCTATCAATGGAAATGAAAAATCTAATGATGACTCTTCAGGTTAGTATGAAGCATTTACCTAATGTGTACTCAGTTGTATTCTAATATAGCCATAAAACATCACACCTGTATTTTGTTATTGTTTTTTTTTTGATAGACAGAAGTATCTGGTAGTGCTAAGTACAAGTAGGTACACCCATATTTTACCCATTGCTACTGAAAAACGATCGATTTGTTTTGACTCAACTACGCGACAGCAAAGACAGGGAAAGTTTTTCATAAAATAGGTATTTTATCTTTGCATGTGGAGTTCTTTATAGCCTTGAAGCATCATTACGGCTGGATGGATTTATTACTATTATGGTGTCTATCGACTCGTTTAGGTCGCGCGATGATTAGAGGCTTTTGTTTTTAAAAAAATCAAAATGGTGGATTTTAGTTCAGTGGGTCGTCTTAGGGGCGGAGTTTAAATAGGAAATTATGGTAGGTACTTGATTTTGTTTTTTTGTTAATAACCTTACCTAATACTGAACTCCAACTTCAGCGGAGTTGTACGAAATAAGTCCATACGCGACGTTCGGCGTGTCAGCGGCTCATTCGCTGCAGTTCCGCACGCTCGCGAGGCGTGAAGACGACGCGGCACCCCCGCACCGGCGACGACATCGCGCCTGTGATCACTACAGATATGGTCAGTTATTGTTATAAACTACGATATTAGGCACTTTTCATTTTCACTCACGAAATACGAACGATAATTAATACATTTTTCGTTTTTTTTTTTAAAGTGTCGGTATGCGCCTATAGTTTTTTGAATTTTAGGCGGTAACGACTAAGGAGTTAAAATGTTTGACGTTTCAAAATGTACTAGTGATGTGACATGATATTAATGAAATTAGTAATATTTGTGGTTACAACGATTGATTATACGATCTATCGTATAATCGACTTCACAATAATAAATTATCTTAAACTTTTTCATATTGATGACTATGAATTGGAAAATTATCAACTAGAATGATTTTCAACATGTTCCAAGCCTTCGCTTGGTTCCGACGTATTATTGTTGTACCGACAGATGAATCGAGTCTGTCTAAATGCTCGACAGTGGAGGCGCGGCACCGCATGCGTGCCGCCTGTGCCAGTGCTGGGGGTGGCGCCGCGCCCAACAACTGGAGGGACACGCACACCGACTCCGATGACAACAGCGACAGTGCTGCCAATACCACAACTAAAGGTTAAAAAAATATTGTTGGTCTATCGTATGTGCCTCATCTATCATACCAGTTTTAGAAGAAGATTTTACCTTTTTCGCAAATATTCATCGATGCTATCAGTACCGGCATATTATTTTTTTTGTTTGCAGTGTTAAAAATAGCAAATATTGTTCATTGAAGCCACTTCTGAGTGGCTTCGATGAACATAATTGCTATTTTTAACATTTAAGTTTTAACATTGTCTCTCACACATTGTCTGTCACACCAGGTTCAGGCACGTCCCCCTGCAATAGCGCGTACGGCAGCGGCCGGCGAAGCGCCCGCACGACCAGCAGGTAGAACTCAGGTACCTCCCCCGCTCACTCCTCACCACTCGCCGCTCACCGCTCACCTTGTCCATGCACCTCCATTATTGCTAGACTTTGAAATGGTTCAGTGAGAACTTATTAATTTGTTGAAGTTTGAAACTTTTAGTTAGTAGTCAGTTTAGCGCTTCATGTGAGGACTTAGATTCTGTTTTAGTTGTTATAATATTATGATGTCTTTCTTTTTTATACACCTTACATAATTATTTATTGTTAGTTCGTTTTTTTAATGACGGTAGTTGGGTTTTAGTTAAGTTTCTGTTCATTTTCATAGCCATGCATTTTATTTTTAAATGTATAGATAAGTGTTTATGCGAGCTAAAATATACCCAACATAAAGCTTTACAAAAAAACAGCTTTGCTATGAACTTTAAAACTGAATATAGGTGACCAAATTTGTAGCATAGGACTGAGTTTAGTGTGTCTTTGACAGCGGAGGCCCGACCGGGAGCGACGGCCTCTCGGGGAGCTTCGCCCCAGTCCCCGCTGATATATCTTCTTTAATTGACAAGTAAGATCTTATTCACTAGGTATTCGTAGGTATGCTTTTAACGTCATCGTTTCTGTGTTTTTTTTTATTACTACTTTAAATCTTGATAACTGTAACTGATCTTGATTAAAAACTTCATCAACAAACATAATTGTAACAATAATAATGAACTCGAAATATTCCCCACCAGAACCTGATTGTTGTAACCTGAATACCTACCTTTTAGGTACCTACCTGATTAGAACGCATTAGCATGTAATACTTAATATCCGCAGAAAATGATTACTGTTCTTGGTTTTGTTTAAGATGAAACATTAATTTCTTAACTATTTTTCTGCGCAGATATCAACAAAGAAAAGAACAAGAACGGCGAGAATGTACAATTCACGTGTAACATTAGTGTTTTAAACAATTTTCTAGTTGAACAAGTCCATTCACACATTGTGAAATTTAACGTCATACTATTAAATTATGAGAACATTTTTTCTATAATTGTGCAATTTGAAAAACGTTTCGAGTATTAATAGAACAAAAAGCAAACGACTCGTTTGCTGTCAATTGTTTGTAAAAAGGGCTTAATTCTTACATGTGATTACGTCGCAAACTGTGACTCCCCATTAACTTAATGTTATATAAAATAATGTTAAATAAATTATTTATATAATAATGTGATTTATTTAAAACTGTTATTCTATGACAGTTTAGATTTATAAATGGCATCTAATGAATTGTAAATATTAACAGATGTTAAGTAAAATGAATATTACTCGTTTGCTGTGAGATTTATACTTGAAAAATTAAATGTGGCGATTTCGCTGTCCATATAGGTAATGTATTAGTAACAAGCTATTCTCTCAATGGCTATCTCAATGTGCTTAATGATCTCACAGCAAACCTAAATATGAAAATATAACATGTGCATCTGCTTTTTTTCTCAATTCCTCAGTGAACAAAAATGTCTACGCATGGCGTGTAAAATCTGATGCACATTATATGTTTTCAGTACACATTCCCACTATAAGTTTAAATAAATAATTAATTAATTTACTAAATTACGTAGCTTAGGTAATGTTAACGGCTGTTCCAAACTGCAAAAGATACATATCATTAAAATAGACTGCCAGTATTTAAGTAATTCGTAATTCTTTTTACTATATTGTTGATTAATATAGTTAATAGGTATTATTTATACACTATTGTATAAAAATCTTTCTATATACATGTTGTGTAATAATAAAATTATTGATATTAGTGCGGAGGAAAGAAATAAAGATGTGTGTTGTGGTATGATATTTTATTTTCATTGCCTGATGTAACCCAGTAGTTGTAACATATGTACAGACGCCAGCAGGTCAAGCTACCCGAATCTGTCAAATTTTCCCAATCAACCTTGAACCTTAATGCTTTAGCGACAAAGTTGAAATATAGATCAAACGATTATAAGGTAGTAAATAGATATTAAATATTTATCCTTCGAAGATCGAAAATATACCGTCCATTTACCTGTTACACTAAACAATTGAATCGTCAATTTGGAGGGACCAACTTATATAATCGATATCTGTACAACGATAAATGTTTCGGGCAGCCAAAATCAATAGTATTAAGGTAGAATTAAGGTATTATAACACTAAGTGGGTAGAACATTCCAGGGAGTAGTCTATCAGTTGGACCCCTCTTGATATCATGATGGAGGGACCAATCATTTTGTTAAAATATTATCTATATGATGAGGTAGCTAAAATTATAGCAAAGGTAGGAAATAGTAGATTAATGGTATTATTTTTTTATATATGTATGACAGAGATTGGATATTTGGTCCCTTCATTTTGACGCTCACCATTTAATCCTGGTAGCTTTCTTGCCTACGTCCAATATGCCCGTTCTGGAACGCTGCGTGGTGTTTCGGTTTCTGTCTTGTCTTTTTACACCCAGAATGCTGCGTTCCAATACTCTTCGGCAAACTCCACGGCAGAACTTTTGGGCGACAGGCGAGCGTAGGTAGGACGGGCAGGATACACAATACACATATCGATGAGTTTTCGCTTCGTGGAGACTGGCAGATCACGACCTCATTTGCGTCACAACTTCGTATCCCGATCATCATTTCCATAATTCATCCCGATTTGCCTTTTCTGTCTGTTGCTGAAAAGGACTATATCGGTAGATCAGAAGTTTATCAGCCTCTTCTTGCCGACTTCAATGCCCTTGGTCTTCCGTGAGGCTGCAAAGTTTATTATATGATGGCAAAAAATTGTTTGACTAAGCATGATGCTTGGCAGGAATAGTGCTTGATAGACATAAGTGTGAACGTCAGCACCGTGAGACGGTGTAAATAATTAGTACCTAATTGGTACCTAAGCATATATTAATTACGATTGAATAACTTCAACCAATTTAAATACATATATTGGCATTTTAATGTTTTTTGAATAGTAAACTCTTTCACTGGAACCTCTATTTTCATGAATTCCATGACAAAACCCGTCACGGGCGACATTTTACAGAGTCCAATTAAAATATATGGACAAATTTTACCACAGCGCTCAGTACGTCTAACCAAAGATATCCAAGCAAAAAAAAGAACACTGATTAAAATGATTTTATTTTGATCTAAAATAATAAATACCTGGAACTCTAGAATAAACACATCCATCACTTATGGGTAGGTATGTACTTGTACTCACGCCCCGCTGCGCGCATGCTCGCATCACAATTTTAAAGACAATGGAGGGATGTGTTTATGCATTGGCTAACCAACATTTATAAGTGTATTTTTGTTAGCTGTAGGCACGTAGAGAAAAAGACGTACACTCGTTATCTTTAAATAAGGAGAACGTGTGTGGTTGGAGGGCCCGTCAGGAATAGACAGTATACTATTGTAGTCTTTGGTCAGGAACAGGGGGGAGACAGTTAGAACATGCACAACTTTAGTAAAGATAGAGTCGCCATCTACTTTTGTTAACGAAGAAGCTATTAGTTTAATAATCATCGATAGATGTCTCTGTGATACCAACTTAAATGCAAATAAGAAAATCAAATACAAGATTTCTCTATAATTTAAAACAATAATTATAACATTTTACATCAAGATTATTACATTATTATATGTATTTCATTTCTGACCGGCGTCATCAATTATTGCAACCGTGTCACGGAAATCCTTATTGTGTGACATATTCTGGCAACATCACACAATATGGTCGCCGGTCTCAGTTTATAAGTGTATAGTCTATGGTCGCCGGTACCGTTTATTAATATACTCTTAGCCGTTACACGGTTACAAATTACAATAAATTAAAGCAAAATGGTTCATTATTGTGTTACTGCCAATTCTGGCGAAATTTAGAGTTTTATGTGATCATTCAAATTTTCTTAGCTGTTGTTGCGTTAAATGTTGATCAATTTATATTAGGACACTTTTACTTCTGAATCACCATCATTCAAATTTTAATTATTGTAATTTAGTAAATGTATCATTATTATTATTCGCCAGTCGCATATTGATCAACATATGACTACAACAGCTAAAAAAAATTTGAATGATCACTTATAAACCAAACTTACTGATCTATACGTACGTAGGTACACATACATTCATGCATATCTATAGCCACCTATAGAGCCTTAGTTCCAGTTAAGAAATGCAGATGGCGTTTCGAATCTGGATGCTTCGAAATGGCACAAGAGGGCTCTCTTCTCCCGTATTATTATTATACTCTTTGGTCAGGAATGAAGTTCCTTACTATTATAAAGTGCTCTGTGTTCCTTACGCGATACTCGCACGCATACGCACTCATGTATAAAAGAAAGAGACACACACACACAGAGAGAGAGAGCGAAAGTGGGAATTTAATATGCGTCTCTAATACAGAGCCGTCTAGTATGAGTTTTTAGAAGCTCTTATGAAATTGTCGCCATGTTGGGTTTTCATTTCGCCCTCGCTATCGGCTTTATGACCCTCAAAAACTATGAAAACGACACCAATCATGAATTATTTTTTTAATTCTCAGATTCCATATTGGATTTTCATTTTGGTTTCACTGTCGGCTGTAGCACTTAGAAAACCACGAAAACTATCCCTCTCTCTTTCTATTAAATATCTCAAATAGGGGCATAACATTTTTTTGTTATGTGACGATTTCTACTAGTTTACCTACTAAATACTACCTCAAGCCGCATTACATACTAACTTAGCAGATAAACACAAATTGTTATTAACTTATTATTACGAACAATGTATGGATTGTAATGTCTGAATTAAATCATTTTCATTTTATTTTTTTATTAATTATTTATTAAATAACTTTATTCCAAATATAAAGATTACAAGTCTCAATGGGCGTATGTCTGTGGCAATTTTATTTTCTTTATTTCTTACATAAACCCAGTAGGGAAAATACTGCGAACACTCGAACTAGTGCTTAAGCTCCGAAAAGTACAGACGCCAGCAGGTCAAGCTACCCGAAACTGTTAAATTTTCCCAATCAACCCTGAACCTTAATGCTTTAGCGATACAGTTGAAAATCTATTAAAGAAATTTGACAGATTGTAGTAGCTTGATGTGCTGGCGTCTGTACAATTCCCTTATAATAATAATTTGCTCTATCAAGCAAGCTGCCCGGCTGCTATTTCTAGGCCCATACAATCTATGTATAAATGTTTCAAGGCGTCCCAGTCCTACCTACATGAGTTTTATGCTACGGTCACATGGCCCGTTAACTGACGGGCCGCATCGTGCATTGCTACGCCTGTCAAAGCTTGTCACGGCCCATGCCGAGCATTCCCATAAAGACGAAGCAAAAAAAATGCGCCCGTACAGGCCATACAGGGCACGACAGGCGCCTCCGAGCCACATCTCGCCTTTGGACTTACTGACTGCCGACGGATCGTACGGGTGGCGACGGGTCACCGCAGGCCTTATAGGATGTGACGGTTCCTACGGCCTGTCAGCCTGGGCTTGCGAGGCAAGGCCTATGAGAAAGCGGGCCGTGGGAACACGGCACTACAGTAATGTAAAAAGAGTAAAAATAGAAAAGTGTCATTCCATTCCAATGCTTATAATAAAATATCTGTCTAGATAGCTATATTAAAATAAGTACAGAACATCCAGTATACCTTTGCGGGTTACGAAATTTAAAACTAATCTGGAAAGCGCATTCAACTTGACATTACATTATTTCAAATTAAACATTATTAACAAAAAACGATTAATTTTATACAAACTCTATACAAAGAAGAACTTACTGTTAAATTTAATTATATTACATAATAGCTTCTGCCCGCGGCTTCGCCCGCGTGGATGTCGGAAATTATCCCACGGGAACGTGCTAACAGGATAAAAAATGTATGTGCTTCCCCAGGATGCCATCTATCTCGCGGGCCCTTTGTGGCTAATTACAATAGAAAACCAATTGTGTCTCATTAGTGGTGATTAAGAGGGTACCTATATGATATCTTTACCTAAGTACCTACCTAATTAAAAAAAAATAACCTACCTAAATAAACCTATTTCTGATGATAACTAATCTAAACTCACTAAATAAGCAAAATCTCTAAAAACTAATATCTATACGAATGACTAATCCTACCTAACAGTATTATAAAATAACCTACGGTCACTACGTACACTATCAAATATACTACCTATACTTTAAAATTAAAATCTATACCTACCTACGACTTATAAAATTAAACCTAAATAACTCTAAAAACTAAAAGGAAGGTCGCACAGATAATACTGCGGGTGACGTAACCTACGACAAACTTATTATTTGCGGTTGGTACAGTAATCGGTCTAGGGATCGAACCGCAAAATTAAGTTTGTTTTTTATTGTATATACTTTTCCGGGATAAAAAGTACCCAGTGTGGTGCCCAGGATATTAAAGAATAATTATACCAAGTTTCATCGTAATCGAACCGGTAGTTTTTGCGTGATGCCTGAACAAACAGACAGACAGACAGACAAAAATTTTTTTAATCACATTTTTGGGTTCGGTGTCGGTCTAGTAACACCCCCTGCCATTTATTTTTTTGATATTTTCAATGTACAGACGCCAGCACATCAAGCTACTACAATCTGTCAAATTTCTTTAATCGATTTTCAACTTTACCGCTAAATGTTAAGGTTCAAAGTTGATTGGGAAAATTTGACAGTTTCGGGTAGCTTGACCTGCTGGAGTCTGTACAGAATTTTCACTTCTACAGATTTATTATAAGTATAGATATAGAAGATAGATAACATCACGCCTGTTTGCTCAGAGGTATGCCTAAATTTGTAATGATAAATAGGTTCATCAAGTACTCTCACATTTCTCCAATAAACTTTGCTTTATTTTATTACAATAATCGACTACGAATGATCGAAAAATCGATTAAGTTTTACTAGAGATTTCAAACCAAGAATCTAGAGTCGAGTCATGCAACTTACTTAGTCTGTGCAAACAGCAAATAGTTAGTTGAATGAATGGACATCACTAGTATCTACTTAGCGCGCATAAGAAGTGGTGTCGTCCGTCGTCAATTTTCGAAGAAATTATTTGTTATTGTAAAATTAAATAGTAATTTTGTCAATGAAAACATTCTAACAATCGAGAAGTAGTTCATAAAATAGTTATGAATATCTAGAAAATCTAAAAAGATCGTAGGAAATCCGCCGTATTTCAATTTGTTTTGATGCCGTTCACCTATATTGATTTATCGTATGCCAGTGACCTGTTTTTAGTATTTGTGATGTGTAACCCATAAATAATAAAAATTATCATTAGAACCAACAGTACAGTTAATTAGAAATGGACTTTTGATGTTAAATTCTTTTCAAGAAAGGGTTATGAGGCCGAAGTTCGTGAGAGTAGCAGGGGTTCGCGATTTTTTTGTTTGAATTTTCTAGTTTTAAATTTGGAACGTTCCAAAAGTTTATAAATCGTAATGGTGTGCATGTTCTACAATGATGACGCCTATTGAGGAGAAGAAAGATGAAAAGGTAGGCGGTGTTCATTAATTTCTATTTTAATTCAGTAGCCCTCATTAGTAGTTGTAGGTTTCTGGCCAGTGTCAACATAGAACTCATTTGATTTGTTTGAGACTTTTCAAAAGATTTTAGGTACATTTCAGGGAATATGTTATGTTCAATTTTATTTTTAGAATGTTTATGGTATTAAAAAAAACCATAAGTATAAAATAACCAGCCAGATAGAATCTCACTGCAGGTCAAAGACTTCTTTTCATTTAGAGAACCTAAAGAAAATAATAAGAATTGGATCAGCAATGCTGGATTTTATAGACATGAATGCCAAATCTTTAATATCAACTGCAGGATCCAATAAAATAAGAGGTCAGAAATATCTGAGAAAAAAAAAGAACAGAAAAACATCATTTAATTAATTCGGTTTACTTACTTATTTTAGATCAGAAATCCATTTAAAACACGACAATTAAGTAAATTACAACATTACTTAAATTATAAAACAAAAATGTATGATACACTGTATTACCAGATTTGCAACCTCTCTTGCTGTCTGAATTAGTAATAATATGGAAATTGTATTGTATTGTATTTTGATTTTATACATAAGACACCCAGAATCTTCTATTCCGTGTCAAACTTCGCAAACATGCCCATGGGTTTGTTAAAAAATAACAGTAAAACAATGTTGCAGCTAGATGTAGTCTTCAGAATTCCTTTAATGTCTCCTATGTGTTACCACACTACCCAGAGAGAGAGTAAAAGTCGCAATGCATGTGTTCTTCTGGCCATTAAACAGTGACGTCTTTCAATCAGTTATTGTCCACTCAAAGAAAGGTGTTGAAACCAGTAATATGGTACTTACTGGTTTCAACACCTTTCTTTGAGTGGACAATAACTGATTGTCTAACAGTACACATTTCTTTCTTCATTTCAACACAGCTCATATTTTGTGCTAAACAACACAATATTATGTAGCTCCCACATACAATTTGACGGCACGGTTGGCACAGTGGTTAAGCGATTGACTGCTGCGCTGCGTGTCCCGGGTTCGATTCCCGCACGGAACAAATATTTGTATGACCTACATGTATTTGTTCCGAGTCTGGGTGTTTTTCTATCTATAATATATATGTATTTACAAAAAAAAAAAATGTATATAAGTAGTTTATCAGCCATCTTGTTACCATAACACAAGCATTAGGTTGCTTAGCTTGGGACTAGATGGCGCTGTGTGAAATGTCCAAGGATATTATTATTATTATTAATTTGTCTGCGCAAAAGCTTCTTTAGCATAACGCCATACAAGTGTTGGCATGAAGAATATAAATAAGCATTTGTAAATATGCATACAGCACACAATTGGCTTGGTGGAGGAAAAAAGATGGTGAAAGGAATTACCCCCTTTAACCCATTACAAATTCCTTTATTAAATAAGTACAATTATTTTAATTAGATCAGAAGTATCTGTTACATGAGTCCATCATGCTATTAGAGAAAATAATAACTCTCAAATAACTTAAGGTCTTTTTATTACAATTATTTTTCTTATCCAGACAAATCGTTTCACCAGAGCACTATAATAATCATGGTGTAAACAATGACTAATAATGTTTGTCTGCCAAAAACATTCATTAATAGATTACTAATTACTTTCCGTCTTTGTACACAGAATGATGTATTAATTTTTATGGGTGCTGTGTTTGAAAGCTAGGTAGTTTAAAATAGCATTGAAATCATCCTATTCTTTATCAGTGAGGAATTGAGTGAACAGAATATAGTGTTGAGACGAAAAGAAAGAAGTTTCAGTTAGATCATTGAAATACCAATATCCTGTAGTCAATATTTGCGCAAAACAGCCCTCCACAAAAAAACTAAGAACACCTTTCTTTCAGATTCGCACAGGCATGGTTCAAGTCTCGGATGGCAAGTCCCGTCCGAGGCCAGCGCGGCTGGTGCTCACAATGGATGCGGTGACCATACAGCGAGAGGCACCGGTGCCTGTGCAGCCAACTAAGGACAAGAATGTGCCTCATGCTAGGGTGAGTAACCTTTGGAGATTCGTGATTTAATAACATTGAGGAACTATGTTAGGAATGTTAGGCACATAGCCAACTCCATTGTTTATGTGTTGGACTGTTTGGTTAGTCTGAAGGCCTTTCACTTAAAGCCTAGTTTTGGCAGTCTGACTGTACTTATACTTAAACTGAAATCCTTACTTTCTCATAGTGACTGTATTCTTTGAATTAGACTACTACCCGCATTTTTTTGGATATGCTTATCCCCCTTTTCCATATAATACCACTCCTAAATCCAACCCCTTCAATTGAACTAAATCTGCTTAGCCTTAAGGCGAGGTTGTAGTACTTTTTAACTTTTTTAAACGTCTGTAAATCTAGCAAAATATTAATTTTGCGCAAAAAGAAAATATTTTAGGAAAGTTAAACATATTGTGAAGGGCTGTGTGAAGATAGAAACGTGAATTAAAATAACTGGTTCCATACAAAAAAATCATGAAGATGACATTATATCGCTACCTATAAAAAACGTGTAGGTACCTTGAAGAGATTACATCGTTAAACCATGTAAAAGTTATACCAAAAGATAAGCCTTATGGTTTTTTAGAGCTTGGCGAGAACACATTTTAAAATTTCCTAATTATTTTTTTCTAAGGAACAATTATACGCAAAATCTAGCATTCAAGAGCTCGCAACGGCCGGCTAGTCAAAGAGTATATACAGGGTGGAATTTTGTAATGCCACCTGAAGGGAAAGTACTCTTAATACTGTAGATAGAAAATTTTACTCAAAGAAAACATTCCTTTATTTTTGAATAGAAAGAAAACTGCATTCAAAGATTTTCAAAAATTTGCTTGCCACACCCGGGAATCGAACCGACTATAATCTGTAAAAATTACAACTTGTAGGTACTTTTATTGCATCGATCGTTAGGATAAATTATAAGGATGAAATCTGGACTTATAAATTCAATGAGTCAAGTTAAAGCTCTTTAACTCAAAGATCCATATGTCTGTTTACTTATGTTAATAATGATTAAAATGAATTCGTTAGAAGCATACATTTGTGTATCCAAGAAAATGGAGCCCATTTCGAGCAACTAATTAGCTAATTTACCATTTTTTGTAAATAATTAAAATAATTTAAGATTTCTTGGTTTTCCTATCATTTAATTTATCAAGTTTGTTAGAGAGATTTCATCCTTATAAATTGATCCTAACGATTAATGCCATAAAAGTACATTATGTAATTTTTACAGATTTTAGTCGGTTCGATTCCCGGGTGTGGCAAGCGAATTTACGAAAATATTTGAATGCAGTTTTCTTTCTATTCAAAAATAAAGGAATGTTTTCTTTGAGTAAAATTTTCTATCTACAGTATTAAGAGTACTTTCCCTTCAGGTGGCATTACAAAATTCCACCCTGTATAGTAACCGGCTAGTCTATAGACTATACCACAGAACAGATAAAAGAGGTTAGAAAGGAAATAGTTCCTCATTTGTATTAAAACGCGTGTCGCCGCCTGTCTCCTACTCCTGTCTCTCCACTTCAAGCAAGACATCAATACGTACGCGAATTACGCACACAAATAAACCACATGCACTTAGATCGCGTGTTTGCTATTGGTTCTCACACTAACGCAAATACTGCTCTGGACGTACACTCACACACGTGTAAAAGCAAATAGTTACGGCGACCAAAAGGTCGATTAATCATATCGATAAAATTACTGTAATTTTGTTAATTAAAGTTTTGCAATTTTTTTAGTTGCGGGTACGGTACGAATAATGTGGACATCCTAATTAATTAAATAAAATTAAATCAAAGTCAATTTAAGGGGGAACATCCGATACTGCCGCGATTTTTTTTTTTTTTCATTTTATGCTAGTTGCAGCTCTGTTTTACGTCATAATAATAGAAAGAAAGAAAAATAGCATTTTGAATAACATAAAACGTAAAACAAAGCTACAATATGCAAAAAAACTAAAACGAAATTTTAAATTTCACGGCCATATCGAATGCTAAGTCGAATTAACATAATATAATCTAATTAATGTATTGTGAATTACTCTGTGAAAAATGTACCTATTTATTAACTGTATCATGTTAATTTATGAATAATAGCTGTGCCCGCCGGTTTCACTCGCGTTAATTTGAGGAAAAAGCCTACTAAAATAATATATTCCATTACTTTAAGAGTATTACTTACGATTATCACTTAGTACATTACTATAGGAAGCTAATCACCGGCCGCCTTGCGGAGTTATTTTAAAACCATGATATCTCCTAAGATATTCATTGAAATCCAAAATCCAATCAAGGACAATTTTGTTCAAAATTAAATACTTGTGATGAGTAACGTATTTATTTGGATGAGGATTAATTAAGAGGGGCAATTCTCTTTATTTTAAGAATGTTCACAGTCTGATCTGTCTCAATCTGTCAAAAACACCTTTAATTTCCCTACATTTCTGACCAGTTTTTGTATTTTTGTTGTCGCTGAAATGAAACTGCGACTAGATTTTGAACGTTTTTAATTACAAGAATTGGCCTTATAGGCTCTGTGTCCGGGATTAACGTCATTCAAGCGTACAAAGATATGGGCTAAAGTTAGTAAGTAAGCAAATAAATGACACAAGTAAAAATACAAGAATATTTAAATATTGAACAATAATTTAGACTCAATTTTAACGCAAATTTAGAAAACTAAAAAAAAAATTTCATCGTAAACTACTAACCTCAAACCAAATAGACGAAAAACTAACTAAGAAACTAAATTAATAATAATAATCCACATTATACAATAATAAAATTAGTGTTAATAAAAACGAAGTTGTATTAATTGTAACATTACTGAAAATAATCATTCGTATAATACACATACTTAATATCGACATTGTTTACAATTTGGTATAACACTATCGATGCGCATAGATTTCCCTGAATAGATGCTTTGGCTCGACACACGTGGCGTTCGCAGTGAACGCAATACATTGCGCGACCGCTCACGTCGTACAAGATCGTACCCATGTATTGCAAGCAATGTATAATTTTGCATCTGAATGCGATTATCGATATCGTTTTTGTCTACAAACTACATAATGCTTTTGCAATAATTACAAATATCACTCATATTTTAAGGTTTTTGGACTTACCTGTGATAAGAAATCCCTCCTCGGGCCACATTACACTCCTGACTTCTTTTCTCCGCGGAATTTCGAACGCTGTCACAACAAGAGCGCGATTGTTGAGCGGTGATTCAAATTTCTGTTGACGTTGAGCGTCTGATCAACGTTGCGGCGCGCCTGCCCCGCCCACAAGGCCCTTCTAACCTCTTTTATCATTCTGTTCTGTGGACTATACACTACCGCCGAGACGTCATCGAGGTTGGACGCACGCCGTTTGTTCCGTAAAAATTCCCCCCGCGTTTTCGCTTTCTAATAGGGTTTACTGTAAGTCAAATCATTTATTTCAAATAGGCACATAAAAGGCACTTTTGAACGTCAAAAATAAAATAAAATTGATTCTAGTCGCCCCTTCCAAAAGGTTGTTTTCGTATGGAGAAGAATGGGCAAGAAACTCCACCGTTACTCTTTTAAAATGTTTTACAATATTTGCGTACATTAATTATTAATTATATGTTAAGACGATGCACCTAGAGATAAAATTACTATACCACAATAGGTAAAAGAATTAATATGGATTAATGAAACCATGACATATAAATTAACTATGTGGTAGATACATGGTGCTCACATATTTACAAACATTCCAAAAGTAGACAATTTTCATAAATAACTAAGGAGTAATAAGTCTGGGTGTGACTTTAAGTAATTACAGAAAGTAAATCAATGTCAGGGAAAAAAAATGAATAAATTATACAATTACATTAGCAACCAGTTTGATTTTGTCTAGACTCTAGAGATTGTCCTATGGAGCAGGACCAGCATGTTTCCAAGCATTCTTATCTTGGATATAATCCTCCAATTTGTAATATCCTTGTTTACAAAGTGTGATTTTAATATAAGTTTTAAATTTTCTTTCATTTAATTGCAATATTTCACAAGGTATTTTGTTGTAACATTTAACATAGTACCCCATAAAAGATGTATGTACTTTAGATAATCTGAAAAAAGGTTGATCTAATTTATCTTTATTTCTAGTATTAAAATTCTAGTGTAAATAAATAAGTAAGTAAATAACCTACTTACTTACAGTAAATGATTTCGTTTCATGACGTAAAGTTTCAAACATTATTTACCTACTTACCTACAACCATTGCTAAGACGCGCCACAATACAAAAAAGTACAGTAGGTAAGATTTACTGAGCAGATTGAATTTATTAAATGATAAATGATTTTATTTTGTAAGTAGGTTTGTACCAACACTTACACGTCAATCATATTTTAAAACTAGATGAGGTCGGCGTTTCCTATCTGACTAGTCTGAGAAGAAAGGCCGAAACAAACTCAGATGTCACAGTCTCTTTTAAAGTCCAGACATAACCTTGGTCAGATCATATGAAGACCATGTAGGTCGATGTCTGAGATGGTCTTTTGAGGAAAGAACCACACAGATTGAGAGGACCTGTCCAGTCAGTGCACGCAAATGTCAGAAATCGTGCAGCTCAACTCAAAACTTAAGGAGCTCAATGATTCGACGAACAATGCCAAAGAAAGGACATTTGGGCAGGCCACATTAATTACTCAAACTGCCAGACCATGACAAAAACTAACAGAACAGAGAGAAAATAAAAAATTAAATGACCCACATAGTCTTTACATTCACAAAAATTAAAATAAGAGAATACTTTACAAAGTAAGCAAATGTCATAGATCAAATTCATTAATGTCAAAGTGTATATAAAAAAAAAAACAAAAACAAAACAAAAAAAATAAAAACATTCAATATGTAAAAATTGGAAGCAGCTTAATCCCAAGCCTTTTTGTCCTCGATATAAGCCTTAACGGTATAAAAGGCTTTCTGGCACATCTTACGTTTAATGAATGATTTGAATTTATTAAGGCTTAGATCTTGAACGAGGCTTGGAACTTGAACTATTCAAACGATTATTTTGTTTGCTCAATAACTCAGAATAAGAAAAAAGGTTATTTTACGTGTGATCCTTTAATTACACGATACCACAGAATGCACCTATAACTAACTACCTATATGGATAAAAATAAAAATAGTGAAATAAATTATGAATGATGAAAACAGATTAAGGAAAAATAAAAAAATTACATGTCACGAATGAGCATTCATAATTATTACCAGTGATAGGAATAGGTAGTGCCTATTTGCCTAAACTTCGAAGAACAGAGACAAGAAACGGAGACTTCCTTAGGACTAAATTTTTTCCAGGACATCTGTCCGGAAATTCGGGACAACACTTTTAAATACATTAAAAAAATATGTTATTTGGAATAAGTAATTCGTCTATAGTTATTACCTAAAGTTTGCGACTAGACATAAAATTTATAATTTGTAACTCCATAATAATAACTTATCCTCTATGGGCTCTAAAGGAAAAATAAAACACATAGAATATTGTTGTAAGTTACAACAATATTCTGTGTCTTTTTCGGGACAGGTGTCCCGGAAAAAATTTAGTCCTAAGAAAGTCTCCGTTTCTTGTCTCTGTTCTTCGAAGTTTAGGCAAATAGGCACTACCTATTCCTATCACTGATTATTACAATACTGTAAAAAGGATAAAAATAAACATTGAGAAAATAAATGATTAAGTAAATTTGAGGGAAAAAATTACATGATTGTCAAGATTGAGCATTCATATTAAAATTGGTTAGTATAATAATTATTTCACATTAAATTGTTGACTATAGGAGAAAAGTGTATTTGTAGGTGGTTAAATTCTTTTTGTATTTTGAAATGGGGAGGGTTATGTCCAGGTTACATATAATGTATGTTTATTTGATTACAATAGAAACAAAGCAGCACAACAATTTTATTTCCTCATCCGTCAATATACCCGAACCCGATACACCTTACCTACTGCATTTACGCTGCATTGTGGCATGTTCAAACGCTAGCATCGCACGCGCTCGCTCGCTGCGTCTATACGCTCGATACATACCTATTATTATAGTAATTTTAATATTTTCATCGAGAAATCAAGCGTTTACAGTCAAAAAGTAACATTTGATGAAGTGGAACTGGTGAAGAAGATCAGATATGGCTAACGGAACTTATCACTCGCATAGATATCACAATCAAGATAGTTAAGCAACTATGACAATACAAATAAACATACAATCCTGAATAGTTATATTGAAAATGTTATCATTGAACTGATCTGATGATCATGATGGAGCCGGAAGACAGGTACCGGAACTCCGTAATTAATCAACGTATTCTAGCCGTGTTTGGGCTTATTAGAATTGTCATGAAATGCACTTTGGCTATAAGTTACTATCGAACTGATCTGATGATGGAGCTGGAAGGTGGAAGGTTGGCATGAGAACTTCAAAATAAAACAATGTATCCTAGCAGTATTTGGGCTTAGAACTGTCATGAGATGCACTCTGAATACAAGGTGCCATTGAAAATCTAGTTTTGATGTTATCATCAATGTGTCCACAAAACAACTTCTGAAATATTAAAGGCATTTTGCTTACAATGTTTAAAAAAAAATCGCTTCTATTATTTACTAAAATACCTAGTAATGATAAAATAGGTTCCTACATTGAATGACTCATTAAAATAACAATAGCGTTGGTCGCTGTGTATTTCCAACTTGCCTGTGTTGAATGTTCCTAATAATGATAAAATAGGTTTTTATATTGAATTGGTTTTAAAGTAACAATTGCGTCAGTCTCTTTGTATTTTACCGGCTTATCTATGCACGTGTGTATTGAATAATGCTAAAATAGATTACATTCCGTTGGGAGTCTTTGAATTTTACCTGTCTGTTGAATTTATACCAAAGATTAATTTAACTTTTTTATTGTAACTATAAGAATCGACAGTATTTCATGCGTCATATTATCATCTCTCTACGGGATCAAATTAAAGATCAGAAAGTAGACAGTAATATGTACCTACTTGTATGATATTGGTACTTCTTCAAAATAATATTCTATGTAGAAAAGATATTAACTACGTTGCCATTATATTATAATAAAAAATACACTAAACGGCTAGAAATAAAAAATCTTTTTACAAAAAAAAAAAACCGCCTTCAAAAAAAGACAAACAAAAACGTTCCTGCACTAAAAAGTAAAAAATAAAAAATTGAATTCCTGTAAAGAAACTTAATTTAAAGGTAAACTTATTTGACATTAATATTTTGCAAATATTCAAAATTGTTTACTTCTTTTTGGAGTCGGTGCCAGCCAAGGCAAGGAAATACGTATGGGCAACAATACCTCGAAAAACGACCTCTAACATTTACTATAAAACTACCAAGATACCTATTGCATACCTGGAATAATTAAAACACAAATACAGACTAGACTGTACTCTAAAAGAAATTGACACATTTTTCACAATAATTTCTTTTAAATAATAAATAATAATTATAAATACGTATAAAAATCCCCTGCCACTTTTTAAGTACTTTGAAATTTTTGAAGCATTAAGTTTGTAAGCATCTGTTTTAAAATTTTATAATCGTGAATTGAAAAAATAAATGGCACAGGATACAACTGCTGGCACCGACTCCAAAAAGAAGTAAACAATTTTGAATATTTGCAAAATATTAATGTCAAATAAGTTTACCTTTAAATTAAGTTTCTTTACAGGAATCCATTTTTTTTTTTACTTTTTAGTGCAGGAACGTTTTTGTTTGTCTTTTTTTGAAGGCGGTTTTTTTTTTGTAAAAAGTTTTTTCCCTTTAAAAACTCTTTTGTAGGTGGAAAAGCTGGATTTCAATGGATTTCCTTCCAGAGACCTGATAAACATTCTGTACATTTTTTTAACGGTCTAATCTGAGTGAAGGTGTTCTCTAGTACTACCTTCGCGACAATAATGAGACTCAACGCACCCCGCACTCCTTTTTCATCTTCAAAATGTTCGGTTAAATTTAGGCGTAAGTGAAAAAATATAGTCATTCATTCGATATTTTAGTTCACACTAAAAGACGTATTTCGATAGGGCTCTTTTTGCCTAAAATATTGATTCTGAAAAATTCAAACTAAATAACGTATGTACTTACGTCGGTTAGCAGAAAGCACATTTGTATAAAAAGCTACTTACGTCTACCTGACAAAATGTGTTTTCTCGGTAACGCTTGAAGATACAGATACGTTTATTAGACCGATCGTTTCGTCTTCAAAATTGTTTTAACTAGTATGAATAACTCATTTTTGTCGAAAATACAGATACGTCTGTTAGAAAGATAAGCGACGTATTATGCGGGGAGGAAGTGTTTTCATACCTACACAGACACACCGCACTACAAGAGGGCCTTAAATTTTTTTACATTCTAATGTATCAGTCATATGTATATTTAAACCATGTTTGTAAATAATCCCTGATTTCTCGCATAACGCGGGAAGTCAGCTTGTAATGAATTTACTGCCTTGGAACCCGCAACATACGTAATTATAATTAATCAGGAAGAAAATTATTATTTTCTTTACAGTAAATAGGTAGCTGTTGAACATAAGCCCCCAACACAGGCAGTTATTATTTATTATGTTGACGCTCGGCCAGTATTGATGATATAAATAACACCCATAATTATATAGGTAGAAAGCTGATTTAAATCTAGTTCACTGCTACATGCTTTCATGTCAGCACTTAAAATATTTTTAATTGAAATGGCTTTATGTTCGTGACGTTTACCGATTTCCCTCACATTTCCATAGCTTTATTTCATGGGTAGTTTGCATAAATCCTCATTAACCTTGTATGTTGGAAAACATTTGATAGCATACCCAACCCTTTGGCATTCTTGTCTACTATTAGCAGTCCACTGTACGAAACCAGCCATTTTAAAGAATTTTTTTTTTTTTCCGAGACACGTGTAGTTCATGGCCGCGTTTTGCCACGATGGTTGGCAATTAATGCACGAATCACGTGTGCGAATTGATTTAAAGATCATGATTGAATGATACGAAGTCGCTAATGGTGCTAGCAGACCATAAAGCCAGTCTATAGAACTATCAAAATATTATGTTTGAACAGTAAGTATAATATAAGTACCTAATAGATGGTAAACAAATAACACTCAAATACCTGGATAATCTCAGATCTTGAATAGATACATACAATAGTGTGTATCAATTGTTTCATAGAGACAATAGTCATGTCATCTCTTTGCCGACACAAAACTTGACAATAGCCGGCTATAGCACCAGCAACTAGGTCATTTCCGCCGTCATTTAACAAAACTATGCTGGACGATTAACCTGTTAGTAGTTTTCAATAGGTACTTCAATGTTTAATGAAAGTTTGGACTTTCAGTCTGGGAACAATTTCGTAATATCTGGCAGTAAGCTTGAATATGAACTCTATAGTCGTGGTTTCGCGCTAGTCACGAATGCAAGAGTAGGTAGGTACGGCTACACATCAAGCTATACATTTCCAGTTTTAGCTGACCTCGCATTGTATAAGTTTTTCGTACAATCAGAAGTCAGCTTATACTGGTTATGTATAGCTTGATGTGTAGCCGTGTGTACCATTTTCAAAGCCTTTCGTCCGTAAAATTGATCTATTAAAACTAGATAAGGCTAAATTTAGTAGTGGACTTTAAACTTCGGAACTAGTGTTGCCCAAATGCAAGACCAAGACGAGACTTGACCAGTCTTGGTCTTGCGTCAATACACTTGGTCTTGGTCTTGGTATTGCGCTCTGTCTTGGTCTTGGTCTTGTAGCAAGAGTCTTGCAATTATCTCTAGCCTATTGCTATTTATTACACACGTTAGTTAAGATCTTAGAACAACGTAACAGAGTAGGTACATTTTGAGCTTAAATTGACATAGGCATAGTGAAGTGAACCACCAAATTCATTAAATTTACTTGACAATAATTTAAAAAAATAACGCAATTTAATACCTACGCGTAATTACTAACTATAGGCAGGTACCTATAATGATTTTCTCTCCGTGTTTAGTGGCTATCCTAAACTCTTCAAAATTAGCTAGTGGTTAAAATAATTACTTATCACTTAGGTACATACTTTTCATCTGTGAAGGGCGGGCGTTTTTGGGGGACTGTCTTTTGTAATTTCGACGATCGAAAAGTGCTGATTCTCAGCCTAATTTGAATAAGTAAATGACTTTTGATTTTGATCTTCATCTCGACTTGATACTTCTAAGATTTTTAGTAGGTATATCACTCACTATTTACCATTTACTATTTACTTACCATTTATAATTTATTTACCATTTATTAACAATGATTAGGGGGCGTCCATTAATTACGTGAGGTATTTTGTGCGATTTTCCGACCCCCCCCCCCTGTGAGATGACGTGAGGTTTAGCTCGATCCCCTCTTTCCCTCCTCTTTCTGAACAAAAAAAAAAAGAAAAAACAATAATCTATATTATCATTGTGTAAGATTTGGCCATATTTTAGTGAAAGAATATGTTTTACTTCATTTAACCCAAATTTCTCGCAGTTTTACTGTTGCTTGAGGAAAAAAAATACGTGATATTCGTCTTGACCCCCCCCCCCCCCCCAAGTAAGATTAAATGAGATTCCTCTTGACCCCCTCCCCCCTAGAACACCTCACGTAATTAATGGAAGCCCCCAAACGCTGTGTTCGAGTTTGAGCCAGTGTGAGAATGTATGTAAGTATACAAGAAACTCAGAGCATTCAATGCCTAACCAATGCAATACCTAACTAATGCAATACCTACTGCTGAGGCATCTTCAACATAATAAAAGTCTTCAAGGTCGTTTAATTTTATCCTCCTGTGCCAACTCTACCAAAATAGGTGAACATTTTGTATAGGTACCTCTGTCCATACTCTGTGGCGGCGAATGCGGCGATCAAACAGTGTCAAATGCTGTGATACACTTGTCGAAGTCTTTGATAAAGCGCGGCGTCTTTGTCGGTAAATTATCAAATAAGTACACCGACCGACCAACGTTTTTTTCACGTAATGTACCATAACATTGGCTGGCGCAAAAACTGTGCTACTAGACCTACTCGACTCGCTGTTAGTTTTAAATTTTGTTGAATAGTTAGTAATTGTTTTGAAAAATAATGTCAACTTTGAAACATAAGTACCTACATAATGTTTTATAATTTCATTGGTTACAATTTTGAGCACATACCAACCTACTTACGTTAGATTTGCACATAAGACTTATACAAGCATATATTATTACTAGCGGCCCGTCCCGGATTCGCACGGGTGGACATAAGATTTTTTAAAATATTTTTACAATAAATATAGCCTATGTCACTCAGGGTGAATGTAGCTTTCCAATGGTGAAAGAATTTTTGAAATCGGCACAGTAGTTTTTGAGTTTCTTCATTACAAAAATACACACAAAAACACAAATCTTTCCCCTTTATAATGTTAGTCTTATAGATAGGAAGATACCTGAGGCTATAAGGTATGAACTTTGCTAGAAAGATACCTATTTTAGTTTATGCTAGGTACATTTTTATCACATGGGAACAATGATATGTTATGAGCGCGCAAATCGTGAAGACTAGAAAACGTCCTAATTGGGACGTATTGCCTTTAGTCTGTGTCACGCACGTCTACGAGTGACACGGTGCGCGCTGCTACGTAATTACCATCCAAAATGCCATCTTGTGTATTTAGAAAGTGTACCAATTATGATACCAAAGTTAATAAAACACAAGGGATCTCATACCACACAGAAGTACACAATATACTTCGATTTATTAATATATTTCAATTATTTTCCCAATATTCTGATATTTGGAGGTTAGAAAAAAGAAAGAGATGGAAAATACATTTTTTGTAGTATGAACGACAAGGATGCGTGCACTCCGGACATAGAATAAAAGTACAGATGCGAATATTAGGCAGTAAAGTCATCTTTACAGCAGAGTTCTAGTTTCCCTTTTAATAACTTTTCTTTATAATTTTGTTTGATATATTTAATTATAAATTAAACAAAAAAACTGTAATTGATAAGTATACAACAGTTCGCCTCCATTCCGCTCACGAAATAAATAGCTCTCTAAGAGACAGAAAAGAAATAAATTAAATCTTTTCGAAGGTGTATGATTATTTTTACAATATAAATATATTTCTTTCTTCTTAAAACGTGTTTTATTTTTCACCTACCTACCTTTTAATAGTGTTTATTCGTTGCATAGGCACAAATCCCGGCTGCAAATTCTGTACACGCGGTTTGTACTTTCTGCCTAGTTAATTTGTTAGTCTATGATGCCAACGTGCGGTGATTGGTGGCCCGAATAATGTTTGTTTACATTCACGCGCAATTGACAACATCTAGCTGTCACTTTTTTTCTTATTGGTTTTATCGAGCTATCCTTTTTCTATCCTTTTTACTTGTAGTGAAATGTAAAATGAATGAAAAGTGTGTATGTGTGCTGCCTCTCGGCGCGGAACACTTTTTTCTGTTGTTTTGTAAGTGTATAACATATCTGATTCATGGGAACATATCAATGTGTGTAAGACGCTACTTATTAAATAGTCTAAATATAATAATCAATACAATACCTTTTCGTGTTATGACGATACGGTTTTGATACTGGGGAACGTCTATCAAAATCGGTATTGAAACCAAATGCCTACTT
This sequence comes from Apamea anceps, assembly GCA_951799955.1. Lineage (NCBI taxonomy): Eukaryota > Metazoa > Arthropoda > Insecta > Lepidoptera > Noctuidae > Apamea > Apamea anceps. The sequence continues at coordinate 22,891,635 of OX637501.1, read as the reverse complement.
AATAACGCCCAAATCTCGCAAGAATCTTGCAGGCTTAGTCTTGTTCTTGCTCAAAACTTGCAGTCTTGGTCTTGCTATAATAAGTCGGTCTTGGTCTTGCGAAAATGCAAGAACAAGACCAAGACTGCAAGACCAAGACCGATTTTGGGCAACACTATTCGAAACAAGACAAAAATGGAACTCTGTCGTCTACCTCAAATAAAGCATAACAACTCTTGCAAATATCATGACAAAAGATACCCGCAGAGCCGCCGTGGGCATTCTCCATAACAAACATAAATCCACGCAGATAATGATTTTTGCATGAAACAGGGAGCAAGCTAATGGGCGGTAGTAGTGAATAATTAAACGCACAATGAAACATTTAGTGCAGGTAGCACTGTGCCCTGTGGTATCTCACTGTAGCTAAGCCAAGAGACGTGGAATTAAATCCGGGAGTGTGTTTAAATTTTCCCATTGTTTAGATAATTAGCTTCTCGCCGCTCGGGTGCTACTCTTGTGACTGATTAAAAATAAAAACGTAATTTGTTTTAATCTGGATTTACTCCCCTGTGTTTCCGCTACCGCGAAACTCTCATCAGAATCTTATTCTATTCGTGATACGAGTTAATTTTTTTATGTTTTCAAATGCACACGTGCGGAATAAATTAGTCTCAATAGTGTAATATAATCAAGCATTGGCGCCGTCATACCTAGCAGTCTATCAACTGATCGATAGTCATAAACATATTCATAATTTAGCGACCCAACGTCTACACCGTTTTGACGCATGTAAATCGACCAAATCCAATTAATTTTTTGACGTTGAAAAAATCTAATTACCCAAAGGCTTCAATAACAAACCGTCGACATTAACTTGCGAAAATATTCCCCTTTCTCTCTGTTTTAACCCCAATAGAGGCAGGCTCAAGGGCCTTGACTGAAAACAAATTGAGACAACTCAAGGGTGGCAGCATGATACGCTATAAAAAAACTGCCAAAATATGCTTTAAGGCCTCAGGTTGGGGCAGCGTCTTCACTTCAGCAGCCTAGGGCCTAGGATGTCGCTTTTACTGATATTCTTTTCTGATTTACGGCGTTATTTCTAGGAGCGCATGGTTCAAATCACACGGCAGAAGGTCGGTGGTCTGGGGCTCAGCATAAAGGGCGGTGCGGAACACAAACTACCTATCCTCATCTCCAAGATATACAAGGACCAGGCTGCTGACCAGACCGGCCAGTTGTTTGTTGGAGACGCTGTTATTAAAGGTATGATCTGGATATTTCTAATTTTTTTTCTTTTTTGGCGTCAGCACGAACTAAGTATACGTAATTAGGTACTTAAAAGCGTAGTTTTGTAATAATTAAAATTAAAAGATTAAGTCAGTCAGCAAGGATGGTAGCGGTGGCTTTCTGACGAATTATGTGAGTATCGTTACTTGTTTTGACGGCACTCGTATTATTTGCCGTCGCGTGTACACGACTCGCGACGGCCAGAAAAATCTGTTGGTAAAGTGTGACTGAAAGTTAATAAGTATTGATTTAAAGTTGGCTCAACATGGCTCAAGAAAGATATACTTCGACGTTGTATTTTAAGAAGTTCCGGACTACGGAATGTAGTACCTAAGTAAAAATATTAACTACCTACTCGTCGTCGTACTTTTGTTTATTTGACCACATATTAATTAGTGCTCAGTATGCTCATACACACGAGCGACATGCGTCAACGGCAGAGGAAAGTTCAAGGTAAGTAGTAAAGTTCTTAAGAAGAGACATAAAAGTAATATCTTAAAAAAGTCCCTTTCCCATACTAAAATTACCGTGAAAATACATCATCATCTGCCTAGCCTTTTCCCAACTATGTTGGGGTCGGCTTCCAGTCTAACCGGATGCAGCTGAATATCAGTATTTTACATGGAGCGACTGCCTATCTGACCTCCACAACCCAGTTACTGGGTAATAGGATACCCCTTAGTAAGACTGGCTGTCAGACTTTCGGGCTTCTGACTACCCGTAACGACTGTCAAAGATCCACGAATGACAGCCGGGACCAACGGCTTAACGTGCTTTCCGAGGCACGGAGGGGTCTCGGTATGTAAAGATGGTCACCTATCTACAGACCAACCGCGGCAAGCGTAGCTTAACCTGACCGATCGACCTGTGCGGCTGTTATTATTCTCCTACAATAAAATATGCGTCGACGTTTCGTCGTTAATATAATAGGGTTCGTTGCCAAGCACGAATTTGTACAAATATCAACAGGTAAGTACCCTATCCGTGGGTATGGCTGATTAGCATACCTTCGAAGTTTTCTTAGTTTAAGTAATCCCTGCTTGACACCGAGAGAAGGCTATTTATACTTACATGCTTGCTTGCGTGATTTTAAGGGCACTTGAAAGCATACTTACATTTGTGTTGAGGTACTTTTTTAAATCACAATTGAGAATGGATAAATAAATTAGATATATAAATGAAATGGATTAACAGACACAAGAAATGAATGAACGGATCATGTAACTTTTTTAGCCCATCAACTATCATCATACTATTCTGTCGTGCTAAATAAAACTGCACCGCTTCCCAACGTATCCTTCGTCCTAACAACAGCAGTCGATTACAGTTAATTCTTCGAATTAGTTACAGTGCAGTCCCAACAATGCTTAACAAGTCGCAATTAGCCACTGGATGCAAATTGTACGTCTGCTGTGCTATTCAGTAAAGACAGACTCCGGGGATCAAGGATCATTTTTAGACGTAACACAAGCTTGATGGATTGGCGGCTGGCTTTAGTAGGTAATCGGATTTCATTGTCTGTTCGGTTTATTGATATTGTTATTTACTTACCTGTCTGATCGTCATTGATAGGAATCTCGGATTTATCTGGAGTAGGGGAATATTATATCAGTTCGTATATTGTAGAGAGATGAAATAACCTAAGATATCTCGGCTAGTCTTGGTCTCTTGGGTAAAATTGTCGGACTAGTTAGCTAATTTGCTACATGGATTGCGAAATTCGCATTCTACGAGGATTAGATAAAATCGGAAACTACGTGAAGGATAATTGAGTTATTGAGCTGTTCACGGTCCAATTACCTACTGCTAACATTGATTCTATTCGTGATCGTATTCTGTACCTTCCGAAGTGCGTCATTCTACTTGAAGATAAACATTATTTATTTACTAGTCGGGTAACTTCGGAATATTTTGGCGCCTTATAGATCAATTCGTAGATGCGTCACTGCTATGCAAATATAATTACCGCGATCAAACAGCCGGCCTATAAATACGAATAAGGGAGTTATGTCGAACAATAACAAATCAGTGTTCCTATTGCATTCTCGTATAAGTAGGTTAGTTGTGCAGCGTCTCGTCTACTTATAGATCACTTATAAAACGTTTACAAATCAGTCGTATAGACATATCTGATGATAGTTCTGGAGCAAAGATGATTTAACAGAAGCGATGCGCCGTTGTGTAAGAGTTAATATAATTACTGGGATCAAACAGTCAGACTATAAATACGAACACGCTAGTATGTGGAACAATAATAATTACGAGACACGATTACATACGTAGCAAGATGGATAGTGAAATGATATGAAGTTATGGTTCTTTAATTCGTTTTATTGCGTATTATTCATAAAAAAAATCTTTCGCAAAATATGGCACTTCGCAAACACGTCTAAACCTAACCTTCCAGGGGAGTAATACGATTTGACGACGTTTGGGATTTTTCTATTGCAATGTCATCGATTCCAAATATTTTTCTCCGCCCTTGTCATGTTTACAAAAATCTTCTAAAATAAAACGTTCTTTATTCCAGTGAACGGAGAGTACATAACGGCATGCAAGCACGACGACGCGGTGAACATACTGCGAAATGCCGGCGACATTGTGGTGCTCACTGTCAAACACTATAGAGCTGCGACACCTTTCTTACAAAAGCAGGGTGAGTTGTACTTACTTTCAATTATTACCTAAGTAGTATGATCCTGTCGGGTATATTCTCAGTAAGTACGAGTTCTTTCATCAACATCAAACCTTGGCAAAGATGTTTCAGGAATACTTAGTTGTACATTTCTACTATTTTTGGTGTTTAATAATAATTATTCAACCGGCTCCTATAGTAATGTTATTTATCGTTTCCAGCGGACGGTGCGTCAGATACGGACAGTAGTACCGGCGACGACCACCCTTCGCTTCACAATAAGACTGTAGACGCCAACTGTAACACTGAGAAGAATATCGAACAGACTAATGGTGGCTGGCAGGTATGTACTAAACAGATTATTATTTATACCTACTTTATTTTAAAAGGAAGTAAGGAAATCTTTTATACTAAACGAAAGGAGATAGGTAGTATTTTTTGGGCGGGGTATTGGAACGTCCATCAATCGTATTATACCTAAAAACAATTCATTACTTAAAATGTTCGATTTTTTAAATAAAGTCTAACTGGAATCACGAAATCGTAATAAAAAGAAAATGTGTTGACAATGCACCGAATTGATTCAATAATTATATGGTCGTCAATGACATTAAAACATTATTATTAAACAGTGCACTATTTTTTACTATATTATATAATATTATTATTAATAGACGCCACAGTTTTTGGTGGGCCTAATCGCCTTAGTTCCGCCCAACAAGATAACAGGTTCCCCAGGACCCGACGGCTTGCCGGGTAAAGCCTGGGTCCTGGCCTCTAGGGCTCTCGGGCCTCGACTGGAGGCGCTCTTAAGCGCATGCATGGAGAGAGGCCACTTTCCACTCCGTTGGAAGACGGGGAAGCTGGTCCTCATTCAGAAGCCAGGGCGCCCTGCGGACTCTCCGTCCGCATACCGGCCCATAGTGCTGCTCGACGAGGTTGGCAAGCTCTTTGAGAGAGTTATTGCGGGCCGCCTCGTCGGGCATCTGGTGAGGACTGGGCCGGATCTTGCGGATTGCCAGTTTGGCTTTCGCAAGGGGCGCTCGACGGTGGACGCCATCATGCGCGTAAGAACCCTCACGACGGGGGACGCGGTGTCCCGGGGTGGGGTCGTCGTGGCGGTGTCACTCGACATCGCCAACGCGTTCAACACCCTGCTCTGGAGCTGCATTGGGGAGGCACTCCGGTATCATCGGGTGCCGACCTACCTCCGTCGAGTAGTCGGGGCATATTTGACGGACAGAGCCGTCATCTACCCCGGTCGCGACGGGAACTGGAACCGGCGAGAGATGTCGTGCGGTGTCCCACAGGGATCGGTTCTGGGGCTCCTGACGGACATCCGTTACGACTGGGTGCTGCGGGCCGACCTCCCTGAAGGCGTCAGCGTATTTTGCTACGCTGACGACACGCTGGTCCTGGCGCAGGGGAGGTCGCATCAGGCGGCGGCCGACGCGATGACACGCGGGGTTGCGTTAGTCGTGGAAAGGATCCGGCGGTTGGGTCTCGAGGTGGCATTGCACAAGTCCGAGGCCATGGCCTTTCATGGGCCCCGGTACGGGCCACCTCCGGGATCCCAACTAGTGGTAGGAAGGGTTCACATCGGCGTCGAGACCACGATGAGGTACCTGGGTCTCGTCCTCGACAGCCGATGGAACTTCGTCGAGCATTTCCGACGTTTGGCCCCCAAACTGGAACGGGCCGGGGCCGCCCTAAAGCGGCTCTTGCCCAACCTCAGGGGGCCAAACGCCTCCTGCCGGAGGCTTTAGGCGGGGGTCGTGCGGTCCATGGCCCTATATGGGGCCCCGGTATGGGCGCGTTCACTGCTGCTGCGAGCCGCACACTACCTGAACGCGCCCCAAAAGGTGGTAGCCGTAAGGCTGATCCGGGGCTACCGCACGATCTCGGGCGAGGCAGCAAGCCTCCTTGCTGGACTGCCGCCATGGGATCTGGAGGTGATAGTCCTCGCGCGCCTGTATGATTGGCGCGCGGAGGCACTACGCCGGGGGGAAACTCCGCATCCGCGGCAGACTACGGCGGAGCGGACGAACCTCCGGCGCGATCTCATGGCGGCATGGAAGGAGCGACTATCGCAACCCAGCGCAGGGCACGCCACGATAGCGGCGGTAAGACCCCTCTTTGAGGAGTGGCTAGAGAGACGTCACGGCGTTCTCACCTACCGCCTGACGCAGGTCCTCTCCGTACACGGATGTTTCGGGAGGTTCCTGCACATCATCAGGTCCCGCCTGATGATGTGCAGGAACCTCCAGAAGGAGACGCCCGGGTGTCACCACTGTCAGGATCGCCCAGAGGACACGGTGGAGCATACGGTGGACGTCTGCCCTGCTTGGGCAGAGCACCGCCGTGTCCTCGTAGAGGCATAGTATAAAGAGAGGAAGTACGTTATCTTCATACAAACGCACCGCGCGCGGCTTGTATGTGTGCGCCAAAGTATCTATGCGTCGCCGCACGCACACTTAAACAAATCTCGGCCCGTTTCGCGCGCCAGTCGGGGCTAACATAGCACGAGGTTCGCGCGTCACGGCTTTTCGGCACCGCTAAATGAATGAAAAATGTGTGATAATTGCAGGAGAACGTATTGCTGTGTGTTTCGGTGTTTATTTTATTGGTTCATTTTATCCTTTTTTTTATAAATAATACTGCTATGAATCTTGAATACATTTCTGTGTTTGTTAGGAAAACCAATGTTGAACTTTATTGACTAATGATCACTGAATTAGTTGTTATACAGAGATATGCGTTATCTTTGGCAAGGGCCGGGCTTTAAACTAATGAATTGGTGACAGTACTATCAGTTACCTACCGTTTATTCGTGCTCATCACCGCCCCGCGCTGCCCGTCTGCTGGCCCGTCGCTCTTTCTTTCATCGTGAAAGGTTTCATCATCGTTTAGGTACCCAGACAATACAAGTAAAAAATACAACTTCCCGACCCTTGCCTATTTATTGGCACTGAATTAAAATTTAACTAAAAGTGACAAACCCTGAGACAGTAGGCAATTATATCGCGGATTGTGCCGGAGATAGCCTACTTCCTCTCTTTGTACTATGGTAGAGGTGATCGGCAGCGGCGGTGACCTCTCGCGTCCGGCCCTGGTTCAAGCCATGGTCCGGGGCGAGAGGGAGTGGGAGGCAGTCACCTCCTTCTGCGAAGCAGTCATGCTAGCGAAGGAGGTGGCGGGGTGGGCGAGAGAACGCGCCTTGCGCACCTCACGCCTCAGCCGCCGCGGGAGACGCTCCGGGCGTCGGGAGCCGCGTGACGACTCCCGGCCACCGTAGGCGCGGGCCTGCGGGCGGTGAGTAATGGGTAACTCACCGTCCGATCAGGACCAGGCCCGTGCCGGACGGCGTGTTTTGTTCCACACGCGCCTCAAAGAGATGTCAGCATAAGTGACGGGGCCCGATAGGGCCGAAGCCTGCCAGGGTAGCGGGATCGCCCGAAAGGGTTACCGCTGCCCTGGAACGTAAAGGGCTAAGGATGGAACACGGGTGGGTTTTAGTCAGTAAGAGTCTGACACTCCCTTCTGCTCCACCAGAGCGGGAGGGGTCATTTGATGATTTCCCATCCTCAAAAAAAAAAAAAAAGATAACAGGTTATCCTGCTGTGCAATCGTAATTAAAAAAGATCTTGTTAAGGCATATTGCACTAATCGTAATTTGATTAAAAACCGTTTATTATTAAGAATAAGATGATTCCCTTGCTGCACAGAGCGCGTGGGCGGACGGCGACGAGAGCAGTCGGCCGGGCAGCGCCGCCGGCTCCGCGCGCGGCTCGCGCCCGGCCTCGGCCGGCTCGGAGCGCTCGGAGTGGCTGGACGTCGTATCAGGTGTGTCACGGCGCGGGAATTACGGGGGTTGGCATTATTATTATCTAGGGGTGTTCTTTTTTCTCAGCACTAAGGCTGGTTTAGCCACATTTACGGGCCAAAGCCAAGTAAATGCAGCGTGTTATTATTATTCCTTTATTTCATTTAAATACTCACAAATTACATTTTTAAATATTTTTATAAATAAAACAAAAAGATAAAAAAAAACATTTTAAAATATAAAAAATAGTAGCCCATCGGTATCGGGAACAGGGTCCAAGCTGCCGGCGGTCAGGGCTCCAGAGAGAGGAACTTACAGTTTGGCAAGAAAGTCCTGAAACGGAACTAAAATATTTAATAATTGGCAACACTCGCTCTGCCTTGTCGAGTAAGGTACAGACGCCAGCAGGTCAAGCTACCCGAAACTGTCAAATTTTCCCAATCAATCTTAAACCTTAATACTTTAACGATAAAATTGAACATCTATTAAAGAAATTTGACAGATTGTAGTAGCTTGATGTGCTGGCGTCTGTACATATTCTGTCATTTCTTGTAATCGATGACTGTTTCTCGTGTTTATTATTTATTTATTTACTTTATCGTGGTGATACTGGTGACCCATTGTGTTCATAATGAACAGATCTGTTATTCGCAGCTCCGCAAGAGCGATAATTTATAAAGTATACGTTAGATGTTTGGCGGAACTCGATGCCGGACAAATTTTATCCTATCTTGTCAACGATGTGTTTAACCACTCTGCTCGACTAGATTTTGACATATGACATATCAGCTGAGTCGACGGAATGTTGCGAATTACGTCATGAAATTCAGTAAATTACATCAACTTTCAACATTCAAATTTATTAAGAAAAATATGTTTCCGCGCTTATTTTATACAATATATTTGTGGCAAATATCTTTAATTATTTGTTGAGGTCGGTCAAACTTCGTTAGTCTACTACGAAAGTTGTATAAAATAGGTATTACTACACCTATCCAAAAGGTAGGCACCTTAAACTCGCTGGAAATATGTACATAAACAACCTATTCTCTTGCTGAAAATATGCAAAAGGGAAAAATAAAGATATTATCATTCTCTCCGCGTTCTTACTTATACCATTTTTCTTACTTAAACTACTTATAAAACGCAATCAAGTCTTGATAAAAATTACAAAAAATTGTGTTTCGACATGACACTTCTTAGTGCTGACCATCCGTCCAGTTTTCTTATTTCGATTCAAAAATTGCATAAAGCCTAATCGATAATCGGAATTTGCAAAAAAAATAAAAAAGGTGTAGAAACTATATATATCCTCTTTAGTATATTTTTCATGAATTAATTTATTTTTTAAATTAATCATTTTAGTTACCGTACCTACACGTACGGTGTGGTTAGGTGTGTAATTTTTTATGGTTCCGTACGTCCAAATGAAAAAACGGAACCCTTGCAGGATCACTTGTGTCTGTGGGTCTTGTCTTTTCTTATTTGCTTCGAATCTACTGGACCGATTAAATTGAAATTTGGTACACATATGAATTTCTGTGACCCAAAGACGGACGTGTAACGTAAATAAATTAATTTTGAAAATGGGGTCACTCTTGGGGGGCAAACTAGAAAAAAAAAAAAATCTTTGCTGTACCTCTGTGTGACATATCAAATGAAAGGGCTTGTTGTGGGGCTTTAAACATATTTGCTTAGTAACTAAAACAAAAGTTATGTGGCCGTCTGTCTATGTGCCGATCGGTCTGCCTTTCTGCCGTCGGTACAAACCTAACCTAACCGTAAAATCTAGATTTTGATCAATTTGCACCGGCCAGCCTTTCTTACAGGGTTAACGCGGGCGTTTTCATGGACGCGCGTTGTGGGACGAAGTAGGCACTCCTTATGTCCCAAGCTGCCGTTCTGTAGCTTGGGATAAAGTTTTAAGAACTGTAATTGTCTGATTTCTAATTTAAATGATCTGAAAATACTTTTACGGAACCCATAATTTCGTCATGTCAGTCTGTGCGTGCGTTCGGATGTCAATGCCATTAACCATTTTACTCTTAGACGTTAACGAGTGTTAATAACACTATATCGTATTCGTATTCTATGCACGCAAAATGGTGTAGTAAAATTACGATAAACATAATTAGAGGTAGCATTCCCCATGCATGTACCCGAGGGTTGAAAAAAATCTATGCACACAAGCGTGTGGGGTATTGTTGGAACTTATAATTAAAATTATAAAGATGTTTCTAATTGTCTTAACTTTTAAAGTCAATCGTTTTTGACATATGGGATATTTTCGTTTAAAACCGCAGAATTAACTTGGTTTTTTACAGTTTTTTCGAGAACTTTTATGAAATACAAACTTATTTCTGCAGTCGATCAAATTAATGATATGCGCTGTGCATGCGTAAATATTCATCCCAAGTACGGGACCTTTCGCTGTGCATGGTCCGACATAGACTTGGCCAGTTTTTTTTTTCATTTCGTTGGGAAACTACCACAAAAAGTAAACAATTTCTATTACTCAAGTTAATATAAATAAAAACTACCAAGCTCATACAGCTAACAAAACATAATTAAATGTAAAGTGTTTGCGGAATACTTAATTAATCTACCATCATTTCCCAAACTTTTGCTAAGCCTATCTAAAAATGTATACTGGGCATTCTGTAGCAAACTATTAGAAAGTATCAAAAATTAATAATTGCACAATAAATAAAAATAATTTTGAATAGCAAGCGCATTCCGAATATAAATTCAAATATAGAAACAATTCGGCGCGAAATTGAATAAATGACTATGGTCATAGGTCCTCTGTTATTGACTCAGTTTCAATATAATGTCCAAAAAACGATTAAAATTACATTAGGAAAGCATAAATCATTATTATAAATAATGCTTGTTGTATTTTAATGGTTAAAATAATTTTATTTCAATTTCTGAGAATCGATTTCTGACATTCGTCATATTAATTACTCGGGTCAATCGAAATTAAAAAAAAAATCGTTTGGCATAATCGCTTTCGCACATCATTACGATAAAAAAAAAACAACAATGGTCGGCGATTTTGAACACAAATTAAGTAGTGGTAATGAATAATACGTGTTATTGGACCTGTGTTTCAATATTACGTTAGGATTTGGGCATTTTCGTGTTTTTTATAATATTTGTAATAATATTTTTCACATTTTACATCTTATTTACATGTGTGTGTGTGAGTTTTGTGAAAAGTAAAAATGTAAACACGCACGATTGGCGCGAAACTTCGACTTTAGATATCGAAAAACTACATTACCACTACTTATTTAACATGAACAATGGATGAATTCGTCAAATAATTAAATCATGTATTATTCATTACCCCTGTGGTGGAGTTTGGATTTTCGAAATCCCCAATTTTTATGTTTTTTAGCCTCGACCACCACTGTCATCAAAATGGCGATTATCGCATTTACAGACTTGAATTTAATAAAGGTAAATTAATAAACTTGCGCGCTAAATATGGAAGATTGAATGGCGATAACATATGAGTTTTTTATCCAACTCTCTTAATTAACGCACATTCATAAAATTTGATGGGTAGCATAATCAATATTTACATTATCAGTAAGGGTGTCGTATGTCGTCATTTCAAGGTCCAATGGGACCCGTTACTGAGCCAGCGGAGGTTCGTGTGTTCGGGTCCATTCGGGGGCGCTACCGAACTATACGGTTAAAAGAACCGCTGAAATGACAGGTAGAATTATATTTTATACATGTAATTAGATCTAATGTGTGTATTTTCAAGGTGCAATATCTATTATAAACCTTTCATACAATTATTGAAATGTACATTCACGAATTTGAGGTTATGTTTACAAAACACATTCGGAATTCAGCGCGTTCGTATAATTTTGATACTTTTTGTTAATACTGCATAAATCACTGAACAAAAATAACTATAGTATTTTTTAGGTAAATCCATCAGTACTATAAGGCGAATTGCGATAGAAGGACAAGGTGCCAAGTGTTTTACAAGACCCCAGGTTTTGTAAAACATAAAATTGTCTCACATAATGTGGGATTAGTTGAAATCAAACTACTTAGGAATACCTAATAATTTTATTTTTAATTCATTAAATTAAATAACTGCAAATAATAATAATAATATCCCTGGACATTTCACACAGCGCCATCTAGTCCCAAGCTAAGCAACCTAATGCTTGTGTTATGATAAACTAGCTTCTGCCCGCGGCTTCGCCCGCGTGGATGTCGGAAATTATCCCACGGGAACGTGCTAACAGGATAAAATGTATGTGCTTCCCCAGGATGCCATCTATCTCTACGCCAAATCACAAGTTCAGTGGTTTAGGCGTGAAAATGTAACATACAGTTTCAAGTTCAAATCCTCCCCTTAAAAACTGAATTACCCCTTTTTGTCCCGTCAGTGGTAAATTTTCGACAACTTTACATACTTATTATTAATTATTTTCTGTCAAAACTATCAATACTGAGTTTCAAGCTACTCGGACCGCGCATTCAATTTCTTCCACACAAACTTCACACCTCTATATACCCCTTTGGGGGGTAGTTTTGAAAAACTTATAATGATAAACTTTATTACTTACTTAGGCAAGTATTCTTGCCAAGTTTCAAGTTTATTAACTAAATGAATAAGATTTTTCTTATAAACTGTATCCCCCGCTTTTCACCCACACAGAGGTGGAATTTTGAAAAAATCGTTTGGGATTATTCATAACTTGATTTAAAGATTATTTATACCAATTTTCGAGTTAATCAAGCCACGCATTATAATCCTCCCTTGTAAAATTAACAACCCCTTTTCAACACGTTAGGGGTAGATTTTCGAAAAACCCTGAATTATGTTACTCTTTATTTTTGGTCTTAAGTATAAACACTGAGTTTCGAGGTAATCGGACTGCGCATTTAAATTATTCCAAACAAACTTCAACACCCCTATATCCCCTTTGAGGGGCAGTTTTGAAAAACTTATAATGATAAACTTTATTACTTACTTAGGCGAGTATTCTTGAAAATTTTCAAGTTTATTAACCTAATGAAGAAGATTTTTCATATAAACTGTATCCCCGCTTTTCACCCCCACAGGGGTGGAATTAAAACAAAAACGTTTGAGATGTATTCATAACTTGACTCAAAGATTATTTATACTAATTTGCGAGTTAATCAAGCCATGCAGTAAAATCCTCCCCTGAAAAATTGACTACCCCATTTCAGCCCATCAGGGTTAGATTTTCAAAAAACTTTGATACACATTATTCTTTACTTTTAATATTAGGTATAAATACTGAATTTCGAGTAAATCGGACTGCGCGCTAAAATTCTTCCATACAAACTTTGAAACCCCCCAATCCCTTATTAGGGGGTAGTTTAGAAGAAAAAAAAACTGACAATCTTCATAATTTATTTAGATAAGTATTCGTGCCAAGTTTCAAGTTTATTAACTCAAGGAATAAGATTTTTCATACAAACGAATTCCCCCCTTTTCACCCTCTTAGGGGTGGAATTTCGAAAATTCCTTTCTTAGTGGATGCCTACTTTTCACGAAGAACACACCCTCCAAATTTCATGTCTCTAGGACCAGCGGTTTAGGCTGTGCGTTGATCTATCAGTCAGTCAGTCAGTCAGTCAGTCAGTCAGTCAGTCAATCAGTCAGTCAGTCAGGAGTTTGAATTTTATATGTATAGATGTTATTGTTCTAGGCAGTGGCTGAACAAGCGTTCCAGAGCTTTTCTTGTTTTCATAAAACCCGCCAATATTCACATTAATTAAAAAAAAAAACTAAGTATTAAAACCGTTTTAGTCGTACTATATAGGGTTACAACATGCACGATAGTGGCGCCACCATTATTTCCACGACTTTTTGGCCAAGCTGTATTATTATTCAATGATAAGTGAATTGACTACCAATTTTTGTTCGTATATTCAAATTACAACTGTTATTCTTTAACAGTTATATGAAATTAGCTTAACAATTAATTTATCTGACTATACCTTATTACCGAATTAGATACCTAGCCTGTTGAAATGTTTGCAGAATACATTTTACATCTACTTAATAAATATCTTAAATTCACTGAAAGACAACGCACAACCAAAACCGTTGGGTCTAGAGTTCTAGAGGCATCTTGCGTAAGAGTACCTTCTCTATAAGAAAGATGAACTCATGGAAGGATTTTTGAGTCATCCCCTAAAGAGGTTAAACAGGGAATGGAAGTTTGTATGGAAGTTCAGCATTTTTACCTACAGAAATCTAAGACGCACATTTCCGGTTTTTACAAATATTTTTTCGTATTCTTTCCAGTACCATTGATGATGGGCTACGTAACGAGATACGTCCTAGGAACAGACAAGCTGCGGCCTGGCGCGTTTGAGGTATGTAGTTACCTGGTTGAAATAAATTTATTTTCTTTATTCTTTATGATTTTCCAAATGAGTTTGTATGAACGAAAACATTTCACTTTATATGAACGAAAAGTTCGTTTTTATTATTTATTTTATTCGGTTTTATTCTCAACTATAAGGCTAGTAACATAGTGAGTGCTTTCAATTATGTAATGTGATTATTTTGATTTAAAATTAAATCAAAACAATCACATTACGTAAGGAGACGTTCACCACACAATCCTGACCAACCTCTAGCTATAACTTCGGAATCATAATGCGACTATTTTTTTGACCTTGGTGACTATTTATAACTATTTTTTGGCGTTCTCAAAATTGATTTTCATGAAGTTGTCAAAGATGAGGATTGTGTGGTGAAGGAGACGGATTTCACTGACTTTAAATATTATTTTTGACTTTTGAATTCGTATTTTTTTGAAGGCGGGTCCTTTTTCTTTAAAAAAAATTATATTCTGAATAAGCTTAAGTAAATCAGTAGTTTTCATATCCTTTTTTTTCCAAGTTTGTTTTCTTTTTTCATACACTTATATGTTTGTTTTTTTTTTTTTTTGAATTTTTTTTAGATTAAATTTTGTAAATTTGTATGTCTTTTGTGTTTATTCTATCTATACTGCTACTTGAATTTGCTTTGAGTTCATAAATAATTTGAATACATTTTTCGCGGATTTGAAAACATATCGGGTTGAGGTGTCATACACGTGTCGCGCAGGTGCGCGGCGCGCGCGCGGGCGTGACGTCGGGCGTGGTGCACGCGGACGAGCCGGCCGCGCTGTCGCAGTGGCTCAAGAGCATCTCCGACAACATCGTGGGCCTCACCAACCTGCAGGTCACTACTCACTGTTATGTGTATATGTCTTGTGCTCATTATATATTTACATACCGTCAGCACCGAAATTAGATTAACCCTTTAGTTTTCTAATAGTTATTTTTGAACACGACCAAAATAAAAACAAGATTCCGTTTCATTGAGACGCAAACTAACAAAATTAAGATGAAACCCATATGCATTACATGATAATTATGCTGAAAAGCAATGTAACGAATATTTTGTGTATAAATGTAAAAATAATGTTATGGACTTTCGTTGCTGAGGTACCTGCAACCAACAAAACTCAGCCTTTCCAACTTCCAAAAGAACTATCTTTATTTGCTCATAAAATAAAATAAATCGCCTCAATATTTAATAATAATAATAATAATAAATTTATTTCATAAAAAGGAGATTGTAGTACATGAGGCATACATAAGGTTATTAATATAAGTTTGTACCATGTCAAACTTATATTAATACAAATATATTACATATATACATACATACATATATATATATTTAAAAGAACTACCCATTAAAATGTTCAATAAACAAGGGTGCTGCTGATGTTTTTTTTTAATAACAACACTCAATGGTTCTAGCTTGTAGGTAAATTGTAAAAATATTGTTTTCAGGATTCTAATTGTAAATATTTCTGTTAGATATCGTAATTCTGATGTTTTTGGTAATTTTTATTATAACATTTTGTATGCTTATAGTATAATGCGTACCTACTTGTAATATTGTAAAATAATAATAAATTCAAATGTCCGAAAAAATTCGCGTGATTATAAAATAATGTATTAAGAATCTTAACTGTATCCATACAATATAGCGAATAAATGATTTCTATTGTCTTCTATTTTATTCACAGATGAAGCTATTCAACCGTCATTTCGGCGTTGGTGAACGCATCGAGTACATGGGCTGGGTGCACGAGGGAGTGGTTCAGGCGCAACAGCCGTGGCAGACGTACCGGCCCAAGTTCCTACTGCTCAAGGGAACCGACGTCATGCTGTTCGATGTGCCGCCGGTAATTTTTAAAATAATATTATAACGCCTGTATTTCTCGAAGGGCTAAGCCGACAAAAGATATATTATTTCTGTGACTTGTTTGTAAAAAAAGCTTTTACACCATCAAAAGAATATATTTAGAGAAAGTCATCGTAAATTATCTACCGTTTGATCATAGTGGACAAACGGTAACTTTTAAGTTTAAAACACCTTTGCAAAAAGTGCAAATACAATTTAGACCAATAACGACTGGCAAACTAAATAGATTCAATAGTACCCTAAATAATAAGTTAAATGATCTGGGCAATAATATGGATGATGCAAATAAATTGTGCAAGGATTTCTTTTCAGTAGTGCACACTGAAATGAAAAAAACTTGAAAAGAAAACAATAAATATTTACCCTAATATTTAGTGACTGAGCACATGTATAATTTCAACATGAATGATGTAACCAATATTTTGTAATCACAACATTTTATGATTTAAAAGAGTATCCGTGGATTTTCTTGCCCGGTCTTCTCCATAGGTACCTACTACGCTCTTCGACCCATCCCTTGACAAATCAAAAGTGCCTGTAATTGGTTTATTTGAAATAAATGGTTTGAGTTTGAGTTTAATAAGGGGTTAAGAGCGGCCAACCCGTCGTACTTTTCATACAAACGCTCGTGCGTGATTATGTCGTTGTATGGCATCTATCTTTGAATTTTTTGAACTAATAGGAATCTTGTGCACTATATCGAGGCTTATATCAAAGCAAAAATAAAAAAAAATGAAGAAACAAATTCAGTACGAGCCTCCAAAAATCGGCTTTTTTGCACAAATTTTATCTGAACTTTGGCCGTTCATAATGTACTCATAAATTGTAAAAGTAAAGAAATCATATCGATAGAAGCCTTGCACATGTAATGGAGATTCCAAATGACAAATATTTTTTCCAAAAACTTGTAAGGGTTATTCAAAAACACGTATTTCCTGGAACAAGTTTTACGAAATTTTCGAACACAATTTTTCGTTCAATGTTATCGCGTTCTCACTTATTCGTAGTCAACAAGGCGGTATAAGGTGCGAAAGTTACCGAATGACAACCGAGCGTCTAGGCGCTATCTCTCTCTTTTCACTTTGCCTCTTTTTCAAACATTGCGCTGGATGAAACAACAAGTTTTTCGACTGTGCTCGCGTTGACGATAGATGCGCCGGGAAGGACCCTCTTAAAGTATGAAATTGCCATTTTATTGTAATAGGTACTTCGAATTGACATAGAACCTTCATGGTTTGAGATTTTTGAGTGAAACTTTTGCACATGGTACCTATGAAGTTCTTCTTTTAAAAAATGTGCAACATTCGACTATCGACTTTCAGTTGGTTTTTTATTCAGCTTAGACAAGAAAAATGGATACTTCGAAAATTCGAGTTATTTTTGAATACGAGTTCCGACGCGGAACTAACGCGGCGGAAACAGCTCGCAATATCAATGTTGCGTTTGGAGAGGGGACTGCTAATGAACGCATCGTGCGATTTGGGTTTAAACGCTTTCGTGATGGAAACTTTGATTTGAAGAACGAACCACGTGGAAGACCGCCCACACAGGTGAATAACAATGAATTGAAAGAGATGGTGGAAGCCGATCCGAGCCAAACTACGCAGGAATTAGCGGCATGGTTTAACGTTACCTTACCAACAATATTGACTCATTTGCGTCAAATCAATAAAATAAAAAAATATGAGAAATGGGTGCCTCATGATTTGACTGAAACTGAAACGCGTGTTGAAACTTGTGTTGCCTTGTTGAATCGATACAGAAATGATCTAGAGAATATTGGATCGAATTGTGACATGTTATGAAAAGGTGATTCTTTACGATAACCGTAAGCGAAAAATGCAATGGCTGATCCCAGCACCCTAATTGCGTAACACACAATCAATAGTAATCTGAATCGTTTTGAAGCAAATTGCTAATCCATTGCTTCATAAGTTCGAAAAATTTGTCTGCTCAACACGTAAATAATGCAAAGAATGTTGTTGCACTGTCAAAATGAAACCGATTCCGATTAATTGTGTGTTACGCAATTAGGGTGCAGGTCAAACGCCGCAACAGTGTCCTAAAGCAAAGCTTACCAATAAAAAGGTAATGGTAACTGTTTGGTGGTCTCAGCATGGTGTTATTCACTATAGCTTTCTCCGATCTGGTTAAGCAATAACGGCAGATGTCTACTGTGCCGAACTTCGAACAATGATAGCATGCAATTAGAAACCATTCGTCACCCTCCGTATTCACCAGACCTTGCTCCAACGGACTACCATTTTTTTCGTGATTTGGACAATTTTCTACGTGATAAAAATTTTTCTTCTCAGGAGGCTGTACAAAATGCTTTCACACAGTTTGTCGAATCTAGATCACGAGAGTTTTATCGCAAAGGCATAAATGACCTTCCTATTAGATGGCAGCAATGTATAGATAATAATGGTAATTATTTTGATTAAATAAATATGTTAAAAAAAAAAAACGAATTTCAATTTTTCAGTGCAAATCGGCAATTTCATACTTTAACCCCTAATATTTCAAAGTATATAAGGTCGTGTTTCTTAACTGACTACTCTGAGAAGAATCACCGAAACAAACGGAGTTTTTATTATTAGAGGCATTATTATGTATGGTACTATTGAGCCAGTCTACGATATCTATCAACCGGGCATAAATCCAGATTGATTTTTATTGCAGAAAATGTCAAATACGCTTTGCCCGACAGTCTGCTCAGTAATTGCGTTTGCGCCCACTTGACCTATAATAAAATATTCTACATTCCTACATGACCTCTTCCAAACTAAGTTAGACTGACTCGTTTTCCATTTTTCAACCTTAAAACTGATAGTCAATTTACTAACAATCTTCTAACCGTACCTTTCTATCCCAGATGAACATAACCGAGCTAGCAAAGTGTCCCGAGACCCTCAAGGTGTACCAGACGATGTTCCGCACGGTGAAGGAGAGCGAGACCGTGGACTGGCGCCAGCACTGCTTCCTGGTGCAGAGCTCGGCGCCCGGGCCGGCCGGCGCCAGCGCGCCCGGGCCGCGCTACTTCAGCGCCGAGACGCGCCAGGAGCTGCTGCGCGTGGAGGCGGCCTGGACCGCCAACATCGTCAACTCCGTCATACGGCTCGGGGTGAGTCCATACTCCACACATTTTGTGCATACGTACCTCGTGTCTTTGCTTTTTACATTTTTGATACGAGCACTAATTTTATCACCCATAGCTATTATTAGTCTTAATTAAATACGGATTAGTGTAATACTCCTCTCTGTAAAAATTTTTATATCTGATTTAGACATTCTCAAAGCGCTCACTTATTCAGACGACAATAAGCGCGCTGAACATACCGGAATACCACCTATTTTTTTTTTTTTTAAATGAGCCGTCTTTACTATACCCGCTAAAATTTACAACTGTTCCCTGAATCTAGGTATTTTTCTAAATAAATGGAATTACCCTGTTCGTATTACCCTAAAAAATGGCGATGTTTCTGATGGGTCAAATTATCGAACCGTCTTCATCCTTTGGTAAAATTATTAAACCGCACAAGTGGCAAAAAAAAAACTGGCATGTAAAGCAGTAACCTCCAGTTACTCAGCTCATTCTGCACAGCACGGTTCCCTCCCTTCCAAAGAGAACCATTACATCAAACTTCTACTTTTACTAGTGACATAGCAGATGCACTCGACTACGGGAAACAGGTACACGCTGTGTACACGGACTTCAGTAAAGCGTTTGATCTTATTGATCACAATATTCTTCTAAATAAGATAACAGGCATGGCATTCATGGGCCATTACAGCGATGTTGTGAGTCCTGTTTGAAAAATCGGACACGAATGGTAGTTGTTCAATGCTTTAAATCTCAGACAAACGTTATACCATCAGGAGTGCCACAGGGCTTGCACATGGGGCTTTTTTTGGTCTTAATTATAAATTATAAATGATTAATCGAACTAGAATATTATTATCAAAATATTATATTGATATTTTTTTTTTTTATATATCTCCATTACTACCACATTAAAAATAGGTGTAATAGATGAATTAATAATAAGTGATACTTACCTTTTTATAATTATATTTAATGTTCTTGTATTTACGGTTTCATCCCCATTTCAGATCCTGAAGTTTTTTTTTGCGGTTTAATTTCACTTGCGGTTTAATAATTTTACCAAAGGATGAAGACGGTTCGATAATTTGACCCATCAGAAACATCGCCATTTTTGAGGGTAATAGGGATGATGACAGTAAACAAAAGTCACTAAAGTAATGCATCTATGTAATGAAATGTAAATTATGGATTGCAAAAAACGTATTTATTTTTTAATTATGAGTGAGATTATTTAATATTTTAATAAAATAAAACCACAAAATACGATAATCCGCCATGTTATGTTGAACGCCAATCAGAGCGAATTACGTCACGTTCGACTACAATGACAGCTCTTCTTAGTTTCCCTATATAGCGAGTGGATAATTTGGTTTGTTTTCATAAATACAGGATAAATTTTTATTCAGTGCGTAAATTTTCACAGGGTGTTCTACCCATGAATATGAACAACTTTCACTATGGGACCATCACTGAAATCACAAAAAAAAAATCAGCTGTTTCTTATAAAAGTTCAATACCTACTCGACCAAAATGTATGAATCTGCTGATTTTTTTTTCGTGATTTCAGAGATGGTCCCATAGTGAATGTTGTTCATATTCATGGGTAGAACACCCTGTAAAAATTTACGCACTGAATAAAAAATTATCCTGTATATTAAATAAAATAGAAAGTGAAAATACAAAAATGGAACCGGATTTACAAAGGCAACCAGCACAAATTTGCCAAGAGTCGACTTGTTGATTCTAGGAGCGTTTCTAGGGTCAAATAAAGACTTTTGTTCGTCAGAATTTAGGAATGTAAAAACATCCATGTATGTACAAATCATACAATGAAATCACTTATAAATGATACATATAAGTAAATACTTACGTCAAAGTGATCTTCACAGAAATAAAGCTGAGTATTATGCAATATTCCTTTTATATCACGTCTTGCAAGTTTAAGCCACTTATTTCGTATTGTTTTATCATAGGGAACGAATATAAATAACTTGTCCGAGCTTTTTATAGTTGTATTAGTACACAGAGGCACTGCACAACACCTATATGGTCTCGAACTCATATTTTAGAACTTTTAAAACACAAACAATGCAAAATTAATACTGTAGCCGTACTAGCCGTCAATGTTTACATCGAACGTGACGTCACAAGCGACGCCATGACAGATTGAAGCGTTTTGGCGGAAATGAAAAAAAATTAAAGTAAAATGTATTTTATTTCATATTGATTCCTCATTTTAAGCAGAAATTTGATATACATTGTATATAATATTTATTTCTGAACCTGAAAAACCAGTTTTTCAAAATTTGTCATCATGCCTATTCCATTTATTTAGAAAAATACCTAGATGCAGGGAACGTTTTATTTTGACATACACTGTCTGATCACGACTCACGAGATGAAACTGATTGACTTTCGTCTCGTGCGTTGCGTTTGCGTGTTCGTTTCGTGACTTTCAGTGTTATTTTTCGATTTTTCTCTACGACTTTCCATATTATTACGTAGTTGTAGTTAGTAGAGCTTAACAATGAAGCAAAAACATCCTGTTTTAGGTTATAATGACATTAACGTCATTGTCATCTGTCATTGACTCAATGTCTCCATTTTACTCACAACAAATGTCAAACATTTTCAATTTTAATTTTGTACTAAATTAATACAAATTAATTCTATAAATGATTGCCTATTATATGTTTATAGATATATTTCACAGATTTTCTGACATGTACACGTCCTAGCCAAAGCTCCATACAAAAATGAAACGTCTTCTTTTGGGGGTTCCCCATACTTAGAACTGAAACTCAATTTAGACAACACTTCCAAAGTGGTAAAATGTGTCTCCTCCCCCTGTAACTCCTAAAATAAGAGAATGATAAAACTAAAAAAAATATATGATGTACACACGGCTACACGTCAAGCTATACAAAATCAGTTTGTCTTGGTCTCACTTTGTATGATATTTTCTCACAATGAAAGGTCAGCCAATACTGGTTTTGCATAGCTTGATGTGTAGCCGTGTGTACATTACCATGTAAACTTTCACCGAAAATTGGTTTGAACGAGATCTAGTAAGTAGTTTTTTTTTAATACGTCATAAATCGTAAACCGCAATTTACCTTTCATTCAATCAACTCAACGGCTCGGCTTCATGGGCGAGTCCGACTCGCACTTGGCCGCTTTTTTCTATCAAAAAATTAGTCTCCGTTTAAATTGCGTCAAGTTTAAATCTTTAATGTCATTTGGTATTTTATTGAATAATTTCGGAGCCATGCAAAGGATGCTTTATATTTTATTTTATTTATTTATTTTTTGCATAAGGTCGGTCTTTTATGCTGTTAGACATAATTCGTGACGATATTCTTATCATGTCGATATACGAGTATGTATAGAGTTGCTCTGAAGGTTTTTTAAACAGTTCACTAAATAAAACTGTACCCCTGTTGGTGTCTTGGGTTCGCGACTTAGGCGTGATTATGGATTGCCAACATACTCGTAAGTTTAGACACCATATCTATACTAATAATAAAGACGAAGAGTACTAATGAAAAAAGTCAGAATGAACGCCAAGCGAAAACGAAGTAATAGCGTGGGCTGGCGATGACGTGCGACGGTTGCGCTACTGAACCCAGCAGACGCGAGGCTTTCAGAGCTATATTATCTACTAGCTTCGCGGGCAGAAGCTAGTAGATAATATAGCTCTGAAAGCCTCGCGTCTGTTGGGCTTAGTAGCGCGACAGCTCAAGGAATTTAGGGATCCAAAAAGTATAATACCAGTTTTTAACTGCATCGTTCACAGTGTGTTCAACTATTTGAACGCGTTTGTGGCAATTCAAAAGTGCCTATAATGTACGATTTACACCGAGCGGCGAATGTCGGGCCGCATCGGAACGCATTTTTACAACGTGCGCAGTGCTAATGGCCACGACTTACGAATTGTAGGTCGTAGGTTCGAACCCCGTCAGGCCCTTTACTTTGTGTAAATTATTTCATCACCACTGTTCCCAAAACGATGAAGGAAAACATCATAAGGAAACCGGCATGTCCTAGAACCAAAATCGGTGGAAATCGTACCTTAACTGAAATAATTGCCTTCATTTCGAACTTGCAAGTATAATAAAATTACGTGACAATGATAACTCTGCTGACACTTAGTTTATTCAATGTCTTACTTAATAATAAGAATAAGCCAGCCTCGTCCTCCATGCGCGCTCGAGGTGCGGGTAGGGCGCTAGGGTCGCACCGGGCGCGCGCGCGGCCTCGTCCTCCATGCGCGCTCGAGGTGCGGGTAGGGCGCTAGGGTCGCACCGGGCGCGCGCGCGGCCTCGTCCTCCATGCGCGCTCGAGGTGCGGGTAGGGCGCTAGGGTCGCACCGGGCGCGCGCGCGGCCTCGTCCTCCATGCGCGCTCGAGGTGCGGGTAGGGCGCTAGGGTCGCACCGGGCGCGCGCGCGGCCTCGTCCTCCATGCGCGCTCGAGGTGCGGGTAGGGCGCTAGGGTCGCACCGGGCGCGCGCGCGGCCTCGTCCTCCATGCGCGCTCGAGGTGCGGGTAGGGCGCTAGGGTCGCACCGGGCGCGCGCGCGGCCTCGTCCTCCATGCGCGCTCGAGGTGCGGGTAGGGCGCTAGGGTCGCACCGGGCGCGCGCGCGGCCTCGTCCTCCATGCGCGCTCGAGGTGCGGGTAGGGCGCTAGGGTCGCACCGGGCGCGCGCGCGGCCTCGTCCTCCATGCGCGCTCGAGGTGCGGGTAGGGCGCTAGGGTCGCACCGGGCGCGCGCGCGGCCTCGTCCTCCATGCGCGCTCGAGGTGCGGGTAGGGCGCTAGGGTCGCACCGGGCGCGCGCGCGGCCTCGTCCTCCATGCGCGCTCGAGGTGCGGGTAGGGCGCTAGGGTCGCACCGGGCGCGCGCGCGGCCTCGTCCTCCATGCGCGCTCGAGGTGCGGGTAGGGCGCTAGGGTCGCACCGGGCGCGCGCGCGGCCTCGTCCTCCATGCGCGCTCGAGGTGCGGGTAGGGCGCTAGGGTCGCACCGGGCGCGCGCGCGGCCTCGTCCTCCATGCGCGCTCGAGGTGCGGGTAGGGCGCTAGGGTCGCACCGGGCGCGCGCGCGGCCTCGTCCTCCATGCGCGCTCGAGGTGCGGGTAGGGCGCTAGGGTCGCACCGGGCGCGCGCGCGGCCTCGTCCTCCATGCGCGCTCGAGGTGCGGGTAGGGCGCTAGGGTCGCACCGGGCGCGCGCGCGGCCTCGTCCTCCATGCGCGCTCGAGGTGCGGGTAGGGCGCTAGGGTCGCACCGGGCGCGCGCGCGGCCTCGTCCTCCATGCGCGCTCGAGGTGCGGGTAGGGCGCTAGGGTCGCACCGGGCGCGCGCGCGGCCTCGTCTTCCATGCGCGCTCGAGGTGCGGGTAGGGCGCTAGGGTCGCACCGGGCGCGCGCGCGGCCTCGTCCTCCATGCGCGCTCGAGGTGCGGGTAGGGCGCTAGGGTCGCACCGGGCGCGCGCGCGGCCTCGTCCTCCATGCGCGCTCGAGGTGCGGGTAGGGCGCTAGGGTCGCACCGGGCGCGCGCGCGGCCTCGTCCTCCATGCGCGCTCGAGGTGCGGGTAGGGCGCTAGGGTCGCACCGGGCGCGCGCGCGGCCTCGTCCTCCATGCGCGCTCGAGGTGCGGGTAGGGCGCTAGGGTCGCACCGGGCGCGCGCGCGGCCTCGTCCTCCATGCGCGCTCGAGGTGCGGGTAGGGCGCTAGGGTCGCACCGGGCGCGCGCGCGGCCTCGTCCTCCATGCGCGCTCGAGGTGCGGGTAGGGCGCTAGGGTCGCACCGGGCGCGCGCGCGGCCTCGTCCTCCATGCGCGCTCGAGGTGCGGGTAGGGCGCTAGGGTCGCACCGGGCGCGCGCGCGGCCTCGTCCTCCATGCGCGCTCGAGGTGCGGGTAGGGCGCTAGGGTCGCACCGGGCGCGCGCGCGGCCTCGTCCTCCATGCGCGCTCGAGGTGCGGGTAGGGCGCTAGGGTCGCACCGGGCGCGCGCGCGGCCTCGTCCTCCATGCGCGCTCGAGGTGCGGGTAGGGCGCTAGGGTCGCACCGGGCGCGCGCGCGGCCTCGTCCTCCATGCGCGCTCGAGGTGCGGGTAGGGCGCTAGGGTCGCACCGGGCGCGCGCGCGGCCTCGTCCTCCATGCGCGCTCGAGGTGCGGGTAGGGCGCTAGGGTCGCACCGGGCGCGCGCGCGGCCTCGTCCTCCATGCGCGCTCGAGGTGCGGGTAGGGCGCTAGGGTCGCACCGGGCGCGCGCGCGGCCTCGTCCTCCATGCGCGCTCGAGGTGTGGGTAGGGCGCTAGGGTCGCACCGGGCGCGCGCGCGGCCTCGTCCTCCATGCGCGCTCGAGGTGCGGGTAGGGCGCTAGGGTCGCACCGGGCGCGCGCGCGGCCTCGTCCTCCATGCGCGCTCGAGGTGCGGGTAGGGCGCTAGGGTCGCACCGGGCGCGCGCGCGGCCTCGTCCTCCATGCGCGCTCGAGGTGCGGGTAGGGCGCTAGGGTCGCACCGGGCGCGCGCGCGGCCTCGTCCTCCATGCGCGCTCGAGGTGTGGGTAGGGCGCTAGGGTCGCACCGGGCGCGCGCGCGGCCTCGTCCTCCATGCGCGCTCGAGGTGCGGGTAGGGCGCTAGGGTCGCACCGGGCGCGCGCGCGGCCTCGTCCTCCATGCGCGCTCGAGGTGCGGGTAGGGCGCTAGGGTCGCACCGGGCGCGCGCGCGGCCTCGTCCTCCATGCGCGCTCGAGGTGCGGGTAGGGCGCTAGGGTCGCACCGGGCGCGCGCGCGGCCTCGTCCTCCATGCGCGCTCGAGGTGCGGGTAGGGCGCTAGGGTCGCACCGGGCGCGCGCGCGGCCTCGTCCTCCATGCGCGCTCGAGGTGCGGGTAGGGCGCTAGGGTCGCACCGGGCGCGCGCGCGGCCTCGTCCTCCATGCGCGCTCGAGGTGCGGGTAGGGCGCTAGGGTCGCACCGGGCGCGCGCGCGGCCTCGTCCTCCATGCGCGCTCGAGGTGCGGGTAGGGCGCTAGGGTCGCACCGGGCGCGCGCGCGGCCTCGTCCTCCATGCGCGCTCGAGGTGCGGGTAGGGCGCTAGGGTCGCACCGGGCGCGCGCGCGGCCTCGTCCTCCATGCGCGCTCGAGGTGCGGGTAGGGCGCTAGGGTCGCACCGGGCGCGCGCGCGGCCTCGTCCTCCATGCGCGCTCGAGGTGCGGGTAGGGCGCTAGGGTCGCACCGGGCGCGCGCGCGGCCTCGTCCTCCATGCGCGCTCGAGGTGCGGGTAGGGCGCTAGGGTCGCACCGGGCGCGCGCGCGGCCTCGTCCTCCATGCGCGCTCGAGGTGCGGGTAGGGCGCTAGGGTCGCACCGGGCGCGCGCGCGGCCTCGTCCTCCATGCGCGCTCGAGGTGCGGGTAGGGCGCTAGGGTCGCACCGGGCGCGCGCGCGGCCTCGTCCTCCATGCGCGCTCGAGGTGCGGGTAGGGCGCTAGGGTCGCACCGGGCGCGCGCGCGGCCTCGTCCTCCATGCGCGCTCGAGGTGCGGGTAGGGCGCTAGGGTCGCACCGGGCGCGCGCGCGGCCTCGTCCTCCATGCGCGCTCGAGGTGCGGGTAGGGCGCTAGGGTCGCACCGGGCGCGCGCGCGGCCTCGTCCTCCATGCGCGCTCGAGGTGCGGGTAGGGCGCTAGGGTCGCACCGGGCGCGCGCGCGGCCTTGTCCTCCATGCGCGCTCGAGGTGCGGGTAGGGCGCTAGGGTCGCACCGGGCGCGCGCGCGGCCTCGTCCTCCATGCGCGCTCGAGGTGCGGGTAGGGCGCTAGGGTCGCACCGGGCGCGCGCGCGGCCTCGTCCTCCATGCGCGCTCGAGGTGCGGGTAGGGCGCTAGGGTCGCACCGGGCGCGCGCGCGGCCTCGTCCTCCATGCGCGCTCGAGGTGCGGGTAGGGCGCTAGGGTCGCACCGGGCGCGCGCGCGGCCTCGTCCTCCATGCGCGCTCGAGGTGCGGGTAGGGCGCTAGGGTCGCACCGGGCGCGCGCGCGGCCTCGTCCTCCATGCGCGCTCGAGGTGCGGGTAGGGCGCTAGGGTCGCACCGGGCGCGCGCGCGGCCTCGTCCTCCATGCGCGCTCGAGGTGCGGGTAGGGCGCTAGGGTCGCACCGGGCGCGCGCGCGGCCTCGTCCTCCATGCGCGCTCGAGGTGCGGGTAGGGCGCTAGGGTCGCACCGGGCGCGCGCGCGGCCTCGTCCTCCATGCGCGCTCGAGGTGCGGGTAGGGCGCTAGGGTCGCACCGGGCGCGCGCGCGGCCTCGTCCTCCATGCGCGCTCGAGGTGCGGGTAGGGCGCTAGGGTCGCACCGGGCGCGCGCGCGGCCTCGTCCTCCATGCGCGCTCGAGGTGCGGGTAGGGCGCTAGGGTCGCACCGGGCGCGCGCGCGGCCTCGTCCTCCATGCGCGCTCGAGGTGCGGGTAGGGCGCTAGGGTCGCACCGGGCGCGCGCGCGGCCTCGTCCTCCATGCGCGCTCGAGGTGCGGGTAGGGCGCTAGGGTCGCACCGGGCGCGCGCGCGGCCTCGTCCTCCATGCGCGCTCGAGGTGCGGGTAGGGCGCTAGGGTCGCACCGGGCGCGCGCGCGGCCTCGTCCTCCATGCGCGCTCGAGGTGCGGGTAGGGCGCTAGGGTCGCACCGGGCGCGCGCGCGGCCTCGTCCTCCATGCGCGCTCGAGGTGCGGGTAGGGCGCTAGGGTCGCACCGGGCGCGCGCGCGGCCTCGTCCTCCATGCGCGCTCGAGGTGCGGGTAGGGCGCTAGGGTCGCACCGGGCGCGCGCGCGGCCTCGTCCTCCATGCGCGCTCGAGGTGCGGGTAGGGCGCTAGGGTCGCACCGGGCGCGCGCGCGGCCTCGTCCTCCATGCGCGCTCGAGGTGCGGGTAGGGCGCTAGGGTCGCACCGGGCGCGCGCGCGGCCTCGTCCTCCATGCGCGCTCGAGGTGCGGGTAGGGCGCTAGGGTCGCACCGGGCGCGCGCGCGGCCTCGTCCTCCATGCGCGCTCGAGGTGCGGGTAGGGCGCTAGGGTCGCACCGGGCGCGCGCGCGGCCTCGTCCTCCATGCGCGCTCGAGGTGCGGGTAGGGCGCTAGGGTCGCACCGGGCGCGCGCGCGGCCTCGTCCTCCATGCGCGCTCGAGGTGCGGGTAGGGCGCTAGGGTCGCACCGGGCGCGCGCGCGGCCTCGTCCTCCATGCGCGCTCGAGGTGCGGGTAGGGCGCTAGGGTCGCACCGGGCGCGCGCGCGGCCTCGTCCTCCATGCGCGCTCGAGGTGCGGGTAGGGCGCTAGGGTCGCACCGGGCGCGCGCGCGGCCTCGTCCTCCATGCGCGCTCGAGGTGCGGGTAGGGCGCTAGGGTCGCACCGGGCGCGCGCGCGGCCTCGTCCTCCATGCGCGCTCGAGGTGCGGGTAGGGCGCTAGGGTCGCACCGGGCGCGCGCGCGGCCTCGTCCTCCATGCGCGCTCGAGGTGCGGGTAGGGCGCTAGGGTCGCACCGGGCGCGCGCGCGGCCTCGTCCTCCATGCGCGCTCGAGGTGCGGGTAGGGCGCTAGGGTCGCACCGGGCGCGCGCGCGGCCTCGTCCTCCATGCGCGCTCGAGGTGCGGGTAGGGCGCTAGGGTCGCACCGGGCGCGCGCGTGGCCGGCTGGCACCGCGGCGCGCGGCTTCGTCCTCCATGCGTCGCTTGAGGTGCGGGTAGGGCGCCAGACACGACTGGAAGGATGCGCCGTCCAGGCTGCACACAGGCACAACTGTAGCAGCACACCGATAAACCTTGGGTTTCCTACGACATTGATGGCCGCCATATAAGGCCGCAGACGGCTGTCATGAAAATGAAGGCGCCGGGATTTGACTTCACGGGTGTCAGACAACGCTCTCAAGGGAAACACCCAATTAATTTTCATAAATAACGTTTCAGTGTCTTCGACGGTAATTTTTGCCGCCGGCACTAGTCTTTAGAAATCCTAGATTTAAACACTTGGCTACAGTACCAGCCCGTCAACATGGCAATTCAAATTTTAGAATGTTAATGAGGGTCACAATCACGCCATTTTGGCGTGTCTCTGACCCTCATTCACATTCTGATGCCAAAGTCAAATCATTTATTTCAAATAGGCACATAAAATGATGTTAATGACGATGTTCAACAAGATCTACTATCAATACTTCTTAGAACTCACATGTAAATCTCTGTAATCTCGAGCGCAATGATGGTAGCTGTTCGCATTATTCCCGGCGATAACAGGGCGTTCTCGCCGAAAAATGCGCCATCCCGGAGATGTGCTACCTGTAACATTAAATCCATCAATATCTTCCAATCACTACCAAAACAAGACAATACCAGTATTTTCAAAGATTTATGACACTAACCTCTCTTCCCGAGGAGTCCATAACGGCGACAGTGCCGGACGATATCAGATGAATGCACTCGCCCGGCATGTTGAACTCCACCACTGTCTAATAACAAAAATGTATAAGAAAAAAAAAAGATTTTTTTTTTTTAATTTAAGTTGTATGTTTTAAAAAAAATACATCTTGGTAGTATTTCATAAAAGATAAACGTAACTTTACCTGGCCAGGCATAAACAAGACTTGTCGTAAACTAAATATAATAGAGTTGATGAGCGCGACTGGCATGTCTTGAAACATGGGTACGTTCATGACGAGGCGCTGGCAGCAGTGCATGCTGATGTCCTGCTTGATCTGCTCGTTGATCGTGCTCAGGATCGCTTCCTCGTGAAAGAAGTGCTCGTTGAACTTATAGTTTATGAACAGTCTAATCTTTCTCTTCAAATACTTCGGCAATCGCATGAAGTGCATGTACTCTTCCAACTCCTTCGATTTCCCGTTGAAGCAGTATGACTCGTACTGCCTGTATATTGACAACCGCAGTAATGCAGAGCATGAATACGTAAGAAACAAAAGACCTATGAGTTCCGATAATGATGACAGCATCAACTCTGGCAGGAAGTGTGTATCTAGAGGCGTGTAGTATCCAGCTCCGATGACCAGACCACACACCAAATAAAAGTTCGTGGTATACTTCTGAAATACTGGACTAACGCTCCGCTCAAAATCTATTTTGTGAAATCGCTCCAACCATGCTACTAAAGCGTCGTTCTTGTCGTACAAGTGATAGCACAGTATTGGTACCTGGTAGTGGATGTAGGTCATCCAATGAAAGAACATTATCAACATGACCAATATTTTGAGTGCCACGTAATTGATGTAGGATAGTTGAAACTGACCGATGACGTTCTTCCACTGTTGGGTCAAAGATATACTTCTTAGCAACTTGAATATAAACATGACTGTGTGGGTTGGATACTGGCACTCACTAAAAGGTACTATAAGCTGTAAAGGCAAACACCCAATGAAGTCTGTAATGAAGTTGTTTTTGAGGTAGTGTATTGAAATCTTTTTGGGGTCAAGGACGATGATCTTGTGTTCATATTCGAGGTAGCCGGTGATAAACTGAGTGCACATGTTCAGGAATGCTAAGCCGTCCGTAAACAAGATAAACCAGTCGTGGGACGCCGGGCCTGGAAGTAAAATACAGTACGTTAAGTCGACGTAACAATGTTACTATTTTGTCGTTGACCAGTCATGTGACTTCTGCGGCGGAAGACATATTGGCATAAGGATGAATGTGAAGATCAATGTGAACATTGAGGATCGGAACCATCCGAGAATCCTCACCGTGCTCTCCGACCTTTTGTTAAGTTTTGCGGGTTTTGTTAATCCTTTCACCACTTTGGCAAACAAAACTTCCAACACTTATTTAAGGCTTGTTTAAGTTTTGTATAACTAAAGGAATTGCTAATAATTATCGAACAAGAAACAACAAACAAAACTAAAAACACTGTTAAAAGACATTGAAAACCAAAATATCCAAATATCTTTAAAAAAACCTAGACGCTACAGCAGAAATAAATTGCTTTTTATGGAAGTCACTAAAAAACTTAAACCAAAATATCCAAATATCTTTAAAAAAACCTAGACGCTACAGCAGAAATAAATTGCTTTTTATGGAAGTCACTAAAAAACTTAACCGTCCTGTGTCTAACGAACCTCCTATCCGTAAGGGTAACTCAGAATGGGCTTTTATTGATGCGGACAAAGCTGACACTTTGACTGAGCATCTTAAACAGGTCTTCATACCAAATTCAGACGTGACAGAAGTCGCACAGTTATTGGACCAAAGCCACCAACGGGATCCTCCCATTACTAATTTCACGAAGGAGGATGTAAAAACAGCTATAAAGGCGCTTGATCCAAGTAAAGCTCTTGGATATGATCTCGTAACAGACAAAATCCTTAGAGAGCTGCCAAAAGAAGGCATTCAATTTCTCACTTTCCTGTACAACGCTATCCTGCGCAGAGGTACGGTCCCAATTTAATGGAAAGTGGCTTAAGTTACAATAAGGGGGTAAGAATCCTGTTGAACTTGCTGCCCATAGCCTCAAAAATCATGGAGATTCTTATCCTGCGTAGATTGTCTCCGATTATCTCCTCGAATAAGCTCCCTGATCATTAGTTTGGCTTTCGCCGAAAACACTACCGTAGAACAAGTACACAGATTAGTGAAACATATTTATTTAATTATCTTTAATTCAGGTAGAACTCATAAATTGTTAGTATTCCTTAACCTATGTTAGTATAATAATATTAACAAAGCTCTTGAATTAAAACAGTATAGTGTTGCAGCATGTTTGGATATATGTCAGGCATTTGATCGTACATATGTGGCATGACTGGCTACTCTTCAAGATTAAACGGGACCTGCCTATAAACTTCTATAACGTTATAAAGCCATATCATAGCGACAGACACTTTTTTGTGAAACATGGAGAAGAGTTAACTTCCTTACATACTATCCAAGCTAGAGTCCCGAAACGCAGTGTAATGGGTCCAACGCTGTACTTACCTGCTTTTCACAGCTGACCTCTCAACTACCGAAGGCGTGGTCACTGGAACATACATACAGGATACTTCAGCAAATGTTCCAAAAGTTGCAGCACAAAAGCTTCAAAATAGTCTCGATCATGTATCCAAATGTCTCAAAGACTGGCAAAGACAACGAAACCAAAGTCGCCAGGTGACTTTCACTAATAGGAAAGGAACATATTCCCCTGTCACTCTAAACGGAATACCTCTACCGCAAGAGAATTACACTAAGTATCTTGGAATAGTATATCTGGATAGACGCCTAACATGGACGAAGCACATATTTACAAAGCGGTTGGGTATGGGCCAAAAGTTGCGCACAATGGACTGACTAATAAATAAAAAATCTCAACTTTCACTCCAAAACAAATTGTTGCTATATAAATGCATAATATATAGGTATATGGACAAAATCAAATATTGAAATAATACAAAGGTTCTCGTCAAAAATATTAAGAATGATAACGAATGCACCTTGGTATGCCTCAAAAAAGAAACTCCATCACGACTTCTGTACCAAAACTGTCATAGAAAAATCTCAGAAACTTGCTTCCGTACAAACATATTGCTGACTATCTGCAAGAATGACAGATTGCAATTAAAAAATAAAAGTTATTCATGCCGTAAATGCAAAGAAACAATGAACTCACAACTAATAAATACTTGCACGGGCATGTAGAGGAAGGCGGCGAACACGAAGAACACTTGCATGCAGTCCCAGTAGAACTTGATGGGACTGTAGGGGTGCCACACATAGCAGTGCGCGTGGCGTTCGCGCTCCTTGCGCAAGCGCCACAGGCTGCGCACGAACTGCGCCGTGCCGTGGTGCCATGCGCATGGGAAGGCCAGGTTTCGAATCACGCAGCGCTATGGACCACACCGAGCTCTCAGAATCCCCAGAATCACATACAGCCCCTAAGCTAAGCCGTTTTCAAACATCTTTTCTACAATATGGAATGCAAATAATGAATATGAATACGACAAAGTATAAATTCAGATACAACCAAATTTAGGACCTTTTTAGTATGGTACACGCTGTGCACCCGGTAGGATTTTCCATTAGCGAAAATTACGAACTTCCATGCAAAATCCTTCCTTAGTGCTTGCCTCCCTTCCAATTTCAGTTATGAAAGGGACTCTAAAGCAAATTTTCATACTAGAGCCAGCGGTTTAGCTGTGCGTTGCCTGTCAATGAATAAAGGAATGTATATAAGATCGTAGTACATATATATCGATGTTTAAGATATACTAACCTGCTTAAGGATAAAATTAGCCGTTGGCGGCACATCAGCGCAATTTGGTGGTTGCGATATGGTACAAACATGTTTACCGTCGCCATACATTTATGTTATTTTACTCTGGAGTAATTCACAATTTATTCTTACGTATATGCGATATTTTATACACCGACGCCGAATCCAGAAAATGTCAAAATATTGACAACATCAAAGCCCTTTAAATTAAAAAAAAATAAAAAATGATATCTTTTTTAACCGACTTCTAACAAAGGAGAAGGTTCTCAATTCGGATGTTTGTATTTTTTTTTTTATGTTTGTTCGCACGTAACTCGACGGAGTTACGTGCGAACAAACATAAAAAAAAAAAATAACCTTGCCAACCGATTTTCTAGAAAAATTATTTTTTTGTTGGAAAGGGTATGCTTCCCAAATGGTCCTATTGAAATTTCGACAAGATCTAATGATGAGATTCGGAGACAGACAACGGAACTCTTCAATAAATGCCAGCAAATCAACGTCTATTGCTGCTATCGCATAAGTATGTATTGTTTACGCAATCACACAACATAACGTCACGCCTGTACCCTCTAAAGGGGTACGTAAATGTGTTCAGTATACCACGGTACACCCTCATTTCTGTCAAAGTTGTTATTGGGGTACCTCTAATCTTGTAAGTATATACGAATTTGTGTGGGGTAGGTAGATACGACTAAAAAGTGAAAAATAAAAACTTTTTTTACAAAAACAAAAACCGACTTCCAAAAAAAACACTACAAAGAGAAAAATAACTTTAATTGCGGAAGTCTGTGTCAAAAACCGAAAATGCGGAACCAGCGACACCGACTTCAGAAATTAAAGTTATTTTTCTCTTTGTAGTGTTTTTTTTGGAAGTCGGTTTTTGTTTTTGTAAAAAAAGTTTTTATTAAAAAGGTTTAATAAAAACACGTGCTATAGATACTATGCGAAGTGTTGGAATTTAATTCATGGAGCGAAATCGAAAACAACTTAATATTACAACCTAATTGTAGAGGTAGTTAACGAGTCCAAAGACCATGTAAAGACATCATCATCTGCCTAGCCTTTTCCCAACTATGTTGGGATCGGCTTCCAGTCTAACCGGATGCAGCTGAATACCAGTATTTTACATGGAGCGAATGCCTATCTGCCCTCCACAACCCACTTATTGGGTAATACGATACCCCTTGGTAAGACTGGTTGTCAGACTTTCGGGCTTCTGACTACCCGTAACGACTGTCAAAGATCTATGAATGACAACCGGGACCAACGGCTTAACATGCTTTCCGAGGCACGGAGTCTTGGTATGTAAAGAAGGTCACCCATCCACGGACCAACCGTGGCAAGCGTAGCTAGACCATGTAACGACAGTAGTTACTATTTTCAAACTATTTCACTTCGGTTGCGAGTCCGACCCCAGGCAGGCATGCACTCTATGCAATTTTTTTCATCATCACTGCTCTAAAAGTGACGCACAAATTGTGAGGAGAAAGTGATATCCACACCCCAGCCATGTGCTCGCGTAGTGGGTAACGGTCGAGTCCTAGCAGTGGCAACATTGTAGGCTAATGATACATGTTTTTTACTAAAGACACTTACTTAAAATACACTTACGATAGACGGGACAAAGCCGACAAAATCAAAATCAACTTGGTCGCACCCCGTCAGTTATGTTCTATGTTTCGTGACACACCCCACATGACAGGTGGCGTTGTGTGCAAAAAAAAAATATTTTCGAAGAAAATACGCCGAATTGTACAGACGCCAGTAGGTCAAGCTACCCGAAACTGTCAAATTTTCCCAATCGATAGCGCGCGGATCGGTGAGTCAAGCGCACGCGTTAGCCCAACCGTTCCGTAAACACAATGTTTTTTATTGTTTACTTCGTACCCTACGTTGCTTATAATAATGAGTGATAAAAGTAATCGAAGTGTATCTAGTTTGCCTAGACTGTTGAGTGATTGTAGTGAAGATGAAATTGGGACTGCAATGAGTCAACATGATGAAGGTACTTTGAGAAAAAGTTTAGAAATTAAAGATGTGCAACGAAGCAAGAGAATGAGAAATGAAAGCAATGAAAGTGAAGTAGATGTAGATGAAGAAGGTTTTATAACTGTGAACAGAAGACCAAAACGATTAAATCGGTGTTCATCTAATAATAGTGAATCACAAATTGAGATGACTACCCACAGTACCCACACACTCGAAAAAGCTGATAATTTTGAAGTATGTATTACCGCTAAGGAACCATTACCGAAACAGATTGCCCTAGCTAAAATGTTGAGGAAGTATAATATAGAAGACATACACAGAATTAAATATAAAAGTAACTTTAAAGTTTTAGTATTGTTTGAATCACAAGAAAAAGAGAATTTCTTATTAAATTGTAAAGAAATAGCGGAGTTGGGTCTTCGGTGCCAAATGACATTTGAATTGAGTTTGTCTTATGGTATGATTAAACAAATAGACTTAGAAACCGAATTGGAAGAACTACATGATATATTTAAATGTGATACGGAGATTATTTCTATAATAAGACTCAAGCAACTAAATGATGAGGGCAAGTGGGTGGATAGTGAAACCATAAGGGTATGTTTTAAGGGGCCGACTTTACCACCGTATGTATATGGATACGGTTGTAGGTTTAAGGTCGAGCCATATACTTTCCCAGTCTCACAATGTTCCGGATGTTGGAAGTATGGACATATAAGAAAGTATTGCCCTGGGAAAAAAGTACTCTGTCCTAAATGCGGTCAAAATCACACAAATTGTGAAGCTAAAGTTTTTAAATGCTTAAACTGCGATGGCCCCACATGTCATTTGACAAAATATGCCCTATGTTTCAGAGAGAAAAAGAAATTAGGAATGTGATGTGCAAACAAACTTGTTCTTACAGGAAAGCGTTGGAACTGTTACCGAAAAACAAAAAGTTTCCACAGAAAATCAGCGCAAATGAAACACACACTTTAGATGTATCAGAACAGACCTCGTCTTCTCGATCAAAAAGTTACCGAAATGTATTGCAGTCTAACATACCTGTCACAAGGATAGATCAAGGAAAAAATGGTGAAATGCTATTAACTGAAGAGTCCAGAGAACATGATAGACACACAGTACAAAGGAGAAAGAAAAACAAAAATTTTATTACAAACGAGGATCAAAATACAGATGTGTTGAATATGGAAAGGATCGATAACAATGTCCTCGAACATCAATGCCAGGATAAGAGGGAAGAAAGAAAAAAACGTACGTTTAAAATATTTTTTTTTAAATTAATACAAAAATTGAAAGAAATCATTACGTCTAATTCTGATTTTGAAGATAAGTTGAAATGTTTTTGCAAAATGATATTTGAAGAAATATGTGCATATGTAGTAGAAATTATAAAAGATGGAGAATTAATAAATAAGCTTTTCTGTGGATTTAATGGATAATGAGAAAGTAAAGAATTTTTGTATTAATGTGCTGCAACGGAATTCACAGAGTTTAAGACCAAAATTAACAGAATTTGAGTCACTTTTGATTAAAGACCAAATACATATTGCGATTGTCTGTGAAACGTGGTTGGAGGAAGGGAGCCGTTTGAACATATCGCAATATAATATTTATAGAAGCGATAGACACGATAGATATGGCGACGTTGCAGTAATAGCACATAATTCAATTAAAACCGAAATAAAAACCACTAGAATCAACAACACCAGCATAGAAATGTTACATGTTAAAATCCTTAATTGTAAATACCTAGAGAATATTATTTCTATTTACTGTCCACCCTCTGCACTTATTAGGGAATCTGATTGGGATGAACTATTCTCACTTTACACAAACAAAACCATAATAGCTGGAGACTTCAACGGACATAACTCGAATTGGTCGTGTAAAAACGATACGAGAGGAAATCAAATCATGGATGCTGCATTAGAATATGGTTATATATCTATAAACGATGGCAGCCCAACCAGAGTACGATTTGTGAACAATGTACTACAGCAAACATCTCCTGATATCACCTTCAATTCGTCCGATATTGCAATTCTTTGTGATTGGCATGTGATTAATGAGAAATTAGGAAGTGACCACTTGATGATGAAAATCAAAATTAACTATCAGGATGTCCCACATTGTATAAAAAAGAGGAATTTTAAGAATGCTAATTGGTCAGCATACTCTAAAGATATTGAAAGCACATTTACAGAATTATCTATTTGTACGGATAGTACGCAACAAAAGTATACGACCTTAATTTCTATTATTAATAAAGCAGCAGATAAAAACATACCTCCAATTAAAATTTGCAATGACCCTGAAAGGAATTTCAAGCCGAAACCTTATTGGAATCAGGTTCTATCTAAAATCGTGGCGGAGAGAAGACTCGCATTGGCTCAGTTTAGACGAAATCCTACACCTAGAAACTTAGGTGTGCTAGAAGATAAAACATTAAAGGCCCAAGAAGAAATAAAACGAGCCAAGACAAATAGTTGGCAAATGTTTTGTACAGATGTTGACGGTAGTGTGACTTCTTCTGAAATGTGGAACAGAATGAGATGGATTAAGGGCCATAGAAGAGATAAGTATTATTTTTCAATGGATAGGAAACAGGAACTTTTGCATACCTTAGCCCCTGATTCAGTTCAAATTTGCAAACCCGTATTTACATCAAATAATTTATTATTAGAATCTGAATTTAGTTACCAAGAGCTAGAAGCGTGTATTAAGAAAAAAGATACAGCTCCTGGTTACGATGACATTACCTATTCCATGATCTTTAATCTTCCTGTCATAGCGAAAACATTCTTACTTGGTATATATAATGAAATTTTTAACTCGAGTCAAATTCCCATTGAATGGCGTAACATTAAAATCATTGCAATACCAAAACAGATTAGTACTTCTAATTCAGATACCAAGTTAAGACCAATATCATTGATATCTTGCTTATGTAAAATTTTTCACTTGATGTTAAATAAAAGGTTGGAATGGTTCGTTGAACATAATAGGTTGTTGTTTTCGAGTACGACGGGTTTTCGAAGAGGGCGTTCATGTCTAGATTCTCTCACTCAAGTTGTCACTAATATACAGATTGCATTTACTAATAACATACCAACGTTAGCGTGTTTTCTCGACATTGAGAACGCTTATAATAATGTGTTAGTTGAAAATGTTGTCCAAACATTAGATAAATTAAAGGTTGGAAGTCGAATATGTAACTATCTTTGGTACTTTTTGAGCGAAAGACATTTAATTCTTAGAGACGAATTAGATTTGGATAATGACATTGTTAGATGGACTAATCGTGGGCTCGCTCAGGGAGATCCAATCTCACCATTACTATTTAATATTGTTACGATAGAGGTTGCAAAAAACATTAATAATAACATTGTACAAATATGTCAATACGCTGATGACTTTGCAATATTGACCAGCTGTAAAAAACTTAATGATAGTGTTAACCACATGCAAACTTCCATAAATATAATTATTAAAATACTACTCGATATAGGTTTAGAACTATCAACATCAAAATCACAATTATGTTTATTTAGTAGAGGATATAGAAGACAACAAGTTCATATACTAGTTAATAATATGCCGTTAGAGCGAGTGGACAATATTAAATATCTGGGTATGTGGTTGGACTCCTCACTCCGGTGGGGTCGACATATTAACGAACTAAATGAAAGATGCCAGAAAATGTTAAATATCGTCAGAGTTCTGTCTGGGTCTGGGTGGGGAGTACATCCCATACATTTAAGACGATTATACATAGCATTGATAAGAAGTCGTATTGATTATGGATGCTTTCTGTATGATAGCAGTATTAAATCAAGAGTGTATAAAATAGATAAGATCCAAAACAAAGCTATGAGAACTATAGGTGGTTTTATTAAAACGACTCCTATACATGTAATGGAGAGTGAATTATGTTTACCTCCATTATATATTCGGCGGATGTATTTAGCAATTAAGTTCTGTTCTAAAGTTAAATCCTGGGCCAATGACATCACTGGTAGGTTACTGTATAAACTTGGTGCACTTTCAACAAATAGATATTGGATAAATAAAAAAAAACCTTTGTTAATGACTACCTATAATTATATTAAAGAAGAAAAAATATACTCGACTTGCCCTTTAGACATGTATAAGTTAAATATTTGGTGTAATTCTATTCCAATTAATAATGTTATTAGAACTGATTTAAAAAGTGTTATAAAAGCTAAAAGGTGTTATGAAATTAATTTGTTAAGAAATGATACTTTGTCAGAGTTAAATGAAAAATATGGCCAATGGCATAAATTGTATACAGATGGATCAAAAAGCACCGAGATAGGAGCAGCCTACTATGATCCAATTACTAAAGGAAGTGGGTGTTTTAAAATTGTTTCCTCGGTATCTATTATGACGGCAGAAATATTAGCAGTTTCAGAAGCGTTGTCCTACGTTAAAACGTTATCCAACATTACAAATGTAGTAATATTTACCGACAGCAAAAGTGCTCTTCAGCATCTGGCACGATGCGCCTCTGGACACAGAGGTGTATCGATTGCCTATGATGTGATGAGAAAAATATACTCACTTCTTTTAGATAACATCAATATAGTATTGCAGTGGATCCCGTCGCATATTGGCTTGAGGGGAAATGAGGAGGCTGATAGATTAGCGAAAATGGCGGCAATTTCGGGTTTTGAAATTTATATTTTTCCTATTAATTCAGAAATATTACGAAAATTTAAGAACTATTGCTATGATAAATGGAAAGATTACTTTAATGAACAATCTAAACTAAAAGGAATTTGGTACAAAATTATACAAAAAGAGCCTCCTCGTATCCCATGGTTTGATAATAATGCCATTGGCCGTGCTACTATAGTAACTGCTCATCGGGTTCGTTCCGGACACATGCCGCTGAGAGCTTTTGCGTATCTAATGCAAAAAGTTAGTTCGCCTAATTGCGAGGTTTGCGATAAAAGAGAAGATGTGCAACATCTTTTGATGGAGTGTGTCAGGAATGAATCTGAGAGAATAGAATTATTAGAGAATTAAAAATAAATAGGTTAGATTTAGGCATATTTAATCATTTTCTGGCCCAGCCTATGTCCCGTGAGGCTAAAATGATTTATTCATTAGTTACTATTTAAGCACTGTTTTTGTTTAGTAGTAGTTTTTGTTACGTAACTTAAGATTAGTTTATGATGGGACTGGCGTGAACAGTGTTCAAAAGTCCCTTAAAATAAAGATTAAAAATAAAAAAATAAAAAAATTCCCAATCAACCTTGAACCTTTAAGCTTTAGCGATACAGTTGAAAATCTATTAAAGAAAGGACCATGCAAAAAGACGTCCTCGGTCGGCTTCCAGTCTAACCGGATGCAGCTGAATACCAGTATTTTACATGGAGCGACTGCCTATCTGACCCCCACAACCCAGTTACTGGGTAATACGATACCCGATAGCATAATTCTCTTTAATCTTGGTAATTTCGTTTTTGATGAATGTGATGTCCTTCAACAAAGTAATGACGTCCACATGATCGATCGAAATGGGAGACCATTTCTGCAGATCGCGGGCAACAAAAATAGGGATGATGTCTGGATCCACTTCTTTGCAGACGTTTATTATGTCCTCCACATTTCCCCTTGTTTTGCCTTCCTTTTTTCGTACTATTTTATGTTTTTTAGAAGGTATGGCTTCTAAGAGCAGCAGTTTCGCCACTTCAATCTCCTTTTCTGAGAACGCAGATTCACATATTCTAATAAGACTCTCGTTGTCCATTATATCATATTGTGTTGAATATACGATAGCACTTCACATATTACTACATTGCACCCATTACATTTTCACGTATTAAACGTCATTTTTGACACGAATTACACCCGACCGCAAGCGCTGCCCGAGCGAGACTGATGCTGATGGCTTTATGCCTAGAGGCTTTTATTTAGGTAGTTCTTTACTAAGTATTTTTTTAACATACACAGATTTATTACGATTTTTACAAGCTAACACTATTAAATACTAAATACAAGTATATAATACGAAAATATAGTATAGAAAAAGGCAGGAGCTCATTGGGCATCATAAAATTCCAAATTGAGGTACTAAGTTTTATTCACATTTTAATTTTAATTAATTATTTTTTAACTTGAGTACGTATAGTTTTTGTTATATTTGTTGGTATATTGTCTTGGCTAGCTGACATATGGCAAAGCAAATAATTTAATTTTGGGTTCTGTATCTTGTAATGTTAATTATTTAACACCTAGTATTGTATACAATCAAGTATCAAGTATTTTCTAACTGAACAGACAGCTGTGCTGCTGGGGAGTTTGTTGCGCCACTTCTTCCCAGCGATAGCACTAGGAAGTGATGAAGGGCGGGCGTTTTTGGGGGACTGTCTTTTGTAATTTTGACGTTCGAAAAGTGCTGATTCTGAGCCCCCTCAGTTTGAAATAAAACAGTAAATATTTTGATACTGTTTAGTAAAGTAATCGTTAGTAAAAAAAAATACTAAAGGATGGACTGTAGCATTCGTCAATTTAACTTCCGAATGTTACGTAAATTGATTTTTCTTTTAATAAACATTTCAATTGAGGGACCACCTTAAATCGACTATAACTTTTGAATGACTTCTTTTACAAACTAGAGGTTAAATAACTTGAATTCACAGTCGTTCAAGTACTTTTACTAACGCTAGACCCAAGTAAATTTCAAATTCCATTGTAGTCTTTACTCAAGGTGAACCTTATGGTGATCGGTTGAGGGACCCCCTTCCGCATGCTAGTTCTTTCTATTCTGTGAAAAGGAAGGGTTGATATTCATTCAATTAGTTTTACAAATCTTTTACTTGTGTTGTCATTTATAGCAGTTATAAATTTTAACTAGATTTTGAGATATGGATGCCTGTCAGCCACGACTGAGGGACCACCTTTAACCGATTGTATCTTTTGAGTGGCTACTTTTACAAACTAGACGCTGAAATTACAATTGTTTGAGAACTTTTACTAAAAGCTGACTCATTCAAAAGCTCAAAATTCAAATGTGGTCCCTCTGAACTCAAATTGAATAAATTACTTTTGATTTTGATACATGTTTTTGAACTTTCGCGGACATTAGCATAACACATTATAAGACATTAATATCGAGTTTACTACTTATCAAAACTACTATCGTGGCATGTCTACAAGCATTATTTTCTGTTGTAGTTTGTTAAAGGTGACGTTGAATGGCATGTGGCACTCGTCTCATTGTTACAAATGTACCTACTTTTAATTTTGTTTGGAAGTGTTTTATAATTATTTAATTAAATAAACAGATTTTAAGAAATTGTTTTTTTTATTTATTAAAAAAAAGTATTTTCATTGGACGTCATAATAATATTGAAACTAGTGTCATTTCTGTTGGTGGGTGGCAGCGTTCATACAATTTTTTGCATGGTCCTTTGACAGATTGTAGTAGCTTGATGTGCTGGCGTCTGTTCATTGTGGTTTTGCAAAACTCGTCGTGATAAAACGACTGGAATTAACCTGGTTATATATGTCAGATATATTATATCAAATTATCTGACAGTTGGTTATCAAACGTTATTGTCTGATGTTTGTTCTGATAGCCTCTTTATAGTATCTTAAATCTCTTTGGTTGTTACAGAAGAAGACGTTCACCGTGGTACACATGGGCCGCGCGGCCGGCCTGACGCTGGACTGGTCGGCCGGCTTCTCGCTCAGCGAGGGCACGCCGGGCGCCAAGCCCGTGTGGGCCTACAGGTAAGCAAAGCGATGGAGCAAGGCAGTGCATATTGTGTAATGTTTCCTAGTAGTACGAGCTTCGGGTTCGTGACAATAAAAACTGCCGATAAAAATTACCAAAAGTTACACTTTAATTACACAACTCTAATAACAACTCAAACACACTACTTAATTATAAAACACAATCACTCTTAATTCACACTTAAAGATCGCTTTCGATGCATTCGCCTGTATCGCTGACCCAAGTTTGCTTGCTCGCGGCTAATCCC
This sequence comes from Apamea anceps, assembly GCA_951799955.1. NCBI lineage: Eukaryota > Metazoa > Arthropoda > Insecta > Lepidoptera > Noctuidae > Apamea > Apamea anceps. Next base: position 22,848,305 of record OX637501.1, on the reverse strand, counting down.
GGCCTTATATAGTGCCGCAAATAGTTCCAGAACCTTCTATTGTAGAAACATCTAGAATGTTCGAGTACATACCGGCCCCAACTGACCAGATGTCGATAGTTCTAGTAAGTTCTAGTATCGACATCTCTACTCGATAATAGATGGCGCCAGTGACTCTATTAGTTCTGCCATTCCACAATAGATGGCGCCAGCGACTCTATCAGTTCCGCCACTCGAAACCAGATGGCGCTAGTGGTAACTAATGTCACTATGTACCAGGCATTAATTAATTGTGGTGCGCAACAGTATTCATATGAAACAAAAATAAAACGTGTTTGTTTCAGCAACATAGTATACAGGGCTATACAAGGATCTTTTGGCGCCGAATGCCGTTGACATGAGGACGCTGTTAGTAAACAGTTGTGAAATTGTTAGTGAAATGTATCTATATCTATCTAAATAAAATTCAAAGTCCTGACTGACTGACTGATAGTTCAACGCACAGCCTAAACCTCTGGTCCTAGAGACATGAAATTTGGAGGGTATGTTCTTCGTGAAGAGTAGGCATCCGCTAAGAAAGGATTTTTCGAAATTCCACCCCTAAGAGGGTGAAAAGGGAGGAATTCGTGGGTATGAAAAATCTTATTCCTTGAGTTAATAAACTTGAAACTTGGCACGAATATTTATCTAAGTAAATTATGAAGATTGCGAGTTTTTGTTTTTCTAAACTACCCCCTAAAAGGGGATTGGGGGGTTTCAAAGTTTTTATGGAAGAATATTAGCCCGCGGTCCGATTTTCTCGAAACTCAGTATTTATACCTTGGATTGAAAGTAAAGAATAATGTGTATCAGAGTTTTTCGATAATCTACCCCTGACGGGCTGAAAAGGGGTAGTCAATTTTATAGGGGAGGATTTTACATTGAGTCAAGTTATGAACATATCCCAAAGGATTTTTCAAAATTCCACCCCTGTGGGGGTGAAAAGTGGGGATACAGTCTATATGAAAAATCTTATTCTATAGGTTAATAAACTTGAAAATTGGCAAGAATACTTGCCTACTTAAGTAATAAAGTTTATCATTATAAGTTTTTCAAAACTACCCCTAAACTCCACCCCTGTAGGGATGTAAAGCGGGGATACAGTTTATATGAAAAATCTTATTGATTTAGTTAATAACTTGAAACTTGGCAAGAATACTCGCCTAAGTAAGTAATAAAGTTTAAAGTTTTTCAAAACTACCCCTCAAAGGGGTGTTGAAGTTTGTTTGGAAGTAATCGAATGCGCGGTCCGATTAACTCGAAACGTAGTATTAATAGTTCAGACAGAAAATAAATAATAATAAGTATGTAAAGTTGTCGAAAATTGACCCCTGACTAGGCAAAAAGGGGTAATTCGGATTTTATGGGGAGGATTTGAACTTGAAACTGTATGTTACATTTTCACACCTAAACCACTGAACTTCTGATTTGGCAAAGAGATAGATGGCATCCTAGGGAAGGACATAATTTTTATTCTAGTAGCACGTTCCCGTGGGATAATTTCCAACATCCACGCGGGCGAAGTCGCGGGCAGAAGCTAGTTGAAAAAATAAGATGTCGATGTTAGTTTCGATTTTGGCCACACGTTAGAAGATTCTTGTACAGTTATACAGAGCGTCTTGTAATTTGACGTATTCCTTCCAGGGCATGATAGTGTGACGCATTTGCAACAATTAAGCACCCCATAAAGACTAGGCGAAAATGCATTTTAAGCATAATGAAGTTCATGTCTTTCATTTATCCTGTTATTTTTTATTCATCTACCTTTGTCAAAATGCCCATTGTTTTATAATTTTCAGGTTTTCGCAGCTCCGAGGATCGAGCGATGACGGCAAATCGAAACTAAAACTACACTTCCAAGACTCTGAGACTAAAGTTATTGAAACTAAGGTAATTATCCTCTCTGCTTTCTTCAAAGTTTAGGTAGTAAATCTTTGCAATTGTTTCGAGCTTAAATAAATGTACTGATTTTGATAAATGTCTTTCAGGAGCTAGAATGTCAGATCCTGCAGAGCTTATTGTTCTGCATGCACGCGTTCCTGACGGCGAAGGTAGCCTCGGTGGACCCCGCCTTCCTCGCATCCATACAACAGTCCAATTAGGTCCTTAACGTGGTAAACATAAGGTTGGTTATTACTTATTATAGTTATTGGTTACAAACAGGTTACTTAGACAAGTTATGGATTGTTCATTTGGCAATTGTTTTTAAACGTAATATTGATTGAAAATGAGTAACTAAGATGTATGGAAGGAATGAAATGGTAAGATTTTTAATTGAAATATTCCATAAGAATTCTAAGTAACGACTTCTTTTAGTTTGATTGTAGTTGTTAGCATTTTTATGTACATTTGTTAAACAATCATGCCTTGTATTTCAACGTATTTGGTAAAGTTTTAAAATGGTTATTAGTTACAAACAATTAGAAACGCGCTGCGTCAGGCTATCTATATGGTTTTGTAAATGTTGGTAATAAATGGCATTTGTAGAATATCTGTATACTGGACTCTGGTTTATAGGATTGACAGAAATAATAGTAATGTAAGTGATTTAAATAGATGCTGCTGTACCTAATTAAATGTTCAGTTTTTTTTTTTATGTATTTGCCAATATTCCGATGCTTGGAATAGTAAAAAGATTGATTGAATAAAGGAGTCCGAAATTAATTAAATCTGAACTCGGTCATAACATTTAGTTGCCGCGCTCAGTATGATAATGGTATTGTTTAATGATCGTATAATTTACATATTTTTTTTTTTTATATGATTCAATATAAATAATATTTTATTTAAAGGCCTAACTTCGAACCCAAACAGCGAATGTTAAAAGACTAAAAAGTAAATTGAGCACTGTTGTCTCTTACAAATCTATTTTTTAATCTTACGTCTATAAGGATGAAATTCGTGAAAATGCTTAACATTTTTAATGATATTTGAACTCTCGTCTTCCCTGTACATACCTGTTAGAATCTTCTATTTACTGCTTGGAGTTTTTCAAAAGAACGATTTCATTAATTGAAATTATTGATAAAAAACGCGCTTTGAAACATACCCATGTGTGCGTTCTTCAGATCTATTCGCCTTAAGTTTAGTAAACAACAAGAAAAATAGTAAAAGTAAAAATTATGTGACTACCAGTTAGTAGTGACATAATTTTTTACCAAGTACTCCACCTCTAGACACACTTGTCTAATAAATCTTCACAAAACTTATTATTCCAAGAGTCTATTAATTTAAGGTTGTCTATTCCGATCCAAAATACCTTAAAAGCTGCATGGCTAGAACCACTTTGTAAAATTTTAATATTTCTATCTTAACAATGACGATCGACAAATAACTATGTATAATTATCTCGCTAATTAAATCGTAAAATGTCCTCGTAGGCACGGTTTAACAAATACTCCTTGTATATTACAATCATATCCATTTGAAGTATTTGTAACACTACAGTAGGCGCTATATGGTAACATGAAAATTGTCGATAGGCGATTACAAATATAAATAATCAAAAGATTGTTTCGATCATAATACAGTATCGTAATGGGGGTAGCTATTGTTCGCTTTATGAAGTAACTTGCAAAAATAATTGATTTTTATGATTATTATTCGTCAATATAATAGCGTCTGGATTAAAAATATATGATAAACTATCGTTAGCTTTAAATTATTTGTATTTGTGACCTTTCGTTATTATTTTGTAGTCCATCCTTCGACTTGTAACTTTGAGCGGTAATTACCCCTTGAACATCTACTCAGCCCATAAGGGTAAAGTATATAACATTATCATCAGTCATCACTTTGTACATAAGTTGGTTACCTAGTTACTATGAATAAGGTAAACTAACAGCAGTATTTCGCCCATCTTAAAATAGGATATTTTATGTTTTATTTCGGGTAATTTTCCAACAATTTTTTGTAAGCGATAATTGATCAGAACTAAATATGAAGGAGGCACCTTACGGGGTTTAAATGTTATATGTATTAAAATCGAGTAAATACTCATTTTAGTAACTTATACTTAACACACCAAAGATTTTTAACGTTTGATCGTTCAATATTGTTAGCGGTAGACATTGTGTACGTGATATTTTCTCGAAAGAGGCTATTTAACGACTGAGAATTATCGAAGGTTTGTAGCATAGATTTTATATTAATTCGATAAGTGAACTGTTTTGTGACTTGAGAACATTAGTACGAAATCTTGACGTGTTTGAAATAAGCTCATAGCAACAAATTTTACTAGAGCAGCTAACTCAACTATCGATATTAATATAACTTCGGTGTATATAATGTAGTGGTATAAAATTAGAAATTATAAAAAATATGAAACATTTTAAATTGTTTAAAATTGGTAAACTTTTGCGCTTGCTTCATATCATTAAATTTAAGTAAATGAATTATATCGTCGCCACTGATATGTTGTTGAAATCATAGATTTTCCTATACAGGGTATTGTTTAGTGGCTGTTTAAGTCTTTCTATTTCCATATCTTAAAATCTTTTAATTATACATTAAAAAAGTTTTCTCTTGATTGAATCTTGAAGTAAAACTTCCGTAGGAAAACATAATCAGAAATATCAATTTGTTAGACAAAATATTATTTTTAAAAGTAACTTGTACAGCCACTGATTAATCACCACTCTATATAATTTGTTAATATAAGGTGTTATATTTTATCTGTAAAGCTCTGCCTTGAGGCTCTATTAACATAGTATTTACGTAGATTTATGTATTATTTTAAACTGAACGTACATACATTATTTTTAATATTTCACTATACTATATTATTATTATAATTTCTGTAAGAAATCGTCTGGATCAGTTTAAATGATTTCATAGAAATAACTTCAATAATCATGTTCAGAATGATGATATAGCTTTTCGTATACGAGAAAAAAAATGCCGTTATTTTGAATGGTTCCTCTTCCCAAAACTCTGTTCTTAAAATCACGGCCCAGGGTATACGTGCAAGTTTTTAAATTATCGACTAGTCTTCGTTAGTCGACAATAATATGAACTGACTAGACTGATATTTTGAATAGCTAAATATCGATAATTATGAGGTCAACTCTATACGACATCGATAAGCTGCTCGTCGATTTTTAGTAATTCGACTAATATAAAATAATGCATCCTAACAAGTAGGATGTAGTGTAGACAGAATTAGGCCATACATAACTGCCAGACCATTTCTTATAAAAAGACTAAAATTGTTCGACATAATATTATTATTTGTTTAGAATACTTATGAAGTAATTGTTGACGTAGGTGTTCGGCTAAAGAATTTAACTGTTTCATTTGTACATTGTATAGTTGTTTGTATAAAGCCTTGTGTACTGTCAATTTGTACTAACGTCGATTGTAATTACGGTAGGATTCGGGTGTTGAATTAGGACTATATCTTTCACATGCTCTTCTGATGTTTCTTTGTTTTTTCACCGCTGTTTGACTAAGGTTTTATTTGCAGTGGTAAAGTATTTTAGGGCTTTTAATAAATAACATTGGGGACACGTAAAAAATATTTATTGAGCTCCCTTTTGTAAAATCTAAACTTTGTATTCGACAAAAGTTGTTTGCTATTGTTAACAAGGTGTGTGACAGATATGGACCAATTTTTTATGTATGTAAAACAGTATTACATGATAAATGAACTCCAAACGAATATTCACTATATTTTAGTTTTTATTTCTACGTTATCATAAAAAGTAGATCATTCACGTATTAGTTTTGTGAATAAATAACATTAATGTCGAACATTATGTGAAGTAGCTGAATTATTCGGTAATCGAATGTTTTTAAATGCGATTACGCTTACGTCATCGTGCGTGTGTACGTGCGTGCGCCCGTGTCGTGTGTATCATATTACACTGATTAATAGACATTACGTGATTTGTCATAATACTCCTCTATTGAGACTGTAAATTAACTTTAATTTTCGTAATTTGAGGCTTTATCTACATTAATTTTTATCATATTTTTATTTAATAATTAAAAGAAGTATTTTTTATCGCAGCTAAGTATATTGTATTGCTTAGAATTTATGTTGAAATGATTGCATAGACGTATTTGATTGCTCAGAATACCTTTCATAGTACATCTTCATGAAACTCGAATATTTTAACCATCATCACAATTTTCAAATGTAAAATATTCCCTTTTATTACCTTTATACTTTTTTTAAAGCATGAGCGCATTTAATATTTTACATTCTCATTCTGCTCATTACTTTCCTCGTAAACTTGTATGTAATTGTAATTACTGTAACAGATCAATCGATTAGTCAATTTAGAGAAAATACTCAAGACTGAACTTGGATGTTGTGCGAACTCTTTCATTTAAACTCATGCTTCATACGAGGGCCGTTTTGATGGACACCACTCTTATAAGTAACCTTTATAGCAAACTCAAAAAAAAGAATAAATGGGTTCATTCATAGCGTTTTCCTTATAGTTTCGCTCCCTTACGTACAGACGCCAGCAGGTCAAGCTACCCGAAACTGTCAAAGTTTCCCAATCAATCTTGAATCTTAATGCTTTTGCGATAAAGTTGAAAATCTATTAAAGAAATTTGACAGATTGTAGTAGCTTGATGTGCTGGCGTCTGTACATAATAGGTATCACTTTGGGCAAATTTAGTCCTTCTTCTTTGTGCTGTGCTTTCCGCTACCCCTGGAAGAACAGTTTTCTGGGAAACTAACTATTATACAGGGTCAAATTAAATAAGCTAGCGAAACCCCGCAGACGAGATGGGTATCGATAGATATCTAAATATGATATAAACAAAAATAAATCGTTTTGATGACTTATATTGTTAGATTTTTTTGTGTATCTTCACAGACGTATTCTATCGATATCTAAAGCAAAATAAAATAAAATAGATTTTCTACCCATACTTCACGTAACAACAATCCCAATTGTCGTTGAACCCCCAAAAAAGACATCTAATACTTATTTTATCGTGTTTAGATATCGATACCATCGCGTGTGCAGTTTTGCTAGCTAATTTAATTTGACCCTGTATATTGAGTCTAAATTGTTTACAAAGTAGATTTTACTTCCTGCATAAGAGAGTCAATTCAAAAGTCAATAAATGTAACAAAGTAAAATTATATATATCTACAATGTGAGGTCAAACCGTTTCATAAGCGCGTTTTCAAAACGGTCCTCGATATATTAACTATTTAGTTAAGCTATGAATTATCGATTGTAGCAGTATTTAACAAGTTACGTATAATTAGTTCAAGTAAATTAAATCGAAATTAACAAAAATAAGGCTGAGGTTTATATGTCGCAGACAAGAATAAGAAATCTTTTTGAATCTCAATATCTGTAATTATGTTTATTTTCCGTATTTGCTATTTATTTATATATTATTGTACACTAGAAATACATTGAAAAAATTACGTTTAACACTACAAAACAGTAAACTTGAGCGTGCAAAAGTCCTATTGCGTAAATAAGCCTCAGTCTTCAACGTAATATCGGCGAAGAGCTTGATAAATCTCGGTTATAGCGCAGACCCACCGATGTTACTATCAAATGGGCCGCAGTTTCGTGTCACTAGTGTTGGGAAAGATGAATGACGCTCTAGAATACCTAGCTATATCTACATCATTATTATAATAATTTTTCCCAACACTAGCTGTCACTTGTTTTACGAGTGAAATGACTTGAGGGCGTCACCATCGCTGTTGCATACCTACAATGAAAGAAACCGGGTTCTAAGTCTAAAATAATGAAATTTTAATCCCCTCCTTGAATTACACCCCGGGAATGTTTGTCTATAGATTAATAGATAACTTAATTGACATTGACCGTGACCTTTGTCAAAAATCAATCAACTGGTTAATCAATAAATTAAATGGTCACGACTCACTATTAATCTGTAGATAAACCTTAAACTACACTGTTTTGAAAAACTAAACAACGTGGGTCGATTACTAAACAGTGTTTTATTGACGCGAAGTGAATACGGTTTTGGTGGGAATGCACCATGCTGCAAAAGCGTGGTGATTTCACGCAACCAGCGTCTCGAATTGAACATGAAAAAAGGAAAAACGCATCGCTGTTTTCAAAAGGCCTATTAATCAAAATTTGTAATATAAACCTTATTACTTAGAACCCATTTTGTTTCCAACTTATGTACCGCTTGAACAAGTGATGGTGGCACCTTTTCCACCGTCTGCCTCAATAACCTCCCGAATATGTAAAGGAAATGTACCACGTCTAAGTAGTTAGCGGCTAACGCCTAGTTATTTATACCTATTGTTGATTAATGTAACTATATTGTATCCATTAGTAAAATATTAATTCAATTACTATTGTAGTTTCAATTTATTCGCTTGATGTAGATAGAACCTTTATTTACCTACTACCTAGATTCTATCGACTAACTGCAAAAACCTTGACTGAACGACACTGTTAAAACCATCGCATTTTATATCACTTCGAGAAGTAAAAACTGCTTCAAAGGCGAAGGTATAAAGGAAATGAAACACGTTCTTTGTTTATAATATTTAATCCAAGCTTGAGGAACAAAGTAAAGCTACACAAGGGAAATACAAGCGACACGCTCCGGCTCGCCACAGACAAACTGACGACACAATACCAAATGTTCTGTACGAGATCAACTTAACTTGGTACAACCATCTTATAATATTATAATTCTGACGAATTTGTGCCAGATATCACAAGGCCAATTGTCGTAATTTAAAACGTTCAAAATCATTCTAGTCGCAGTCTCATCTCAGCGACAAACAAATGTCAAAAACTTGTCAAAATGTAGGGAAATTAGAAGTATTTATATGGACAGATCGAGGGGCAATTCTCGTAATTTTAAGACCGTTCACAGTCTGATCTCAGTCTCAATCTGTCAAAAAATACTTCTAATTTCCCTACATTTTGACAAGTTTTCGACATTTGTTTGTCGCTGAGATGAAACTGCGACAAGATTTTGAACGTTTTAAATTACGAGAATTGGCCTTCAGACTGTGAACGTTCTTAAATTTACGAGAATTGCCCCTCAGCTGAAAAGAGGTTTAGTAAAGATATTCATATCGCAAAGTTTCTGCAGAAATTGTTGGTTTTTTTTTGTAAAATAATTACAGTTTATTGAGTGAAATACTAGAATACTGTAAAGATTATATCACAACTTTACAACACTTCGTTTTCACTGAAAACTGAATTTACAATAAGACAGTGTGATAAAGAAACTGTAAAATTCTTTGCAAAACCAAGATCTTTACCAGTCAGTTCACATAAACTCTGCAAAACTACTATATGATAACACTAAATATATCAAGCACAAGTTTGAAGGATCGTATAAAAACAGGAATTACAAACAGCTTTGAAAGCAACACCTTCCTAGCACACATAACATCGATATAATAAACATGTAAGTAGTACATTCCACAATATGAGCTTGTATATAAACGGAAATCTTCTAAATAGTGGCTTTATAGTACAGAGTAATTTGTGCGTATCTATTACGTTCCTACATAATTATATAATTGTTAGATTATAGTAATAAAGGGGCAGGAATGTTCGGGTCGCTATGATCGGGTCACAACATTATCAATGGGACATAGGCGTGTTATCGATAGATCCACGTTCCATTTATTACCGGATATCTTGCTATCACATTTTATTGCATCGCATTCAACGAGTGTTTGACACCAACATCTTAAAGAAGGAGTGTAAATATTAACAAGTGTTTAAACGGTTCGTTTTTACCATATATTTATTATCTACTTATTTTTCTCGCAAATCTGTCAAATATAGTCCCGATTATTACTGTAATCTAATTTCTTAATGACAAATATCTAAACTACGAAGTTTGATTCATAAGTCTAGATGTTGGAAAAATACAAAAGTTCAATAACTCAACAAGCTAGGCTACGGAGTTAACTTCGTCGAAATATTGTCTCATTACCTTTATTGTCTTCCACACTTTCCAAATATCCCTTACCAGAAACAACTGAACTTTAGTGGAATCGATTTCTATGATTTCTATTTCTTATTGCTCCAATGATTATGTTGTATTGTCATAGTTTCTGTGCATCGTGGCTGTTCCGTCCTGTTGTATGGGAACATCTTAGTACTATTATTTTTAGTAGGAGATACTATAACATGTTCAAATTAAGATACGAAGTACATTATGTATGTAGGTAATTGAGATTAATTGATATTTTTGCGCATACAATACTCGTTGGCAAGAAATTGACAATATCTTAAACTTTCGTTCGACTTACATAGGTATAAAAATATCTAAAGATTTCAGCATAGTAGAAATGAGTCTCGAATAAAAGTATGTTAGTACACTGTCATAGAAATAAGCTCCCGTGCCATACTTATGTATATTTTAAAATGATAACAATTTAGGACCAGCCCAGATAGATTCTGAAAGTAAATTTTTAACTAGTTTAAAACTTTATAGATTTCTCTAAGTATGGAGAGTACCCTAATTATTATTAAGTATACTTTAAGTCTTATTTCATTGACAATGTGCTGACATTCGTTGTTACTATAAAATAAGTACCCAGCTAGTATACAATACATATTAGTTAGTAAAGAAACACTCATTAATATCTAATAAATATTTTTCTACAACGATCAACATTCAATAGGGGCCAGTGTACATCGATGCGAGCACTAGACAGTGACGTCATACTAGTGACGTGAACACCACTAAACATTTAATACACAACCGTTATTTTAGCCTGAAATGCATGGCTTCGATGAAAATCATGTAGAAGTAAGGACATTGATGACAAACTAAATAAACTAAAGCGATATAATTCAAGTTCCAAGCTTGATGTAAAGTTGTTCAGGGATATTTAGTGGTTAGGTCTTCACCTTATTCGACCTATTTGTTCAGTATCGGTTAAAAACGATTTTTCACAATTTTATTTTATTTAACACATTCCGTTATTATTTCTATGAAAACTTAACCACTATGTAACCACCAGTAGAAATTTAGAATTATAATATATATTTTTGTTCATTATCAAAATATTTATTGTCGCTAATTACGATAGTCACTATTTCTTTACAAATACGTATGTATCTAATAATTTTATTACCTATAACTATGGGTTGGAGTCAAACCTGCTGACTCGGAGAAGATATGCTTTGAACACGACACAATTTAGTCTACCATAGATTTTATTTTCCAACAGCAATTATAATCTACAACAGTATACAATATACGCGATACATGTACATTTAAACATGTAAAACTACGTTCATATAAACATTAAGAGCTGAACATGCATATTTCACACATGTTCTATATAAAGCCAAATACCAATGCATTTTTATGTTTATTTATAATTCTTTAACGAACTTAGTTTCGCTTGAGACACATCTCTATAAATTAAGCTTCGCTACTACAGAAGTAACTTGGACAGACTAATACAAATGAACCGTGCTCGCCTCTTGAAATAATATTGAACATAGAGTCGCTCCACCCCAACTATTAAAGGTTAACATTCAATATGATGTTACCATACATTTGAAAATGTGTAAGGCATTTAAAATGTTTGTATTAAGGTATCTAAAACATATTCGCATTACACTTGGTTTCTCTGAATTCGGTTGTTGAATAAGAGATTTTCGTTCACAAAATAATTGTACTTTGTTCCTTATCAGCCTTCGTACTTTTATGCTACCATATCGTCCTCCCAGTTCACCCAAATTATATCCATATAAATAGAAGACAGAATAATTTGTGCTTAAAACTGAAATTATAATAGAAAATTGCAATAATAAAGGCGAGTAGAAAATAAACTTAGCTAATGTACTGAGTACTATAGTGCAGAGTTCATAATGCAGAGATCACAAGTATCATAAGATGTCACAGAACACTAAAGCATGGCCCTAAGATACTAATTTATTTTATTATACCTAACTTAACTTACTATCTATTACATCCTAGGTCTTATGTAAACGAGAACAGTTTAATTAACTCGTCAACACTTTTAATCTTGCATACTTTTGCAGTTCAGATTCTTCGCTCTTCATTCTGTTCTCGTTTTCAAGTTACTTTAATTCAGTCACTACATAGAAAAGGATGACTCTTGATGATGGATGATATATTTACTAAATTATTTTTGAACTTAACTTCTTTTATCATGATAATAACAAAAGTGATAATTTAAATATTTGATATAATAATTTTATATCATTTTTACTCTCGTAACACTAGTAGAAAGCTCGAATTGAGAAGGAGACTCATAAGAAGTCAACAACCATACTTCCATGTAAATGTAGAATATAATATATTTAGTGCGATGTGAACGTGTACGTGGCAATTAATCGGCAGCACTTGCAATGTTTTATGCTAGGAGTCATTCATGTTCACATCGCTAAAATGTTTACTTCATTCTATACTTATATAAATATACCTATGTTATTTTGAGCATAGCTTTGTGCTATAACCACGTCTTCTTAGAGACCCCTTTGAATCGCAGAACATCTAGAGACCATACGAAAATCAAAACATTACCCATATAAAAGGAACTAGGTAAGTATATTTTTCTCCTAAATTTATAAAATATTTACCACCCCTACATCTACTATATCTAATACTATGATGTCTTAAAATCTATTAAAGCTATTTCTCTAATATAATTACAAGTTCCATTAATTTCAAGGTTTTAAAAAATGACACTACCTATGTTTAGAAATAATACGAAACAGAAGTATCTAAATTGTATATTATCAAAGCTTATACTACGTCTGTTAGTAAATATATTGTCAAAAATTATTATTGTCAAATAGCATTTCTAGATCTTATGTACATAGATGAAACGCTTTATTTTCCACTTGGGACTTTGTCGCAGAACAAACGTATTTAGCTATCCACATCTCAATTATATAGTAAGTAATTATATTGTCAATGAATTTCATTTTTAAATATTCTTTAACTGACACGATTTTATCGCATATAAACCCGATATTTTATAATTTATTGTCGTTGAGGAAGAACTTTAGAACAGCATAGATTAACACCTATTTTTTATTAAACATTGTTGTCTATATTTTTTTAACCTGCATCCATGTGAATGGGATTTAATTTTATTCTATAAAAGCACTTTCCCCTAAACTACTAACACCAAACATCAAACAAACATACACTTTAATTTTATAGATGTCCACTTTATTTGTCACTCGTGGCCTTAACTTATCCAAAACTGTGCTGAAGTGACCTGCCTACCAGATTTGATGGACTCATGATCACGCATGACAAATAAGAATTTCTTCCTCTAGTTACTACCACAGAATATAAATAAAAGAACATAAGGAGTAGGTAGGTACAATAGTAAAAACAATAATCCTAAAAGTCTGCTGAAGCTTTGAGAATACTACATTACTTATAAAAGCAGCTTACATATAAAATTCACAATTTCAAACAATTTTTCATATGTATTATATTACTTATATATCTATGTCACCGATAATGACTGACTACCCCGAGAAAAAGTATCGAGGGACGCGAGGCGCGCCCAGTCATGATGTAAAGTCAACTTTGAAGTCACGGGTAAACTTTAATACAATATCGACCTTCTCCGCTTCATAATAAATGATTTACTATCACAGCTTCAAATAATTTACATCACGCGATATACGAGTGATATGTGAAAATATTTAGCCATATTATTGTCATAGTCGAAAGCAATATTTAAGTCAACTCCCCAAGACATATATAATTTATGCGTCGGAGCTTTCTTGTATATATTTATTGTATATATGTAGATTTTCTTGAAAAATTGACTTACCTACTATATTTTACGATTGTATATAATTGTTTTATTATTGTCATCATTAAGTATTTATTGTCATTATTAATATATTTATTGTCGTAATCTTAGTTCTCTGCAAAACGTGCAGAGTCGTGTATTGTCAAGTTAATTTTGACACCACTTGAGAATAATAAATTACATCATAAACTCTTCTTGTGTCTGAGTTTCACTACTACTACTTGTACAAACCCAAATATTTTAAAATACCTATTCTCACGTATGTATAACATTTCAAAAATATAATACCTAGGTTGTATACCTAATGTCGCTAATAATTTTCTGGGAAAGAGAACCCTTGATTATCCGGATTTTTTCTATTCCAAAGTGATGTCAGCAATATTATTTGTCCTTAAATGTCTTCCGACTTGGCATCGTCGTCATTGTACTGCGCGATCTGCTGATGTATCCAGGGAATGAACTTGGGCACGTAAGCGTACACGCCGGGCAGGCGCGGGTGCGCGCACTTGATGCCCCACGACACGATGCCGCCCACGTACCAGCGCATGGGGTCGGCCGGGTCCTTGCACAGCAGGGGCCCGCCTGAGTCGCCCTGGAAATATAGTGAGGAAGAAATTGTAAAGACGATTAAGTCGAGAATGTAAATTAGACGTGTCGACTAGTTCGATGACGTGGATTTCGATAAAAAATACTCGTACATTAAAAATAAAAAGAACTTTATTTGGTTATGATAATAAAGGGAAAAAAAGTGATCATAAAAAGGCTCCGTACTTTTTTTAACTTCTGAGGTCGAAATCTTAAAAATATTGACCTTCGTAACTAATTTGTTACAGTTAATATATTTATTTATTTATAATAGCACACCAACAGCACAGTCACTTACAATTGAAATTAAATATCATCTAACATTAGCATTACAGTAACCATGCACATAACAGGTAGGTATGCATGACATTTAACACTTTCGACTCCACCCACTTTTCATAGAGCTCATGCTGGATGCCGCCATACATGTTGCAAGTGGACCCTCCAGGGGGGTCACCGGCATTACGTTTGCGCTAAAGTGAACCCTCGAGGAGGGTCGTCGGCATTAGGTTAGAAACCGTATTATAAAACACTGTAAAACGAAGTAAAATAGTGTTTTTAGAATTTATTATTGCTATATTTAGTATCCCTGGGGGTATTTACATGTACTAGTGGGGTGGAGACGTGACATATTGAAATATTAAAAAATTAAGAAAAAGTATAATCGCTCGCTTTGATCCCGAGACAGGGGTGTCCAACCTTTCTGAAATTTTCACGCAATGTAATAATTTTATTGAATATAAGAATATAAATAAGAATATTTATTGGAACAAAAATATTATATATTTTATTGTATTGAATAGGAACAACAAACAATTACATTATGCAATATTAGTAGATTTTTATGTAGTCAAAACGTAATTATTTTGTAACAGCTTATTAACGTTACATAAATACTTGCCGCTCATGATTTGAACATGAATACAAAAGCAGCAATAGGTCAAATAAATCGCGGGAACGAGAAATTCGAATTTCAAATATATTTCCATTAAATTTTCATTTTTACGAATTAGGATCCTAGTCTTTTGAGATAGCCGTTTATTTAACGCAATTTTTTTACATATATTTTTTAAGCTTTTGTTTTTGCAATTGCATTACATATTTCAACGGGGACATTAATTTTGAAAACAAAATATACACCAGCGTATATTAATATGGCAAAATTAAAGGTTGGCCATCACGAAAAATGCTATGTGTAAGAAGGCTGTATGCAAAATACTGGCTCTTTCCAACACATTTTTTTTTTCTGCTGACCTTAATACGATGAGCTATTCTGCCAGAATAAATATGATGTAGGTGATTGCTGTCAGAAATCATAGAGGACAAAAATTCATACCAAACGACGTGTATGTAGCGAAGTATGGGCAATTCTCGTAATTTTAAGAACGTTCACAGTCTGATCTCAGTCTCAATCTGTCAAAAAATATTTATAATTTTCCTACATTTGACAAGTTTTTGACATTTGTATGTTGCCGAGATGAGACAGCGACTAGATTTTGAATGTTTTAAATTACGAGAATTGGCCTTCCGATCTTTGTCTTTCATTCATGTTACTTGGAATACTTACTTGTTCCGTTCCTAAGATAATACAATT
Source organism: Apamea anceps (assembly GCA_951799955.1). Taxonomy (NCBI): domain Eukaryota; kingdom Metazoa; phylum Arthropoda; class Insecta; order Lepidoptera; family Noctuidae; genus Apamea; species Apamea anceps. The sequence continues at coordinate 22,832,352 of OX637501.1, read as the reverse complement.
AATTAGAGATGAGCTGATGCTGTGTCCAAAATTGTTGAGACACTAGGTACTATCGTTTTGAAATTAAATGTAGACGCTGAGATTGGATAGCAGAAAGATATCATAACGAAAATCGAACCAAATTAGCAGAAATTATTAACATAATTTTATCAATTTACGAGGTATTAAAATTTGCTGGAAAACGTTATGTTTTTACAGAATAGTCATAATATTTCCAAACAAATAAAACTTAAGAGACATTGTAATATATTAATGATGATTATATTATTAATTATTATTATTTATGATTATTATTATTATTATTATTCAGCAAATAACCTAGTAGGTACTTATCATTTCAACCGCGTATCATACTGTGATCTACCATACGACCGAACAGACCTGCAAATTGATTTTAAAAAAAAGTGCATTTTTTGGGCCTTAGCACTGATAATTTCTAGTGGTCGTACATTGTCTATGGACTGTTGGATTTGGGCGTTTATTTATTGTATTTTTATTTAAATGTTTGAACACAGTAATGAGTTACAACAATTTAGTAAGAGGAATGCATATTTTTAGTTAATTAAAGCAGTGTGTCATAACGAGGGAAAACGCTTATGTTACTTTTGAATTTAATCTTTTTGCGATTTTGTAAGTACCGACACATGCATGTTAAAGATTTTTGCAGATTTAAAAAAAAATGCAAAATAGGTAAAGGCATCGTAATATTTTTCAATTCATTCACTTGCTGTAAACATTGACAAGCATTATTTATATTTATTCCAAATTTCAAGTCTATAGCATTAGTAGTTCGTGAAATAAACAGCTGTTACAAAAGAACGGACAGACAGACAAACGAAGTCGCACCATGGGTGTTCTTTTTTACCATTTTGATACGGAACCCTGAAAAGCTTCTATTTTTAAACTCTTCCTCGTAATTTATAATCTCAAAATAAATATTTTTATTTTTAGTGAATATTTGTAACCGCAAAATGGTTGAGCACCCCTGAAATACGGGCATCATAGCTCCCAATTATTTTTGAAAATAAAAATGCTGGTATTTGAAAACCAACGAGTATACTGATAAATCTTGTTAAAATGTACGACTAATTTTATTTTCATTGTTTATAATGCTGTATTCGCTAAGAAAAACGTACATTTAATATGAGCCCTCCGCGAGGGCTCCCGGCATCCCATATGGGATTTGAGTGAGCCCTCCAGGAGGGCTCCCGGCACTGAACGTGTTAACTTAAAAATATTAGAGACAAAGGAGAACAATAAAAAGTGTGTCTAGTAGATCTTAATCTAGAACACTACAAAACAAACCAAACCAATTTGAGCTACATAGACGTGCACTCTTCACATTGTCTAAATAGGAAACGTCTGTATGAAGCAAATCTCATGTAGAAAATATCAATAGGAAAATCTGTTAAGTTGGACCTTTCATTATATTGTAGATGTCGAAATGTACAGACGCCAGCCGGTGAAGCTACCCTAAATGGTCAAATTTTCCCAATCAACCTTGAACCTTAATGCTTTAGCGATAAAGTTGAAAATCTATTAAAAAAAAAGATAGATTTTAGTAGCTTGATGTGCTGGCGTCTGTACTAAGTATAATCAATATTGAAACCATTAAATAGGTATGTTTCTTGTGGATAGAACGATGGTTTATACATGAAATGTAATAAGAAAAAATATCTTTATTGTACAAGAAAACGTTACAGAAATCGAATTATTTTCCTCGAACGTCACGATGATTGACTCAAACACTTACACTCAAAGGAAGCTACGATTCGAGATTTTCTCTCTTTTAAAGTAACTATTGCCAACCATTGGATCCTTTTATTTGAGAGGATCAATTGTAGGTTTGTTAAATACGAATATATAAGTAGGTATAGGTGTCTAACTAACAAAATAGTGCTGCAAAGTGTGTGGTTTGGGTAAGTCTCTAACTAGGTACTACTGGCAGTGTACCATAGCTACATAAGTACACCTCTGCCTTACTCTTCGGGGCTTACAGTCGTGATAATATGTTATGTGTTTAGACTGGTGTTTTATAAACCCATCTAAAAGTAATAACTAAACTCTAAATTAAATTCGGTAATATAACCTCACCCCATTCTAGTGTAGGTATGAAATAAGCGTGATATTGAACGCACCCTGCTAGCAAGCCCTAGGCTCGCCACGTCAGCAGCGTTACAACGTTTATCCACCGCAACTGTGAACGGGACGTCAACGAGAAACGAGATTATTCAAACCGAACGTGACGACCAGTTGACGGACGTGCGGTGGACACGCGGCCATAGTAAATGTATGTATTGCTACTTCGGCGCCGTCATCTCGTTCTCGTTGACGCACCGTCGACGTGGGGGTGGACAAACCGCCTTAGGCTTTTTCCACACGTCGGGTCGCCCCTACCCATCTTACTCATTGTCATGCCCTGAAAGTGCTGACTCGTTTCAATTTAATTTTGATCCCGCTTTAACGATCTGTTAAATAATGGTCTGGGTGATCAACAATGTCATGATTTAAGGTAGGTGACAGTAATTGGTAGCCTATCTATAGGTTCAAAATATTTTCACCAATGTGATATTGTTTTCAAAATAATTATAGTTATGTCCACCTTTGAATATAACTTATTTATTACTAATAAGACTTACATTAAACTTTTAAAAAGAACAGTTCATTCAGGCTTATTAGGGATTTATTTTCCGCAATAGTTCATTAGGTACTAGATCCTAGATCATGGCAACTGAACTCAAAATATTGCTTTCAGTCCCATTTTATTTTCTGCCCAACTTGTTACAGCTGAAGGTTGTGAATGTTTAACAGCTGAACGTTCGAAATTCGATTTAGGTTTCTTAACACGATCCGGGGAACCCTCCTGGAGGGTTCACCCAAGTCGCATATGGGATGCCGGGAGTCCTCGCGGAGGGCTCATTATAAATGCAGGTGTTTCTTAGCGAATACGGCATTATAAACTATAAAAATAAAATTAGTTGTATATTTTAACAAGATTTGTTAGTATCCGCCTTGGTTTTGAAATCCACGCAATTTTATTTTTTTTTAAATTTGGTGATCCGGAAGCACGAATTTCAAGGGGTGGAAAACCATTTTCACGGTTACAAATACGCTTGCGGTCTGTTAGTACCGATTCCTATATTATACTAATCTCATAATGAACAAAATTAAAAATTTTCTAAATGTAGGAAACTCTTATTGTCTGACAGAAAAAGTACACTCAAGATGTTAAATCATAAACAATGTTTGAAAAACTTACCTACCTGTATTATAAATACGATGATGGACCGGAATATTTTCGACAGTAAATAAAGTGATTCACTGATGTTTCACCAAAACATCATTGACAAATTTTTAGTTTAGAACCAACATTTCGTATACTTACTTACTATTTATTTCACAAACAACTTATTCCAAATGTTTTATTTTATAAACACTCTCTTTACAAACATTTATTTGGCAAATGCTTCTCTTTACTAATGTTTCGGATGATATTTAATCATTTTTAATATTTTGATTATTTTGGAAAAATCACGTTTATACAAAATATAATTTTATAATACAGAAAATAACATAGAAAGAACAAAAGAAAACACATTTATTACGCGTTCCCCGCCCCCTCATACAACATGAGGGGGCTCCCAGCTCCCATACAACAAACGCGATTTTTTTGCCCTTAAATATTTATTTTATTTTATTTTTAGTATTTGTGAAAATTTCAACTGTCTAGCTATCGCGGTTCTTGAGATACAGCCTGCAGACAGACGGACGGACAGACAGTGAAGTCTTAGTAATAGGGTCCCGTTTTTACCCTTTGGGTACGGAACCCTAAATAAGAACAAGTTGGGGGTAAACTTGCGTCAAATCCACAAAACGGCCATCGCTCAGCATAATGCATAGATATTAAGTTTGCGTATTAGATTTTGAAAAAGCGGCTATCTTAAGCTGGCGATCAAATTTCGAAAACATAATCCTACATGGTTGCTATTTCCATTTGGGTCAAATAATTTACAGGCAAATACTGAAGTTTCACGTACATCTACACACCACACCAGACACACACACGCACACCACACACACACACACACACCACACACGCACACGCACACACCACACAAATGTCACACATACACACGCACACACACCCCAATACACCCCCACACACACATCACGTATAAAATATATACTTAAATTAGCTGTATTATCCTCAATCGCTCTGGTAGATCGACACAGTCTGCTATTATACTTATACGAGTAGCACCACATTTTAAGCTGAATTGCTGTCTCTCAAGATACAGGATTATACCTAGTTTGAGAGGCAGAGTTTACCATATTGTGTACAGATTTCAGTTCTTCGATTGTACTGAATTGTGTTCCTACCAAAGCTCATCTAAACAGTATTTATATAAACTTGTTAAATCTGTATTTTTGTGAAATAAAGTTTTATTATTATTCTAATATTACTTATAATAATAAAAAAATTATCTCTTTTTTTTAATTGACACGTCGTTTCATTTTTAGGAAATTGCGTAAAAATTTGTAAATTATTTTTTGGTGAACTGACAGGACACCAAATAAAGTGCTACTGATTTTTTGTTTCTTATAGAGAATATAAGTTTTGTTAATTCATTTTAAGATTTTCAAATAAAGTGTTACTGACTGTACATCAATATAGCAGTTTTATTTCTTTCGTTTAAAAACAAAGACATTTAAAAAATTAGTCATTTTGGGAAAAGGTGATTTTGAGATTTGTTCATTATGAGTTTAGTACAATATAGGAATCGGTCCTAACAGACCGCAAGCACAAATACTATTTTTTTTTTGAGGTTATGAAACTTGAGTTTAGCAATCAAGGCTTTTAAGGAGGGTTCCGTGTCAAAATTTTTAAAAATAACACTTGTTTTGACTTCGTTTGTTAGTCCGTTCGTCGGTCACAGCTGCTTTTTTCAGGAACTACTAATGCTTATAGACTTGACATTTGGAATTAATAATAATATAAATAATGCTTGTCCATCTACATAAGTGTTTTTAGGATTCTCAATAGAAAAAAACGGAACCCTTCTATCTTCCACCACTTCGTTGTCCGTCTGTCTGTCCGTCAGTCAAGACCCTTTTTCTCAAGAACGCGAGAAGTTATCAAGTTGAAATTAATATCAAATACTCAAGGCTGCAATGCCTAGAAGCAATGAAAAAATCAAACTTCTTAGTCGACGCAATAAAAGATACGGTTAAAAGATACTGGCGCCTATGTTCCGAAATCAAAACCTATAAGGTACTTCCCGGTGACCTAGAATCATGAAATTTGGCAAGAAGCAATATTATGTAGCACAAGTAAAGTAAAAAATCCGAAAACCGTAAATTTGTAGTTACATTACAAAAAAAAAGTTTAAACTATTTACATAACTACAAATTTGTACGGAGCCCTCGTTGCGTGAGTCCTACTTGCACTTGACCGGTTTTTTAAATATTGTTAGTCTCCTTGTAACAGGGGCCTAAACGGGGGTTTAATTTTAAAGTGAGGTAAATAGGGATACGGTGTCACATTAAAAGGGCTTCATTTGCACTTTATAAATCTTATTTTTAATAACTATTCATTTATGCCACATAGATTTTGACTTATGATAAAAAAAATCGTAAAAATACAACAAGAAATATCTTATAAAACGTAACTTTATGATACATAAATATAATATGTCATTTCAATTGCAGATTTATATGTAACTTAGTACGGCAATCAATATATTCTTATTAGTACAGAGAATAAAGTACCTACTGATATACGAGTACTACGAATAAATACAAAATAATAAGGAGTGCCAAATAACACAAGACAAAAAGGCTTCGTTATCGATCAATTTACGGTAATTACCGGTTGTTAAACGTAAAATCATGTTTTTAATTGATAAACTAGTTTTATTCAATCATTTTACTGTCAGTAACATCAAATTCTGCAAGTGTCTTATCTTACGACATTCGACATTCTCTGGGATTTAATTTGAATTTAGAATTTTTTTATTACATCCTTTCCGAACTCAGAAAATAGTAGATTATTAACCAAGGGGATAAAGCAGTGTCTTCTGTCGCGGGTGACGATTTAAATCGCGAGCGTAACGAAGGACTCGAGGTTTACTCCCGAGCGTAGCGAGGGTGTTAAAAGCTTAAATCACGAGCGAAGCGAGGGATTTAAGACGAGTCCTGAGTGTAGCAAGGGATTTAAGGTCACCCAAGACTAAGACAGCTTTATCACCGAGGAAAATACTCTACTTTTCGTACCATTTGCGAAAAAATAAACTTAACGTTTATGTATTTGATGAAAACAAAAACGCGGTAAATTCCTAGACTAATATTTTTTTGTCGGAAAAGCAAAGGCATCAAGCTCATACGGCCTCGTCGGTTTTCGTAACTTTATTTAATAATCATAACTGCATAATAAATGCGTATTCCTTTTTCAAAAAGATGTATAATGCTTTATATACAAACTCAATGGTGTAAACATAGATGTAGTTCAGTATAAATTTCAGTAAGTATTCCAAATTTAAATCACATTCTCCCCCTAGAGGATGAATGAAATTCAGTACAATTTTCTTTCCCTGTTTTTAACAGATTAAAAATGACTATTGTTATGTTCGCTTTTTGTGGCATAGAATGTCACTTTTTTGAGCAAGTGGTATGAAAAAACTTTTTCCTTTCATCATCAGACCCTCGACACCAATGCAATATATTGGACTCGTCAAAACAAATCATATGAACCCAAACTCGAGGGGTTTACTAGTAGTAACTGAAGAGTTCCACCATAGACCTCCTATGTCCATCATCAGATCAGCTACAAGATACCAAATTATAGTTTTGTCTTCCGAACTACTTAAACATACAAAGTTTCAGTTCGATATGACAATTAGAAGCAAGTTAAAATTGACTTGTAAGACTTTGTTACATTGTTAGTTAGTTACAAGTGAAGCTAATAAAAGCGTGTTATAAAGGTCGACAATGACCTGCTTAATAATCATAGGCCCATCTCACTTTTAAGACATGTCACAACAAGTAAGCTGTTTTCAAGAGTAATAACGAACCGTCTTGCGCATGTTAGAAGCCTCCCGGAGAAGCCGGATTCCGTAAAGGCTTTAGCACCGTAGGCCATATACATACGCTGCGGTAGGGTACAGTAGGCCGAAGAGTGTAACCTGCATCTCAGCTTAGCGTTTGTGAACTACGAGAAAGCCTTCGCTTAAATAATAATACATAATAATAATAATACATTTAATTGATAATATTAATATACATTTTCAGAATATTTCCCTAAATAATTGTACGGTGCAAAAATTGGACGTTAAAATATAGTTTAATAAACAAGGAATGCATCCTAAATTTTTCTTTACTTTTTGTGTGGTCTCTTGACCTCTAAAATGGCTACCACTCATAATTTTGCGAAACACATCGTCCGTCCGCAGGTCCACACTGCACATAGAATTAGTTCGAAGTGATTTTTTAACTCTCGCTCAAAGCGCCTTCATCTGTTGAAGGCGCTTCTATTCCGCCGCGATTTTCGTGCGTTTCCGTAGAAACTTGGGCAGAGGGCTTAAGGGACGAATTTTCTGTACAAATGTTCAGGAACTCTATTAGCATCAAAGTAAGCTTTGATTATTATTATCTAGATGTCACATTTAATAATAGGGGTTAAAGTATGATATTGCCGTTTTATTGTAATAGGTACTTCGAATTGACATAGAACCTATATGGTTTGAGATTTTTGAGTGAAACTTTTTTCACATGGTACCTACGAAATTCTTCTTTAAAAAAATGTGCAACATTCGATTATCGACTTTCAGTTGTTTTTTTATTCAGCTTAGACAAGAAAGATGGATACTTCGAAAATTCGAGTTATTTTTGATACGAGTTCCGACGCGGAACTAACGCGGCAGAAGCAGCTCGCAATATCAATGTTGCGTTTGGAGAGGGACTGCTAATGAACGCACCGTGCAATTTTAGATTAAACGCTTTCGTGATGGAAACTTTAATTTGAAGAACGAACCACGTGGAGGACCGCCCACACAGGTGAATAACAATGAATTGAAAGAGATGGTGGAAGCCGATCCGAGCTAAATTACCCAGGAATTAGCGGCATGGTTTGACGTTACCTTACCAACAATATTGACTCATTTGCGTCAAATCAATAAAATAGAAAAATATGAAAAATGGGTGCCTCATGATTTGACTGATCTGCAGAAAGAAACGCGTGTTGAGACTTGTGTTGCCTTGTTGAATAGATACAGAAATGCAACAAAACTAGCAGTGAAACAGCCCCGACCCATGAATCGATCTTCACCATTATTGCTCCATGATAACGCGAGACCTCATACAGCACGAGAAACCGTTTTAACTCTACAGAAACTGCAATTAGAAACCATTCGTCACCCTCCATATTCGCCTGACCTTGCTCCAACGGACTACCATTTTTTTCGTGATTTGTCTACGTGATAAAAAGTTTTCTTCTCAGGAGGCAGTACAAAATGCTTTCACATAGTTTGTCGAATCTAGATCACGAGAGTTCTATCGCAAAGGCATAAATGACCTTCCTATTAGATGGCAGCAATGTATAGATAATAATGGTAATTATTATGATTAAATAAATACGTTAAATTAAAAAAAAAAAAAAACGAATTTCAATTTTTCAGTACAAATCGGCAATTTCATACTTTAACCCCTATTATTAGCATAATTACCTACATTAGATTCGCAATAAATGAGTTTGTATAGAAAACGGTAAATATTTCATTTCGACAATTTCATGATGCAATAAATAATGCTTCCCATAACGAAATGCTAATTCAAGTTAATTTTCTCTTTCTATTATGAACTGAGAGTGATGTCGCCTTTAATTAAAGTCATGAAATTAATGTTTAATAAGCTATTTACAAAAGAGGTTTTACTTTTCTTTTTACATTGATATTACATCACACTGATAAAATAATTTACATTACAACACTTGCAGGACTCAACTCACTTAGGAATCGTACGTGAAGTAATTCATAGAAGTGTCGTGACATTAAAATAAACAAATAATATTTTTGCTACATTGAAAATATATATAAAGCTAAGGAAAAACACTAATGAAACTATTCTGCTCCAGCAATTTGTCTTCAAAGTTACCGAAAAGCTCTTGACTCACTAATAAAGTTCTCAAGAAAACTTGCCAGTGAAGCAATATAACTAAAAAAAAGATCTAATACGACTCTAAAACAAATATTTGTTCAGTCAATAGATAAATCCAATCCATCACTTTGCTTTGCCCAATAAAGTATTTACTCCACTCTGTCGAATTCATCGGAGTTCCTTTATGAACGTTACACTTTAATGGTTCAGTGAAGGGTGATAATATCCCACTGGAGATTTTATGTAGTTTTTTTTTAATGTTGTTCGGGGATGTTACACTTTGTGGCTTGTGAAATATACCTAGAGATTTTGGTTGCTCTAGGCATATTTCATCACTATTTTTATTTTGTAACACGGAGCATCTCGATAAAGGGAGGGCGGGCGCCCACAAGCAACTTTTGTCTGAGCTACTAATTTGTCTCTCACATCAAGTCAACAGGTATCTATGAAACGGAGACAAAATTTGCTCGTGCCCAAAGGCGTCATTTAATTTGTGTTATTATCAATCCGTTTTGCCAAGTTTCAAAACCTGAGCTCGATTCAACTGATCGGAACAATTAGGTAAGAACTTTTGCGCCCTCCACTTTTTATGCTGACAGATCGACGATTGTTTAGAGGTTCCTCAAAGGGTTTAGTCAATAATAACTGATCTGAGTATTTAAGAGACGCATTGCCCATGCTCCTATAGATTCCAAGCTTAAAAAAAATCTTTAACATTTAACAATGCTCTGGAAAGCTGCGTCGGTTTATAGCTAGCATTTCTAAAAAAATAGCGGCACTTACCTACTATCATCTAATGTCGTTTTAGGAAATATTTATTATCATCTTATCCAACTACTACTCCGTATTACAAAATAAAAATAGTAATGAAATATGCCTAGAGAAAACAAGCAACAAAAATAACATTAAAAAAACCGGCCAAGTGCGAGTCGGACTCGCGCTATTCGCCCCCCTTAAATATTTATTTTATTTTTATTATTTATTAATAAAATAAAAATACAACTGAGTATTTTGTGAATATTTCAAGTGCCTACCAGTTGCCATTATTGATATCGAGCAAAAAAGGGCAACAAAATCGCGTTTGTTGTATGGAAGCCTCCCCTAAAATTTTTATTTTATTTTGTTTTTAGTATTTGTTGTTATAGCGGCAACAGAAATACATAATTTGTGAAAATTTCAACTGTCTAGCTATCGCGGTTCTTGAGATACAGCCTGGTGACAGACAGACGGACGGACAGACAGCGAAGTCTTAGTAATAGGGTCCCGTTTTTACCCTTTGGGAACCCTAAAAACTACCTAAAATCTCCAGTGGGATATTAGCACGCTTCACTGAACCATTAAAGTGTAGCGTTCATAAAGGAACTCCGATGAATTCGGCAAAGTGGAGTAAATACGTGCTCTTTATTGGGCGAAGCAAAGAGATGTTTACTGTCGTCGCTCCTACCTACTCACTTATTGGATTTACCTATTGGCTGAACAAATATTTGTTTCACAGACGATTTAGAACTTTTTTTTAGTTTTATTGCTTCATTCTGGCATGTTTTCTTGAGAACTTTATTAGTGTGTCAAGAGCTTTTCGGTAACTTTGAAGGCAAATTGCTGGAGCAGAATAGTTTCATTAGTGTTTTTCCTTAGCTTTATATATATTTTCAATGTAGCAAAAAATATTATTTGTTTATTTTAATGTCACGACACTTCTATGAGTTACTTCACGTATGATTCCTAAGTGAGTTGAGTCCTGCAAGTGTTGTAAATTATTTTATCAGTGTGATGTAATATCAGTGTAAAACGAAAAGTAAAGTTAAGGCGAGGTTCTAGTAGTTTTTAACTTTTTTAAACGTCTGTAAATCTAGCAAAATATTAATTTTGCTCAAAAAGAAAATATTTTAGGAACGTTGAACATATTGTGAAGCGCTGTGTGAAGATAGAAACGTGAATTAAAATAACTGGCTCGATACAAGAAAATCATGAAGATGACACTAAATCGCTATATAAAACTTACAGTCGCGGTTATTAATGTAGTATCACCTTAAGGACTGTATTGCTGTGAACGCGCGGTAAAGGCCATACCTACGTCTTTGTGCATAAAGTGATGCACTCGTATCAACACAGAACGCTCACCTCATAATTCGCACACTGGCTGGCGTCGAACGAAACAAAAAACATTCCGTCGCTTTTGCACACAGGCTACGTAATTACGTATGACCCTGGTTGGTTCATACCAATGCTAAAATTGAAATCTTTCATCAAGTACCGATAGCTGGTAGTCTTAAGTATTGGATTAATGAACGCATAGGTCTGGGTTCTAATCTCGAGTTGGGATTTTTATTTTCCTTCGGTTATTTTGTTATAGATTAGTCTTTTATAGATTAACAAGAATAATAATGTAATAATTATTTTATTTTCATTATTATATTGCTATTGTTATACGGGGTTAAAATAAAAATGTTTTTTTTTTTTTTTGTGATTTCAAAATATTTATTCGTTATAGTTTTATAAACTAACAAAATAAATAAATACATTATTTTTAATTTATTTTTATTATTATTTATAAACTTGGACATTATTGCTATTTTTATAAAATTTATTGTATAAGGTGACGAGCATGTGTAATATATTAAGCCGTAATTGCATTGTAAGTAAATTAATCGTATGAGCGTTTTGGATGTCAAATCTGTTAGCTCGTAAGACCAATTGAATAAACAAGTCCTCATGATCTTAAAAGGCTTTTAATTAGTTTTGTTAATTAGGTACCTACTTTAATAATCTGCTAATATCTAATTATTTATTTATGTTCACAAAACACTTTCTATCCTAATAAAAAAATGTCGTAGCATTTTTGATTAGTAGTTTCTCTTACTCGTATTTAAACTGCGCTCGGCTTTGCAGCAGTATCGGGCTACAGCACCACGCATTTTCATACAAAAAAGCGACATGCTTTGTATTCCATACAAAATGGATAAAAGTGGTGCAGGATTTTTGCTATGACATGTGGCCCGCCAAAATCGGTGTCAGCTTATTTCAGGATAATAAGGATAAGAATTCGCTTAGAAGGAAATATTTTCCGTACTTAATTAGTAATTGCTATTCAAACGTACCTGACAGGCATCCTTCCCACCTTCCGGGTAGCCGGCACAGATCATGCCTTCCGTCACGTTAAGATCTCTGTGCTCCAGCCACTGGTTGCACAGGTCCCGATTGAGAACTGGTACCTCCACCTCATTCACTGCTGGCTCGTATTCTGATACTGTAGGCAAACAGTAATGATTATTACGTACCTACCTAGGCGTACTGTACGGTCGTTAATTGTGGCACTTTGAACTTTAGAAAAACTTCAGTTTTGTAGAGCGTTGTCATCCGTCTGACAGTCTTCCATTTCGTTTTATTAAATGCAGTGGAAGTGATTTTTTTATTTTCGCTACAGTAGGTACAATTTTTTAGAATTAGAAACAAAGAGAATTACCTACTACGAATTTTGTTGACAAAACTGATGCTAAAGCCGCGCTCAAACCACAGTTCAAACACTATGTACCTAAATTGTAAACCTTTACCTTTTTTGTTGTCTTTTTTGTTTCAAGTGTAGCCGTATCTACAACGCCACATGCGAACAACGCGTCATACTGACGACACGCAAATCCTGCATCTCGCAAGCAGAGTTTACCGCGCAATTATAATACATACAAACTTTTCGACATCAACCCGGCGGGGCAATTGCCCGCCAGACACAACACCCGTCTGGTCGGAGGATCGTCCCTTTTCTATGGAGGTTGAGTAAACTTTACACCCTGTTCCTCACGCCTCTATACAAGTGTTTATCAGTGGAAACTTGTAAATGGCCTTCAAATACATATTGTTTAAGAACACTGCTTATATTAGCTGTAAGTTTCCCGAATAGAATAAAATAAAATGAATTCAAGAATATCTGCTTATATCTTCATCGGGTATCTTAATTGGTTGTAAAAACTTAAAAATATTTGAATAAGTAAAGTTTTTGTATTCCCTGATGATTAATGAAACTCCTTGACAGTATTATTAACGCAGGTAGAGCAAACAAGTTGACTCACATTCTTTATCGTCCCGCTTGCCCCAGCCGATGACAGTGCACAGCGTGCCCGGCTTGAGCACGCGGTTGGCGGGCGGCAGGCACACTGGTGACACCTGCTCGTGGTAGCGAACTCGGACTGATAGCTGCACAGGACAAGATTTAGGGCAAACGGAGGATAGATTGCGTTCAGCTCTATCAACGAAACTGCATTAACACAATTTAAAGGTAGGTACGCTGCTGGGCAGAAAAAAGAAGGGTCCTCCAGTAGCCCACTGGCACAAGTGAGTGACGTAGCACCTATCGGGCTAAATTTATCTACTTGGTTATACTTTAAGGCTTTAGCAGAGATGCTGCGTTCAGCTTGGATGATAATCTGTTTTCTCTCTTTCTGGGAGCTTGATACAGCGGCTGATAGAATAGGGACAGATAAAAAACACAATTTTAATACCGTCAGCATCGCCAAAACGCCATGCAGCGATTACGAAGTTCTAGAATAATGATGATCACCGATACTAAAAGTAGCATGTGTAACGAGGGCTCTTAGAAATAGTTAATTTTATCATTTTGTAGTTAGACGTTTAAAGTTTTAAGATGTATTGAATAATTATAATATTATAACAAGTTACACAATTTGTCTTAGCTACTTATAATTATGCTTAATTACAGCAAAGATGAGTTTAATATTGCAAAAAATCCCAAACCTGAAAAAGCGCGATGTCATTATCGTGCGCGATGCCGGAGTTGTACTGCGGGTGTGGGGCCACGCGCTTGACCTTGACCTTCTGTCCGTAGTACGCGTGCGAGCGGCGCCGCGTGATGCCCAGCTGGATCGTCCAGCCGTTCACGTCCGTGTGGCTGTTAGGGTTATAGAGATGTAGGAAAGACAATAATGGTAGTCTGAGGTAATGCTTTCATATTAGGTACCTACGTTAAGTAACTCATAGTATAAAACAAAGTCCGACCGAGTTCTTCTAAATTACACAATGGATATTGATGTGGTTTCCACTATCCTTTAGAGAATTTATTCCGCAAGGTTTATGTCATAATCCTAATCATAATCATTTATTTGTCAGAATATGATAGGTACATTATAATGGTCTTAAGATTAGTCAGTGGTGTGCAAATATTAGGTAGATACATTTATTACAGGACAGATATTAGGTATAACTTAGGTTAGTCGGTAGGACGCTAGTAATAAATAACTTATTAGTAGAACAACGATTGCTTAAATCTAATTCCTATGTACCTATCTCTATAGGTTGTTGTTATGTTGGTCAATTAACGACACCAGCTAACATTCGATTTTACAGCTGTTTTATAGATCAGTGACTTGATCTGGTTTTTAGATAAAGCGTGAGGTTATTGATTAAAACACAAGTAGGTTACATGTTAGTGCAAAAGTAATCATATTGCTGATTTTTTTTTTAATTTCATGAAGAAACACGGTCATACTCACTTCCCAACACAATGGGCGGCCGTCAGCACCCACTGGTCGGCGATGAGCACGCCGGCACAGTAGAACACCTCCTCTGGTCCGCCGAGGATGGCTGCTAAGAACGGCCAGTCGCCCGGAGACGCCTCCACTCCTCCCACAATGCGCTTCGTCGCTACGCCTATCGTACGCCGCTTGCCGCATTCTGGGGGCAAAAATGTATGGTGAGATAGGGAACTAGTTTTGACATATATAACCATAATATTTTCCTGCTGCAAGGACTCCTCTTTGTGAAAGGGAGCATAGGTCATAGACACCCACAGGGAACCAGGGGGACCAGTGCAGGTACCAACCTGCACTGGTCCGCCTGGTTTCATTCAACCGCAGATCAATGGGCACACTTGCTCGACGAACATCGCCCTTAGGTACTGCTACGACACACAGGCGATGTCAATGTAAAATTGTTATTGTTGTTGTTGAACTAGTAACTACATCGTCAGGTTCAGAAAGATACTCGTAGGTAAACATATCTGCGAATGATTTGAAAACAAAAGTCAAACAACAAAATAATAAAGTTTCGTTAAATAAAATGGTGCCCGCTGTGATGTCTTTGCGCATATTTTACCAAGCCAACAATTGTGAACACAAAGTAAGCAAGTAAATTTTAATTCTTTTGTAATTTCTGCTTGTTAGCACAAACGCTGGGAAAGCAGAAATTAAACTTGTAAAGCTGAACTTCTCTATTCAACCCACTTGACGTCCGGCGCTCTGTAAATTGTTTAAGTAAAACACTTTTCCCGAGACTGATAACCAATTTTTTTCCGACTGTTCATGTTAGAAGATCCAGCGGATTTATTAGTTACTCTCAACTATTATCTTTGGATTGCCATCGTGGTGAAAGGATTAGCCAATCAGCGTGGATAACTCGCTCATTGCCAGGGTGCGCCGGATGTATAGTGGCTCTGTAGATACGTCGCTCGGGGAGGCTCCTATGTGGTGCTGTTCCATTTACGATGGGACACTTATTATTATGTCCTACGTGTACTATCAGCTGCACGTTACAGGGACTGATTGACGCTAGTAATGGCGCCAAATACGTAGCCGAATTCGAATTCTGGACCGATTCCATTTAGATTTCCATCGACACGCTAAAAAGAAGAAGACTATTCGACGATCTGTAGACCATCAAAAAAATTGAGTTTAATAATTTGTTTTACTTTGTCACTTAGTATTTTTCCGTTAACTTTATCGACTCATATCCAAATATGGTCGTCAGGTATAATAATATGTATATTAGCTGTAGGCATATTCTTTCCATCCTCCGAGCTACCATCACTTCTTTCACTTGAGAAACGGCACAATACATTAAACCGACCTCACATTAGGTCCGCCCCTAGTTTATCCCCAGCCCCAGCAGCACCACCTGGCAGATGGGTCCTCACAAAAACATAATTAAAGTTTTGGTAATCGTGTCGCGCCCACCATTATGAACACCAGATTACCAACAGTTTGTTCGTGTTTCTAGCCTTTTGTAATTAATGAATTTTTCTGACGTTTCATTACTGGAGATGTTTTTTGTTGTAAATTGCGTTTTGCAGCATAATATTTTATTTATGTTTTGGAAGATAAAGCGTGTTCTTTTCTAGAATTTCTACCGGTGTGTGATACTCACACACAACACAACAACAGCAACAACAACAACACCGGTGTACCGGTGTGTGATACAACAGTGGTAAGTTAATTTCCACGAAAAAAAAACCTTATAATTGGTTTTTTGTATAAATTGATAACTAACCATTTACACGTATGCCAAACTACAAAAACAAAAGGACACTAAGGCGTCGAGGTACTCGTCCGCATCGCTGTGTTCCGGAAACGTGTCCAGAGGACTGGCAGCATTGCCACGTTAAAAGGCAATGCTAATTCTTTGGCCAAAAAAGGACCCTTAGTTTAAAGATGGATATATTACCTGTTTTTTATTTGACAAAACATCTAGACGTCCATCACAACGCTCTCACAAAAAACACTATTGACTGAGTAGGCTTCTTTTAATAAATTTATGAAAGTTAAGAACAAACCTAAACATAACCCCAAATTAATCCTGAGAGCTAGAAATGGAAATGTTTCATTTTACGAAAATAGCAAGCTTACCGACTGACTGAATATTAGAGCGGGCATTATTGGCAACAACAGGAAATTCTAAATAAACGGTGAACGACGCTTTACGTAATAAACCGTGCGGAATTTTTTTTTTCTCGTTCTACGCGATATTGCAAAAGATAAACTAATTCTTATTGTGCTCAATAAAATACTATAAATCTTCACTAGATTGTATAGGTATTTGTTTCTCAAACAGTCTTTCCAAAAGATTCTTCCTAATTTAAGACGTTAAGATATGTGTAGTAAGAGAATCATTCTTATATATATTGATAAACGAACTGTTTTGGCAATCTAAGACCATGCGTTGGTTATATATTAATTATTAGTAACCCACCCCAACTTATGCCATTTTATCACGAACATGAAAAATTAATTGACAACTCCTTTAAAGGTCGAAAACACTTAAACACCCTTATCTGTATTAAAATTTCTGGAGAAAAGTTCTGTAAAGACCTCGATAATCTTCTTAGTTAAACAAATATTAAAGTAGCTAAGTAAACTAGTCTTAAATTAGTCGTAACTCAAATAGATACTGAACACGCTACGTTTTGCAGTTCTCCTCCATGCGGTTTCCGTTAATGGTATGCTTTCGTTTCTTGGAATATTTCACCAGTTCTTGTTTTAAATAGGTACTCGTTATCTCAATTTTATTATTTCTTTTACTACGCTAATTTCGAGCGCTAGGATTTCGTAGCAAACCGCTAAGCGACGGTTCATCATTCTTGATGCTTGCTGTATATCGTTAGTGGACAAACCAATCTGTAAAGCAGATTAATAATAATTGGTTATTAGACAATTATTTGCATTTGTAGAAATAAATATTTGATACTGTTTCTTAATTAAGTAAATACGATCTAATCCGCCAACTTACAGAGGATAATGTTTATCTTTTTGTTCCCATACTAATAAAAATCTATATCACCACAGAATTCTGTTCTCTCAAATTTTGTAAAGTAAATGACAAGAGCATTTACAGAGTAATTCTGTAAACTTATCGCCCACCTGCTAACCTCGTCGTTCATAAGATAAGACGGCTGACAACAAATGATTACTGACACAATTCGTTTACCCGCCTATGAATAACTAGGCATCGAGGAAGATAGAAATATCTCTCGGTTATTCGGATTTTTGCTTCATGAAAAATAATAGAATTACTTTGTAGGTACATACCTATTAGCTATGTTTAAGAAGATGTCTGTTCTTAAAGGAGGCAGATACCGGTTCAGTAAATATTTTGCTCTTTATAAGAGCAGGATTTAGATAAAATTAGTCTTGAATACACATTTTTCAGCTAGGGATAACATACATAAACTCAAACCTTCTTCACATGGGGGTAGGCAGAAACTACAAAACGGCAGTTCCTACGATTCTTATATACTCCTTTTGCCACGTTTATATTCATACATCTGGTCTTACACGCGCGCCGGTTGCGAGCACTATGCAACCGACCTTTCTGAGGAACATCACTTCGAGCCTTTTTTAATATCAACCGGTTGGACACAATCTCAGAAAAATAAGGAATCAGGGATATTCATCATCTTTCATCTTATATACTTCATCTATCAAAGTCCCCATGTCTTGCAACTGTTCTACTGACGATGCAAGTAGAACTTGATCATCTCCGTAAAGATGGCATTTGACAGGCTACTCATTCATCGTCAATCCACACGCAACCTCTTCCACATACAACTATCCATGTATGTACAAGTTCAATAGCCACGGTGACGCTAGTGTGAAATAAAATAAGTACATAATAACAAAACATTTTCCCTTGGTAACATAACAGTAACTAATATAATATATTCGAACCGTTAAAAAGAGTTACAACCAAACATGTCAGATATCTCGAAACTTCCCTGTTCCAAAATAAATAAAACAAGAACATTTTTATTTCGTCGTCGTAAAAATACAAGTACCTACTGTATGAGCGATGAGACGATAGAATTTAATTGGCGAAACTTATGGCCAGTCGTTACAGGTAATGAGACCACTGTGCAACATGCCACAAACGAATTTGAACCTTATCTGTCAAGTATTAAAATCCACGTTTGTATAAAAGTAAATCATATTTATGGGCACTTGAAAGCTCTGATGTAAGGCTCCCCAGTATTTCATCAGTTTAGATTTTAATTAAATTTTCAATGTAAAAAAAATGGGATTGGATAAATTGATGAGGCGTGGACGTTTATCTTACGAAAATGAAGTGAAAAAAAGGTTTAGAGCTGTCATATCAGATAATCAATTTGTTACTATAGAAGAAGTTACTATAAATCTGTGATTTGACGTGCTACGATATTCATTTACGTATGTGGTTATGTAAAGTAGTATCGTAAAGTGTGCGGAGCCCGTATGGTTTACGCGGAATAACGCAATAAAGAAAAGTCATTACAATAAATACCTACATCTTTTGTACTTACAACAACTAAGCGATTGTGTTAGGTATAGCACTCTAGAAATTCCAAATAAATCGCCTTAGACTGGATTAACAGCAATGTCAATATTAGTTTTAGTGGTTTGGCCTAATACACTAAAGACGATGTTATTATAGCAATATATTAAACACAAAGCTAATATTCAAAGAATTTTCTGTGTCCTCGAGCTACATCGAAGGGTACAGACGAAGGCAAATACTCAATATTGGGTAAATAGGTACACTCTAAAGAAGTTACGTGCTTTGATTTCGGTACCTTCAGTATTATTCCCATTTTTGTAGAACTCCAATAATCCTAGTCTATGGGCTGTTACGTTTGGATTTTTAAGCATACAAATAATAAGTCAGACATTTGTTTATGCCTGCTATCGCACAACTAAGTCTTTAGAAAAGTATTAATTAGAATAATTAATTTAGGTTGCAAACTAATTAGTTTGTAACCAATGGTTACGTTTAATACTCCTCAGCTCTTATTAATTTCTGAGAAACATTTCAAAATCTGCATATTCTGCATTTTCTTCGCGAACATTTGTTGACATAGCGACCGACTTAAATATAAGTGACACGACGTTGAAGGGATTGACCCAGAAACATTTCCCTGCCCTGAAGAAACAGCAGAAAGCGAAGTAGGCACTCGGAGTACGTAAACGTTTTAAGTGAAATGCAATAGGTATTGCTCTCATTTCTCAAGATTTTTATACTTAGACCTTTTATTCGTATCAAACTTTAATAATAGGTACATTAATGCCATTTGTAGTGTTTTATTTATTTTCCGATATCTTTGTGTGGGTTTCTCCGTTCTCGGCTAAACACAACTCACCTGAGACACGGTTATTATGAGTCGCAATAGGTACCAGTCTTTATTTATTTGCTTTGAGAGTTCTAACCGGTCCCACTCGGATTCGAACTCTAAACTAATATTTGTTTGACATGTTTGAGATTAATTAATTGTTAGCTGTAGTAGAACTCGGATAAAGCTTCTACGTTTGCTGGATCTTGCTTGATAACCCTAGGCGCCTTTAGCGACACACAACTGAAGAGAAAGTGAAGGAAAGTGATGAAAAATTGTTATTCTGATAATCGGAATGTCATCGGTGTGGGTGGACTATGGACATGCGACGCTCGGCAAGCGGTCAAACCTTCAAGTAACATTGTGCTAAAGCTCGGTCGTCGGCCCGCCGCCGCCGCGCCGTTGCGTAAGTACCTACTACGCGCGATCGATAATTCTTTTAGACACAACAAATTTTTGAGCCAGATCATCTTTAAGATGTTTGCGTTTTCATTTGAACGAGTTCAAGCTATCAAGGTTTTGAAATTGATGATATTCATGTGACTCAGGGTGGCTGGACAAATCTTCAAAATAGCTCGCATTTAACTAGGTCAATAGGGCACTTTATGTGACGGCTAAACACCCTTATTTCAGAATTTGTAACGCTACAGAATATTAGATAATCGATCGAAAACGTGTCCAGCCAGCTTGAAAAAACACTTTTCGCTGGTCTCTTTTTTTTTTTGTTTTTCAAAAACGTTGCCCCACACTAGGACTTTCTCCTGTATCGTGGGTGCGTTTACAAACATTTAAACTCACATACACAAACAGCCAGACCCGGAACAACTACTTATAAGCCATACAAATATTTGTTCCGTGCGGGAATCGAACAAGCGACACGTAGCGCAGCAGTCAATCGCGTAACCACTGCGCCAACCGTGCCGTCAAAATCTCTCAATCTCGGTAACGGACTTCCGTTACCGAGATTGAGAGATTTGGTTGATATGCAAAAAGTCGTCCAAATCACTTGATTTGGACGACTTTTTGCATATCAACGGGCGTTACATAAATTTGTAACAGGCATCGAGCTAAAAGTTTTGTGATACGTACAGCGGTTTAGTAGAAAAATGCAAAAATCTATGTTCAGCCAGCTTGAATTTACGTATAAAATTTCTGGCTGGCACTTCCGAGTCTCATAACGGGAGCGTTTTCGAATATGGTTACTTTACTAACATTTAGTGACGCAATGTGTAACATTAATAACGTTTGATTTATGGCGTCACATGTAAGGGTTTACGAGAAATCAATAAAAACTTAATGTCCAGCCAGCCTGAATTCAAGCTGGCTGGACACATGTATCTCCACTGCCTGATGATCTACGACATGTGTTCAAAATTTTGTGATCGGGACGATAGTGATAACCTGAATTTGTAACGGAGAAACTTTGCGTAGTTTCAAGGATATTGATCATTTTCCATTTTTTTTTTTCATAAATTCAAGCTGGCTGGGCACAGATTTTTGCATTTTTCTACTAAACCGCTGTACGTATCACAAAACTTTAAGTAGTTACAAATACAAATTTATGTAACGCCCGTTAATATGCAAAAAGTCGTCAAAATCACTTCCGTTACCGAGACTGAGAGACCAGCGAAAAATGGTTTTTCATGCTGGCTGGGCACGTTTTCGATCGATTATCTAAGATTCTGTAGCGTTACAAATTCAGAAATAAGGGTGTTTAGCGGTTACATAAAGTGCCCTATTGACCTAGTTAAATGCGAGGTATTTTGAAGATTTGTCCAGCCAGCCTGAATCACATAATATATCTTACATACATTGAATGGTTCCTCGTCCCGGATCTTGTACATCGATCTTTTGGCGGATCGTGCTATCTACCAAATGAGCTAATAAATTTGAGAATTATTACATTTCTTCCTCACACATGTACATACCTACATGGTCTAACAAACAGCTGCCATTCCACTCTTTTTAAATTCAACTAACCATTGCTATGATGTCAGGGTTGTCATCCAAAAATGTATAAAAGTATCCACCTACACTTCCTTCAGACGCACTGAATAAACCAACTGAGATGATTATATTTTAGTGAACTTTACACCTTGTTCCTCTCAATAAATAAGTAGCTCTAAGGTTTTTGTAATACTTTTTCTCTTTGATGGGCGGAGACTTGTATGCCTTGGATCAGAAACTAGATGATATTAATTTTCGTTGAAAAACGGTAACATGATAATATTAGAGTTTGTTACTTAATAACATTTTCGTGTTTTTATAACTAAATTCTGTTTCAATTTTAACAACCCAACAGTTCCTGTAATCTATCGCAGATTATCTGGAAGAATAACTCCCGCTCCCGATTCACAGAAACTCCCGGACTCCTAAATCGAGCCACTGTGCATATCCCTGTAAAGTTTAAAGGCCTATGAGTCAAAAAAAAGTTCTTATGCAGCTGTGAAGCGATACTGGCCATCATTTTGGTGTCACCATTGCTCCGAATTATTACCAAATAAAAAAAAATAGACCTTTATTCAAAAGAGTGCAGGGTGGCTAGATTTAGGAGTCTGGAAGTGTAAACGCGTAATATTTAACACGTTTTATTTTACCTGGCATATCTGAAGTTTTTGTCGGAACTTGCAAATAGGTAGGTATTCAATTCATTCACCAGTCAGTCATCAGTCATCACTCTTGTCAACCTAATTTGACATTTTTGCACTAAATTGGATTAAACATTCTAATAACTTCTTTACGAAGTTTTAATAACTTCCTCTTTTATGTGCGAATTGAATAAAGGACCCAAATTAAATAGTTCCATTTGGGTGTTCAGGAATACTTCGGAAAGTTATCAATTTAGGAATATTTTACATTAAGTTAACGAAACACGAGTTGGATCCATTAGATCCAACTGGGTGGGTTTTGACCAAAATATTATTTTAGTAGGTACCTACCTATTCTCTTCGAAGACTTAATTTAATCGTAGCTTTTAAATTGTTTTACATAAAATGTATGTAATTTAGATATTTTCCACTAGCTTTTCCGCAGCCTATAGTCTCAGGGTTTATTTTTCTGATAAATTCTGAATCCTGTCTCAAGCCACATAAGTTAATTTTACATTCTTCAAATTACATTAACTAAATAAGTGTGATTTTAGCTTTACACTGAAAATGTTTTTAAATTTAACAAAAGCCTGAGTATTACCTTCAAATACTGCACGCTGTTTACCAACTTATTTTGCGAACAAATTATGAATATACTTATAACATAGTAACATAATTATTGTTATCCGTGGCTACGCGCTCAAACTTCTCGTGCCGTCGTCGGTTTCGGCGGCTACGATTTATTAATGTTTCAGAGCAACTTTAAAAGCTGTTGGCTATGAGAGCTTGAGACAAAGACTTGTCAGTCTGTATACTATGCAACAAACTGTCGTGAAATAGTCTATGAGCGAAATATAAAGCGAATAGTAAAGCGATCGCTATGAATGTCAAGACTGCAGCCCCTGGAGAAGGAAATGTTTGACGACCATATAGCAAATATTGAATTAGCCATTTCTAAAAATCCTAAGGCTTTCTGGCAATATGTTAAGTCTACACAACAAACTAACGGTTACCCATCTGTATTAAAATTAGGTGTCGTGTCTGGCCACGGGGGGGAAATCTGCAATTTGTTTGGCGACTATTTCTTTTCGAATTTCCAAGAGCGACGCGACGCAAATGAATTCTTAGCCTCTGCGAGAATGGATCAGTCTACAGCATTGCGATTCTGTAACCATCTCACCGTGAAAACTTAGATGAAGTGAGCTATCATTCCAACTAATGCTAAGGATTGACACTATTGACAGCTTACTCTAAAGCTCACTTCACCTAACTTTTCACGGTGAGATCTTTACAGAATAGATCGGCTGGTCTCATATCAGACATCTGCTCTGTTGATGTGCGGGAGGAGGACGTAATTTTGCTTGCTAAAGCAATGGATACTAACAAAACCGCTGGTCCGGATAATATTTCACCAGTTTTTATAACCAAGTGTGCCAAATGTCTATCCATTCCGTTGACATTATTATTCAAACGGTCATTCGACTTTGGAGTGGTGCCTACAACTTGGAAGTCAGCGTATATAACGCTGATTCATAAAAAAGGACCTAAGGACAGCGTTGAAAACTAAACCGATCTCCAAACTCTGCATGATCGCTAAAGTTATGGAGAAAATCGTACAGCTTTCTTCTTCACTTAAATTAAGTTTCTCCGAATACCAACATGGATTTTTAAAAGGTCGCTCCACCACATCCAATCTCTGGGTCTGTAGTGACTATCATATAGAGCATATGTCCAGGAGGTTTCAGGTCGACGTTAAGTACACTGACTACAGCAAATGTTTTGGTCGAATAGATTATGCGCTTCTAATGCGCAAATTGCTAGGGATTGGTGTAAAGGGTAGCTTGCACAGATGGTTTGTATCATGTTGAAAATAAATGCCAGACTGTAGTCCTCAACGGTTATACCTCGAGAGCGATGCACATTCCGTCGGGGGTTCCCCAAGGATCCTTATTGGGACCTCTTTTATTCAATATTTTTGTAAATGACATTGTTAGCCTATTGTTTCCTAAATTCAAAAATTTTATTATACGCGGATGACATGAAAATTATGAGTCAAGTGTCAACAGTTGAGGATGCACTCCTATTACAGGAGGATCTGGATTGAAATATTTCAAAATGTTATATTATGTACATTTACTCGTAAGCCGAACCCTATTATGTATGATTACAAATTATCGAATACCTCAATTGCCAGAGTCAACGTCATCAAGAATCTTGGCGTAATCTTTGACTCAATGCTTTTGTTTGATGCGCACATTGACAATATAGTCAACAAGGCTTCTAAAGCGTTGGGTTTTATTTTTAGGGTCTCCTCTGAGTTTAAGAATATCAAAACCATGAAAATTCTATACTGTGCTTGTACTGTGCGAATATGCTTCTCAAATTTGGAATCCAAACTATCTTATCTTCCTAACTATACTAGTCGGTGTAAGAAATTTCATATTCTTCCTTTACACGAATGAAGAAAAATTGCAGATCTTGTTTTCCTATTTAGTATAATGAACGGTCTCTATTCTACTGAGGTCCCTGAGCTGGTGGCCAAGATTGGACTTCGTTTACCGTCTGTGTTTCTTAAGAGACCTCATCTCCTTCATGTACCAACCTATTGTGAGAACTACATATAGGCAAAATACATATATTTTAAGAGCATGTCGAATGTTCAATATGGTGTGCCGGGATGTTGAGCTTGATTTATTCACAAACTAGTTGCACCCCGCGGTTTTACCCGCATAAGTTTCAATCCTGTGGGAAAATCGGGATAAAAAGTATCTAATGTAAGTGTCCTGGTTATAAACTATCTATTTGTCAAATTTCATCCATCCATCCATTCATCCATACAAACTTTCGCGTTTATAATATTAGTAGGATATTGTCCAGAAATTTAAAAAAAATTTAAGTAATTTTTTCTTTGAAGTGTAACTTGTTGAGTGATGTATTTTATTTTTGTTGTTTCTGTGTTTAACTCTCACGCTGTAAGTGGAAACTTGTAATTGGCTTTCTTCTACATATTACTTTGGACTACTCGAATGTATTAGCTGTAACTTTTTTTTTTATTAACAAAATAATATACCCCACACTATGGGGCAGACGCGAGAAAAAAAAATCATCCCCACTTTACGTGTAGGGGGAGGTACCCCAAAAAAAATATTTTTCGTGATTTTATTTTAGCACTTTGTCGACGTGGAAAATACACATATAATCGCAAAGTTTTATCTTTCGGACGGACGGACGGACATGACGAAACTATAAGGGTTCCGAGACGTGAACTACGGAACCCTAAAAATCCTCTCATGAATACCATGATAAAAGGCACAAATCAAGAAACAGCTCTGTAACAGGACACAAATAAAGTTGATCTAATAAACAAAAAGGCTTTCAAGCAGCAGGAAAGCCGAGAAAGAAGAAGAGAGAAAGAAGATAAGATCTCATCAACTTTATCAATAAGCCGAGTGGGCTGAGCGCTCCGTAATTCGGTTTACATAATTGCGAACAAAACCTTTCATAATTTTTTACACTCCTCTGCTATGACAGATTTTATCATTAAAACCATTTGTCTCGGCAAATTACGTTTCATTTTGTTATGGTGGCCAGGAGACGACCTTCAGTGCATTTGACATCGGAATCTTTATTATTACGTTTTGCAGGATTATTGTATTTATTCTATAGATAGAGAGATCCATACTAAAATTATGAATTCGAAAGTAACTCTGTCTGTCTGTACCTTTTCACGCTTAAACCATATGGCATCCTGGGAAAGGAAATCCTAAAGAGGGTGATATAGGAGATAATTTTTTTTATAGGAAACCCAGATTTCTTAAGTTAGGGGTATGAAAATTTAATGTATGCTTTTGGCAAGAAATAAAAAATTACGTGTTTCAGTATAAAATGATCCCTAATAGCTGGGGGGGCTGTTGGGGGAAAAAAGGAGATGATTTAAATTCACATGTAATATTGATTTGTTGTGTACTTCTTGTCTAGAGATTTTAGGGATTGGAAATATAGTCCGTAGACTAAATGTTACTTCAACATACGTATTGAGGTAACATTTAGTCTTTACTAGCTGCCCGCGGCTTCGCCCGCGTGGATGTCGGAAATTATCCCACGGGAACGTGCTATCCTATTAAAAAGTATGTCCTTCCGTAGGATGCCATCTATCTCTTTGCCAAATCAGAATTTCAGTGGTTTACGTGTGTAAATGTAACATATAGTTTCAAGTTTAAATCCTCCCCTTAAAAACCGAATTAAGCCCTTTTTGCCCCGTCAGGTGTTAATTTTCGACAACTTTACATAATTATCATTAATTATTTTCTGTCAAAACTATTAATACTGAGTTTCGAGATAATTGGACCGCGCATTCAATTACTTCCACACAAACTTCAAGACCCCATATCCCCCTTTGAGGGGTAGTTTTGAAAAACTTATAATAATAAACTTTATTACTTACTTAGGCGAGTACTCTTACCAAGTTTTAAGTTGATTAACCTAATAAAGACGATATTTCATATCAACTGTATCCCTGCTTTTTAACCACATAGGGGTGGAATTAAAAAAAAATCGTTTGGGATGTATTTATAACTTGACTTAAATATTATTTATACTAATTTTCGAGTTAATCAAACCATGCAGTAAAATCCTCCCCTGTAAAATTGACTACCCCTTTTCAGCCCATCACTGGTAATTTTCGAAAAACACTGATACACATTATTCTTTACTTTCGATCGTAGGTATAAATAGTGAGTTTCGAGATAATCGGACCGCGCGCTAAAATTCTTCAATACAAACTTTGAAACACCCCAATCCCTTTTTAGGGGGTAGTTTAGAAAAACATAAAATGGCAAACTTCATAATTTACTTAGATTAGTATTGGTGCCAAGTTTAAAGTTTATTAACTCAACGAATAAGATTTTCCATGCAAACAAAATACCCCCATTTCACCCTCTTAGGGGTGGAATTTCGAAAAACCCTTTCTTAGTGGATACCTACTCTTCACTAAGAACACACCCTCCAAATTTCATGTCTCTAGGACTAGCGGTTTAGGCTGTGCGTTGATATATCAGTCAGTCAGTGAGTCAGGACTTTGAATTTCTGCCAGGGTAGCGGGATCGTCCGAAAGGGTTACCGCTGCCCTGGAACATAAAGGGCTAAGGAAGGAACACGGGTGGGTTTTAGTCAGTAAGAGTCTGACACTCCCTTCCGCTCCACCCAGAGCGGGAGGGGTCATTTGATGACTTCCCATCCTCAAAAAAAAAAAGGACTGAATTTAATATATATAGATTTTAAATCTAAAGTTACAGTCTTGAAACATATTCAAAGACCAATAAGGTAACATAGAACGTATTAATCAGTCAGTGATTAAGCTAGGTAGTAGCTAGCAAGTAGGTATTAGAATGATCGGCATTGCCTATTAGTCGGCCGACTAATACTAATATAAACTGACTAATATAAATATTACAGTATCTTAGCCGTGTGCAGAACTCCACTGCGGGTGACATAACCTACGACAAACTTATTATTTGCGGTTGGTACAATCGGGTCTAGGGATCGAACCGCAAAATTAAGTTTATTTTTTATTGTGTATACTTTTCCGGGATAAAAAGTACCCAGTGTGGTGCCCAGGATATTAAAGAATAATTATTATACCAAGTTTCATCGTAATCGAACCGGTAGGCGTCGAGCGTGATTCAGTATTCACACACGATGGCTTATTATTAGCGTATTAAATGTATGTATAACTTTGGTGTTTCTATACCGATTTCTATGATTCTTTTTATGGAATAGTTAATAATGTTAACTTTTTTAATTAGGGATGACTGAGTGTGTTATAAACGTAAGAGTAGACAAATATAATCAGAATGCTTCTAACTGCTAAGCTACCCGGAGTTACACGTGTTATTGTGAGTCAACCATAAAAGATAGACATATACTGTTGTGGGATATTTTTTATATAATTTTAAGGAGAACATTTCCGTCATACATGATTTCTGTGTAGCTTTAACCATTAAGGTTGCATGCGACGGAAGCTTAAAAATTGGAATAACTTCTCCCGTTTTCCCAACATTTCCCTTCACTGCTCTGCTCCTATTGAATGTAGCGTGATGAAAAGTATACTATAACCAGCTCAGGAGTATGAAAAATAATTGTACCAAGTTTCGTTAAAATCCGTCGAGTAGTTTTTGTTTCTATAACGGTTATACAGACAGACAGACAAAAATTTTACTGATTGCATTTTTGGCATCAGTATCGATCCCTAATCACCCCCTGATAGTTATTTTGGAAATATATTTCATGTACAGAATTGACCTCTACAGATTTATTATAAGTATAGATTACATTAAAATCGGGCTACTCGGTTAATTTAAAGTCATAAAATAACCTTTCTAACAAGTAGGTATGTCGTGGTGGGCCAATGGTTAAGGCATCGCCTCTCATGCACGAGGTTGTGGGTCATATACCTCCACGTGTTCCTGAGGAAAAGTCTCAACTAAGTCATTCTATAAGGGTTCCAATTTTTTCATTTAGGTACGAATACGGTAAAATGTATATAAAATATTTTTTTTTTATGTTAGTGTTGGTATTTAGTCGATTTAAACGTGCAAAAATTAATCGATTCATACTTTTTAGTAATGGCAACACTGTCACTTAATGATTCGTATAAAACCAACAACTCTTGTCAACTCGTCCCTTTTTAGGGTTCCGTAGCCAAATGGCAACGGAACCCTTATGGATTCGTCATGTCTGTCTGTCTGTCTGTCTGTCCGTCCGTATGTCACAGCCGCTTTTTTCCGAAACTATAAGAGCTATACTGTTGAAACTTGGTAAGTAGATGTATTCTGTGAACCGCATTATAATTTTCACACAAAAATAGAAAAAAAACAATAAATTTTGGGTGTCCCCATACTTAGAACTGAAACTCAAAATTTTTTTTTCATCAAACCCATACGTATGGGGTATCTATGGATAGGTCTTCAAAAATGATATTGAGGTTTCTAATATCATTTTTTTCTAAACTGAATAGTTTGCGCGAGAGACACTTCCAAAGTGGTAAAATGTGTGTCGTCCCCCCCCCCCCCCTGTAACTTCTAAAATAAGAGAATGATAAAACTAAAAAAAATATATGATGTACATTACCATATAAACTTCCACCGAAAATTGGTTTGAACGAGATCTAGTGAGTAGTTTTTTTTAATACGTCATAAATCGTAACGTAACGGAATCCTTCATGGGCGAGTCCGACTCGCACTTGGCCGGTTTTTTTATATTCGCTGTGCTAGGAGTCAGACATAAAACCTTTCCTGTGTCACGTTCAAGTAAATATAAAGAACATTATTTAAATTCAAAGTTTCTGTTTTTAATTCTCGTATGTAACCTGATTTCCTATAATCAGAATAAAAAAAAATAAGTAAGTAAATGAAATGAACGTAATAAAAAGTAAAAGTACACTATTCAATTATCGGAATGATAAGTCACATGTCCTCTAACTGAAAGTGCCTTTATAATTTCCTTTTAAGTTTAAAGACTGTCATGATTGATATCGAATTCAGCTATAGTACAAAGAGCATGTGAGTGCGTGTGTATGTGTGTTGCGTATATGGAATACGTACACACATTCATAGTTAATAAAGTACCTACCTAAACATATTACGCATACCGCATTTCAAGAATTTCATTTCGTTCTAGCTATGTTAGCGGTATCTGGCTGGTGGCTCTCAATGATTTATTGGCTTTGCAAGGAGTTACCGACTATTATGAGTAACCCATTTCCGCAACCGTAACTACTGTAAATGGTAATTAAAAGGTTCTAATTTCCTAAATGTTTATTAGAAATAATTGTAAATCAGAAAGCTTACCTTCGGTTTCTATGCTTTCTTTAACCTAACTTATGGGCAATCTTTCTGTATTCAACACTGTGTGCAAATCCATAAATCATAACATAACATCTTGATCATCCCATTCAATAACCATCGGTATCAGTAATGTGTAGGTATAGGTCTGAGCACGGCTCGCCCGCGGCCGTCAGTCGTCAGGAAACATTAGCGCTGAGCGACGCCCTTATCTGTTGTTGTAATGGCGCCGTTTTGTTGTTACGCCTCAATTGGAATATAAAACCTATTTATGAGTGTGTAGCGTAATAACTATGCTTTATTGAAGAAATGTAATACAAATGTTAGCGTATGTGAGGGAATCGATTTGGGAAAAATGATCGCTTCACTTTATACCTACTGATTCAGATAACATCTGTAATATCAGAGAATTTCTTTGGCTGGGTGAGTAAAGGAAAGGTTATTGATTATTCTGAAAATTATTACTTATATAAGGCTGAGCTCCCTTATTTCATTGGCAAGACTTTGTTAGGAATAAAACGTGTAAAGCCTCTTACAACTTAACCTTTTTAAAACACGCAAACCCGCATGAAACATACCTATACAATATATGTACAGTCTGACTATTTAAAAGCCTAACGGCACCTTTGAGTACAGTTTACAAAGCTCTTACAAAACAAAAGTTGATTCACCCTTCTGTACTGACAAGATTGGATCCGCTCAGCCTACAGCCTCCAGCCTACGTAAGTACGTATGCACTCAACGGATGTCAAACGCCTCGCCACTTACATTGAAATAACAGAGAAAGAAAATAAAATGGGGCACTGATTTAGAGAGCAAGTATAGAAAATCTTGTACGCATTTTTAGGAAAGAAACCTTTTTAGCTCGATCTGAACCTGATTCTAGAAATGTTTATTCTGAAGATTGTATAAGAAAACTTTATTTACTTTCTTATCTTGATAATTGGATGTAAATAATCATGACTTCGAAGTCAGTGATTGGATAATGAAACCGAAAACTGAGCAAGTAAATTGAAGGTAACCTTCAATTTTCTATAGGTAAATCCGACTCGGACCTTAAAACATGAAGACCGCCACAAGTCTATTTTACAGGTACCTACGTTAAAAGCTCTCCTATAATCATAAGACCACAGAAATCTTAATAATTATTATTAAGATTTCTGTGCATAAGACCGTAAAAGCCTGTAACGCGATCACATGCAACACTGACTCTGTTGCTAGCCGACTTGATGCTCAGCGCCCGGCTATTAGCCAAATAGCCGGTTATACTGATAGCTGGCGTATTTGTTCCACACGATTCGATGACTTTTAGTGGATTTAATTTTTAAGGTAAGTTTAACGTACGAGTGCCTAATGTTAGATTCAGATTCATTTATTTGCAAAAACATGTGTAGATAATATACATTTTATGAGTTTAAGGAAATTCTTTGGCACAACATGTTTGACCATGCCTGGTGTACAAATTAGATCGGAAGACAATAAGATTTAAAAAAAATACGAAGTTAATTAATCTAAAAATAAATAAAAATTACATTAATATTAGATTAAAAAAAAAAAACAATTGATAAATATTCATGCTATTCAAAACAAATACATAGATTCGGTCAGAGCGATTTGTCATTTAAAAATTCATTGACATTATAGTAGGCTTTTCCTGTCAGTATTTTTTAAATGTTTTCTTAAACTGGTCTATATTTAGTTTTTTTACACAGATAGGGATATTGTTATAAATTATCGGGGCTCTGCATACAACTCTTTTATACAGTAGTCTTAGCTGGCTGAACACGAAGTTTACTATTATCCCGGCGATTTCGTATTACAAGGTCCGATATTCGAGGAAACAAATGGGGGTTATTTCTTACAAACAAGGCGATTTCTAAAATATAAAGTGACGGCAGTGTGAGGATTTTATGCTTTGTAAAAAGTGACTTACAGCTCTCAGTACTTTGGATACCGAACATAGCACGTATGCATCGCTTTTGCCATATGTTTATTTGGTGAGTTGCCCCAGAAGATAATGCCATATTATCTTAGGACAGATTCAACAAGTCCATAATAAGCCAATAATAACACATTATTGTTGATAGATGGAGCAAGTTGATACAAAGCATATGCTTGACTACTGAATTTTAGGGTTCCGTAGTCAACTAGGAACCCTTATAGTTTCGCCATGTCTGTCTGTCCGTCCGTCTGTCCGTCCCCGCTTAATCTCTGTGACCGTTAGCACTAAAAAGCTGAAATTTGGTACCAATATGTATGTCAATCACGCCGACAGTGGTAAAATAAAAATTGGAAGAAAATGTTTTATTAGGGTAGCCCCCCATAATCATGTAAAGTGGGAAGTAATTTTTTTTTTAATTTCAACCCTAACGTGTGATATATTGTTGGAAAGGTATTTAAAAATAAATAGGGGTTTACTAAAATCATTTTTTGATAATATCAATAATTTCGGAAATAATCGCTCCAAAAGTAAAAAACAATGTGTCCCCCCACCCCTCTAACTTTTGAACCATAAGTTTAGAAAATATGAAAAAAATCTGAAAAGTAGAACTTTATAAACCCATATTATGCAAATAAAATGATTGATTGATTGATTGATTGATAAGGACTTTCTAGGAAAATCATTTTGAACTTGATGGAAACAACAGTTTTTGTACAAAAAAGACAAAAAGTTGTACAAAATAATTTCTGGACTAAGTTTGTAGTATAATCGTATATGCAAGCATTTTTTTTAACTTCGTTTATATATTTTATTATCCTGAACGTATCTATTTTCAAACAAAAAAATAATTATTAAAATCGGTTCCGTAACAAATAGCCTTTTTTAAGTTGGGTTACCACTATGTTCGCGCTCCTGCAACTGCTCCAATGGATACGTCGCGCGCACTTCTACATGCGCTCCCCTTTGACACACTGCGCTCCCCTTTGTGTTCGCGCTAAAAACCATCATGAGTCGGAGCACCTGCCGCGGAGCGTGCAACATTGCACGCTCCGCGGCAGGCGCTCCGTGTTCGCGCACGTACCCACTACCGGGAGCAGTTGCAGGAGCGCGGAGCGCTGCTGGAGCGCGAACATAATGGATACCCACCTTTAAACTCATAAGTGGGAACACTTATTGTGAGGGACGGGAAACTACGGAACCCTACACTGAGCGTGGCCCGACACGCTCTTGGCCGGTTTTTTTACATAGTGCGTCAATGTGTTTTTTCCAGTTTAGTTTGCTGTCTATATATAGTTAAGCCGCGAAAACGGACATATTACAATATGACAATTATGTTTATGACATATATAGACAATTATGTGTTTTTTTTAAATATAACGACTAGTTATTTTAAAAGGTTCACTAGAGTACCATTCGGATTACCTCATGGACAAAAGGGATTAAAGATTTTGATGCCTACTGTCACGCCATTTTGTTTATATTTTTTCAAAATGGCGGCCACGCATTGTACCTATACCTTTATATCAATGCTACGTACGAAACTCTGCGTCCGCGTCATTGAGAATGGATCACTAACAGCAGCACGATAGGTATCTAACTGAGATTTTGGAAGAAATTGTAGTACACTTGCCCTTTTTATAGGAGATAGATTTGTTTGTATGTATGATAATGCAAGCCCCCATACTGCGGCTGTACTTGTAACATACCTTCGAGACGTTGAAATCAATTCTTGGGGTGACCAGCGGACTCGCCACAAGTTAAGAAAAATCCTCCCCCCGCTAATTTACGAGATCGTTAAAACGCGTTACAGGAAAAATGGAACAACAAACTCACCATAGTCGTTACAAACGAGATGCACTCTGGGTGAGTCCGGTCTACATTCTTTCAGCTCCTTCAGCAGTCCGCCCTGGCTCCTCAGGAAGGCGCGGTAGGTCTGCGCGGCGCCGTGCTCGTGCACGAAGCTGGCGCGCGGGCCGGGCGTGGCGCTCACGTTGACCGCCGCCTTGATGCTGCTGACGGCGGGCCGGCTCTCGTTGATCACCGCTTGGCTTTTGTTTAGCCACCTGCGTTGACGATGTAAGGTAGTCAGACTTGGTTGGTTGTCAAGTTGGACAAGAATTTGGAAAAATGACTTTCATTAGTAGGTATGCGATGAGTTAGGAATGAGTGGTTTTTTTCTTCTTTCTTTTTTTTTAAAAATCGTTGCCCCACACTAGGAATTACTCCTGTGTCGTGGGTCCGTTTACAAACATTTTAAACTCACATACACAAACAGCAGACCCGGAACAACTACCTGTAGGCAAACCTGTTTATTTATAAACTTTATTTCAGTTAACTTATGAGTCACGTCTGATTAACCATTTTTGGACGTTTAAACGTTTTAATTTTAAGCTAAGTTTATAAATAAAAGTGTTGATTGCTTGGTGTGACCATTTACGGAATTCCGTCTGATGGTTAATTCCACTATATAAAAACGTACAAAATCTAGTTGCGATTTAGCTTAAAAAAATATCAAATTGAAGGTAAATCAGGGATACCAATTTTTAACAGTTTATAATGCGAAATTTCCCCTCTGAACAAACTTTGGACGACTACGGGCATTAGGTAGGTATGTACTATAAAAAATATTTCAAAATGAACATAGTAGCTAGTAGCACTATCAGCGTTTACATTTAAACCATACAGTTAACCCCCTAGACATTCAGAGAACGATACGTGTATACACTGAACTAATGAAATAAATTCCCCAGGTAAAGTCCGCGCTCCACCATGCGGGATAAGTGCTTTTAATTAAACCAATTGCAGTACGAGATGAGCGCTCAATGTAGTGTGCAACATTCTTTAGGTGTCAGAACTATAAATTGATTCGTACAGATCAACAGCTCTGGGGTAATGACCTGCCGGGTTTGTTGAACTGTTTACTGAGAACTATTTACTAAAAATGTGTTGATACCTGGGTACCTGTGTGATGTGGTTATAAGTACTTTTTGACTGGCCCTATAATTATCGCACTCCAGAGCAAAGGCAATCTTCTCACACAGAGAACGCACGATCATTGATCATAACATTCGCTCAACGTGGTGCCGATTTCAAACAAGTAGGTAAGTACCAAAGTTTATTTTTAAATTCTTACGCTGATTCTAGGCTCATCTAGGATACCACTAACATACGTGAACGGGCATCTAGAGTCTAGACTAATATATCAAAATTAGATTGGTAGGACAGCCAACAAGATGTTATAAAGACTCACGAGTATCCGAGGATGGAGCACAGCTTGAAAGCGGTGTCGTCGTCGAGGGTGGTGATGCAAGCGGGGAACCACGAGTGGTTGGCGGCGCGGTATACTTGCAGCTCGCCTCGACCCACGTCGCCGTTTGCTTGACTAAGACGCACTGTTTGGAGAAAGGATTTATTTAATTTAGATATACATAGTTGGTAGCTATCTTACTTTGTCTAATTAAGTAAACTACAGTTAAAGATCAACTGTCAATCAATGATCTAGATCTCTGTACTGTATATTTTATTTCTCTTTCACACAAACTTTACAACTTTCAACCAAACATACATTCTTGTTGGCAAAACCTCGCATTAGAACAAGACTCTGGCACTGAATCAAGTCATGGTTAGAAAAAGCAGCGGAAGCCTTATGCCAACACAACTATTACCTAATTTAAATACACAATAGAATAGGAACGACATTTAAAGTAATTCCCACCAAAAACATTTCATGGCACAAACTATTTATTTCAATTAGTAAACCAATTACCGGACTTTTGAACTGTCAAGGGGTCTGTCAGTCAGAAAAATGAAGCTCGTTGCCCATTCCAAAGCATAGGTACCTATGGAGAAGAACGGGCAAGAAACTTCATGGACACTTTTTTAAATTAAAATAATAATTTACAATAGCATTAGAAAGAAGTTAAAAATAGTAGATTATTAACCAAGGGGATAAAGCAGTGTCTTCTGTCGCGGGTGATGATTTAAATCGCGAGCGTAACGAAGGACTCGAGGTTTACTCCCGAGCGTAGCGAGGGTGTTAAAAACTTAAAGCACGAGCGAAGCGAGGGATTTAAGACGAGTCCTGAGTGTAGCGAGGGATTTAAGTTCACCCAAGACTAAGACAGCTTTATCACCGAGGAAAATACTCTACTTTTCGTACCATTTGCGAAAAAATTAACACAATAATAATATGAGATAAGCGTTTATTAAAAATAATGACAATTAAAAGTAAAAGTTAACATTCGAAACATTGGTCCAATTATTGATAGAGAGTGTTACATTTTTGTTTGGTACATTTATTGTTGATGAGTTGATTTGAGTATTTCTCTGTTCTTGCGTCTGAGGAACTTGCGTTTCATTGTAGATAGTATACGTCGGAGATAGTGGTGGTGGTGCATCGTGAGTTACGGACGAAGATAAGATGCCGGAAGTTGATGGTTGTGGCTCTGATGGATTAAGTTTTATATTTTTGTTAATTTGACTGCTTAATATGGATTTATTCGCCATTGAGCTTTCGATATAACCCTCAGCTACTCTATCAGAGCTCCAACCACCGTGTCTTTTTATTGACGTAATATCCGCCCCTGAATCCGCCAAGAAAGTCGCCGAAGTTCTTCTAAAGCAGTGACCGGTGTAGAGTTCAACATCTTTAAGTTTTAAATATTTAGCAATTTCCTTTGGCATATTGCTAATTTTATTTTTGCCGATGGCTTGTCGAGTACATTTCCCATTCCGATAGTTTATAAAAAATCGATTGTTTTCCATGTTGGTGGGACGTAATGCTTGGTATTTATGAATGATTTTAGTATATTGTCCTTGTACAATGAATGACCGATTTTTCTTTGTCTTAGTTTCCTTTACATTAATCAACAGTAACTCATTGGAATGATTTTCAACGTCCTCCACCTTTAAGTTCACAAGTTCACATCCGCGGCAAGCACCATTGAGTCCAAAAATTAAGGCCACCTATAACAAAGATAAAAAACAGGTAAATATATAGAATAATTACCATTACTAAGATACGAAATATTCATAGTTAAATCATGTATACTTACTTTTGTGGCTAGAAAAATTTCGTCAGGAGCTTCATTAAGAAATTTTTCCACATTTTGAGTCGTAAAAATTTTAGACTTCTTTGCGCAATGCCCTTCTGATTTTCTTTTTAGAAAAGCCAGTAATTTTGTGAATCTATTTATTTCAATGCTGTGTTTGATGCTTAATGTAGCTTTCAGTTTTGAGTATATGCACCAAAGTGTATTCGGATTCTTTGTCTTGGATAAATAATCAAAATAGACAAGAAGTACTGATTCTGAAATTGATAGGCCTTTCGCACTTCTCCACGTTGAAAATTCTTCATAAGTTTTTAAATAATTTTCCTTGGATTTTGTTGGAAGCAAATTATTTATAATTGCGGCAGCATTTGCACTGATGGAATCCGACAATTCACTGTCACTGTCGCTTTGATTTAACATCGTAATGTATTTTTAGAACATTAACTTATTTATAAAAATAAATTAAAATAAACTTAACGTTTATGTATTTGAAGAAAACAAAAACGCGGCAAATTTCTACACTAATATTTTTTTGTCGGAAAAGCAAAGGCATCAAGCTCATACGGCCCCGTCGGTTTTCGTAATTTTATTTAATAATCATAACTGCATAATAAATGCGTATTCGTTTTTCAAAAAGATGTATATTGCTTTATAATGCTATACAAACTCAATGGTGTAAACACAGATGTAGTTCAGTATAAATTTCGGTAAGTATTCCAAATTTAAATCACATTCTCCCCCTAGAGGATGAATGAAATTCAGTACAATTTTCTTTCCCTGTTTTTAACAGATTAAAAATGACTATTGTTATGTTCGCTTTTTGTGGCATAGAATGTCACTTTTTTGAGCAAGTGGTATGAAAAGGTTATTTTTAATGCACACTTTGTAACAAAAATACAATAAACATTGTTACATTATGATAGACGCCGAATTTATTATGATCTATTTTTACAGCAGCTTTCACACTTAATTGTAACCATTTTAACTATTTATCTTATGAAATTATGTGGCTTTCATTTATTTATATTATATAACTCCAATTTAAAATTACAATGTCAATGCTAAAAAGCTAAAAGAAGCAGGGATGAACAATACTTGGAACGTTATTCGTTTCACTATAATTCTACCGAATTTTATTTTAATTAAGGTGGATGCGCTGCAGTAGCCCGCGAAATCGGACGAATTCGGAGCAATTCTAATTTAAAGGGATGTATTGATGATTTTTAAAATTGTATTATTGCCTACATATTTCTTATTGTTGCGCATCATATTATTATTATTTTTATTAAGATACAACCTTACACTGACCTGCAAATTGCAAAAAACGCAAGAAAATTAGAATTTAAGCATCTCCCTTAAAATTGTTTTATCATAACTTTGAAATAAAATGTTTTGCATTCCTGCTTCTACGAGCCTCTTTTTTCTAATGCTATTATAAATGGAATATAGTTACAAAGTATTGGTTACATAATTCATGTTAGAAATGATGCATGTGAGAACGATGCAGAATGTTAAAAGCGTCCGTAATGAAAAGTTTAAAAAAATAATACTAAAAACAATTCAAATACCTATTAAATTAAATTAAAATAAACCATGGCAACAAAGAGATGACCAGTCCATAATGACGATGCCCGTTCACGAACATGACGCATGGATTAGCACCATTCAGCTCAACCATTTTGAAGGGAGCTAAATGATCCAACACATGCGCCACCATCAGCGAGACATTTGAGTGGTATGACATACTCTCAGCCGCCAGGGCACATTCAAGTCAATGAAAGACGTACCCAGTAAATGGTAGCTTTATAGTACACACATACATACACAGTACTCGTACATAGTACCTACATAGTACTCACACATGTGCTATACAATTATACAATAAGTACTAGGAGATTGAATTTATATTGGTAAGCTATCAGCGATCATAATGTCGAGCCAAGCCCCTAACTCTACAAACCTTAAACCTTGGTCAAGATGTTTACAGGTAAGTAGTTAAAAGTAACAATGAAAAAATTATAAATCCTGGTCTTGTGACATGTCCAGACATTTTATCAGACAAGCTACAATCATGACAAAAAAAAAACTTACGGCAGTTCCTCTCATCCTGTCCCCACGGACAGTCGACCTTGCCATCGCACAGATGCGCCTGAGAGATACACCGCTGGTTCCCGCAGTGCACCTCCCCGCTGCGCTTGCACACGCGGCAATTCAGCTCGTCGGAGCGGTCGGCGCAGTCGACGTGGCCGTCGCAGCGCCAGTCGTGCGGGATGCAGCGGCGGACGTCGCATTGGAAACCCGTGGGACATACTGGTGGATAGATTTGGGTTATGTCTTTTTTTTTTAATGGTATAAACTAGCGCTTGACTGCGATCCCGCCTGATGGAAAGCAGAGATGCAATCGTTGATGGTAAAGCGCACTAATTTATTATGAGCCTATTCACTCTAGCCTTGAAAACACCCAAATTATAATCGGACGGAAAGACCGCTGCAGGCAAATTGTTCCAGTCCTTCGATGTACGCGGTATAAACGACGAGGCAAAACGCTTCGTCCGGATCGCGGCGGTGTCAACAACGTAAGGGTGGACACTCGCCGTACGTACAGATGCCAGCACATCAAGCTACTACAACCTGTCAAATTTCTTTAATAGATTTTCAAATTTATCGTTAAAGCATTAAGGTAAAAGGTTGATTGGGAAAATTTGACAGTTTCGGGTAGCTTGACCTGCTGGCGTCTGTACATACGCGCTTCAAAAAGACAAGAGATTTCACTTTCGTGTTACCTGGCATGGCGTCTCGAAAGCGCGCGTCGGCGACTTCTCGATTGCCGAGACACACATCTGTGTCCGTCGACTCTGGGAAGATGTCGCATTGGAGGTAGTCTGGCATCGTCAGACCGAAAACTTCAAGGAAGAATCCGCAGCGACGCATCGTTTCTGTTCGGGTCAAAAATAACTCAAATATTTTTTGGATAGTTTCTTTACTCCGATAGTTTAGTTGACTTTCATTGTACCTAATATTAAAAACAAAATAAAGATGTTATTTCCCACAACAAAACACTTTTTATATCTTATCGGCACTTTATTTTTTGGGTACGAAATAAAGATGTCCTTTAATAAAAACGTTCGAATTTACATTACGTTTACGCCACACGTTCGTGGTTAGTAGGTTCACAGTACCTAATTTTCATGCATTTTGTTAAAATATTTTGCAAATGTATCTTACCATGACATAAACTTCTGCACGGCCGCACCATATGCCCCAGGGGCCCACATTTAGGCACAAAAAGTGAGCACAGGAACAGCGCTGTTAGGTCGTAACAGCGGACGTCTACTACTGCTTCGTATACCTCCAGATCCTGACAACAGATAATACATTAAAGGACTATATAACATACCTACTTAGTGAATGTAAGTAGGTACTACTCTGTACAAAGCCTGTTCCTTATGATCTCTAAAAAAATCACGTATATTCAAGGTTGCCATTGCATGGAAGACGAGTTGAATTTATTTAATTTGCATAAACGCGAACTATAGCAACCATGTAGGTAAATAAGTGGGTTCGGTGCAATTTGCATCAACTATCTAGCCAGATCGGCGAAGAAAATTTGCTGAATTTTCTTGGGTAGTAATATAAGCTCTGAAAAAAAATTAAAATATGAGCATAGGTACTCAAAATATGACATTTACTGCTTTAAATACTAACTTTTCGACAACTTATACGCGAATACAGATAAAGAAACGACGGAAGAAAATGCTGCAAATTCCGAAAAATTAATACAATATTTGCTGACGTTATATTTTTCCACCAGCTTAAATTGCGTTTTACCGAAATCTACAGGTCATCATTTTTATCGTAACTTACCTATTTTATATTATTTTAGAATCAATCTTACACATTTTTTAACTGTGGCGCTGTGGCTGTGTGGTTTGGTTTTACATTCAAAAATATGTTTCTGGCACTCGCCGGCCGCTGCCGCGGCACCGCTCGCTTCGCTCGCTCGGCTCGTGCGTTGTGTGGTCACGGTTCTAACCTAACCTAACCTAGCTCTTTCGATTTAGAGAAGATATATGCGTGTTACGTTGCAAATTTCACTAAACTATTACTTTTCGGAAACTTAGTATTTTTTTTCGGAAGTTTAGTATTTTTTGGAAATTTAGTTTATCATTTGAAAGTATAGGATATTTTTCGTAGAATTATAATTTGAATAAGCTTCATGTTTGTTTGTTAGATACAACATTTTTTGTCGGTTAATTTTGTATTAACTTTTCGGTAATTCATTTTAACACAGCTTAGTTAGTGGTTCCCTTTCCTGTGAAGAACTTACAAATTCTACAAATTTTATTTTACGCCACGCTCAAATGGATATGTTTCCTAATGAGTATAATTTACTGCAATCAGGAAAGTCTTTACCAAAAAAAAATAGGCTTATTTCTTTGAGTCCCTTTACAGATTCCAATGGTCTCATACGCGTAGGAGGGAGACTTGACAACTCACCCTATGATTATAATGTCAAGCACCCGGTACTATTATGTGGTAAGCACCATATAACTAAAATATTATTTCATAAATATCATCTCGACTACTTACACGCTGGCCCTCAGCTGCTCTTGGCAAATATACGCCAAATGTATTGGCCCCTTGGCGGTAGAAATCTTTCAAAGTTTGTTGTTAAAAAATGCATCAAATGTTTCAAATACAAGTGTCAAACTGTGCAACCTACAATGGGTCAGTTGCCCTCTTCAAGGACACATTTAGAACACCCATTTTTAAATTGTAGTGTGGATTATGCTGGG
This sequence comes from Apamea anceps, assembly GCA_951799955.1. Classification (NCBI taxonomy): domain Eukaryota; kingdom Metazoa; phylum Arthropoda; class Insecta; order Lepidoptera; family Noctuidae; genus Apamea; species Apamea anceps. The sequence continues at coordinate 22,790,126 of OX637501.1, read as the reverse complement.
CCAGTGCTGATAGCTGATCGCAAAGGGCGAGGGTGTAGGCTTATAAAGGCGTACCTGTGTATTTTGGTTTGCCTTGCCGTTAAGGCTGTTCACATCGAGCTTGTTACAGACCTTACGAAAGAAGCCTACATGGCTGCTTTGAACCGGTTCGTGTCTCGTCGTGGCAAACCCGAAAGCATCTTGTCCGACAATGGGACAAACTTTATAGGTACTTGCAATGAGCTGCGTAAGTTTTTACAAGACTCGAATCTCGCGTCTGAAGTTGCTCAACAAGGCATCAAATTTTCTTTTGCGCCTCCATACTCCCCCCATTTCAACGGCATTGCTGAAGCCGCCGTCAAATCTACCAAACATCACCTAAAGAGACTTTTAGGCTTAACGCACTTCACATATGAGGAGATGGCCACGTGCTTGACTCAAATAGAGGCCGTCTTAAATTCCCGTCCCCTTACCCCCCTTTCCACTGATCCTCTAGATTTTTCCGTCCTTACTCCTGGACATTTCATTGGGCGACCACTAATATCTGTTCCGCATCCACAGGTTACTGATGTCAACATTGGGCGACTGGAGCGCTACCAAAGAGTGGAGCACATCAAGCAACATATTTGGAACCGCTTTAACTTAGAATATGTTTCTCTGCTCCAGCAAAAAACCAAATGGACAGCGTCAACAGGTCAACTTTCAGTGGGAGCATTGGTCCTCATCAAAGAGAAAGGCCAACCGCCCCTGGTGTGGCCACTGGGGCGCGTCATCAAGGTCTTCCCTGGCTGCGACGGGACCACACGGGTAGTGGAGCTGAAGACGAAGAGAGGAACGGTGGTGCGGGCTTACAACAATGTCTGCCCACTTCCTCTCACTTGAATCCTTCAACCCGGGGAGGATGTTCGGACGCCTCCGGCAATCTTCGGCTGCTGTCGTGAGGCAGCGGCAGGCGGCGGGAGGCGGCGAGAAGTGCGGCGTGCGGGACGCGGGCGGTCGGACCACTTCACTACCGATCTCGGACGACGGCACGCGCGCGCAGTCTATACGTTTACCAACGCCATTGTTGTACCTTATTTATTACATTTCTTTATTACAGTCCATTGCATTTCACTTCAAGTCCTTAGTTAGGTCCCAAACAGTTAGTATTACAGTCAACAACAGATCGCTGGAAGTTAATTTGTTTTTCGGAAGCTTCGTTCCATTTTTGCAAATATTCGTATTCGTATTCGTAACACCCATGACGAAAAGAAACAAAACAAAGGTACAATAAAAAAACTACGACAGTACCTAAATAATAGGACTATATAGTACCAGTCTGTCTGTAACTGGAACTTAACTGGTGAATTCTGAGTGTACATACTGTTCACAGTATACACCCCTGCCCCAAACCGTTAAACAGGCGTGATGTTATGAAGAATTATCATTTCCGCAACTTTTTCGCGCATTTGTCTTTTCACGCAAATGTCCATTCGCGCAAAAGTCGTTTCACACAAAAGTCCCTTCGCGCAAAAGTCCAGTTGCGGAGCGTCTATCGCGGAAATGTATTTTGCGCAAATGTCCGCTCCTGTGTAGCACGAGTGTCCCGTGTGGTTGGTCCGAATACGTAGGCATGCCAATTTTATTTTAAACTATGTAGATACTACATATAAAAGGTTGTTTTATTTAAACCATGTTGGTCAAACAGGACCGGAAGAGGTAATTTATTGTAAACTAGCTTCTGCCCGCGACTTCGTACGCGGATCCTGTTGCTTATGCCAGCGACAACGAGGTCGTCAAAATCAAAGATCTGAAACGTCTAATGTCGAATTCTAAGAGCCCAGAGACGGGAAAACAGCGTGATGCGCGAGACGATTCGAGACGAGCCGAGCCGACTTTTTACAAAAATGAAAGATCTGGAGATGTTTCATTTTTGTAAAAAGTCGGCATGAATCCAGATTTAGTGACTTGATAAGCTCCAAATGAAGTCATTTGAAAAGCACTGTTGTAAGCTCGAATATTGCTTAAGAAATGGCTGGACTTGGGATGCTCGCCATTCAAAAGAACTCGTAAGACCTCCGGTAGCTCTTACATAGCGTTTAGTCGTAACTTTCCAGACGCACAACACATTCCCTTGGTCTCTCCCTTCCACTTACACGCGTGACAGTGTGCACACACCTCAGACATGTGCCAATGTCTCCGTGTTCGATGTAATTAATAAATGGGTTATAGGAAAACGCGCTCCTTTCTTTATTGTTCCACGGTTGCTCTTTAGGATCATAAACCATAGACTCAGTATCAGATGAGGATGAATTGCGAAGATTGCGACGTATACGGTCTAGATCAATTTGGGCCACACGCTGTTCGACTGACTTGCCCGAATTCGCTCACGTTCTTGCGTGGAATGAACAGACACCTCAACACGCATGTCGTGATTTCTTTGCCGAGCAAGTGCGTTGCGTTGCTCGCGCTGCTCGTCTGTCTCCAAAGACCGAGCTAGAGCATGCTGTGAGCGGTCTGCACTAAGGCGCGTCTCATGCTCTTCAGGATTCTCAAGTGATCGAGATGTGGCAGTGCGAATACGCTGGGAGCTTAAACGCGAGTCATTCTGCGTGTAAGTCTCCGAAGCGCGAGATACTGCGTGGCGCTCGCGATCGCTTGCTTGGCGTGTATCGCGCTCCTGACTGTTCTCGAGCGACCGAGCAGTCTCAGTGCGGAAAAGCTGAAGAGTTAATCTCTGCTCTCTCTGTGTATCCGTTTCGGAAGCGCGAGATAAAGAATGACGCTCTCGGTCACGCGCAAGTCGTATCTCACGCTCCTGACTGCTCTCAAGTGATCGAGCAGTCTCAAAGCGGATATTCTGAAGACTCAACCTCTGTTCCCTCTGTGTAACCGTTTCGGATGCGTGAGACAAAGAATGACGATCCCGGTCGATAGCTAAACGCATTTCTCGTTGTTCCACACTTTCCTGAGATCGAGAAGCAGTAGTGCGGACTCGTGTTCACTGTTTATCACAGTGAACATAATCAAATTAAGGGTTAAAATTCTAGTCGTAATTGGCGCTGTGTGCTAGTTTCTGCGGACAAACTTAGTGCATTACGCTTACGGTTAGAATCTAGCCGTTGTTCACGCTCTGCGTCGTTTTCGAGAGATCGAACTAACCTGCGTATCTTAGAAACCCTTGAGTTTAGAGACAGATTTGATATTTTTCTAAAAGGCATAGCTAAAATTCCTTCCTAATCCGATACTAACGATATTCAAATCAATGAAAAATAATCGAATAAGTACTATAGCGCGACCCCTATTAGAGTCAACTCCCCGCACTTCTAGAGTTCGTCGTGTGCCGGCCAAGTTACGTGACTAGTTACGGTTCGGCGCAACACTACCAATGTCGCCCCGCGCGCCGGCCAGTGAGTCACAAGCGCCCGGTAACTGCGCACGCGCTCGGGGTGTATAGACTCGTGCGCCTCGCGAGCCGTCCGTCCATTCTATATTAATTATTAAGTGTCACCCTGTTTTCTTTTTTATGTACAACATCGTTATACTAATTATACACAGTTTACACGCACAATAGTTGGAGTTTCTTTTGTATAAAGTACCCTGACTATAGTACGTAAGAATTGTTAGTTAGTAGAAAAATAATAATTATTCGCAGGAAAATTAAACACATCAACCAATACAGGCAACAAAGGTAACCCAACGGGGGTTACCTTTGTTGCCTGTATTGGTTGTTTATCACAGTGAACATAATCAAATTAAGGGTTAAAATTCTAGTCGTAATTGGCGCTGTGTGCTAGTTTCTGCGGACAAACTTAGTGCATTACGCTTACGGTTAGAATCTAGCCGTTGTTCACGCTCTGCGTCGTTTTCGAGAGATCGAACTAACCTGCGTATCTTAGAAACCCTTGAGTTTAGAGACAGATTTGATATTTTTCTAAAAGGCATAGCTAAAATTCCTTCCTAATCCGATACTAACGATATTCAAATCAATGAAAAATAATCGAATAAGTACTATAGCGCGACCCCTATTAGAGTCAACTCCCCGCACTTCTAGAGTTCGTCGTGTGCCGGCCAAGTTACGTGACTAGTTACGGTTCGGCGCAACACTACCAATGTCGCCCCGCGCGCCGGCCAGTGAGTCACAAGCGCCCGGTAACTGCGCACGCGCTCGGGGTGTATAGACTCGTGCGCCTCGCGAGCCGTCCGTCCATTCTATATTAATTATTAAGTGTCACCCTGTTTTCTTTTTTATGTACAACATCGTTATACTAATTATACACAGTTTACACGCACAATAGTTGGAGTTTCTTTTGTATAAAGTACCCTGACTATAGTACGTAAGAATTGTTAGTTAGTAGAAAAATAATAATTATTCGCAGGAAAATTAAACACATCAACCAATACAGGCAACAAAGGTAACCCCCGTTTCTATAGGATGAGAGCGGCACATTGGCACCTATAACATTACTTTTTGGGAACGAAACCATAGCGCGATCTAACTCGACGCCAACGCCATACAGTTAGAAAACGGAAACTACCATAATATCATTTACCCAAATTAATTAAATTATGAATAAAACTGAATTGTGGTTAATTTAACAGACAACTACATTATTTTTGCATTAAAAAAATATGGTATCAGCAGCAAGCAACAATACTAAGAATTACATACTTAAATCAATTACCTACAACAAAAATGTGCTTGGTAAGATATAACTTAGAGCCAAAAGTTTGACTTGAATTCATGATAGTGTAGCTTGTTGTACCACCAATCAATCTGTTTAGTATTATTGGTGTGAAACTCTCCATACAATTAGATAGGACATGAAAGTTCTCAGATTTCATATCAGTATCGTTCCCAATGCACATAAAAAATGCAAAAACTAAAAAAAAAGAATTTTACGATTTTTTTAAACATAATAGCAAAATAAAAAATAAAATAAAAAATTAGTATGGGATTTGAACTCGCACCATTTAGTGCGGTATACGGTCGCGTGACCTTACCGCTAAATTCCCCGTTGACATATGCATTCAATTACGAACAAAAACTTTTTAAAATCAATATTGCTTACCTCCTGTAACATACGGCGTGATAATATGTAGCCTAAAGCCTTCCTTGGTTTACAAAGAACATTTTTGCTGAATTTCGATTCAATCTATCCAGTAGTTTTGGCGTGAAGCCGTACCATACACACAGACAAACAGACAAAAATTCTAAAAAGTCACTTTTTGTCATCAGTTACGTTTTTCTAACAAAAGCCACTTATTTTTTCTCGAAAATTCTCAATGTACAGTTTTTCTTTCGTTACTGTTTTATTATATGTATAGATTATAGGTATTTACTTGTGTGCGAAGGTCTTTTGTAAACTTTTTTATGGCAACATGTTTTATGCACGTTGGTTTACCTTATCTGCCAAGGTTTGCATAATAATTTAAAAAAAAAGTTAATTGCTGACTTCATTCCTCTCTACTTCTTTTCCAGATTAGACAAGACCTATTTATTCCCCCGCAATAAGCGAACTGTATCGCACAGACCAAGCTAGGACGACTCAATGCCATGTTTTAATAAACATTGCCCTTTAAAAACGCGCTTTAGAATCTGACGCAGATATTTTAGTTGTCGGGCGCGCATTGTTTCCGCGACAATGATTGATTCGCGCGCGAAAGGGTTCAGTTAATGGTTATTGATGTCGCCGCGTCATTCGCTGTTGTGGTCGGCGCTGTGGGTAATATACTGTGAATGAAAATGTTCGCGTATCATTCTTTGTTTGCGGTAATGTAAATCCGATAAATGTGGTTTAGGTAATTAAATAAAACATTGATCGTTTTTTAATGTCGGCGTTTGCTAGATTTAGGCCCGATTCCACTACAAATAGCAAAATGTCGACGTTTAAAGGTAGGTAAACATATTTTCATCCCACCATCTCGGAAAGAATATTTTTAATCTTCAATATCTGAGTGGAAAAGCCGTTTTTATTCTCTAGAGGATAAAGTAAATTGAATTTAGAACATCGTGTGCACTAAGTTTGTGAATTAAAAAAAAACATTAAACCTATTTACTGCTACCTCTATGGTGCCGAATATATCATACAACTTTTTTTTAATTTGTTAAAAACTCAGACTCGGAACCTTCTTGGTGTTCTTTTTTCAATTTGCTTTGTACGCGGTTCTTTACGCGGCATTTTTTCCATAATGTAGTAATTAATACCTAAACTGAAATAAAAGTGTACCTATCTTGTGATTGTAAACGTTTTTTTTTGCATTTTGTCATTTCCTCGCTGAGGTGGAATGAAAAGTTACGTGTTGCACTCGAGTGCAAAGATTTTTCACCTCGTGCTCTTTTGATTCCCTCGCTAACGCTCAGGATTCTAATTTTGAATCACTCGCTGCGCTCGTGATTCAATTTTAGAATCCTTCGCTTGCTCGGTCATCAAAATTGAACACGCGGTTAAAAAGCAACTTTGCACTCTTGTATAACAAATAACTATTAAAACATCGCTCTGTTTTTGAATGTGAGACAGAATTATGTTTGAAATATATTAAGGGCTAAACGCATTTAGTGATTTGTGATGCAAGCGGGCTTTATTATAGGCGTCGTTAAAGAAAGCGGGGACCCGCTTTTTTTGATAAACTAGTCGCTAGATGTAACTCATGACTGTCATTCGCTAATTTGGCACACAAATGTACAGAGGCGGACTTTATTCTATAGGCATTTTCTACCAGTCAACCTTTGGGTGATGCAGAGGACAAACAGTGGCAGGTGCTATTAGTAGTGTCAGTAGGTAGTATTAGTAGTGGTATGTTAATTGTCACTAACAATTACCGCAATCCTAATATTTGTATGATATAATTACAGCCTCCGCGAAGGCGTGCCCTGACACTTGGCGCAGAGATTAGCGGCTGGCGAGCGACGAGCACACCAATTAATTGCTCCATAAGCCCTTTGATCTGCGCCTAGTAGGTTTTCGATCAATTCATTTTCGCTAAGAGGATTTTGAAGAAACTTCGCTGCATAGACTTTGATACGTTTTATTGTGAGAGTGAAGGTTGGGCAGAACAAATATTGTGTTGGTACAATACGATGTGACAGGAATGTTTGCATTTGTGTAGTGAGATTGAAAAATAATAGGTATTGTGGGGATCCACTTCATTCATAATTTCTCTTAGTTGGAAAAGGTTATACAGGATAATTTTTTATTCAGTGCGTAAATTTTTACAGGGTGTTCTACCCATGAATATGAACAACATTCACTATGGGACCATCTCTGAAATCACGAAAAAAAAATCAGCAGATTCATACATTTTGGTCGAGTAGGTATTGAACTTTTATAAGAAACAGCTGATTTTTTTTTTGTGATTTCAGAGATGGTCCCATAGTGAAAGTTGTTCATATTCATGGGTAGAACACCCTGTGAAAATTTACGCACTGAATAAAAATTTATCCTGTATAAGGCCACAAAACGAGCAACATAAAATATCCGGGGATAATAATGGACGACACACTCTCTTTTAAAAAACACATTGAAAGCCTAGTGAAAAGAGTCCGCAAACTAATATGTTTTTAAAAAATTGCGAACATAAGCAGATTCAAAATTAATCCCACAAGTTTATCTGGCCCTATGTCAATCTATAATTCAATACTGTATCACTTCTTGGGGTGGCGTATCAAAAACTAATTTGCTTCCTCTTGAAAGAGCTCAGAGAGCAATTTTGAAGGTAGCAAACTTCCATCCCTTCTTTTTCCCCACAGATCTGCTTTAGAAATCCTGCAATGTACTAACGGTTCGCCAGCTTTTCATTATGCACTTAGTATTAAAACAGCACACCATGCTTGCCTACAATGCCGACAACACTAACAAGAGACGGAATGATCTGGTATGCATGTCTAATGCAGCCTCAAAACATGTCTTTGTAGAAAGATTTATAACATTCTTAGGTCCATTCCTGTACAATAGATTACATAGAAAACTAAGTATCTATAAACTAAATTACTATAGCTGTAAAAAAATTATACTTAATTATTTACTTACCAACAATTATGCACAGAAACCTACTTATTGTCTGCAAATAAAACTGCTAACACGCTATTTTACTTTTATTTACCCAAGTTTTAATTTAGTTTTTACGATATATGCATTGTTAATTTATTATATTGAGTATGTATGCACTTCTTAGCCTGAAGCACAGGTTCAACCTAGTTCAGGCAAATTAGCAACTGTGCGCTATTTTTAATTGTTAAGGTTAATGTAAAACGTGTTCCGTTTTGTAAAAATAAACGATTTATTATTATTATTATGTCGTTATTTATTTATCTTTCTTATTGTAATACATTTTTAAATATTAGTATAAAAAAAACATTTAAAAATATAAAAAAATAGTAATCCACCGGTGTCGGGAGCAGGGTCCAAGCTACCGGTGGTTAGGGCTCCAGAGACAGAAACCTCCGCACAATGCGAGCCGTATCGAGGAGTACTGCCTTCTGAATCAGGCCCTTGATCCAACCGCCTAACGAGAGCCTCGATAGATGTTGATCGAGGCTTTCGGCCATCAGGCCATTAGCCGATACGACAATCGGCACTATGACAGTCGACCTCACATTCCACATGTCAACAACCTCGTGTGCTAAGTCAAGATATTTGATTTGTTATCTTTCTCAGCGAAAGCTGAGAAAGATAACAAATCAAATATTTCCACATGACGGGAACCTCGTGAAAACGAGGTTCCCGTCATGTGGAATGGTAACATCGACAATCATTGCGCGGCGCACTAATCGATCTATCACTATTATATCAGGTTTTCTGGCGACAACAGTCCTGTCAGTGATAATAGACCGATCCCAGTACAACGTGACATGGTCATTTTCGAGAACTGGGTCGGGCACATACTTGTAATATGGTACCTCAGAGTTGACAAGTTTATATTTCAAAGCAAGTTGCTGGTGAATAATCCTGGCTACTTGGTTATGCCTGTGCAAGTACTCGCTGTTAGCCAAACGAGAACAACCAGAGATAATATGTCTGATGGACTAACCCGGACGGTGGCATGCCTGACATACGTCAACCGTCCCACCCTTCATAATATATCTCCAGTAGTTATTCGTCAAGATAACTTCGTCCATAAGTGTTCAGTTTCTCCGAAGAGGTCACCAAAACGTAGCCAGGAAACGGACGCTAAGAAATCTACACCGGGCTCATGAAGAGCCCGATAGAAGCGCCCGTGAAGCTCGTTGCTTTGCCATACCTTCTTGCGGTCATTGGTAGTCAGTACTACAGGTTTGCGCCAGTTCTCTTTCGCCATGGAGAGCGGGGTGAGCCCCTTCTCCACTGCGACCACATCAAGGTGCATACCCACTTCGCCTTTTAAAAAATATTCCCTGAGACTGCACACCTTGCGGTTGTGAAGGGTCTTCGCATTTAAAAAGCCTCGACCCCCACACTTCCGCGGGATATACAGTCTCATAACCGATGATCGTCAGTAGTGTACGGACCCTTCTATCCAGGGCGTCGAGAGTTCAGTCTGAGTCCATTTGAGTATGCCGAAAGAGTACATCAAAACCGGCATGACCCAACCATTGAAGGCGCGCACCTTATTTCCGCCCGAAAGGAAGACTAACTATTACCCTCTTCAGGCGACAAAAGAAGCGCTCCTTCAACGATTGCTTCATGTCAGCATCGTTGATGCCTAACGCTTCCGACATACCCAAATACTTATAGCTTTCGGATGAGGAGAGGGATCTAAGGTGTATGGAATCTGAAAGTGGAATTCCCTCGGATTCTATAATCTTCCCCCCCTTTACATGCATGACTGCACATTTATCCACACCAAATTCCATCCTGATGGCACTGCTGAAAGTTTCAGTTACCTTCATAGCTCCACCAGATGCAATTTGTTGGGGGCAAAAAGTTTCAAATCATCCATGTAGAGGAGGTGAGATATGACCTGACCACCTCTCTTCAACCGGTAGCCTAGACCTGAATCCTCCAGCAGTGTGCTTGGAGGATACAGGGCTAAGCAGAACCAAAGAGGACTCAAACTGTCGCCCTGAAATATTCCCTGCTTAATCCATACAGGCTCATCATTCCCCTGGATCTGTCGACACCCTGGATAGCGAAGGACCGTCTTCCATTGCCCCATACACGACTTAAGGAAGGTGCGTAGAGTTGCATCTATCTTGTACAACTCCAGCACCCTCATGAGCCATGTATGTGGCACCGAGTCGTAGGCCTTCTTATAATCTATCCAACATGTCGACATATCCTTGTGGGATCGGCGAACCTGTTGGCTAATGGCCATGTCTATGAGGAGTAGCTCCTTAGTACCGCGGGACCCATTCCTACATCCATTTTGAGAGGCAGACATAATCGAGTTACTGTCAATGTGCGTGTTAATTTTCGCTCTCAAAATGGATGTAAGAAGTTTATAAACCGTCGACAAACACGTAATCGGTCTATAATTCTTGGGTTCCGCGGGACTACCTGACTTATGGAGCAGGTGGATAACGCCTGTTGTTAGAAACTGCGGTAGCGACCCAGACTCTAAGGATGACTGGAACTGAAATGGCTAACTAGTTCACACACTTGCCTGGCATCTAGGCAAGTGTGTGAACTAGTTAGCCATTTCAACCAAAAGTTGTGCAGTCCGTCCGTTCCCGGTGGTTTCCAATTCGGTAACGGACGGGCCGCTCTAGCAACGTCTGATGGCGTAATTAGGACTGCTTCCATTTCTGGTATAGTCCCACACCCTCGCTCGACATCCTGCATCCAGCCAGCCTCCGTGTGACAGACGGGCACCGACCAGATGGTGCGCCAGAATGCACTGGTGGCGGCATCATCCGGGCGGCACACATCTGTCGCATTTTGTTCAGTTCGCTCCCACGCTCTATACACCCACCTTTCATCGCTCTGGAACATGCGATTCTGCGAATATCGATCAACCCGCCGCTTATACCGCCGAATACGGCTCGCCCATGCACAATCTTTCTGCTTTAGGAAGTCGATGCGCTCTGTGACATGAGACATGTATTCTCGAGGACTGATTCCAGTCCCCGAGAATGCCTGCCTTACAAAGCGCATCACTCGTGGTCGTGTATTGCCCTCCCTGAAGCAGTATAGTTTGCCGATGAGTACCCTGGCCCCATCGATACGACGCTCGATCCTGCGCTGCCAGGCTGGTACGGCTGGTTTTGATCGAGTAGCTGTGTCAAAACTAGGAAATTTGACGTTAGCTAAACGACATGCCGCCACAGCCGCGCAATACAGGATCGAGTGTGTATCAACGAGATCCTCGCTGCTCTCGAAGAAATTCTTGAGCTGTGAGTCCAAGGCACACACCAGCGCCCTATTTTTTTTTGTGCATAGGTAACCGTGGTAATCGGGGTCTAAATTCGGTTGGAGTGGATCTATATTCGCGAAACGCGTCCTCCAGTGCGCTCCTCAGTCGGACGTTGCACTGGCACGTTATTATTATTATTATTATATGTCAGATAGGAAAAGTCTCTCTGAAAACTGTTTTATGGTTATCTCATAATACAGAGACTCATTGCTAATATTGCAAAAAATAAACCTATGAAATAGCAGGTCGTCACCACCTATACAGCGAGTTTCTTAACTCAACAAAAATTTAAAATCCCGACAAAATACTTGAATACATCACAGGTCGGCTAATTAACGACCCCCAGGACCCGCAAAGTGTCTGTTAAAGCCTGTTAATGGCATTTTAATGATTCACGTTGGATTCGGGCAATTAAACTCATTGCCCAGTAATGCCCAGCAATAGGCGGGCAACGTCTTTAGACCATCGCGGCATCGTACTGCTTGGAACCCCTGTGATTGAGCATTATTTTCTTCCCGGAAGTTCTAAATAAGAGTAAAGTATTTGTTGAATCTCACTGCTTATTGTGGTTTTACTCAAAACAGAAAGATTTTTCTGTCTTACAAGATAATAGGTACTTAGGTTTTCGGTTTCAAATTGATTTAAATTTCTTTTAGCAGTACCTATATTGGAAAATGTAATGTATACAGTATTCCGTAAAATAGATACTTAGGTACCTACTTATTTCGTAATCCATCAACAAACAATTAAGCAAGAAATAAATAAACTAACAAAATTACCGTGGAGACCTTGTCTCCAATATTAATTAAAAACAGAATATTTACAAACCGAGAATCACTTAGCAAACTCAATTTCCCGGCTCTGTTTGTTCGTACGGCAATTTAACTAATATGACTAGCAAACGAAACTCATCCAATTTGAAACTTGACGTATCGAAGCGTTTGACTTGTTGTATTTGACTTAAAACAAGTCCAGGGGTTCGCGTATCAATATATTTGTGGGGTCTCTAGAACTAAGCAAACAACCCGATTTCGGGGAAGCCCTTTATAGTAGGAACGTAAATTAAACTCAGCAATTACATACATTACATTACATTGACCGACGCGGTGAACATTTGGAAAGTGGCTTGCCCAGACACGGTTCAGCCCGAGAACCCGTCTTCCCAGAGATAGTGGGATGAGCCGCTCTGCAGGTTGGTACGGAATAAACTTATTAATACGTCCACCCACCACCAATACTACTGAGCGTGGCCGCCTGCTGGCTGTGGGTATCTGGGAGTCGGGCCTCTGGCTTCAGGCGCTACCGTCATCCAATATAAGCACTATGCTGGGTGACACCACATTCCGGCTCGCTACATGTGTGCGTCTGGGCGCTCCTTGCGGAGCTACACATCGCTGTCAATACGATGAAGCAGTCGACTGCCTCGGACACCCTGGTCGATCCTGCAGCAAGAGCGCTGGACGGATGGCAAGGCACGCCAGCTAACGACATCATCCGTCGGGCTCTTGTCTCCGCTGGGGTGCCAGCTGTTTTAGAACCCAATGGCTTGGGACGCGACGGTGGAAAGAGGCCCGATGGAAAGACCTGGCCTTGGAAGTTAGGTAGGCCTTTGGTGTGGGATGCAACCTGTGTCGACACCCTCGCGCCATCCTATCTTCCTAGCACGGTGGGCTGTGCTGGGGCGGCTGCTGCAGGAGCAGAAAACCTCAAACGGCGCAAATATAACAACCTTATTGGGAGCTATATTTTTGAGCCGTTTGGGGTTGAAACACTAGGGTCTTGGGTCCAAGTGCTCATTAAATTTTTCGGAACAGTGTCAAACGGTTGGTTGACTCTTCACGTGACCAGAAGACTGGCCTATTTTTAACCCAAAGAATCAGCATTGCCATCCAACGTGGTAATGCTGCCAGCCTTTTAGGCACTTATCCCATTGACAGTGATGCTGACGAATTTTTTGATGCCCAATGAGCTCCTGCCTTTTTCTATATCTTTTCGTATTATATACTTGTATATAATTGTACCTATATAGTATATATTAGTGTTAGCTTGTAAAAATAGTAATTAATCTGCGTATTTTAAATAAATTACATAGTATGTTTGATTGACCAAATATTGATGCATCGATAATGGTTAGAGAAGAAGCTTATCGATAAGCATCGAGATTTTAATATCTCATTATAATGTAGGTGATCATCCCGAGAAGCAAATTTTACCTACATAGATGATTTTTAATGGAATATTGTCTGTAGGTACTCCAAACTGAATAGGTAATAATAAAGAAATCCACATAAGATTATGTATAGGTATAATTCGTACGTTCAAGAAGCTAATTTAAAAGTTTTCATTTCAGTGTCGCTGTTTAGGTTATGATTTGATCTAAGTAGGTGAACTCATACACAAACAGCCAGACCCGGAACAACTACATGTAGGCAATACAAATATTTGTTCCTTGCGGGAATTGAACCCGCGACACGCAAGGGCAGCAGTCGATCGCTCAACCACTGCGCCAACCGTGCCGTCAAAACTCGTTGATCGTTGTGTTATTAAAGTAGATACTTAGGACCCAAAAATTACGACTGGTGACATAAATTTAAACTTGGAAAAAGGAGACTAGGTAGATACCAGCTTACCTGCTGTGCGTCCCGCTGCCCAAAATGGCCGATGTAGTTGGGGAATACAGTGAAGTTGTAAGGTATCCTGTGCTGCTGACAAAAGCTGACGATGACGGGCAGACACACTCCTGGTGCTGGGTTCCTGGCTCCGGGCGGATCTGTGGGCGCCGGCCACGTCACCACTGTCGACCGGTTCACTACTTGGGACACGTACTGCGGACAAGGAGGTAGGGTTACTATTGTTTGTGAGATTGAGTATTTCAGTTACAAAACTAACCATGTAATCATCCATAAATCTTTATATACAGGATAATTTTTTATTCAGTGCGTAAATTTTCACAGGGTGTTCTACCCATGAATATGAACAACTTTCACTATGGGACCATCTCTGAAATCACAAAAAAAAAATCAGCTGTTTCTTATAAAAGTTCAATACCTACTCGACCAAAATGTATGAATCTGCTGATTTTTTTTTCGTGATTTCAGAGATGGTCCCATAGTGAATGTTGTTCATATTCATGGGTAGAACACCCTGTAAAAATTTACGCACTGAATAAAAAATTATCCTGTATATATAATTCTTTGTACGTGTGTCTGTCAATGAACTCCTATACGGCTGGACCGATTCTGATGTAAGTTTTGTGTGTTAAGGTGGGTCCCTGGATGGTTTAGATTCACAATTGGACACAGTGGGTGGCGCTTCGCTCTAATTCTGGGAAACAGGACAACACCTGTCCGGTTAGCTTGTACCTTATAAAATTAAATGCTGTTCGTTGGTAAGCAAATCTTTTTAGAACGGCTGCACGGACTTGGCGAATGTTTGTTTTAAATGTTCGTAACAGTCCGAATCATGTTCTTACTGAAAGTGTCTTACGAAAGTCTTTTGAGTCCGCTAGTTATAAAATAAAGGTTAAAAGAGGTCGGTAGAGAGAACCTATCTGAAGAGAGTGTTGGAAAGGCATGCTATGTTATTATTTAATAAACGTAACAAGTACTTCAGTGCTTTAATTTTTCGCAAAACAGTTTTAAAACTATCACTAGGTACTTACCTACCGGTCCTTTACAAAATTTTTGGAGCCCAAAAAACAATATGTATCCACAAGAACGCGTCATTCACAATGTGCCCATTGTTGTAACTCTCACAAAACAGACAAAGACGGCCAGGTAAGACGAAATTGTTGCCCAAAGCCTGAGCACCGACTTTGAGCAACGAGCACAATAATTGTTTTGTTAGCAAAGCTTTGCCTCTCTAACGTTTTTGTGGGCGGAATGGCTTTCAGCTGTATGCAAGAGGTTCAGTAATTGAGTTGCTTCTTTTTGTTGATTTTACACAGTGAAAAATTGTGCTCTTTTTCTGAAGGGCGTGAAAAATATTCCAACGTCATTTGTTTGAGCAAATTGAAGCCAGTGTAAATAAAAGCAAATTTTGTTATGTCACAGTGTTCCTAATTTCCGAAAATTCACGTATTGTGCCGCTACGCAAAGTTAAGGATTATTGTCGGGTACAGATTAGTGAAGCGTAACATAAAATGTAACACAACAAATAGGCGAGTTTGTTTCAATACAACGTGTTACATTTCATGTTACGTATAACCAATCTAGTCCCTACCTATATGAAAATACCTGTTTATTCAATCATAGTAGTAGAGTTTTAAATAAATAAATAATAATAGTTATTGTAGGTACGACGTTTTCAGGAAGCCAGTTACAATACCCTTTATAACTTTTTTATATGCAGCATTGTGTACCTATTTGTTTATAATAATCGAATCTGCTTAGTTTCTATAACATAGGTAGGTAATACACTCGAGAGCAATGAATCCGGGTCACTTAAAGAATGTTAAAAATCTCGGAAACTAAAAATGATAGGTTAATGCAATAAATTGTATTTAATAGACAATGTAATACTCCTTAAATGAAAGTAAAAAAAATATGAGTCACCATACATTTTATTAACACAAAATTACATAAAGAAAAAAACTGCTGATCTCTCCTTAAAACAAAAATAGGAAACATGAAATTTTTGAACTTTATTACGATTTTCTTGAATTTTAATACTTCGTATTGCCTCCTCGTGCTTCCATTACTGCGTTTACGCGGTTTGGCATGCTGTACACCAAGTTCCTTATACGATTTTGGGGAATATTCTCCCATTCCTCTGTGAGAGCAATTTTGAGCTCACGAAGCGTGATTGGGGGAGGGTTTCGTTGTTTTACGCATCTGCCTAGCTCGTCCCAAGCATGCTCGATCGGGTTGATATCCGGGCTGCGCGCTGGCCACTCCATACGAGTAATGTTCATCTCTTGAAGGTAGTCATTCACAATCCTACCTGTATGAGGTCGGGCATTGTCATGCATAAATATAGCATCCTCACCTAAATTGACCATAAATGGACCAACGTGACCATTGAGGATTTCTTCCACATATCTTACGCTAGTTAAACAGCCGTTTTCTATGATCACCAGCTCTGTGCGACTTTCAGAAGAAATTCCGGCCCACACAAGTACAGACCCACCACCGTAGGCTACTTTTTCTTCGATGCATGCTTGCTTGAATCTTTCCCCTGGTCTTCGATACACTCTGTGTCTTCCATCGTGCTTGTAGAGCATACATTTTGATTCGTCGGAGAACATAACTTTTGACCAATCTTCAATACTCCAATTTACGTGGCTCTGGGCATATCTTAGTCTTGAAATACGATGCCCACGCTCCAGTTTAGGGCCGTTTGCAGGTCTAAAGGGTTTTAAGTTAGATTCAGCAAGCCGACGTCTTACTGTCCATGCACTTGGGTTACTTCCTCCGAGGCGTCGAAACTGATTTGTGAGTTCAGTTCCTGTGAGAAAGCGATTTCGAAGCATGGTGTTCACCAAGTATCGGTCTTCTCGTGCTGTGGTACACCTGGTTCTGCCCGTTCCTGGTCTGCGTAGGTTAGAACCAGTTTCTTCGTAACGTCGGAGAACTCTTTGTACTGTTGACAGCGACACACCGACAGTCCTGGCTGTATCGCGTTGACTCCGGCCGGTTTCCAGCATTGTAAGTATTCTGGTGCATTCTTCAGGCGTAAGCGACATAATTTCAGCTTGAATAATGAATATAGAGCACTATCAACATGGTTTATGTACCCACATAAATGACAGATTACAAACAAAAGCAAAATCAAATGCTGTAATTTCGTAGTTCCATCTTCGAAAGTGGCCCTTTTTCAAATTTGATTTTTTTATGATATAACTTTACAATAACTAAGAAGTTTTAATACCTTCATTTAAGGAGTATTACATTGTCTATTAAATACAATTTATTGCATTAACCTAGCATTTTTAGTTTCCGAGATTTTTAGGATTCTTCAAGTGACCCGGATTCATTGCTCTCGAGTGTAGTTATTTTATGCAATGAAAACTCTGCATCAATTTACTTCTTCCTCAAGCATAACAGTTTCGCTACATTAAAGTGTGAGTCCAACCCACACTAGGCCCACGTGCTGGATTACGGCCCGTCTCTCTCGCAGAGAGGAGTCCTGTGTCCCAGCAGTGGGAACGTTATGGGTGAACCCATTATTAAGTATAATGTGTGACTACCGAGATGATGACTAATCAAGAAGTAGGTATGGAAGAAAAAGACATGTTGCGCAGACGTCAAATAAATTGGGAAAAGGGCAAGAGAATGATGATGATGATTATTATAACGTGCGCACCTGTACTGCTGGGTTAGCTGATTATTATTATAACGTGCACACCTGTACTGCTGGGTTAGCTGATTATTATTATAACGTGCACACCTGTACTGCTGGGTTAGCTGATTATTATTATAACGTGCGCACCTGTACTGCTGGGTTAGCTGATTATTATTATAACGTGCACACCTGTACTGCTGGGTTAGCTGATTATTATTATAACGTGCGCACCTGTACTGCTGGGTTAGCTGATTATTATTATAACGTGCGCACCTGTACTGCTGGGTTAGCTCTGAAGTACGCGAACAGCGCTCCTGTGATGGCGAGCAGCGCCACTGCGTTGAGTGCGAGCTGCATCAGTCTGAACTTGTGGGGGTTGGCATCTGTACTGGCGCCGCGCATGTCACGGAGCATCTGGTGGGAATTAGCAAACATTTTAGGGTCGAATTATATTAAATCATTGTATTCAATATGCATTTAAGGAGTAAAAATGTAAAAAACTACACATTTCTGAGTAGAATAAAACAGAGCAGTCCCATTAGATTAAGATTGATAATCGATAGATTTCTGTTTTTGCGTCTAATTGTTATTTGGTTTTTGCAAAGGTTTAGTTTCATTTCATCTTTAAGTTACTAAAAATAGTATTTTAAGTGCAAGAATGTCACTAACACAAAAGGGATGTCTTTGATGTCCGAAATACAATTATTTTTTCCATGTCCATTTCATTTCTAACTCAAGATTTACTGCACGGTCCTATGACAAAGAGCAAGTAAATAACGCCAGAGACCTTACTCTACCAAATAAAAGATTTGATATATAATTATTTAATAGCTCAGAATTTTTTAAAGTAACATAATGCAAATGTTCCAACAGTTTATCCATGGACTTGATACGAAAACTATCGATTCCAATTACAATATCCCTAATGTTACTTTGCATTCAGTTTCCTGCAGGCTCAGAGTGAACTGGTTTGATAGGAACTCAATTAATTCAGCTCCACGGTCCTGATAGACGGTCGACTGTGTGTTTATTCATCAAAATAAATTATATAAAAGTTTTACACTTTTTACAATATAGATATCCTCTTCTGTTTGATGCAGAGAAATGTTTTATTTTTTCCAACAGTGCAGAAAAGCCATTTAAAACTTTCACCTCACATTGTGAAAATACACATCAAGACATTTTCGTTATTTTTCCATAACTCCTAATATCACTGCTGTGCTGAGCTGTGCTTGCAGCTTCGCTCACGCCAATGTATCTATATTTTTTTTGGCTTTATAATTTAATGGGAATATGAAGTCATAGTTGGTTCCTACGTAGCCTACTGGTACCTATACCTTCTTATTCTTAAAAAAATATCCACTGGTAGTTGTGCTCGTTAATATAAACTTGTCAACACATCTTAAGTTTCAATACGTACGTACCTACCTATAGGTACTGATATGAACAAAATAAAATATTATTATTACAATCTTCCTCAAATTGACACCATTATTCTATTCCCGGAAGGCGTACATGAGTGCAAATACTGCGAGCTAAGCCGGCTGGCTCGTAGAACTAGTGGCGTTTATAATTACTTAAACTATAAACAAAAGGCCTCGGAAGCTCCTTTTGTGGTCTATCAGCCCGTAGTAGGACCTAAGCTGATCGATGTGTTGCATAATTATCGCTTGCTGGGATGCCGCCTTAGTGAGCACCTATGCAGAAAAGTTTAGTGTTAAAATTTGAGTGGATTTGCACTTTCAAAACTTTAGGTTCCTCATGACCGTGAAGTATAGTAATGTGAGTAAAATAAGCACTCAGCGAACGCTTATCTATTACCTACTTCAACTGCCCAGAAAACTACACAGTGAAAACAAATAGATACCTACTCCAACGACCTAGATAAAATAGAGACAAATTGTTAAAGTTATCTGAAGAATAAAACTAGATTGGCTTTGAACCTTGCGACATTCTGGAAATAGTCGGGTTGTTTTAAGTTTGTCTGGATAATCTAAATAGGTTAGGTTATCCATACAAACTTAAAACAACCAGACTATTTCCTCATGAAACTCTAACAGCTTTCATTCATAGCTGTTAGCCATTTTACCAAAAAGGGTTTATCTTGAGCTGCAGTAGCGACATGAATGGACCCCAGGGCTCCGGCGGCAACGCGTACTCGCGATTGTTTCATATTCAATACGAATCCCTGGCTTTGTGGACTCCACTGAGATATTATTGTTACGTAATCTCTATTCAGGATGCCCACATTTGAGATAACTCCATGATTCCAGATTTGATACGAAATCAAGGTATATTCGTAATCAAGGTATGTAGTTTAACTTTGAACAATGGGAGTTTCATTAGAATGTTGCACAAACTTTATATGGGATAAGCTATTATAAAAACTAGCTTATAGCTTGTATTTTGTGCTATGTCACCTGCCGGCTTCTACTGAGTTTCGGAAGTATGCCATTTAGATATACAAAGTTCCTATCGTTAAATGGCACTGTATACTATGCATTAGTATTATGATTACTTACTATTTCAGTATTAGTTCATTAATATTCAGATACGTGTAAATCTCTGGCACACCAGGAGCAAACACCTATTAAATACGCTTTAGGCACCCACCTCAATAAACGTCCAAGATGGAATATTAGCATGACAACCACGTTCGAAGCTGACCTGCCTCCGTCAGGTCATGCAATATGCATCTAATCAAGCGATAGATATCAAGGAAGCCGATATTATGAAAGCCGCCTGTTTTGATGAGAATAATCGAATGGAACTGTATCGACATGTTAATCTGACGGTTTAGACTGTTTGAAGTGACCTCAGCAGAGTTTATCTAAAAATATGTATTTCTTCTATACTTAGTCCTATATCTTTATTTTACTATACCTATACAAATTGATAAAGGCTGATTAAGTGTGTATATTTCCAACAACAGCGACGGAGGCCTCCTCTCTCCGGGAGAGAGTGGAGCATAATCTACCACTGGGCCGAATTTTATTTTGGCACAAAAATACCTACGATCTGTCTAAACAAGATACAGAGATAAGACTATAAGAAACGATGAACCAACAAAACAAAACTCTTTCGCAATACAATACCGATTACTCCCCCGAGTTATACGCAGGACGGGTCGCAATCTTGACTCATGTAAACAGTAATATGTGGCCCGGGTTGTACACTCCTTCCTACTATATGTACGGGCGGACGTACACCCCTCCACACAGATACGTATGTGGCGAACGCGAACGCTGATGAGGAACTTTGAGATTGTGTGTGGAAAACTCAGGAGGACGGACTTTAAGATTTTATTAAAGAGGCTTCAATAAGGTTTTGCTTGTAGAGAGGATATTAGCGAGATTTCATTAGGAGTTCGTCTTTACAGTGAATGGAAGACTTGTGTGCTGACGTGAAAGGTTTAGTTTCATTAGGTACCATTATGATGAATAGCTGCACCTACTAAGACTTTTCACAATCAATTTGCTCCTCATTATGAATCCACTATTACTACAAATATTTTTCCGAGTCAAATAGGTGGTAACATTTTTGTTATCCAAATTCAAGCACTCGGGCAATTTTTCTCATTTAAATGCTGCATATCCCCCACTCGTTTGAATCAAAAGAAATAGTTATCCTGTCAAATAAGCTCAGTGTCTGGTTTTTAAACACGAAGTATTTGTTTTACTTCAAGAAATAGCATTTTCATCATTTAAACGCTTTGGTATAAAGTAGCAATGTAAAGAACCTTGGTTAAACTTAGATACTAGAGTATCTCAGTATCTAAGCACCGTCTCTCCAAATTGTTAATATTTCAATAGTGAATTTTCATCTAGACAAGCGGTTGATTTTCTAGCAAACAATCGCTCTACGTCAAGTGACTCGAGTGGTTCGAGCGTCTCGGTATCGCAATCACTCGTCTCAATTTATTTGGTAAAATCCGATAAGAATTGTAAAGCTTCCAATGATTGGAAATCGATTTTAATGTTTTGTTATCTAGTTCTTTCGTCTAGTAGTTATGTATTCGAAAATACATTATCATTGAATGTTTAACAAAATGCTGAACACAGAGAAAACTACATGATCTTACTTGAAATTGGACCAGTAAAACTCCAGGATATAATGATACATATTTATATCCATATAATTAGATCTCCTGGATATAATTTCATTTATTTTTCATTCAAGAATAAAAGCTATATAAAAATTCATAGCAAAACTGAATAATAAATCCTTACAACATAATAGGGATTCTACATTAATGACACAAATATATAGCTGCACCAATTTCATTTCCACACACAATCCGGTGCAACCCTAATCTTGACAAAACTTTTCGATACGATTCCCGTGTAATCGAGACGCGACTCAGCGAAGTGCAGTCCGCTCTCGATTGTAACATATAAGAAACAAGTGAGAAGCGCTAGCGGTGCGAACACAATGTCTGGAGGAATTTCCAATTTACCACGACATGAAAGTAAAGTAAAGCGTAGAAGTAAAAGTTTGAATTCTGATAGATAGGTGGAATATCTGGATTTTGCTCACCGCACAGAAACGATAAGTAATATTTATTCTCTGGTAAAAACCTCCTCCAGATTTATTTATAAAATATTTACTTTTAGGAGGAAGTGCCAGGGTAGCCCACGGAACGTAACGTATTCAGGCTGTATGTTGAACTAAATATGATTCGCGACCGTAACAAGTATGTATTGACGGAATTATTTCATGAAATATCAATCAATAGGGTTATATGAATTTAAAGGGCGGTATTACTCGTGGATTTTTGATTGAACGGAGTATCGATTATATTATTATGTCACCATTTTAAATAAAGCGTTTTGAACGTATAAATCGTATAGCAATACATTATGTTCCTTATCCTAATGGATTAAATTAGCATAATCGTAATTTAGCATGAAATAAAGAGACTTTTTTTTATTAAATTTTTACTTTTTTATTAGAGTAGCACTTTGATTAGCTTCAAACGACCACTTGTATGCATTTTGTTAATCTGATTCTTAATCTTATAAAGATTCGGCTTAGTGACATTATAGTTTTAAAAGTGTCACACAATATTCGTTCAAATACTTTATTGTTGCTTACCCCCCAATCAGCAAAAGTTAGTTGTATAAAAGACCATAATAGAACGTTTTGTAAAAACTAATCGGTGGTCAAATAAAAGGCCAAAGACGGTGCGCCTACAAAGAAAGTGGCGCAATTATATCTCCATTCAGTTTTAAAGTACATCTGTAGCGGTATCAGGCATGACAATTTTGGCCTAATACAGTTGATGTAACAGTAACGCAATCTCTATTTGATGACATACAAGCTACCGCTACGCTACTAAAGTACCTTTTTTGTTATTCATTCATTTTACATTCGGTCACGCTGCTGCAGTGTCTCGGTGT
This sequence comes from Apamea anceps, assembly GCA_951799955.1. Classification (NCBI taxonomy): domain Eukaryota; kingdom Metazoa; phylum Arthropoda; class Insecta; order Lepidoptera; family Noctuidae; genus Apamea; species Apamea anceps. The sequence goes on along the minus strand of OX637501.1, from coordinate 22,767,156 downwards.
TTTAGAAGAGAAAAAGATAATAAAAAGAGAATACGAGGATATATCGTTGAGTTAGATATTATTTTGTAACTAGCTTCTGCCCGCGGCTTCGCCCGCGTGGATGTCGGAAATTATCCCACGGGAACGTGCCAACAGGATAAAATGTACCCATGTGCTTCCCCAGAATGCCATCCATCTCGCGGGCCCTTTGTGGCTAATTACAATAGAAAACCAATTGTGTCTCATTAGTGGTGATTAAGAGGGTACCTATATGATACCTTTACCTAAGTACCAACCTAATTTTAAAAAAAAACTCAATAACAGAAAATTAAATACCTACCTACCTAAATAAACCTATTTCTGATGATAACTAATCTAAACTCAATAAATAAGAAAAATCCCTAAAAACTAATATCTATACGAATGACTAATCCTACCTAACAGTATTATAAAATAACCTACGGTCACTACGTACACTATCAAATATACTACCTATACTTTAAAATTAAAATCTATACCTACCTACGACTTATATAAAAATAAACCTAAATAACTCTAAAAACTAAAAGGAATAAAAATGAACTCCATTGCGGGTGACTTAACCTACGACAAACTTATTATTTGCGGTTGGTGCAGTAATCGAGTCTAGGGATCGAACCGCAAAATTAAGTTTGTTTTTTATTGTATATACTTTTCCGGGATAAAAAGTACCCAGTGTGGTGCCCAGGATATTAAAGAATAATTATACCAAGTTTCAACGTAATCGAACCGGTAGTTTTTGCGTGATGCCTGAACAAACAGACAGACAGACAGACAGACAGACAGACAGACCGACAGACAGACAGACAAAAATTTTTTTAATCACATTTTTGGGTTCGGTGTCGGTCTAGTAACACCCCCTGCCATTTATTTTTTTGATATTTTCAATGTACAGAATTTTCACTTCTACAGATTTATTATAAGTATAGATTAAATGATTCGTCTCTTACGGGGAAAATGACGTGCGACTATAATTTTACTGTTAAACTATATAGGTACGGGTTTACGACAATATTTGAATGCCCCCCTCGAATTATTGAGCTTTTACTAAAACAATTACGAATTTTAAGTAATAAAATACTTCCAGTTTCCTGAACTCTATTATAGCACTCGTTATGACAGATTACAACCACCATTACCTACACGGAATTAAGGTTCTTTTTGAGCTTCTCCTGTGCGACGTTGTTTCCTCATATTTTCTTTTCACTACTCGTCCATAAGTCCCACTACGTTTGAATCTCTTCCAAGCTTCTAAATCCATGTTTCGTAATTTATACAAAATATTAGTTGTCGCAATAATTAAGCTGAATCAAAAGGTCAAAATTGTTGTAAAAGAGCGATAGAAATGCCTTTACAAAACCGAATTATCATTTAAAAGCATTACCAGCCTACCTTTATATACAGTACCTAATTATGTTTTAAAAGAGACAGGATTTCCATTATAACAGTTATAAAAAACAATCCTGTTCTAAAAAAGTGTATTTGTGATAAGTTTATCACTACGACTATAACGAGCATTAAAAAACCTTTATATGACAATTAAGCTACATAAATGTAATTTGAAACTCAGCTATATCACCAAATCACTCTGTTGTATACTTATTGTGGCAACTATAGCACTATGTACTGTAACGACGATCTAAAAACCCACAATATCACAATATCGCCTTATTCTTGAGTTTTCATATCTACTATAACGAAAGACCTATTATAGTTCGTTCATAACCTTTATTGCGTAAATCAGGCGCATTAGGGTGACAGTAAACACTGTTATAAAGTTCTATCGTTGTATACTAGTCACATTGGAGGTTGCTATAACGCCTGACTATAACAGAAATACAAAGTCGCGAAGTAAACCTTTACGTTTACATCAATTCCTAATAGGTCGTTTTCGCTGTATAAACTTATAGAGCCAAAATGTATTGTCAAACGCTTTTACACAACAATCAATCACCACCAAAACCTTTAAACATCGTTTACCCAGCTTTTTTGAGGTATAAGGTTTGGTTATAGGGCAAAATTGCTGGTTGCTATGCCACGGACCATAACTTGCACCCAAAGCTTTTACCGTAGACATAGCAAACGCTTAATGCGGCGCAATATTTTAATTACGACGCAGCGCTTGCGAGCGACACTTAATTTTACAGTGGCCATATGTGTCATACACTTGTGCGGGAAAATACTGTTACTACTTACTTTTACGGCATTTTGTTGAACGCGCGGATTTTTGCAGCATTTGCAGCTATAAAATGTTTCTGCAAACGTTTCTGTTACCGTTTTCGGATCGTGGAGCGCGGAATGTGAAGTAGAAAATACAAACTGACTGATGGTATTAATTTTCTGTGTACCGACTCTGCCGCAGTATTTAATGTTTAAATTGTTACTGTGGTAGGTATAATTCTTAAAGTCGAATTGAATACCCAAAAACAATTTACACAGCGGCGGCGTTCTTTTGAGATAGGATCGTGGAAACGGCGCGACAGGATGATAAACTTGTCTGGCGGATATTGTTATAAGTAATTCACTTAAACTCACCCGATGATGCAAAGACATGTTGCTTCCGTTCTGAAACCTGACGATGGTCTGTAACGACGCCGGTGTGGACATACTCTTGGTAATAGAGCCATTGCCTGAGTCTCTGTCCTGCTGCTCCTTCAGTAGTAAACCCCGAGCTATCTTAGCGTTGAGGCTTTTATTCACATGTTGGTGGGGAAGCAAGGGAGCTTCCATCGTCTTCGTCGTATAAGACGGTGAGGATGTCTGACTGAACGAGTCCGAAGACACGTTCGAGTCCTGTCGGACGCTTATATTTGACCCTGAACTCGGTGACCGTTTCATCGGCTGGACAGTATTCTGAGGAGGCAAGGGGGCAGGGAAAGGTGTAGAGTCAGGGATTCTTGCGGGAAGGTGCGCTCTTCTGGCGGACAAAGACTGTGTGTGCGCAGGATTTTTGTTACAGTCTAGTCGTGGTTGTGGTTGTACTGGGGCGACTGTTCTTCTGTTTCCGTTGGGGTCTGTCTGTGGTGCTGTCGTGGTAGGTGGTCTGGGTGGTGTCGGAGGAGGCACGCGGCGCGGGGGCTGCGGGGAGGCGCGGCGCGGCGGCGCGGGCGGCGGCACGGGCAGGGGCGTGGGCGCGACCGTCGCCGTGGTGCGCTGGGGCACGGGCGGCGGCTGCGGCACCACTGGCTGGATCTGTTGCGGCGGTGGCTGGAGCTGTCATCACAAATGTACAAAAAATATCAGAATTTTAACGTCCTTCAAAGAGTTTTCTATCTACAAAATAATGTTACCATATTTTACCTTCATGATGGGCCTCGGTGGTGCGATCCTCGAAGGTGGACAGTAGGGCAGCGCGTCAGAGGGGCAGTACACGAAGCCGGTTGGTCTCTGTGGCTGCGCCGGTGCACACGCCGCTGTGCTGTGTCGCCGAGGGGTACCGACGCTCGGTCGGAGCAGTTCTAGAAGTTTCTCTCCTGGAGTCGCTGCGAGGCTGCCGGCGCGACCGCAACTGGAGATAATTTGGACGTGTAACAACAGAAAACCATTCAAACTAGAACCCGTTGGATCAGGGGGACTCTGGGACCCTTTAAAACAGTTCCAGTGGAAATCAAAAAAACAAGGTAGAATTCAATTTATTTCTAAGTACCTCAGTGGAAAAATGTTAGATGTTTAGAACCTAATTCAAAGAAAAAATAGCCAGAATAGTTTTACAAGAAAAGTCTTTAGTTTGTTCTTTTTTTTTGTTCCAGTCCATGCCATATTAAACTAATTTTTTTCCGCTACAAACTTTACAAATCTGCTATAGCAATAAAAAAAAATAGACACCTTCACTAAAACCGTACACAGGAATACCATTGCCGAATCTATCGACAGTCGCCATCGGACGACGAGTGCAGTACGGCTGCTGAATAGAATTCATCGTCCAATTGTCACGTCTGACGATCGCCGCTGATTCCGAACGTATTGATTCAGCGGGACCAGTTAACGAATGTATGTACAGCGGGCCGAATGCACAATATATAGGTAGGTATCGATATGTCTTCATGTATCTCGGTAAGTGTCTACTGAATATGGGCTCTTAATAAACGGTTTTGACCGTGGGAAAATATGAACAATCTGCAATTACTTTCTCAACAGGATTGACAAAAGATTTACGGCAACGTTCTCGCTGATAGAATGTCAGCTTTGTCAAGGCAAAATGCAAATGTACCTGAAACATTTACAAGTTAACTTTCCCGTTTGAAGTATTTTGCTATTTTCGCGAGCGATTCTATTTCTTTTGGGCTAACTAAAGATGTCCACCGCATTCCAAACTACACCACCTTTCGTTGCAGCCTGTCGTTAAATGGCGTCGTCTTCAATCCTGCTCGTACTAAGTTAACAAAGAGTAAACTTGTTCAAACACGGAAGCGAGTGGTTCCCGACACGCGTCCCGGCGATTACACGTCCGGCTCTGAATGGTATGTAGAGCAGAGCAATTCCATAGGATAGTCGTCAGCCCAGGTCTGCGCATGAATTATATGTGTATTTATTATTGAGCTCTGTGATACTGTAGCAGTTAAAGGTTTTGAACGGGTTAGGAAATGGTTTAAGCGTAGTTTTGAAAGAAGTGATAAAACAATAATCACGTGAATAGGCAATAGGTATTCGAGTCTGGTCCCAATTGAGTAGCCTCGGCTCGCCAGGCCTCTCCAGTCACTACTGGAGAGGCCTATGTCCAGTTGTGGGCTGCTTTAAGCTAACGATGATGATGTAGGTAGGTACTAATCTCGGCATTTATCAGGGTTTATTTCTGATATGATGTATGTAATTTGCTTATAATATTGAAATTCTTGCATGTGTTCTGTAGGTTGCAGGATGCATTTACTTAAATGCATCCTGCAACCTCTAAATATTGTTGTGATTTTTACCAGATTCGCTAATCAATAAATGTAGAATAACTCTCAAAGAAATACTTAACGAGTTTTCTTGTGTTACTAAAACTGCTAACACAATGACACACTTGTTTGTAACCCTCAATAGAACACGTCCCTAGCTACTTACCTAGAGGTAAAACAAGCTATCCATATCCACACACGCAACACACAGGTAAACAGGAATACCCATTCATGTCACCCGGTGATCACAGTTCCGGTTAATGAATGGCGAGCAAGCCCGACCGGACATGTCTGTCAAACACGGAATGCGTTAATGAACATGCTTCACTCTGATTGGCTGCGGTTCCTCCTGAATAGATGCAGTTATATTTGAATCAATAGGGGTGTGTTCGGTGTAAATTTTTCAACAGCGTTCCGTGGATGTGGTTAATTTATCCAGTTAAGGATTGATTCATGGAATGCTGGATTTACGTTTTCAGTCTGAATTTTAGTTGAACTAAGCGTACATTATGGTACTAATAAGCATACTTACTTAGTATTTACCGTAACAGTGTCAACTTGCATTAATAAGAATTGAATATTGTCAATAACAGTTATGTAGCAACAATGTTCCTAAGTGTTAGAGACGTTATTTGTCTTTAGGAAGTATGTATAGTAAATAAATAGTTGGTCGTTATGCAGCAGTGTTAATTCCTATTGATTATTTAACACTCCTCTAGTTTACGAGCAAATAAATCAACAGAAAACCGTTACGAGCCCAATCGTTAATTTGTAAAATCTAAAGCTACTCAAGTGGCGCCAAGTTGCTGTTTCACCACTTACTAACTCTTGTGTCTTCAACTTAATGATAAACCACTTATAAACTCTCTTCTCTAATAAGTGAAGTAGGCACCTAACTACAGCTTCGCGTTTTTAATTCATGAAGAAAGTATTCATTTATATTTGTTTATTGGCTATGATTTTAGGATATACCTACGAGAACGAAGGTTACATTGTAACAACGTTTGGGTTTATGATTTTAAGCAAAAAAGAAGTAGCAGGCGATGCTTTATAGGTTCGTTCGAAATTACAGCATTTAGCTGAGCAACGACCTGTTCTTGCACAAATGCGACACACAGCTTCATTTTCAGATAATTTCTAATCTGCAATCGGCATTTTATTTGTGTGTGTGCGCAACACGGTATATTTTTTTCTATCGAATGTCTCATTAACGTTTATGAACTTTACATACCTTCCACTAACATTTCACTTACATACACCTAATTTAAATGTTTGTTTACACCCGAAACCCCATAGCACAAAAATCACATAGAAATCCTTTGAAAACTGGAGAATGTTCTGTTCCATCCATTACAGTAGTAAATGGAGCGACTAATGGGGGCTGGTGATTACATGCTTGTAATGAATCGAATGCCGCCGCTTTGGTTTCACCGCCACCGGCCCCCACTGAGGTTTAATTCAATTGATTCTGTTGGTTTTACAACGATTTTGGGAGTTGTGTTTTGTTTTGTTTTTGGGAACGTTCTATCAGGCTCATTCTCGTTATTATCTAACAACATTTAAAATCTAGTTGCAATCTCGTCTCAGTGACAATCAATGTCAAAAACTTGTCAAAAATTTAGGGAAAATAAAAGGTATTTTTGACAGATTGATACTGAGATCCGACTGAGCACGTCCTTAAAATTACGAGAATTGTCCCTCAGAAATCTGAGACACAACCGAGTAGTGGAATGTGTTATTTTTTACAATGTTATATTGGCCTCGGTGTAAGCTGTACAATGCAATTTTATGTCAAGGGGTTTTGATTTAGTGTCCTGCGCCAAATGTGCACTCAATTGATCTCGTCCACCGCCGCACACCTCGCCCCAATATAACTTGAATACTGCAATATTCCAGCGAATGACATCAATTTCTCAAGTCTGTTCTGAACTTAGCCCTCTAACAGCCCTCCCAAATTTCCTCCCGCCCCTTTCGTCTGACAGTTTATTAATCTAAACAACGAGACAGGACGTGACGTCACAGACGATGATGCTAAGGGACGATGACATAAACTGTGCGCGCATTATGAATAAGATGGATACTCTTCCTATTTGAGAGCGTGTACTGTTGTTTTGTGGTTTCAGAATCAGATACCGGAAATGAATGAAAAAAATTCTGCTGTCCATAAGCTACTACTTATGACTAAATTGTATAGCCCAGAAGATACGGGCCTATCATAACATTACCTACCGTCTACCATCTGCAGTTCTAGTCAGTAGGCTTAAATTCCTTCAAAATTTTATTATTGAATTGTAATGTATTATGACAACTCAACTCAAGACTTGAAGTCTATTTCGGAGAACTATTTTTCTTCACCAATTACGTATTTCACTGCTGAACTAAAAGTTTCAGTAAGACACTTGAAGTGGAACAATTAAGAAAATTAAATTTGCGTGTACCGCAAGACGGAGATATGGGGGGAGCCCTCCCTCAGCTGGCAAACTTAACGGTCTCGCAAATTGGTGTGATTAATCGTGTTCCAACCGGCAACGAATGTTGCCGAGGACATGTCGGCGACGTCGCGAGTATAATTGTGAGAAGTTCTGATCAAATTCAATTCGTTTTATTGGTTTTTTAAGGGTTCTGCGATTGCTTTGAAAAAAGATGGATGTTGTTTTGTTCAAAATGTCACCCTTTATTTATTGCATGAGCAGATCCGATCAAATAATTATATTTTCCGATTGACATGGCTATAATTTAAAACGCCTTGGTTCACCACATGCCTGTTGAGTCTGCTATAGTACAGTCAACAGCAAAAGTAGATGATCAAAATCAGAAATTCAATACTAATGAACGGAGTTCGCAGCTATATGGCTGCTGTACTAATAGTAAATGTTTGGTATAACTTACAATCACATACTTTTGAATCACCTCGACGCCACACAGTTCTAACGCGAACTGCGTTCATTAGTGTTGAATTTCTGATTTTGATCATCTACTTTTGCTGTTGACTGTACCTAGTTTTATTTTTTCTTTCGTAAGGCGATTTTTTGCTGTTGACTGTACCTAGTTTTATTTTTTCTTTCGTAAGGCGATTTTACATTCATATTATAAAAGGCTTACATAAAGAACGATCGACTTGTTATAGTGCTGGTCCTAATTATTTATTTTTCGAGTGAAAAAGCCTGCGTAAGTTCATAGCACAGGAGCTTATGTAAATTTAATGCCAACAAATATTGTAGTAAATGACTTGGAGCTGGTCCAACTGCTTGCCCGCTAATGGAATGAGCACGTACCCACCATAGCCTACCTTTACTTAGGCATATTTTTGAGACCCACATCGAGGAAATGGGTTTGTGATTACTTGCCATTTGAAGTACCTATCTAGTTTCTGCATTACACATAAACGTGACGCCAAAGCGATGAACACTATGGTTTCGATAAATACTTCCTGTATTTAAAGTGATAGCTAAAAGAAATACATTATTATTTCTGTTACTTGATCTCATATACCTTTCATTTAACAGGTGTTTACAATAACATGTAGTAGTTAATTCTTTCTGATAACCACTTCATTATATAAGAATTCGCATTACTTTGATGTAGGGCTACATGGAGATGGCAACAGTTTCCATACTTTTTCCTTTTACCGAAAACGTAGAATATTCTAAAGAATACTCTTAAACTAACATCATCAAAACCAATACTGACGCAACTGGACTACTTGAGTAGGTACACCTTCTCTATTACGGAAATCAGTTTTGACAATTATCACTGACTTAAATAAACCATTTGAAACATAAAGCCGGCACGATACACGATCTCCGAATATTAAACCGATGGTTGTCGAGTAAAAACTGATTAAGGGCTTGTACTACCTCAGATTGCGAAAATTGTCTTAGCATTAATGGCTGTAGTTTCAACAATACTGCAGTATTCACTTTGTAATTAATATACAATAAAGATGAGGACTACTGGGAGGTGTCGTCTGTTGCGAAAACACGATTGCACATAATTTTCTCGATACAAAGAAATCTCAAAGTTAAACTAAACAAACCGTACAATATAAAAGAAGAATAATCAATGAAAATTTTCAAATTAGGTCAACATTGTCAAAATTTAGGGAGGTAAACGTACCTATTTCAGACAGTTGCCAATTTTTTATGGTGTTTTCAATATTTTCAGCAAAACTTTAAAAAAAAATTATTTGAGACTAGCTTCTGCCCGCGCAAGGATAAGAAGTATGTCCTTCCCCAGGATAACTATCTCTTTGGCATCTGCTGGCAGGCAATTTTATCGAAATCCGTTCAGTGGTTTAGGCGTGAAAATGTAACATACAGACAGAATTTATAATTTTATATAGTATAGCACTTTGCCCGCGACTTCGGCCGCGTGTATTTTACTCTAAAAATTTCGAAGATGTATGTTTACGATCTTTATCATTTATTTATTTAATTCGGATTAGTTTTAACGGTTACAGATCAAATGAATAAGATTTTTGAAATAAACCTTGTCGTCCCCTTTTACCACGACAGGCTTTGTTTAAAAAAGCGTTTGATACGTTCCCTTAAAGATTATTTACACCCATTTTCGAGTTAATAGAAGCAAACAGTAAAATCCACCCCTTAAACTTTATTACCCTTTTCCAACCCGGTAAGAGACGATTTTTGAAATACCCTTAAAACACATACTTTTTGTTTTAAATGTTAGCACTGAGTTTCGTGTTAATCCGTCCGAACGGCTTAAAATTTTTTCTTATCTATTAACTTTTTCGGTCAGTGGGTCATCTTTTCACCCCCTGAAGCCTATGGGTGTGAGGATTTTTTAAACTAAAAGTGACCATCTGTATTAATTAATGAGGCAAATATTGCCAAGTATTAAGTTTATTAACCAAAGGTAAAAGATTTTTCATATTAACTGTATCCCGTCTTTTAACCCCACTGGCGTAGAAAACAAAAAAAAAAAAATATTTGGATGTTTCCATAATTTGACTCAAAGATGATGTATACCAATTTATGAATTAATCAAGCCACGTAGTAAAATACGCCCCTTAAAAAATTAATTACCCCTTTTTGCCCCTTCAGCGGTCGATTATCGAAAGACCCACAAACTTATCATCGTTACTTTCTTGTCAAAAGTACTAATACTGACTTTCGAGTTAATCGGATCGCGCATTCAAATTCTTCCACAGAAACTTTAACATCTCTCATCATCATCTCAACACTTTGTGGGGTCAAAGGGGGATACCCTTTAACCCCACAAAGTTTTGAAAAACTTATAATGATAAACTTTATTACTTATGTACTTAGGCGAGTATTCTTGAAAAGTTTCAAGTTTATTAACCTAATGAAGAAGATTTTGCATATAAACTGTATCCCCGCTCAGCCCTACGGGGTGGAATTAAAAAAAATCGTTTGTGATGTATTCATACTTGACTCAAAGATTATTTATGCTAATTTTCGAGTTAATCAAGCCATGCAGTAAAATCCTCCCCTGTAAAATTTACTACCCCTTTTCAGCTCGTCAGGGGTAATTTTCGAACAACCCTGATACACATTATTCTTTACTTTCGATCCTAGGTATAAATACTAAGTTTCAAGTTAATCGGACCGCGCGCTAAAATTCTTCCATACAAACTGTGAAACCCCCAACCCCTTTTTAGGGGGTAGTTTAGAAAAACATAAAATGGCAAATATCATAATTTACTTAGATTATAGTATTGGTGCCAAGTTTCAAGTTTATTAACTTAAGGAATAAGATTTTCCATACAAACAAAATCCTCCCATTTCACCCTCTTAGGAGTGGAATTTCGAAAAACCCTTTCTTAGTGGATACCTACTCTTCACGAAGAACACATCCTCCAAATTTCATGTCTCTAGGACCAGCGGTTTAGGCTGTGCGTTGATGTATCAGTCAGTCAGTCAGTCAGGACTCTGAACTTTATATACGAAAATATATAGATAGGTTTGTGGTAATGGAAAAATATTTAAAACACCACAAATGTGATACAGGTGGATTTTGGAAGGAAGCAGTTAGGGTAGGCGCCTAAACTGTTGTAAAATAATAATATGTACGTACAGGTTGTAATAGTTATCGTACATCAAACTAAGTAACATTGCACAAAACTAATTATTGCTGGGAATCAACTTTTATTTTCGGTGTGAAAATTTGATGTTTGCTCACCAAAAACTCACAAACAGGCTCCGTAAGTCATAAAAGGCAGGACGTACTGATTGAAGATCTTAGTCTTTAGGCTCTGTGAAATACTCAACGAGGAGACTCGATGAAGCTTCATGAACGCTGGCCAGCCCAGCTAAATTCTTTTGTTAACCTCTCAAAGTTATACTTACCAAACTGCAGAGTTTTCCGTAGGTAAAAGTATTCTCGGACAACCTTGAAAGCTACATGGACAGCAATCGTCGACCATAACCTAGGTTTTCTCCAAGTTCATCCGGACACCAATGCGTATGAATCAAATTAATGCCGCGTCCTTTCCAGTTCAGCCTCTTAAATAAATCCTCCAATAATATTAGAGAACAATTTCGGGGAAATTACGTCCCCTTTTCTCACCCTTTATATGGATATGTTTACTTCGCTGGTCTTGAGGTTGGACAACCGTTGTTGCGTTTTCATGAAGATATTTCAGCTCTTGGATGTATCGCCAATGGAATTGGCATCAATGCCAAACCTAAACAGACAAGAAGGCCAATTCTCGTAATTTAAAACGTTCAAAATCTAGTCGCAGTCTCATCTCGGCGACGAGCAAATGTCAAAAACTTGGCAAAATGTGGGGAAATTAGAAGTATTTTTTGACAGATTGAGACTGAGATCATACTGTGAACGTTCTTAAAATTACGAGAATTGTCCCTCAGGTCTCGATAGAGTCAAAAGTATTTATTGAATGAAGTACATGTCTATTTGACAACCAATTTGAGAGTTGTCAGTTGATCGCCCAATTTAAGAGTTGTTACAACTCTATATTAGATCTCATCATAGCGCGTTCGTATTTTACAAGATAGACGATGATTTCCGAAGCGCCTATTTTTTATTGGACATCCTGTACGTAGGTTACCTTGGTAAATTAGCTAAATTAATGAATAATTATTTTTTAAGTTTCAGTGTATTTAAATTTATAACCCCCGACGCAAAAACGACGGGGTGTTAGAAGTTTGTCGTGTCTGCCTGTGTGTGTGTGTGTGTGTATGTCTGTGTGTGTATGTCTGTCTGTGGCATCGTAGCTCCCGAACGGATGAACCGATTTTGATTTTGTTTTTTTACAAAATAATAATAATATAATAATAACGTTTATTTATAAAAATGGTGCAGATTTTACAATAACTTATCTTAAAAATTATAGATGACACAGTTGCCCATTTGCCTGAACTAGGTAGAGACCTGTGTTTCAGGCTAGAAAGGTGCTCAGAATTTTAAAATATATAATTAACAAATGAGAAAAAAAATGGCGGATTACATGTTTTTTCAAAACTCCCTCAATGTGGGTATCAAATGAAAGGGCTTGACTAGTAGAATACTGTACACTATGATAAATTACAAATCCAAGATGGCCGCCACAACAAAATGGTGAATTACAAAAAACCTGATTAAACACCAAATTACCTGAATCTTAAAACGCAAGAAAATAAAAGAAATGAAATAATAAGGAGTCCACACAAAAAGCATAAAATAAAAAATTGATAAGCCCCCGACACAAAATAATAATAAAAATAGTATGAATGTAAAAATCCTAAAACTATTTAAAAAAAAACTATTGAAAAATAGCCACAAATAGAACAAAACAGGTATAAAAGTGAAACCCTATAAAAAGAAAAAAATTACCTTGAAATTATGACCCTACGTAAGTACGTATGAAATTTTTTGATTAAATCCGGTCGGGGGACCGCTACTATTTTAAACTTTAACAGAACGTTAGGCTAATAATTGGAGCGGTCCCGCGACGGGACAACATTTAATCAAAAGATTTCATACGTACTTACGTAGGGTCATAATTTCAAGGTTATTTTTTTCTTTTTATCACGGTTTCACGTTTATACATTTTTTGTTCTATTTGTGGCTATTTTTTCAATAGTTTTTTTTATTGTTTTAGGATTTGTACATTCATACTATTTTTATTCTATACAGAAGACGTCGATTTCGTATAATAATATAATCATAATTTAATAATTTATTACCAAGTCTACGTCCATCAACAGTTTAGTTCATCCTAACTGAATCAGTTTGACAGTGCAAGCGGGATGGAGAGATACATGGCGCGGGAAAGTGGGGGCAAAATATGAATTTCAGCTGAACTATTACAAGCCCTTAAACACAATATTCGGGCCATTAACGTGTAATCTGTGGCACCTGGCTACGCCGATGTTACGACAGATAGATGCACAGACTACTGTTGCCGGGCAGTTACCGTTAAAAGGTCCTAGTACCTCTTTTTATTGACTTTTGTTACTTTGTTTGCACGCAACCGCTCTGTATAGTGAACTTAGTTTCAAGATAATCTTGTAATACATTTAAAGCTACTATCATTTACGCTATACACGTCCAGTAGTGCACAAAGAATGCTAAACAAAACCGCGTAGCGTCAAGTCTGACATTTGCTACGGCGTAGCAGCTACGTAAGCTACGCCGTAGCAAATGTCAGATTTGACGCTACGCGGTTTTGTTTAGCATTCTTTGTGCACTACTGGACGTGTTTCTGTATGTAGTTAATGAACTATAAGCTTGAAGTATACTTTTTGAAAAAGGGTATTCGACGGTTCCGCAACGCTTCTAACAAACAAAATTCCTACTTACTTTAGTTGCTAGGCGGCTCAAAGCATTTGTATACTTCGGTGTATTTGAGTTTTGCTTCATTATTCATTGCTACTTGTTGACTGACTGCAATACAGACTAAAACCGTATTTAGTTTGAGGCTTGACTGGAATGAAATTCAAACTAGCTGAAATGCGCTTGACTGAAATGCGGTAACAAACAAACAAAACCGGTTAGAAATGGCAGTCGTAATTACGAAACAAAATATCTTCTGTTCATATTTCTTAGCTATTAAAAATGACGGATTCACAACTCGACACGCAAAAGTAGGTGCCTACAATAATATAAGAACACTGAACTTCACCTCTAAAGGAAATTAAAAAAGCTGTTATACTCGTAAAAAATTTCAGGAATACTAATAGAAGATTTTTTCCAAACGTTTTTTTCAAATTCGGAAAGCTTGATAACAAAACTTTTTGTTCTCGATCTGTTTGCAAAGTTAAATTGAAAGTTGATAGGTAAGTTTTAATCGTTAGAGATCTTTTTCTGATGAAGTTTACGATAGCGGTTTAATTGAAAGTGGGGTCAGGGTCAGGTCTCTGTGGAGGTTAGTTGCTATGCGTGTCTGGTTTCTACTGTCATGATTGAGTGTCTATACTTTTTCGTATCTATAAATCGTAAACAATCAGTTGTATGCAGGGTGACAGCTAGGGACATCGACGCGGCGCAACCTGTCACGATGGATTTAGTACATGATTCTGAAATCCCCTACGTTCAAATTTTCCGTCGGTTAAAATTTTTACGCGAGATGGTCTAGAATCATGTGCTGAATGCATGGTGATGGGTTGCACGTCGATGTCCTGCCAGCCTTTATTATTATTTACCCTATGTTCATACTTGTTTACTTTATATTATGAATGAGTAAGTAACACGGTCTGTGTTACCTTTTGATGCCTTAACAGACGAATTTTAATGAAGTGAGGCAAACAGGTAGGCCATGACTAGTGTTACGATATTGGAGACTTTTTATTCCGGTAGTACGTTCCTGTGGGAAAACTTCCGACCTTAACGCGGGTGAAGCCGTGGGTAAAAACTAGTTATTGATAATGATTGTATATTTGGCAGACGTGTGTTATTTGGTACTTCTGTCCCGAATAGCGCTAGATTAGACTGAACTTGAACAGTGAATTTGAACTCCGTCCATTGAACGATTGATGTAAACTTTCTGGTGAGTGAGCGTAGTGAGTTAACATAAATACGTAACATTGTCAAGTAAATAATAATTATAATAATCGATTTATTGCCAGGCAACTAAGGCCCGTAGATAAAATATACAGATAATCTGACAAAACAATAAACTATTCTAATTATATTTTTTATATGTAATAAAAATAACATTAACATTGAATTATTGACTAATACGTTAAGTCGGCGACGTATTACACTGAGTCGTGGTGTCATGTAGCCTTCCGCGAAAACGCCAATACACTACCCCGTTGGCCAAAATTACTCCTTTATAAAGGTCTCCAGATAATTTGTCAGAACCCGCACCACAAAAGACTTAAAATCTTCTTAAGGAAAATATCATGCATTTAATTTAATACGCGCTAAAACATTCAAGCCTCCGAAATTCCGCTCAGGTATTAACAATCCTAACATGACCTCTAAACAGCAATTAATCACGGGTCCTTTGTCGCTTGTATGTGACAAATTTGTCTCATTTAGTCACGTCGTACTGCTCAGCCTGTCCCGAGAAATTGGTCTGGGAGTATCTGCTTACCTAGGTACAGTACAGTACAAAACGCACGGAATAACTAAGAAAATAAAACTTTATCTCAATTTGATACAATTCTTGTCGAATGACAGTTGTTGTGTACTGGAAATTGACACAAAAAGCCCATCAGTAGGTGAAGTAAAGGTGTTTTTACTTATATGTTTTTTGGATCTCTGCAGCATAATATACAAAAAAAAAATTAGGTATGGCACCCAGAATTTATATTAAAATACCAAAGCCTATAAGACAAAAACACGAGCTAAATGATTTTAAAAAATATTGAAGTAATTTTCTGACTCAAAAGTAGGTAGGTAGGACGTACCTGGAAGATAATGCAAGATATCTGGATAAATTTATGCGTTAACAAATAGTTAGTTAAATGCACAGCATCTGTTATTATGTTTGGCATTCGTCATATTTAAAATTGAATACGTATACATGAGAAAGGTTATTATGTTTCTAACAATTTAAATGTTCTAAACAAATTCAATCTATTGTAATTTCGTATGCGGCACCTATTTGATATTTGTACGCCGTTAACGGAAAGCATAGAGATCTCTGTTCCTTTATACACCTCTGTAAAACTCTCACAAATAAAAAGCTTTGAAACATGGCTGCAAGTTTACAAAATAAAAAAAATAAACTGTTGCGCGCCTCCATTTACAGGACACCACATCGATCAATTATAATCTAAGTACAATTAAGTTCGATAAGAACAGTTATATAAATCAAAATACATAAATCATACAAAAGAAAAAAATGTGTGTTGCTGATGATGTTTTCATTCTGAAAGTTCTCTGATGTCACTGAGAAAAAGCTTAGTTCTCTTAGTTCTTTTAATAATTTTGAACGACCTGTTTGCCCTATATTTTTGACGATGACTGTACTAACCTAGGGTGCCCTCATCAATCAACCACGGGGCGTTTAGGAGTATTGCTGTGCTCTCAGGAGCTCCTGGCGGTGGGGGAGTCTCGAGAGGGGTATGCCTAGTAATCGATTGTGGCGGCGGTAAGGTATTAAGTTTTCTTATTAACCTGCCGGATTTATCTTCTGGCTGGATCGCTTATTTAGTTGAATTTACTGATTCGATTACAAAATGGGGAAGAAGTCCGACTAATCAAATCAAAAGTCATTTATTCAAATTAGGCTGAGAATCAGCACTTTCGGAATGTACAAAAGACAGTCCCCAAAAACACCCGCCCTTCACCACTTCCTAGTGCTATCGCTGGGAAGAAAAAGTGGCGCAACAAACTCTCCAGCAGCACAGCTGTCTGTTCAGTTAGAAAATACTTGATTGTATACAATACTAGGTGTTAAGTAATTAACATTACAAGACACAGACCATAAAATTAAATTATTTGATGTCAGCTAGCCACGCCAATATACCAACAAATACAATAAAAACTATACGTACTCAAGCTAAAAAATAATTATTTAAAATGTAAATAAAAACTTACTACCACAATAAAAGCTTCCAGGTATAAGTACCTAGTTATTAAAACATCGGCATAGGTACTTGATTCTTCCGGGAAACACCAATACTCACACCACTTTTTACAAATACCAGACACCTCACACCTTAAGCATATTAATAGATGCTTATCTACTTTGAATTATGGCCCTTTTACAACCACTTAAGACTGCCATTGTTCAGTATATTCAAATGTTACACTACAACATAAGAAAATGCGACCTCATCATAAAATTATCTTGTCATGCAACTACATTAAATCTCATCTCTTCGAGGATTCAATAATATGTAAATAACTGTTTATTTATCATCTGTGTTCGCAAACAAGCTCGTTAGGTGGCGCGGGTGGGTGCACATTACACTGGCGAGGCTTTACACTCGCAGATCGACAGTTGTTGATAAATCGCCGCAAATATTATGTTTTGTTTACTTTTAATCATGAATGGGACGCGAATGCAGATATCTATTGGGAAACACCACATTGTTTATTCTCATTTTATAGTGTATTTTTGTAACAGTTTGGAGAATGAAAAGTGGTAGTATTTGTTTTGAAAGCGTATCGTCGACCTACATAATGTCGATCAAGGGTGTGACAAAAAATAAAGAAGAAAGAAAATACGTTTATTTGCGGTAAACATGACGCAAAAAAGAACATAAAAAACAAAAAAAAAAACAGTTGACATGCGTCACATCCACGTAAAACGGCTATCGTAACACAAGAGAGAAGAGCCTCGTCGAGCAGTATTTAATGGCCACATAAATGCTAGCGATGCAACCGGGGATGAATTTTAAGTAAACGAAACATAATCAGCCTATAATGTTCCCACTGCTGGGACACTCTCTGAGAGGGAGTGGGCCGTAATCCGTGGGCCCAGTGCGGGTTGGTAGATGTCACATGACAGTGAAGGAAAACGAAACAGGAATTGGCAACTGTGACATCATATATATGTCTGATGATTTGTGAAAAGAAGTATGCTAGGGTGTCCTCTATTATATATGTATTAGTATTTGAAATATTTTTGTATACCATGCCTGTTTCAATCTCTATATTAATTAATGTAATTGGTGTCACCGTTTCAATTAACCATAAATAATTAATCAATCGGGAATTGAATCAATTGAGTGCATTATCATTAGAGAACCTTTAGAAAAAGCATATGCTGCATTTTTCGGCAACGGCAATTAAATTAATATGACAGAATGACTACATAAGGAATACCACTTAGAACCGAGCTGATTTTTTTTTTAAATAATATTAGGCAACAAAGTTTAATAAGATTTTTTCTTATAATTTGCACAGTTTTATCAACCCTCGCATTCCAAAGCACTATAGTATACTCCTTCCGAGAAAACCACAGATAGACAAAAAGAGGCTTTTCATTGAACTGTGGACACCTTTCCTAGAATCTACAGTTATCCAGTGATTTTGGACTGAATCCTATTTAAAAATGCCGTGAAAATAAACTGAAGTATTTTGCTATAATCGGAAACTCAGTCGTGTTTTTAATTATATACCAACTATAAACAATTGCCAACAACAGCAACCACCGACGATTCCTCATCATTATCTGCATCTAACCTTTTCCCAACCTAGTTAGGGTCGGCTACCAGTTTAACCGGATGCAGCTGAATACCAGTATTTTACATGGAGTGACGGCCGATATAACCTCCACAACCCAGTTACTGGGTAATATGATACCCCTTGTTAAGACTGGTTGTCAGACTTTCGGACTTGACCCAACCACCGACCATGGAACCCACAGTAAAATGAAACGAAACGATATGCAAGAATACTTTATGATGATCGAAATAATCTTACGTCGTAAAATCACAATACGCGGCAAGTCTACGCCTCTGCGTCACAAGCATGGCTGAAATAAAATGCTATCAATTGTACGTAAATATGTAAGTCAATATCGATACAAAGTAAGTTAGCTACGTACTCGTATATTATAGGCATCTCTATATTCTTAGAGCTTCTGAGATCTGCGTGGTCTGTTATTTGAATGTATTATTACTTGCGCGCTTGCATGTAATCTAGGTCTGTGCCGGTAGAGTTTGCTTTGCCGAAACAGGTCTAGGGTGAGGAACCAGACCAACAGAGATACAGAAACCCACAAGGCAGCATCTCCCGGGAGAAGTTTTGTTCCTCATCTCTGGCTGACCTTTATTGGCCCAGTTGAGTGGAAATTGGCAAGAGCAAACGTGCTTAGAGGAAGGAAGTATTCCAGTAAGATGCTGGTAGGGATCTTGACTGTACTTCCGAGATTGTCATAATAGCCTTGGAATACCTCTCCCCTCTTAAAGCATGTCAGGATATGTTGCCCTCTTGTCGCTACGTCACTATGTGCTAGGGGTGCCCACTGTTAAGTATGCAAGTTACCCCCTGCCATTTTATCCGAGTATTATTTATATAAAACATTGGTCGGCCAGGGGTCATTACCCTTCCATAGTCCTAGGTAACCAGTCTATCTTAGCCACCCAAATCCATAGTCCATAATTATTTTTGTTTTCTTATTCTGCAATACAATGCAATATCACCACCCGGGGGATGTCCTCCACAACCTCCGGGTGGGGTTGACAGGAATAATCGTCGGTTGGTGATTCATTTCCTTTTCTTACTAAAGGGCTTCTGCGAATTGGCTTCGGCCCCTCGTATGCCTACCGAAGGTCCGGGTCCCTATGATCCCGAGATATGCAAAAAACTTAAAACTAATAATAAAACATTTGTTTTCAAAGAGAACTGAATAATATGATTTTCACCACGAGGTATTCTGAGTAGTATTCTTATCAGCGACTTGCAATAAAGTAATAATCAGCCAGTCTTGCACAGCGGCGTCTGCGGACGGCAGTCCAGTCTGCTGGAAACTTGGCACAGTCTTGCTATATTAGTTTGCACAATGATGCAACCCGTTTAAATCGACTTTGATGCCCGCAGGCAGTTTATCTGTTATATCAGAAAATCTACTCGTAAGAAATTGATGATTTTTTTTTGTCAGATAGTTCAATTCGTCTGAAAATTTCACACTGAGTTACTTACTGACGTCAAATTTATTCGTACAAGAAGCCAGTAAAAGACTAATGACTGAACTAACTCGCAAACTGATCTCGTGTCTGGACCCAATTCACCACAAAACTCTATGAGAAATACAACTACGAGTCGTTATCAAGTAAATAACCATTGTTTAGAAAAGGATTTTTTGAGAGCCAAGATCCTCAGCAATGAGAATTGGACGCAAGACATTCATTCAAGATATTCTTATTCTTCTTAGCGTATTGATGGCAAAAAGTTTAACCATTTTGGCCCAAAATTCAGCAGCGCGAACTCCACTAACTGACGCAGACATAAGGTCATCAAGTGCACACCTGTGCACTTGATTGTCTCGAACGCCGCCCTGTCACCTGACAGGGCGGCGTTCGACGGAAGGTGGGCCATTGTCTGTCGGGAGGGGTCGCACTCGCACTTGAATCACTTATATTGTAATCATAAAAATTAAAAACAATCTGACAACGCGAAGATGAAAAAAAGTGTACGATAACAGAGGGGCAATTCTCGTAATTTTAAGAAAGTTCACAGTTTGATCTCAGTCTCAATCTGTCAAAAATACCTCTAATTTTCCTACA
The DNA here is from genome assembly GCA_951799955.1 of Apamea anceps. Classification (NCBI taxonomy): domain Eukaryota; kingdom Metazoa; phylum Arthropoda; class Insecta; order Lepidoptera; family Noctuidae; genus Apamea; species Apamea anceps. The sequence goes on along the minus strand of OX637501.1, from coordinate 22,746,650 downwards.
TTTTTGACAAGTTTTTGAAAGTTTAGGTTGCCGAGATGAGACTGCGACTACATTTTGAAAGTTTTAAATTACGAGAATTGGCCTTCAGATATTAAATCTCAACAAACAACAACAAAAAAATATCGCAACATTATTCTTAAAATTAATAATTAGTTCAAACAACACCAATAAACCTCAAGTTGCGAACAAATCTGTTTAATTAAAACACAAGAGTAAAATTTTCTCAATAAGCGCGACCCGTCGCGGCGGGAGGCGCGGGGCGGCGCGGAACGGCGCGGGGCGGCGCGGAACGGCGCTGGACGGTGCGGCACGGCGCGGTACGGCGCGGTACGGCGGTGTTACGGCGCGGTACGAAGGCACTCTTGGAAACAGGCCGCGAGTTACAAAGTATACCAACTGAGATCACCAACTAGATTATGGTGAAGTTACAACCGTATTGTTGGAGATGTCGATGACCCATGATTGTAGATCTGGTATAATTCGTAAATATCATTTCTGACTAGCTTCTGCCCGCGGCTGCGCCCGCGTGGATGTCGGGAATTATGCCATGAGAACGTGCTACCAGGATAAAAAGTATGTCCTTCCCCAGGATGCCATCTATCCCTTTGCCAAATCAGAAGTTCAGTGGTTTATGTGTGAAACTGTATGTTATACATTAAAAATCGAATTACCCCTTTTTGCCCAGTCAGGGGTACATTTTCGACAACTTTACATACTTATTATTAATTATTTTCTGTCGAAAGTATTAATACTAATTTTCGAGTTAATCAAGCCATGCATTATAATCCTTCCCTGAAAAATTAACTACCCCTTTTCAACCCGTTAGAGGTAGATTTTCGAAAAACCCTCATAGATGTTATTCTTTATCTTTGGTCTTAAGTATAAACACTGAGTTTCGAGTTAATTGGTTAATTTGAATGCGCGGTGCATTCAAATTCTTCCACATAAACTTCAACACCCCTATATACCCTTTGAGGGGTAGTTTTGAAAAACTTATAATGATAAACTTTATCACTTACTCAGGCGAGTATTCTTGAAAAGTTTCAAGTTTATTAACCTAATGAAGAAGATTATTCATATAAACTGTATACCCCGCTATTCGCCCCCACAGGGGTAGAATTGAAAAAAATCGTTTGGGATGTATTCATAACTTTTTTTTTTTTTTTGAGGATGGGAAATCATCAAATGACTCCTCCCGCTCTGGGTGGAGCAGGAGGGAGTGTCAGACTCTTACCGACTAAAACCCACCCGTGTTCCTTCCTTAGCCCTTTATGTTCCAGGGCAGCGGTAACCCTTTCGGACAATCCCGCTACTATGTATTCATAACTTGACTTAAAGATTATTTATACTAATTTTCGAGTTAATCAAGCCATACAGTAAAATCCTCCCCTGTAAAATTGACTACCCATTTTCAGCCCGTCAAATTTTCGAAAAACCCTGATACACATTATTCTTTACTTTCGATCCTAGGTATAAATACTGAGTTTCGAATCCTCTTTTAGGGGTTAGTTTAGAAAAACATAAAATGGCAAACTTCATAATTTACCTAGATTAGTATTGGTGCCAAGTTTCAAGTTTATTAACTCAAGGAATAAGAATTTCCATACATACGAAATGCCCCCATTTCACCCTCTTAGGAGTAGAATTTCGAAAAACCCTTTCTTAGTGGATACCTACTCTTCACGAAAAATACACCCTCCAAATTTCATGTCTCTAGGACCAGCGGTTTAGGCTGTGCCCTGATGTATCAGTCAGTCAGGACTTTGAATATATAGAAGATTGGAACCAGACAAGATGGTAGGAAAATGAAACAATTTAGAAGTACATAACGAAGACCCTACCGAGGATGAGTTCCACAGTTCACACGACTACTATCACAAGGGTTTAGCGTTTACAGGAGCTCTCAAGTATTTAAGCATCGGTTACACGATGTGTGTAAACACGTCATGAGTCTGATAAGTCGCCTACGAGTATATTCGCCTACGAGTATATTTTCGCGACGGTCAAGAAATTGTCCTCGTGTAAACGCCTACGAGTATATTTTCGCGACGGTCAAGAAACTGTCCTCGTGTAAACTTGGCTTTATTTTCTTAGGGTTCCGCACACAATTGGCAAATACGGAACGTTTACTATTTTGTAATTTTTTCGTATTTCACACAGCCATTTTACTCACAGATCATTTTGCACTTATCGATGAAAATTGAGAAGATGTATTCTGTGCAACGCTAAACTAATAAAATAGTGTAGTGACTTTACGGAAAAAGCACAGACCATATATCCTAAAGATGTCGCATAGTCGAGCGAACCCCTCTGCCTCTCATATGGTGAATTCACTCTATATTTGAGCCACGCCCCCGTTGCTAACTTCAGTTTGAGCACGGCACTTGTTACGCGCGGCCTTGAATGCACCAATCACAGTGCACTAGACGTCCCCCGCGCTCCGCAAGTTTGGCAGCTTTGTTTGTAAGTAAAAATTCGGTCAAGCGGGGTCTTTAGGTTATATAGTCTGTGGGAAAAAGTAATTAGGGGTGGAACTGCCTATACATATAACGGAGAGACGGAAAAAAAACAAAATTAAAATCGGTTCATCCATTCGGGAGCTACGATGCCACAGACAGACATACACACACACACACACACACACACAGAGAGAGAGACACGTCAAACTTATAACACCCCGTCGTTTTTGTGTCGGGGGTAAAAAATCAGTGCCCTTATGCGTGTAGCGTATCGTTGGATCCCATAATTAAAAAGACTGTGATGAAGTTTCTAATTGATTTATTTAAGTCCCTAGTTTTTAAGATATAGGATAGTTCGATTATAACAACAGAAATACTTTTCAGTTTTTTCAGGAAAAACTATGAAATTTTTATTTTATCTCGTTTACTGCAATCGCAATACTGTGCTTGCGTAGTAAATATTCATCCGAGCTCGGAACCCTGTGCGTAGTCCGACAAGTAGATACTTGGCCGGTTTTGTAAGTTGTTGTACTCACCGTCCCTTGACGGAGTCGTCGTCGTCTGCGGAGCCGTCTCCTTGCAGCTGCATGCCGCCCTGCGCCCACGTCACCGTCAGCCAATCTGAAGACAACACATCACATGAACCTTTTTTGATAAAAACACGTTAATAAACGCTATATTCTTATCTCCAACAGAAGTCATGGATCCAATTACGAGTAAGTTTAGTTTTAAATCGGTTTAACTTGGAATATTTTTAAGTTCTATAACATTTTACCTTTAACTACCTACCTACTTTATTTTATTTTACCTTTTTATTTTATTATATTCGATATTTGCACACCTATTAAGGTAGGATATGGCTTAAAGAACTTGTAATTATGTATCACCTCATGTAACCACCCATATTTCAGCAAATAAATGATTTGAATTTGAACTAGTAGATATTCTGCATAAACAATTTCTTACTAAGACATTAACGCATTTACTGTCAACAGTAACATTAGCAACATACTAGCAGCGCCCCGCGGTTTCACCCGCATAAGTGTCGATCCCGTGGGAATATCGTGATAAAAATTATTCTATGTGTTACTCCAATATACAAGCAATAGCTGTAAAGTTTTATCAAAAGCCGTTCAGTAGTTTTTGCATGAAAAAGTCACAAACATCCATCCACCCTCACAAACTTTCGCGTTTAATATTATAGTAGGATAGTAGTAGATTTAATTGAAATAAATCATACATAATGGAAGCAGAGCTAGGAAAAACCAGATCCATATTTATTATCATTTTTCCATCTGAATAAAACGGCTCGAGTCTATAAATTCTTTGCATTAGCAGTGACAGATTTAGATGGATTACAAAAAGAACTTTAAAAGTAGTATCGATGATGAATCGAACAAATGAGTTGTTACAGTATTAACTTGTACCGATCGATAGTTTATTTATAGTTTCTCTTATGTAGCACTCTCTCGGAAGCGAAAGAGACTATCGAAGATAAACTATAAACTATTGATTGGTTCAAATATAATGCTGTACTTTTTTATTTTCACTTTATTGTTGTAGTACCTACCCCACACTATTTCGTATACCTAGGGGTATTGCTGTGTAAACAAGTGACAGAAAATTTTATAATATCATCAACATACTTAGGTACAGAAAGTAGATTAATACGTACCTATTATTGAAGCTAAATCAAAATCGGCCCACAATTGATAAAAATACGTATCGATGACAATACATAAAAAATAGATATAGACGAAGATAGAACTTCCTCCTTTGTAGAACTCGGTTAAAAACAGTGTTGCCTAAAATACTTGTGTCTTCTATTACTATTTATAGAAGACCAAAGTATTTTAGGCAACACTCAAAGTTTTAGATCTAAGGTATAAGAAACAAAATTAAAAATGGCATTGTCATCTATATATCATATCTATACTGTTGTTACTATTGTTATGATGCTATTTTTCCTGTAGGGGGGAAGTCACTGGTGTCCTGAAATACAGGCCACGGCTTAGTTTAGGCACCAGTCTCCCAATAAACATTGTATTTATTATTTTTCCGTTTTTGAGTTTGGTTGATGGATGTTATTTGTGGAAGAAAATAAACATTATTATTATTATTTCGTTTATTCGTTTAATTGTCTTATTTTATTATATTTTTAAATATTGAAAAACAAAAAAAAACATAAAAAGATATAAAAAAATAGTGATCCGGTGGTTTAGGGCTCCAGAAAAAGAAACCTCCTCACAATGCGAGCCGTATCGAGGAGTACTGCCTTCTGAATCAGGCCCTTGATCCAACCGCCTAACGAGAGCCTCGATAGATGTTGATCGAGGCTTTCGGCCATCAGGCCATTGGCCGATACGACAATCGGCACTATGACAGTCGAGCTCACATTCCACATGTCAACAACCTCGTGTGCTAAGTCAAGATATTTCATTTGCTTATCTTTCTCAGCTTTCACGAGGTTCCCATAATGTGGAATAGTAACATCGATAATCATTGCGTGGCGCACTAATCGATCTATCACCACTATATCCGGTTTGTTGGCGACAACATTCCTGTCAGTGATGATAGACCGATCCCAGTACAACGGGACATGGTCATTTTCGAACTGGGTCGGGCACATACTTGTAATATCAGTACCTCAGACTCGACAAGTTTATATTTCAAAGCAAGTTGCTGGTGAATAATCTTGGCTACTTGGTTATACCTGTGCAAGTATTATTATCATAGTAAGTGCCTGAGCATATTTCGAACAAAAATAAGGCCACTGGTTAGCGGACCTATTATCTCTTCCCCCATTTGGAATTAAAGAAATTCCAACTTTAAAAAAAACCGTAGGAGAACTTCTGAAAACTGGCACTAAAGAAAGTTTATTCCGTATTATAAATCATTGAGAAGCACGCGTAGCTTCAATAGGCGCGGATAACTAGCTGTGCCTGACGCCTCCTTAGTTCAGGCTGAACGGCTTTTGTACCGCATGTCGAAGATAGAGCTTTATAATAATACTGGTTTGGTAAGCAAGGATGATTAGGTTTATTTATAGAGAAGAAGTCGGTTAAACATGTGTGGGTACTCGCATTGTAATGCAATGATTGATGTGACGATGAAGTTATATCCAAATATTGACGTCGTCTAGTTGTATGTACAACATTAAGTATTTTTAAATGTGAAAGTGTTTTTTTACCAATTTACAGATACAATTATCGATGGCATTTTGTCGCTGGTTAATTTGCCATTCACCACGAATCATGACTATTTGAATTGAAATAAACTTCTAAATGATTGCCATCTACCTATTCATGTTTGATTTTAGTGGTACTTAATATCTACTTAATTTTATTGAACGAACCGAACTCATTAAGTAACCAGGTTTGTAAAAGATGCTGCAAAAACTGGATTAGTGAATTTATACTCTGAAGAATTGAAAAACACTGTATCTTAGTAGATTTATCGAGAATCTTTTATTGAGCCCTCGCTTAGACGTAATCGGACATAATCTTGACTGGGTTATGGCTAAATGGCTATCTCGAGTATTCTTCGGTAAAGATACCAAGGCCGCAAAAAATTACTTTCCACTTACCATTGAAGGATGAGGAATTTCTGCCTGTACATATGCGCCTAGCTTCTTCGGTGAAATGGCAATTTCACCGAAGAAGGGCCATATGTAGAGGCAGAAATTCATTGTAATTTGGGTTTTAGTTACACTTAATAACCCAGCCTAGAATGTTCTGCAGAGGATGGCTTTATCAATCAACATCCACAGTCATTTTTAAAAGTTAACTAGCTTCTGGCCGCGGCTTTGTGTCTGCGGTACATGTCTTGCTCCCCGATCCAATCCATCACAACCCTTTTTTTTTTGTCGCTGATAAATGCATTACGCATCCCCGCTCGGAACGAGACAGGGTATATGGGACTCCTGTCGGAATGACACTGATAGTATACCCACTAAAACTCAGCGGTGCACCCACATCGCCGTGATGGCAGGGCCATGGGAAACGAAACGGGCTCAGCCTTTACGTCCACAACCCTCCCGGCCCACGCCTGCCTAGCTGGCGGGCCCCGCATGCTCCCCACGCTGGGGGGCTACGGCCGCAGAGGATAGGGAGAGCGGCAACGTCATACCGACACTCCTTTTCCCCTGCGGCCCCACCGCGTCCGGAGAACGGCGCACCGCAATACCGGCACTCCTCTCCCGCCGCGACATCCAACCCTCAGCCGCGATGTCTCCCATACGACATCGCGGCCCGCCTCAGTTGCGATGTCGCCCAAGCGGCACCGCAACCTACCCGCTGGCCGCTACGTCGTCGGCTTAGTGGCCAAGCCCTGACGAGCGGCCCCTCCTCGGGTTCCTCTGAGCTTCACCGTGCCCCCCCCTCGACAAACCCGCCACAACTCGTCACGACGCATCGCCTGCCGTAACTTCGTTTTCACTTAGTAATCTTTCCGACTTTTTTCTTTTTGCTCGACTCCTAACACTATTTCATATTTAGGGCTGATTTTTCAATAATCTGATAACTTTAATCGAGGAATAATTTTGAAATTTTAACAGTGTTATTTCATACGAAAATTGTCAAACGACAATTTTATTCCTCGAATAAAAGTTATCTGGCGATGGAAAAATCAGCCCTTAGAATATTAAAAATACAAGCTGCTGTTTTACATCCTCGTCAAATTTCAGGAAGCTGTTATGAAAGACATAAATAATCAAATAAAATTACGTCTCTGGTAAATAACGAATTCGTACTTGATTTTTTAGTTATTTAAGTTTGACAGTATTTCAGAATACAAAGAAAAGAATCGCCCCGTTGTTTGACAGTATTTCAGAATACAAAGAAAAGAATCGCCCCGTTGCGTATGCGGTAGGCAGTGTCGCACGACTATGTCGCTGTGTGCGTGCGTGTCGACGACAGGCCCTGCCCACCTTACAGCGGCGCGTGCGGCTAGCAATAGTCTAGTTCGAGTTTGAAAATCACCTATATGATAAACTCTTGATAATAACCTAGATCATTTTAAAGCTTAATTAGAATGCGGGAACACTAGTAAAAAAAAAGCGACGAACGGACGACGCGACGCGGCGCGTATGTATCGAACTAACGTGCGACCCGGGGGCGGGCGGCGCGCGGCGCGGCAGCCCCGGCAGGTCAAGCCCACCGCATACTAGTAGCCTCATGCCTAAAATGCGGAGTGCGCCTGGCTGGCGTAGTTTACGTAGGTAATAATAAAAACCTGTAAGAGCAGGTACGCAGTTATCAGCTGATTAATGTTAGTTTTGCATTACGAATACAATTTATTTTATTTTTGATAAACAGACAGTAAATATGAAATTGTAAGTCTTAGATCTTAGTAATAAAAACGTGTAGGTATGTACTACAAACGAACGCATGGCGCTCTCGGCGCGCGGTGTTTTGATACGCAATAAAAGTAGGTAAATAATAAAAACCAGAGGCGGGCGGCACGCAGTTAGTCTATTGAAAGTCACTGTTTTCCGCAATGTATTGTGTATGTATGTTAATTATCTGTGCATGAAATGGTTGATTTGAAACTTTCCTTCCTATACGTAAGCTTCGCTAGTTAAGTATGGGTTAAGGTCTGCACATCATCAGGCGGGAGGAGACGCCCGGGTGTCATCACTGCCAGGATCGCACAGAGGACACGGTGGAGCATACGGTGAAGGTCTGCCCTGCTTGGGCAGAGCACCGCCGTGTCCTCGTAGAGGCGATCGGCAGCGGCGGTGACCTCTCGCGTCCGGCCCTGGTTCAAGCCATGGTCCGGGGCGAGAGGGAGTGGGAGGCAGTCACCTCATTTTGCGAAGCAGTCATGCTAGCGAAGGAGGTGGCGGGGTGGGCGAGGGAACGCACCTCACGCCTCAGCCGCCGCGGGAGCCGCTCCGGGCGTCGGGAGCCGCGTGACGACTCCCGGCCACCATAGGCGCGGGCCTGCGGACGGAGAGTAATGGGTAACTCACCGTCCAATCAGGACCAGGCCCGTTCCGGACGGCGCGTATGTGTTCCACGCGCGCTTCAAAGAGATGTCAGCACAAGTGACGGGGCCCGATAGGGCCGAAGCCTGCCAGGGTAGCGGGATCGTCCGAAAGGGTTACCGCTGCCCTGGAACATAAAGGGCTAAGGAAGGAACACGGGTGGGTTTTAGTCAGTAAGAGTCTGACACTCCCTCCGCTCCGCCCAGAGCGGGAGGGGTCATTTGATGATTTCCCATCCTTAAAAAAAAAAAAAAAGTATGGGTTAAGGTTTTTAAGTGATAATTTTATTTAGGATCACTGGTTATTAGTTATTATAGGTATTTAAGGCGTTGTAAAAAATTTGAAATCACCTTATTTACACCAATTGATTTAACTAACCACGTATTTACAAACTATTGTCTATGTACAAATAAATAAATTACCTAAGCTAGCCGGAGCTTTTGTGCGAAGTGTCCACCTTCACATTCTGGACACAGTCTAGCACGGTGTAGCCGGTTTTCTCTCAGCTTTCGCAACACAAACACATTCATTTTTACAGTTTCGAAAGCACTAACCACTTTTTCCCTCAATTCTGTAAACATGTTATTTTGTCTGTGTACACTAGTCTTTTAATGTCTCCTCACAAATAAAAGTCCAGCGGCAGTCTCTGGGTGGCAGCGAGCATGACGTTTTGGGGCCGTGGTGGCCGATTGGGAAACATTTCCGCGAACATCTGAACAGCTCGACGTAGGCTGTCTCCACTTATTGCGTATAAACTAACCATCTCCAATAGTTCAACATTGGAGTAGTTTTCCGTCATCGTGCCATATAATGAAATTATTTGTTACAAATAAAACTAATTTAAACGAGCGCGAATCGGGAAATCCCGAAAGACGTACTCACGGCGGCGACATCAATCGAGGGTGATGGTGAGGGTGCGCGCGCGCAGGGATAGGCAAAATGATGGTATCGTATAAGCGGCCGCGTTTTTGTGTGTGTAAAAGGGCAGTTACAGTGAGTTCTCACACGGGCCGCGTTTTAAAATGCGTGTCATTTTAAAATGCGCTACTATTTTAAAGTTTAACAGAACGTTAGTCTAATAATTAGAGCGGTCCTCCGACATGACAACATTTATTCAAAAAATTTCATACGTACTTACGTCGGGTCATAATTTCAAGGTTATTTTTTATTTTTATCACGGTTTCACGTTTATACCTTTTTTGTTGTATTTGTGGTAATTATTTCAGTAGTTTAAAAAAAATTGTTTTAGGCTATTTACATTCATACTATTTTTATTATTATTTTGTGTCGGGGGTTTTTTGATATTATTATTTGATGTTGTATGTTCTTTTTCGGGAATAAATTTCTTTAAACCGATAATAGGAGTCAGTCCTATTGACTGACGGCGGTTTTGGCAAGTGATCAGGTAGTTAATTATTGGGATCATTCTTATAATACTTACTTTAAAATAAGCCCTTTATTTATAACCTGTACCGAAGGAGTGCTGAGCTCTTGAAGTACCTACGATCTGCAAGTTCACTCAACTTCGGTTCTCCGAACATCCGAAACGTTCCTTCTGATTGTTGAGGAGTTACGCTTCGCAAATCAAACAAAAAGTATCAGTAATACTTTGTAGTCCGATCAGGGACTGTCCCATCCCAGATACATCCTGTAATTGAATTAAACACGGCTAATGGGATTAAGGCTCTCGATCTACACAAAGACCTTCTTTCAAATTATCTGCACGGATATGTTGGATCATTTGGGGAATTTTAATAAGGAACTCTGTCGGTTATCAGATAGTAGGTATGTATATCTACTATAAAAAGGTATATCTTGAATGCGAAATGAAGTGGAAGAGATAAAGCGATGTTAAGTATTTAAACTACATTTCTTTTTTTAAGAAAAAATATAAATTAAGAAATTCTTCTCTACCAGTGCGCTTTTCTTAAATGTTTGTTTTCCACACAGCTCATCGCACGGTAGTTACTTGTTTGCTTGTCAGTCGGTGTAAAGTTATGATTATTATAGTATTTGTTTCATATTCACGGAAGCCGTTATAGGGACCTAATAAAAAATCTACGTTCTTTATATACTTTGTAGGAGTACACCCCTACATAGAAAAGGTACTCTCGTAAAAATTTAATAAGCTTGATAATATTAACGTTCTTACAGAGGAATTCCTTCCCATTCCCGGAAAATTATAGGAAAAAATGGAACGATTATTAGGAAATCGCTTAACAATGTTATTATGTTTGCCTTCATCCGGGTTACTTGGTGGGTAGGTACCTATCTCCTACTTCTGATAATGATTTCTGATATTTTAAATCAATTTTAAAGAAAGGAAAGTGGCTTACCCAGATACAGATCGGCCCGTGAACCTATCTTCCTAGAGACTGCGTTGAGGCCATCAATACTGCTGAGCGTGCCCGCCTGATGGCTGATATAATATCATTGCTAGTGGTCAAAACATGAACTATTACTTAAAAAATAACCATTAGATAAACTAACAATTGATCAAAAAACACATTTTGCAAAAATTTAACTATTAGTTACTATTTTTACAATTGGTTGAGTTTAACTACTGATCAAAAAACCGGGCCTTACATAACGTTTTCACTGTTAAAAATTACCAGATCGAATGTAGGCCAGGCCTTAACTCTACAAGGCCTAACTCGACAAACCTTATATATTAGTCAAAATGTATGGTTTGTAGAGTTAGGGGCTTAGCTCTTTTTTTAAGTTTTCCAGTACCTAGAGTGAATAAAGATTAAATTATCCCATAAATCAAATTCTTTATAGAAAGAAAGAAATAAAGAAAAGAAAGAAATGGGCCTTCTTGGAAAACAAACGTAATAACTTCTATAGACGTCCACATGGACAACAAAGACTCTCCGGAGAACAAGAAAACATTATGTCTTAAACAAAATATTTGTTTCTTTTCAATCTAAACAGGAAAACATTTACTTTTAACTCTGAGGAAAATGTGTCAAAGAAATTCATTATTTGCTAAGAGTGGTTGCTATGACTACGGCCCACAATCCCTTAAACTTGGCCACTTCTATGGAGAAGTGGCCAAGTTTTCGCGAATGGTCGCGAAACCTTTACAAAAGGACTCCTACAATACATTGTTATTTTTTGTTTTTGTTTTACAATTAGAGTGTTTTATTGTGTTTTTCATTTGTAATTAATAGAACGCTTGAATCGGATTCCTTTTGATAACATTTTTATTTTTGTCGTTAAGTTTCTATTGTCAAGTTTTCCTGCTCAACTTTTGACTTTAGATTCGGTCGTTTCCTTGGAACAATTTACAATTGGCCTTTTAAATGAACCTTCATTTGAATGTAAATTTTATTCTGGTGCTTATAAAATTCATCAATCCAAAAACTAAACTCATCGGCACGAAGGTAACCAACACAAGCCAACTAAAACAACCCATTCACACATAATCACAAAAGCATTTCGCGAATATTTGCAATGCTCGCGTGTCTACATATCTTGTGTCGCCGCATAACTCCGCTATGAAAGGGTTGAGACGGCTAAACCCGTCATAGTACTGGGATTTATACTTGTATTGTAAATACGCTGGTATATCTATAAGCTAAAGAAGATCGCAATATTGCTTGACTATTAATACTTTGCCGCGTCGTGGGGTGTGGATATGTGCCCGTATACCCTGACTGACTGGGTTATTCGTGCATGTATGATGAGAGGAAAAATAGATTCATAAACGCCCACGACTGAGTACGGGCTTCTTGTAGGTATTTAGTACCTACACGAGAAAGTTCATCTTGAGGATATGCTAGGTACCATTACATGGAACGAAATTTTTTCTGAAGGAATTTATTTATAAAGGTACGCCAACGGCTTCTGTAGATATTATTATTACATGTAGGTAGCAAAGGACTTCCAGTCACCGTTTACAGGTAAACTAGCATTCTCTTATTATGAACTGTTCTACCCTGCGTCCAGTCATTTGTATGGAACTATGAAGTCCTATAATAAAAAGCGTGAAAAGTTCAAAGATAGCGCCACTAGAGCTTCACAAAGTGAGAGGTGTTGGCCGCTCGCCAACCAACATAATGACTTCTCTTTGACCCACGAGCACCATACTCAGTCTTACGGTTTTCAAGGGTTGCATAACAAAATACAATAGTACAACTTACTGCTACTACTTAATATGTGTTTATAGTGTATCAGCAAAGAGGAAAAATGGTTGTATTCATTACAGCATTTTTTACCTTTTTCTTTATGGATTTAGCAAAAAGAGTAAACCTATTGTCAAATTAATAGACCACCACAGAATATAAATCAAGCAAGATACGTTTAATTATGATGACGAGATTATTATTTTAAACGTCTGTTGACAGTAAAATAATATCAAAGACAACGACGGGTACAGACCAGCTGCATGGATGCTCTAGGATCACCCCAGACCTAGCTGTAAAATTCCTCGTTTTTGAAGAGCAACTTCCACAAATATCTCGTTGTAGAAGTCACAAATCCTTCTAGTTACTTACACATTTGTATATTTTCGTACATTTCGTAGGCAACGTATGAGATCTTCATATCATATTATGCAGAATCCAAACGTCAGATATTTGAAGAGGGTAGATTGAACCGTCTCTTGAGACGTTTTCCTTAATAGTTTATACACTCGCACTTATTTCATTCATGTCTATAGGGATTGGATCCACTAGATACTGTATGTGTAGAGTTACTGTCTATCAATTTAGGAAAGTGCAAAGACCAAACGGTTCCTTGCAATTTTTTTTTAATGTTTTTAACGTTATCTAAGTACCTACATTTATAAAACGTTCCATTTTGGAGCATAATTCTATCGAACTGATTGTGTAGTTAGTTTAGATGGTAGGACATTAGTGACTTGTCAGTGGGCCACGGCACCATAGAATGTACTAATGGATTTATTATTGGTAGCTACCGTTGTTCATAAAGATAGCCCCATTGTATAGAAGGAAATATATTTTTATTTGAAACGCTTATGAACACCTGCGAAGGAAAATGCCAATGTTTTATTTAATGTCTTGTGAATAATTTACTGTTCCAAAAAGTACTTAAGATTTAAAAAATTATGTTGTTCATTCTAAATTCTACTAATATTATAAACTAGCTTCTGCCCGCGGCTTCGCCCGCGTGGATGTCGGAAATTATCCCACGGGAACGTGATAACAGGATAAAATGTACCTATGTGCTTCCCCAGACTGCCATCTATCTCACGGGCCCTTTGTGGCAAATTACAATAAAAAACCAATTGTGTCTCATTAGTGGTGATTAAGAGGGTACCTATATGATATCTAAAAAAAAAAAACTCAATAACAGAAAATTAAATACCTACCTACCTAAATAAACCTATTTCTGATGATAACTAATCCAAACTCAATAAATAAGCAAAATCCCTAAAAACTAATATCTATACGAATGACTAATCCTACCTAACAGTATTATAAAATAACCTACGGTCACTACGTACACTATCAAATATACTACCTATACTTTAAAATTAAAATCTATACCTACGACTTATATAAAAATAAACCTAAATAACTCTAAAAAGTAAAAGGAATAAAAATGAACTCCACTGCGTGTGACCTAACCTACGACAAACTTATTATTTGCGGTTGGTACAGTAATCGGATCTAGGGATCGAACCGCAAAATTAAGTTTGTTTTTTATTGTATATACTTTTCCGGGATAAAAAGTACCCAGTGTGGTGCCCAGACTATTAAAGAATAATTATACCAAGTTTCATCGTAATCGAACCGGTAGTTTTTGCGTGATGCCTGAACAAACAGACAGACAGACAGACAGACAGACAGACAGACAAAAATTTTTTTAATCACATTTTTGGGTTCGGTGTCGGTCTAGTAACACCCCCTGCCATTTATTTTTTTGATATTTTCAATGTACAGAATTTTCACTTCTACAGATTTATTATAAGTATAAGTATAGATATAGATATAAATGCGAAAGTTTGTATGGATGGATGGATGTTTGTTACTCTTTCACGCAAAAACTACTGAACGGATTTGGATGCAATTTGGCACATAGATACTTTATAACCAGAATTAACACATAGGATACTTTTATCCCGATATTCCCACGCGATCGAAACTTATGCAGGTGAAACCGGGAGGCGCAGCTACTGAAAAATACTAAAATAGTCAATGGTTCAATAGAATCAAATGAAAAATATTAATATTGTGATTGAGTTTTCATATCAAACAAGTTTATAGAAAAACCAATATCCCATGTTATCGAAATATGTAAATAATACAAGTAAATATGATTCGCAATATAACTGAAAGAGTTATTGTAATTTGCTTTTCTTAAGGAATACATAATAGCTAGGAATATGGACAGGAAGACATACCACGTGTTATATATTTTATTGATGTTATAGACAGATACAGGTTATAGAGGGACGTTAACTCTATTTCTATTAAGTTCTCAGCACAAGAGTTATGCTGAAAAATTCTTAATCGGAAAACTCTTTAAAGTTGCAAGACAAACTATTTGTAGTGCCCTTCCTAAAGATATTATTATTATTTTCTGGGCTCGTTCATTCCATCGAAGGCCTCATCCATCGCTTTCTACCAGAAGAGATCCAGATCAAAAAATAAGAATGAAAGAAAACCATGCCTTTAATGCCAAAAGGTCCTAAGCTCAGCATAATGTCAGATGACTACACAAGGTATACCTTATGTAGTTGCAGCTGAATATCACCTGATGCTGATATTCAGCTGCGACCCACGAGTGCCATACAATAATAATAAACACATAGGAAAGTGGTTATAATAAATTAAAAAAATAAATTAAATGTGATCATATAAAAAGGCTCATACAAAATCAAATAAAATGTTGTGACATATGTGTGTTGTGATTAATGAAAAACTAAAATAAATACCCAATATTATCATATAATACAATCAAATATTCGTCGTAGACTGAATATAACGACAGATCCTCTTAAAATCTATAGTATGAAGTGCACTTGTCAATTCAAAACTTGAAACTGAGGTAAATTTCTGTGGAAGTATTCAAATGCTGACCTTTCAAAATAGCGACGAAACATAATTAATTGAATAATTTCTATTAGGTTCAATATCAACTCCGTAATTGGCCAACATTTTACTAAGAGTTTTAACCTTTACTGAAATTAACAACATAAAATCTTATTTAAAACGTTCTAAATTTCAGATACCCTGAAGTGGCGGTTAAGTGATACTTGTACTTGTAAAGTCTGGGTTGAGACAAGAATTAAATATTTCTGTATTTAATTTTGAATTATTTATATTATGGTGTCTTTGTAGTGTTTGCCTGTAGTGAAAATGGAAACAATATTGATACGTAGGGTCGGTTAGTTAACTTCAGGACTTAATACGTTAATGTTTCTTTTATTTTAACTTTAATGTTATTTATTACAAGATGTTCATGGCATTAGGTAAAACATCAGAGTAAAGTAATGAATACCTACTCAGAAGACAAAAACGTTTTTAAAAGTACTCGTTAGTGAGCAACTAGGTTTGTGATATGACGCGGTTCTACTCTTACAATTCTTCCTAAATGAAGTTTTTAGTATTGAAACACACGTAGTCGTTAAACATAGACTAAACTTTTTATTTACATACATTCATAGATAAGTAGCATCAATCTTAACTGCCAGTTAGTAAACAAACAAAGGAGATAGTAGTAGTTACAAATATATTATTTTGAAAATTTTATATATATAGATTAATTCTAATATTTAGAAATACTTCCATCACTTTAGAATGATGGTACGAGTATGCAGTTGAAAACATCATCTACATTCATCATTTTAGACGACAGGGATAATTTATTAAATCATTCTTAGGTGAAATATCATGATGAAAATACCTTCCCAACATATTATCTTCTATCCTTTAATTTGATCATGGATTTAATACAGCCAAGCTGTTAAAACGGGAGGATATGACGTGGTCGGCTGAGACCCTACTTTAATCGAATCTCGCTGATTTATGCAAAGCGATGAGTTATGTCCCGGCTATTACCTGAGGCTGGAGGTCTAAGGTAACTCTCCTGATCGTCCGTCAAGCCTTTGTTGTTAAACAAAGAGATTTTCATAGTTCGTTCTAAGTTTATATAATATTAGTTTAACCTTGAAAATGCGTGCGTGTGGTTTTCAGAGATTTTCATCATCTTCTCAGATACTTTGAAGCCTTGCGAGTTGTGTTTTAGCTCTACGATTACATTATACTGGCGCATATATATTTATTTAAACTTTTCGCACAAAAAGGTACAAAGGCGAACTTAATGCCTTAGGCATTCTCTACCAGTCAACCAAGGGTGGCGAAGAGATTAGATGGCAGGTGCTTTGGTTGAGAGGGACAATGATAAAAAAAAAACTCTTAAAACTAGGTACACAAATACATAAATAGGTTATATACACATACATATTATTCCTATAATATGTACATTTTTCTTTTAAAAAAAAAACGTTGTCCCACACTAGGAATTTCTCCTGTATCGTGGGTGCGTTTACAAACATTTAAACTCACATACACAAACAGCCAGACCCTGAACAACTACATGTAGGCCATACAAATATTTGTTCCGTGCGGGAATCGAACCCGCGACACGCAGCGCAGCAGTCAATCGTTTAACCACTGCGCCAACCGTGCCGGCAAAACTTATAATATAATATATATATACAGGAATAATTTTTATTCAGTGCGCAAACTTTGACAAATTAAACTTAAATGAGTTTTATTAAACACCTATTTTTTATTTTGATAAGTCTTAGTACAAAAAAATAAAGTTATCGTTAACGAAAGATGTCTATTTTGAAATTGATTTTCTGGCCACTACGCGCCCGGCGCGGCAGCGCTGGGTCGTTTTTCGTGCATAGGCGTGGGTAGATAGATATTTACGTGGGTTACATACAATGTACTGATCGCTGATTTTATCAGGTTCGAATTAGACTTTTTTAAGATTAGGCCGTGATCTGAAGTTATTTGAAGAGTAATTCCAATTTTTCCTTCATACTTTCATGGGCTTAGGACCATCAAAATGCAGAAAATAACGCATTATAATCAATTAAATTAAGGCACTTTTAAAACTTAATACTTACATTTACCGCCAGTCGAGGTCTGCCAGACCCTAGTGCGTGATTTGGGGTCCTGAACTGACCGTGATCAAGCAGCCTCTGAGTGGCTGCTAAAATGGTCCTTTCATTAGGGACCGTGGGGTCCTTACCCCTTACCCCCTAGCATACATTCTGCGAGCTGCTCGTAGGCTTTCACCACATAATAAATAGACCCGCACCATCACATTAGAACTCGCGGTTACTAAAATCCGATCGTAATTACGACACACGAGTACGCGGGAAGCGACTAGACGCGACGTAACGACAACGCAAGCGCAGACTGTCGAGCGCCCGGCCGGCCGCCGCCGCCTGGCGCCACCCTGCCGCCCGGAAGGGGGTTTCACCCCCTCTGCAACATCACTCGTAAGCCGCACGGCGCCCGCGTTCATTGATATTATTACGAATAGATAGTGTCCATATTTTGCTGATTTAAAGTCGGATAAAAAAATATAAAAAAGTTTTGAACAAATAATGGAAATGTGTTCTATTACTGATACTGAACCACCAAAAATTTTTTGCGCATTGCTTAAAAAATATTCCTGTATATATATATACAAAATCAAGGGAGAGAAGTGTTGAGATGACTCTACGCCATTTTTTTTTAAATATAATATATGATTTGTTAATATACCAACAGCTAGTTACAAAACCCACTTCAGTATAGGCTTTCATTCATAAATAAATGATGATGACTCTTTATTTCATGTGGCGGTAGGGCACTGTTATTTATTTAATGTTATAATATATAGTAGGTGTAGGTAGTAAATACTCAAAAAGGGTACTAAACATAATAAAATTTTGCCATTATTTTAATCACCAATACTTTACCCTGTATTCAAACACTACCCTTCTGAAGTACCTACTCGCTGAGTACATTAGCTTCAAGCGGATGAATATTGAAACGGAGTCCAGAAAGGCTGAATTTCTCAATATAAGCTTCATGATGCCAATAAATCTTTGCTGAAGGAAATAATAGGTCTGTGGGGTTCAAGCTGGTTTTGTGTGGTTGACTATTGTAAACCTGCCCCTTACTACTGTATTGGAGTGGGCTATTAAGTATGTGGCCTGTTTCAATGACATCTACTTTGTAAGGTAGCAATTCAGGTGTTGTCAAATTTACTTTCATGTAGAATCTTAGGTGTAATGGCATCCGAGAAATGTCTTCATGAACTATTCGAAAGTCCTTGTGGGTAAATAAAAGGAAGCAAATAATCGCAATTGAACAGCGCTGCCCATCCATTTCACGCAACGACATTGTAGCTTCCACAAAAATGGCCTATTTTTATACCGAATATACGTGGAACTACACAAACAACGTAATAAAACCCTCCAGTGGTGGGCTACGATAACCACGTAGACTAAGAGGGATGCCTGAGAGTTATTAGATTGACCCACACCAACACGTCACCGCGAGCTCGGCGTGAACTGCACACACACAGTGCGTTACCGTCGTGTGAAGCGAGAGACGTGCTGAGTTGCGGAAACTTGGCTTTAACATTGCAAAGTGTCTTTCAAACTAACACAACATCATGTGCCAGCCTGTAATGACTTTGAATTTTACCCTGATAGGCAGTCACCTAATACTACTTTTACGGTCGATATTCAAAACTACAGGAATTTCTTACATAAATAAAATAAATCCATATCTTCGGTGCCTCATCTCGTCAGTCTGAAAGTGGCACCGGTAACTGAAAAGTTGTCCGGAAATCGGTTGTTATGACTTGGGCATGTATTATGATACGGAGGAATGAGAAAAATGTAATGAGAAAAGTTTTGAGTAAGAATGTCGATGGCTATAAGAGTAGGGCAGACCAAAGAAACGATGGATGGACTGTGTGAATGATGATCTGATTTGAATGGCGACTGCCGCAATGACGACTAATAGAGAACTATGGACGAAAAAGACACGTTGCGCTGACCCCGAATTAACTGGGATGGGCAGGAGAATGATGACGATTTCGTCATCGAACCCACAGCAACACAGTCATAAGCCGCACTTGCGATTACTCAACAAATGTAGTACGTGTAAATTACTAATACATAAAAGTTTGATAAGTGGAACGTCTTTTAGATATTTCGTAAAGTTGAACTTCCCTAGTAAGAGAGTAATTCCATTAGAATTCAATCTCAATACCTAATACCAGCAGTGGTTCATGTTATAAATCCAGATCGGAGATTTTAGGGTTGACACTTAACTTGTTTCAACAAATTCTTATTTAAAGTGTTTCATTAGATTCGAAAGAGCAATTTTCCATCGCAACAGATACTTTTTAGAATGTCCTTTAATTGCCACATGACATTAATTGCAACGTCAGCATTATTATCGCTCTATGCAATAATAATACTGAGAAAATATATTTTTTTAATAGTGATACCTTTTTTTTTTTTTGAGGATGGGAAATCATCAAATTACTCCTCCCGCTCTGGGTGGAGCAGGAGGGAGTGTCAGACTCTTACTGACTAAAACCCACCCGTGTTCCTTCCTTAGCTCTTTATGTTCCAGGGCAGCGGTAACCCTTTCGGACAATCCCGCTACCCTGGCAGGCTTCGGCCCTATGGGGCCCCGTCACTCATGCTGACATCTCTTTGAGGCGCGCGTGGAACACAACACGCCGTCCGGCACGGGCCTGGTCCTGATCGGACGGTGAGTTACCCATTACTCACCGCCCGCAGGCCCGCGCCTACGGTGGCCGGGAGTCGTCACGCGGCTCCCGACGCCCGGAGCGTCTCCCGCGGCGGCTGAGGCGTGAGGTGCGCAAGGCGCGTTCTCTCGCCCACCCTGCCACCTCCTTCGCTAGCATGACTGCTGCGCAAAAGGAGGCGACTGCCTCCCACTCCCTCTCGCCCCGGACCATGGCTTGAACCAGGGCCGGACGCGAGAAGTCGCCGCCGCTGCCGATCGCCTCTACGAGGATACGGCGGTGCTCTGCCCAAGCAGGGCAGACCTCCACCGTATGCTCCACCGTGTCCTCTGGGCAATCCTGACAGTGGTGACACCCTGGCGTCTCCTCCCGCCTGATTATGTGCAGGAACCTCCCGAAACATCCGTGTCCGGAGAGGACCTGCGTCAGGCGGTAGGTGAGAACGCCGTGACGTCTCTCTAGCCACTCCTCAAAGAGGGGTCTTACCGCCGCTATCGTGGCGTGCCCTGCGCTGGGTTGCGATAGTCGCTCCTTCCATGCCGCCATGAGATCGCGCCGGAGGTTTGTCCGCTCCGCCGCGGTTTGCCGCGGATGCGGAGTTTCCCCCCGGCGTAGTGCCTCCGCGCGCCAATCATACAGGCGCGCGAGCACTATCGCCTCCAGATCCCATGGCGGCAGTCCGGCAAGGAGGCTTGCTGCCTCGCCCGAGATCGTGCGGTAGCCCCGGATTAGCCTTATGGCTACCACCTTTTATGGCGCGTTCAGGTAGTGTGCGGCTCGCAGCCGCAGTGAACGCGCCCATACCGGGGCCCCATATAGGGCCATGGACCGCACGACCCCCGCGTAAAGCCTCCGGCAGGAGGCGTTTGGCCCCCTCAGGTTGGGCAAGAGCCGCTTTAGGGCGGCCCCGGCCCGTTCCAGTTTGGGGGCCAAACGTCGGAAGTGCTCGACGAAGTTCCATCGGCTGTCGAGGACGAGACCCAGGTACAATAGTGATACCTGAGGTGTCAAAAACCTGTCAAAAGTGTAGGGAAATTAGAGGCATTTTTGACAGATTAAGACTGACATCGGTTGTTATGATATGGGCATGTATTATGATACGGAGGAATGAGAAAAATGTAATGAGAAAAATTTTGAGTAAGAATGTCGATGGCTATAAGAGTAGGGGAAGACCAAAGAAACGATGGATGGACTGTGTGAATGATGATCTGATTTGAAAGGCGACTGCCGCAATAACGACTAATAGAGAACTATGGACGAAAAAGACACGTTGCGCTGACCCCGAATTAACTGAATGAATTGCCCCTCTGATCTCAGCCTCAATCTGTCAAAAATACTATTAATTTCCCAACATTTTTAACAAGTTTTTGACATTTGTTTGTCGCCGGGATGATACTGCGACTAGATTTTGAACGTTTTAAATTACGAGAATTGGCCTTCTGCCCCAGCAGTCTCGACATTCATAGCGATTGCTTTGCGACCGAATTCGGTCGTAAAGCGATCGCTATGAATGTCGAGACTGCTGGGGCAGGTCAAAAAAAAGCTAACATTTTTTTTGTTTAAAGTGCTGAAGTATTAAGTAGTTTTTTCCTTATTCGAACTCATGACCCTTTAGACCATATGTTATAAGTAGTATTAGTATTTTGTCTTTAAGTCCCACCAAAAAAATCAAACGATCTTTTATTACGCGAAATTGCAACAACCAAAATTTACCTCGACAGAATTACGGCAATCACCAACACAACATGGCTAAGCCAAGTGTCAGCCCTGGCGTTGCCTGTGTCAGGGTAACTTGGACAATTAGAGAGGGCAAACTCTGTTATTGCTAGATATTACCTATAGCACCCGACATTCCGAGTCACTTCAATCGATCCTTGAGCTTCCTATCTCCGAAGTATGAATGTTTCATCAGGACGCGACGGAATGATTTGATGAAACAATTCCTTTTACATATTTATGAAGATGTAATGGAGACATATTATCCTTGTCCGCGATGGAGTGGAACGTGTCAGTGGTGCAGCATTGCTGTGGAGAGGGTTTAAAGGTGGATTCTTATGACTGACATATTTTGTGGGTGGTATTTTTTAAATATATACAGGTATATTTTAATTTCATATACAAAGTGTCGTTTTGCATCTTCGTCAAATTCAAGGAGGTAACTAATGCTATAACGCGATTCTGTTCTTTGAAAGTGGTGTATTCTAAAATACTGTCAAACTTAAATAACTAAAAAAACAAGTATGTTTTCATAATTTACCAGGGACCGTAATTTTATTTGATTATTTATGTCTTTCATAACAGCCTCCTGAGATTTGACGAGTATGCAAGACAACAGCTTGTATACAAAATTAAATAAACCTGAGCTGGGAGTACAATAAGTGGCGATTGAACTTTCGATTTCGCACCAATCTGCGCTTTAGCCTTTGGGCTATTGTAGCTTTTAGCCTCTTGTCGGTAAGATACGAGCTGCAAGAGATAGACATACGTGTTTGTTGTAGTTGTCGTAGACCTGTGTAACTCCTAGCTTACTATAATTATTTGGATATTAAGGAAACTCTATATCTAGTAGATTATGCTTAAGACTACTGTTACAGATAGGTAATAATATTTCTGATATAAAAATTATTCATAGGATCCCAAAGCAACAACGGCTCTTTTTAAGCCTGTCTTCTTATAAACAATAAATTTGACTCGATTTGATGCAATTAAGGGTTTTTTGATCCGTAGTTAACTCAACCAATTGTTAAAAATGGTAACTAATGGTAAATTTTTTGCAAAATCTGGTTTTTATTCTATTTTTAGTTTATCTAATGATATAATATCATTGCTAATGGTCAAATAAAAAACCATTAGATAAATTAACAATTGCATAAAAAAAAAACTAAATAAGATATAACTGTTTGGCTGTTCTGTATAATTCTGTATGTATCCTATTTTCAGTTTAAGCAGTGACATTAAAAGACTAAGATATTATATTTATTCCACTACTCCTAGTAGTTCACAATTACCTGCTCTGGGTTATTCCATTACCTGAATTGCCACAATTGCCCATGTCCTACTTCGCCTCACATAATATGCGCGGATTGTGATAATAGGTTATTGTATCACAACCCGCGCAATAGTTCGAGTAATATTATGGATGTGTATGTACGCCGCGCAATAGTCCGCAATGGAGGCGTGGGAAAATTTAAGAGGAATCGAAATATGTGGTAATATTGTAGGGTCCATGCGCAAACGTCTACTTGACTGTATTTAAAAAAATGGGGGTTATACAAAATATTCGTGGATCTTTGACAGTCGTTACGGGTAGTCAGAAGCCCGAAAGTCTGACAACCAGTCTTACCAGGGGGTATCGTATTACCCAGTAACTGGGTTGTGGAGGTCAGATAGGCAGTCGCTCCATGTAAAATACTGGTATTCAGCTGCATCCGGTTAGACTGGAAGCCGACCCCAACATAGTTGGGAAAAGGCTAGGCAGACGACGACGACGATACAAAATATTAATACCTCTTTAGATGTTTTGGTTTTAATAATTAGACGGTGTAACTAAATATTTAGTGATACCTATTGATATATCCGTAATTATTTAATGATCTTAAATTGAGGTTTTTTTTTCATTATTCTTTTCGTCAGCAAAATGAACACTTAATCTATAACCTCAATACATTCATTGAGACGTTACATAAAAAAACATGTTCTTAATCATATGTTAGTTTTCAATAAACTGCTGAATACCGATACCTATAATAAGTGGGTATCAACAATTATATTTGTGTTATTAGAATATCCATTCCTTGTTGTTATTGTGGGTATACAACAAAAAATCTTATGAACCTTACAAGAGAACTTCTTATTTCTAGGCAGGAATGTGACGTCACAATTTTCATAAAAGTTTGCTAATTTTATAAATAAATAAAACGAATAAACATTTTTGTTATTATTCAGCACGACTATTTTATTTCCCCCTTCCAACACCGAAAAGATTTAAATTAAA
This sequence comes from Apamea anceps, assembly GCA_951799955.1. Classification (NCBI taxonomy): domain Eukaryota; kingdom Metazoa; phylum Arthropoda; class Insecta; order Lepidoptera; family Noctuidae; genus Apamea; species Apamea anceps. The sequence continues at coordinate 22,722,445 of OX637501.1, read as the reverse complement.
TACAACATAATCACATAAATAGTTAAGTAATAGTACAATAACTAATATTTAACTTCTTATATATAAATAATAAGCATGAATACATTATAAATAAACATAAATATTACCTAACAAGTTTTTGCTTAAAATACAAATATTATTATAGTTTCAAAGAAACAAAAAACAGGCACACATTGTAATTAAGATTCGAACTGACTTCATTGATCGTGAATTCATTGCTTAGCCTAAAAAGCTACTAGCACATGTTACATTTGCGCGAATTTTAGCAATGCAATGGTAAGAACAGGTCGCCACTGTGACGCGTATTCTAAATGCAACAGAAATATAATGTTATTTCGCGTACCTACCTAGTGCAACGACCATTCATTAGTGTGTGTTATCTGAGGAATGTTGAGACATCACTTATACACGCACACTCACTGGCCGTATTGTGCTCGCACAGTTCATAGCAATGTAGTCCTTAGCATGCCACTGGAGTTTCGAGCGTTACCGTTACATACACATACCTACACACTTACCTTTGGCGCATTCCCTCATATGAATAACACTTCATGGCGACCCTTCTTTGGCGCCCATCTTTAGGTTTGTAATCGCTTCTGTTGCTCAAGTTATACGCCGCTTGTTGCATAAAATTCCTAATCCCTATTTTCATTTCAATTTAACAAGATGAATAAAACAAATATTTCACAGATGCTTTCTATTAATTATGTAGGAAATACCTACATAGTTAACTGCAAGCATTTGTTCAAACTATTCACTTGTCTGAAGAGAAAAGTCTGAACAAATGCTTACTAGACTAGATCACGGATAAGACAGCTGGGCGACAGTTCTAAACATTCCGTAGGTGGCTATAGAGCATACAAAGAGACAAAATGTAAAAAAGACTGGAAGTTGCACAGAAAAGCGCCAAAAGATAAACTCAAAAGAAATAGAAACACATGACCACATTCTTTGAACGTAAGCGGTTTGTGTACAGACAGCGGAAACATTCAGATATTATCTTTTTTTAGTATTTTTAAATACCAGTAAGTCGAAGTCGGGTCACATGAAATATGGTTGTATAGTAAAGCTAAAATATATATCTACATATCATTTTTTCTCACCATTACCATTTTTTGTATGTTCGCATTGTTAGTCAGTTATAAAATATATAATCACAGTTGCACAGTTGATGAAATCTTTTGTATCTCTCTTTGTTGTATTAATTAATATTTCAGTAGGAAAATATTTTACATGAAGTATTCGGCGGTATTATCTTTTATATGCGTTATTGGAAAACTATAAATAACGTTACCGGATAAAGAGTTATTTTAAAAGCGACAAGTTGAATGCATTCTGTAGTTTTAATCACATATAGGCTGATTTTTATATGTAAATGTAAACTCGAGCATTTTTGGTACTTTTAATCGAAAAAATATTATGTATAGGTAACATTTATGATAACTGCTTGATTGTGATCTATAAATTAACGTACATATTATGACGAAACGCTTTACTAAAGAACGTTAACAAAAAAAACACTTCAGACAAAAGAGCGGTGATAATAAAATGCAGAAAGAAACAACTATCTTCACCTGCTGACCATACATTATGTCTCCTTAGGTATAGCAATCTACTTGTTCCAACCCTTTGCGTGCTCTACCTTGCCATTCCATCCCTGTCTGACACATGTAACTTTTCATTCACTGTCTTACTCTAGCGTCGTGATAGTAATGTTTGAGGAAGGAACTCAATGGAGCAAACAAAAACGTTAGCGGAGACTATTACCGCACTGGAGGAGTTACGTGCTTGTGCCTAAATCGTATAGAAATCTTTCTTTTAGAATCGATTGTTTTACAAAGGTACTCACAATAACTTTTGTAATCCTGTGTAAACAGTAAAGGACACGATAACTAACCTCGCAGGTGGTTCAATTAGAACTAAAGTTATTACACTGAATGTCACGCTAAGGGCCACAGTTCAGCGAGGTAGCACATGTAACTGAGACGCAGAGGGTTCAATACACACTAACATTGAATTCCACATTAGTTTTATTTCACATGGAGCAACTGCATTCTGACCTCAACAAATCAAACGATATTCTAAAGTTTGACTTTTAGACGGACTTTCATTTGTTTAAGAAGCATAGTCACCCATCCAAAATCTTAAAATAATCTAACCAGGAGATTATACAGTAGACCGAAAATGCATGTAAACTACATAATATGAAAGAAGATCAAAAAAGAAAAAGTATTTATATGCACCACCTGCATCTGGTTAGAGAAGAAGATGGCTCAAACATAAATAGTTGGGAGAATTTCATAATTTCACATTCGTGTTCATTTGGTGCTTTCCGTAGTTAGCAAAAAAAAAATCTTCGTATTTTTTCTAAAATTTACGCAGACCGTCCGGAGGACTTCTGTGCTTTCTTATATCGTGGTCTTGTTGCCACATATACGTACGTGTATATAGCAGTATACATACGATTATCTTCAATTAATACGAGCCGTGTGCGCCGAGACGTTTGTCGTACACTGTCGTGCAAATTGTGCACCGCGACACTAAATGCTATTCAAATGCCTTATTATTAGTGTAATTAATTCTATCGTATCTCTTGCTAATTGCATTTAGTTACATTAATAATATAGTTAATATTCCACATTGAGTTAAGATCGGATTATGGGGATTAAGCTTAGAATTAGTATTATGTATATGATCTTGATCATGTTTGAACATTGTGGCGAAAATAAGAGCGATATTTTTCTTAGAAATTTTTGATAGAAAGCTGTCATCTTTACATAGTCTGTCAGGGTTTTACGCTAGACATACAACAGAAATCAGACGCTTTACTTTTTGTTATAAAATGAAACACACACAGAAAAATTAAATGAAAGGCCCAGATGAACGTTCATTCTTATGTAATATTGTCGTGTGAACGTTTAATTAAATGAAAATTTACATTTACTCCTATTGAAGGGTCTGATGATACCAGAACGATAAGACCAGAGATTTAGCGGATAAATTGGTGATCACCTTTATGATGCTATTCTCCCAATTATAGCGGAGTTTTGTAAAATCGTCATAAAAACTGATAAAAGTCTCAAATAAAATAATTACAATTAGAGAATAACGTCGTGTTCAAGAAAGTACTAAACAGGACCAACACGGCTCATCAAAACTAAGTTTGTAGTAAGAACAATTAACATAAATAGCGGAGCGTTTCGGGCCGTTTCTTACAACCGCTACAAAACTATGTCCCTTACTTCAGTTACTCTAAGTATGGCCGCAACTTGTTAACGACGACTGTTAGGTTCTTGTTTACAAGTAATGTTTGTGTTGTTACATGATTAATGGCTGAAGTAGAAGGCTTTTTACAAAAGAAACGTCTAGAATCTTCTCTCATTCTTATAAATCGGCTAGTATGGTTTGCAATGTGGTTTTACAATGTCATATTTGAAGAAAAAAAACAGTGGTTAGACCTAGATATAAGTGTAAAATCTAGATATAGGTCTTAAATCACCAACGCGTCCAAAAAGTGTCCGTTCCTTCATGGAATATAAGTAAACACCACCGCTGGTTGGCTGTGTAAAGTCCTCACCGTCGCGTCGCCAAAGAAGATTTAGCTACAAAAAAACCGGCATTTGAAGAATCCACTAAAAAAACTCATTATGTATTATAGAAGTGTTCCTCTAAACTTGTCCCCCATTGTAACTAAGACGTTTGTAAGAGGGTGTTAATTACAAAATTGTTAAAACGATATTGTCTTAGCGCTCGCGGATTCGGTTCTAATTTAGCTAAATAAACCCACTCTGTTTATTTAGCTAAATTCGCTTAAATACAAGTGCGAATTATACAGGTGTGTTTGAGGGAATTAGAGGTGAATATATTTTGTGCTAACGAGATAACAGAATGTGCGTAACCAACCAAATGTAAAAGGATTTCGTTAGGATAAAGGATTTAGTTGAAAATGAACAATGGTATTGGAATTTTTCCCCTTTACTAAGAAATGTGGAGTGTAGTAAATTAGTTACAGACGATATCGTTGGCATTGCGGTATGAACCTGGAGGAGGCTGGCATAGGAGCGTGGGGGTTGGCAGAAGAAAAGAGAGCCCCATGCCCAGCACTGGGGGTAGTCGGCAGTGGATGCTGATGATAAAAGTGATGCCAAACTAAAAACTTAAAAACGTAATTGTAAATCTGAGGCCAATACAGGTTGTAACTGTACTCCGCGTTTATTGATAAGGAGATTTATGTATAAGTTTATTATCCTAACTTAATATTATAAACGCGAAAGTAAGTTTGTTTGTTACCTTTTCACGCCTAAACCACTGAATGGATCATCCTGTAATTATGCATATACGTTTTCAGGTGCACAGAATCGGACATAGGGTACCTTTCATCCTGAAAAAAAGTGCTGTTGCCGAGGAAAACAGCAATAAGTTTATTATGATAATAGATGGCGCCACGTGCCTTTCGAATCATGATTAATTAATCAAGAAATTTCACGCGGACGAAGTCGCGGGCAGAAGCTAGTAGAACATATATGTGATTTGTTAAAATATCCGAACAACTTTCAGCTGTATGCCATCCCATGCTATATGCGAATTCCATGGAAAATGAAACAATACGCTGATTGCATCGGAAAGGCATGACGCAGTTACACCTCTAGCTTGATTTTATTTATTTTTTTGCTGCCTGTGCAACTTTGCGCAAATCCCAGGGCCAGGGCTGTCCGACTCTATAAAGCGTGACGTCGCATCGTTGCCCGCTTCACACATTTTTACAAGCTTTTATTTAACTTGCGATGTACTCGTATGTATGTAACTATGTTTGTTCGGGTGGACTCTTGCAACTTTTTTTGAAGCATATATCTTCAACCGATTGAGCTGAAATTTTGCATGCATGTGTAAATCGGATGAAAATGCAAAATTATTATGACATGGAGCTGATCTGATGATGGAACCGGAAGATGGCCATAGGAACTCGGTAGTTAAACGATACAACCCCATCGAGTTTGGACTCGTTTGATTCATTTTGACGAGAATTTTGGTGCTAGATGGTAACCAGGGTCTGTTGATGGAGCTGGAAGATGGCCATAGGAACACATTAATTAAACGACATAACCCCATCGAGTTTGGGCTCGTTTGATTCGTCTTGACGAGTACTTTGGTGCTAGATCATAAGCAGAGTCTGATGATGTACAGTTAGCTTAAGTGCAGTAAACACATATAACGGAAAAGCACTGCTACGCGCTACGAACTACGCCGTAGTCAATCTCGCATCAAAAATATTAAAAAGTTAAAAATAATTTAAACCTGATAAGAAATAAATAAAAGCGTGTTACATTTTGATTGCTAAACAAAAATAATGAAGGTGTAATATGCTAAATGTTCTTTAATGTTCCATCAAAATGTAACACGCTTTTATTTATTTCTTATCAGGTTTAAATTATTTTTAACTTTTTAGTTCTTTTTATTAACAAGTAATAAAAGCTTGTTTTTTTAAAGCCTTTTTTTTCTTTTAATTTTATTTTTTCCAACCTCGAAGTCGATTACAATTAAGAAACAAATTAATAAGCAACTGGAGATAGAAATGTTGTGATGTTTGTTGATAATTGTTTAAAACTCATAACTTTTAACTACGGAAAATCCAAACAATTCAAGTTGCTAAAGGCGCAGATGGTGACACAGGCACATAAAACCCACATGCATTTCGACTTTACGTACTGTATCGCTATCCCGTAAAGACATAAAGTGTTAAAATCGTATCCCATACATTCTCCTATCAGTAAAATTAAACACAAACACCGTCCATAAAAGCAACCAGCCCAAGTCAAGAACCCCATAAACCGAACTTTATAAAAGTCAACAGCACGACTCCTGAAAGTTTTCAAGTTGTGCAAGTTGACGCGGCGGACGACCATTAAGGAGCGCTTAATTACGCTCGTGTGCTGACATATGTAGCTCAACGAGCTCAATACGCTCAACATAGCTCAACACGCTTAAACAGATAGCGCTATGATTGAGTTGGGGACTAATGGAGATCTGGTAATTTTGGGGACCAACTTTTTGAATATGAAATGTGGAACATAAGTGGAATGGTTTGCAGATTACCGAAGTTTACAAATGCATTGATCAACAGCTTGGATTTGAGGATTAGTTGGTTTCAATGCATGTGTGGAAGAGAGGAATATTATGCTTCATGGAATCAAAGGGAAAAATACACAGAGTTAGTTAACTTTCAGTGATATTTTAGTGACTGAAAATGATAACTACCCAGCTTTTTCTAGTTTTAGATGAGAAAAGACCGCACTGCCTGAATTACTTTTGGATTAAAATCACTCCAGTTGTTTTAAATGGTTAGAATTTTGGAATAGTTATTAGAGAGAATAAACAGTTTCGAACAAATTGACTTAAGAAAACCCTAAAGATATACCATACAACTACAACTACGTATGAACTAATTTAAGTACTAAAACGAGTTTCCCCCTGAACCCTGAAGCTGAACGTGAACTGATGGCATCCGCTATGTGGGTCAAACTAATAATAGTAAGGTCATCCAAGACATTGTACTTTACTGTAGTCCATTCTCTTGTTGTTGTTGTTATTTTGAATAAGTGCTGACTTTGGGACAAATTAAATGGTTTATGCATTGATGTGTTGAAGAAATGAAATGAAATGTTTATTTATGTAAGTAGATCTTTTTGACACTTTTACGCGTCAATATTTTGTTGGTCAGTATTTTAAAAACTAGATGACGGAGACGACTTTTCTAGCGGGCTGATGTCTGAGAAGAAATACCGAATTAAACTCAGAGGTCCTTTTTTAAGAAGTAAATAAGGTATCAATATTGAGTTTGTAAGTCACTTAAACAATAAGAAAAAAATGTGGGTAGTTATAGGTGTAATATGGTATAAAGATTTGGTTTAAAAGCGTTTCAGAAAGAATCAGAACGTGTTTTAAAACACAATAAACAAAGTCCTCGAGAATGAAATTCATAAAGCTGTACCTAGTCCATGAAACAATTTGTTCCATAAAAGCTCGAGTACTTCTTATAGTATAACTTGAAGTTATGCGACAAAAGTTATCCCGACTGAGTTACAAAACCAACTTATCGCAGTGATATTAAAAATGTTGAAAGTATTTCGCTCACAAATTGATACATAGGCAATTCGTTCTGTTTATTTAGTTCCACTGGATGAGTCTAAAACAAATGCAATTTTGATTTTTGGTGCTAAAAAAATAGTATCGGAGGTGTCAGTTAGTATTTTTCGTTCAATGAACCAACAACAAATAATTGAGTAAGTACTCGTATATCTAATTTTCGTGGTTTTATTAATCCCGTTTTTTTATGTAAGTAGGTAGGTGTTGGTGTGGTTCATCCACGACGATTGACAGCATTACAGACTTCGCTGCAGTCTGGAACTATCATTCTTTCTATCCCGACCGTCTTATTTAAGGTCACTGACAATTGTCTCACGACAGGATACGAAGGATTTATGATGAAAGTGGCAGAATCAATATCTGTATTCCCCTAATTTTCAGTCAAAGTTAAAAAAAACAGTTTTTTGAATACCTAATATTAAATCTACATCTTACACTTTATGTATGAGTAAACATCAATACCTGCTGCGTATGTGCGATAGCTCACTATTGCTATATGTGTGCAGGGCACGACTACCCAGGTTCTGTCCTACCAGAGACAAAAGGATCGTATACCCCTAATATCAGAGGAACAACTTCCAAGCCACAATATAAGCAATGAAACTAGTCTGCAGAAATAAGTAACTCAGGCATTATGTTCCGTCATGTCCTCCGACCGCACTAGTTATTTTTTTCTGTAATAAGAATGACGGCTCGGTTGGCGCAGTGGTTAAGCGATTGACTGCTGCGCTGCGTGTCGCGGGTTCGATTCCCGCACGGAACAAATATTTGTATGGCCTACAAGTAGTTGTTCCGGGTCTGGCTGTTTCTGTATGTGAGTTTAAAGTGGGTCAAAAAAAAATTTAATATTTGTTCGTCTCTCTACGCACAAAACCCTTTGTATTTTACTTGGTAAAACATATATTATCATAAAGATACCTAAGTTAATACGTATACAAGCTCAGGCAAGTGGCGGCAACTGATAAGGAGTTCTGTCGACACGAGCCGAGGTGCCCAATATCGGCTTATTAGTCGTAATTATAATCTGGAGGTAATGGATGAATATGAGGTGAAGCACACTAAGCTGTAATAGAAACCTGGTTGTGTGGAAAGCTTGGACCTCGGGTAGTCGGGGTCAAACATCCTATCCTAAGGGATTAGGGGAAGGACAGTGACATAGGTACTGCGAATGTCGATCCGTTTGCAATTTGATAACATTCTTTTGCTCTGTTTTCGGTTTCTCTCCTCTCCTTCCCTTTTTCCCTTTCCTCATATTAATTTCTTTATTTTTATTAATTAAAAGCCTGTGCTGTCCCACTGCTGGGCCTACCTACTCTCTTTCCACTTCTCTCTGGTTAAAGCTGTTAAGGACCAGTTCTTGTTGAAGGAGTCCAGCTCATCCCGCCATCTCCGTCTGGGCCTGCCGCGATGTCGCTTGCCATTAGGAGGGATCCATTGGGTCGTAAGTTTGGCCCATTACTCGTCTGACATGCGGCAGATGTGTCCAGCCCAATTCCATTTTAGCGTGGCAGCTTTCCACGTGGCATCAGTTATTTTTGTTATGGAACGGATGGTCGTATTCCTAACGCGGTCTGGTACTTTGATACACAGAATACTCTGTTCCATAGCCCTCTGGCCAAGTCGTGCGTGGACCTCTGCTGATTTGTCAAAGACCACGTTTGTCCACCATATGTGAGGATGGGAAGTATGCACACGTTAATAAGTCTCCTCTTAGGCTTATATCTCACTAGGACACTATGGGGGCGCAACCATGGTCGCGCCACCAGCAAAATATACACAGCTTTATGGTGGGTATCTCACTAAGCGTCCAATCGGTTGCGCAACCAACCATACGTTTTTGGCAGTGCGACCATGGTTGCGCCGCCACTGGGGGAACGGAAAAAGGAAGATTAAGGGACAAAGGAAGATCACCCTTTATTAGATATTTCATGGCCCAATAGCTCTTCCGGCATTTTCGGTGCGTCTTGCAACTTCTTTGTTTTGTCTTGCCTGGAAAGAGACTATTTGACCAAGATAGAGATACACCTCGACGTATTTAACCCACCCGCCACTGTGATCCTGCGATGCAGGCTGTTCGTCTTTATTATTATATCTATCTTAAATCAAATCAAATAAATAAAAGTGAAGTCTCTGTTTCTAATGTGAATATAACATATATGTATAACATAGTTTTATAGCTTTTTATAACATTTATTTTTTAATTTTGTCTTTCTCTCTGTCTGTTTGTTACGGCTAATCTCTGTAACTTTGTTTTTGCCACGGTAGAACGTTCCCGATGGATAATTTCCGACATCCACGCAGGCGAAGCTGTGGGCCGAAGCGAGTGTTAAATATAACAGATTTAAACTGCAAATAGTCAAATAAAAGGTCTGCTTTTAATTTGTGCATTTTCCGTGAAAAACAACGTACAAATGTATGATAAACTAAATTAATTTTATGAAAATGTTTTAAAAAATGAAATTTTCTAATTAAAAAATTAATTAAAATTGTTTCAATTTTAAAGCAACTTTTGAATTTATTGCGATTTGAATTATGTATTACGACGAGACGAGTTTGTTCAACTCTTGTAAGAGCTGACATTTGTAAAGGATGCTACTGAGGTAAATGAACTATTTAAATACAAACAAAATAAGCGTGGTGCGGTTTTCACCATCATTTCGAGAATTTATTCCGGAAAGTTTATGTGTATATTATGTTGTCAGACTGATAGTTGACCGGCACCGTTTAGTAAACAGACTAGGTTGTAAACTGAAAGACTAGTTAAGCTAGTTGACTGCGACATATAGATGAATATTCAACTTAGTTAATCTATAATAAAGAAATCTCTATGTTTTTCTATTCGTAAAAACGATGCTAAGCAGGGCCGCTCACTAGTGATTCATAAACGATCGATGATGATGATACCTTTACCAAAAAGCAGCAGTCTGCCTGAAATCCTCCTAACCTAATAACAATGGTATTTGAACGTGAACCCCTCGGCAAATACTCCCCGTCTCGTGATGTGTGAGCGAGCCCTGATGAGAGGCAGTGACCTCAGTGACCTCGTGTCCATGGTAACAGAGATTATCAAAACCACCTGTTACTATGCTAGCATCATCACGAACACTTTTTTAATATTCTAGTAATGTATACAATTGCTGTCAGTAGATTTTCACTAAAGATTTATTTATTATAACATAAGCTGCTTTTTACCCCAGCTTATAGAGCTTAACCCTCCTATATCCCAGCAGTGGGAACATGTTATAACATGTTATATAATATGTTGTTAACATGTGGGAGCAGTGAGATTATGTTATAGTGCTTCACTGCTAGGTAAAATAAATTAATAAATATTTTAGGCTAAGGTTGTTCCTAGATGCTTTTGATAAGTAGTTATCGGACAATTCCAGTCAAGAGTAAACTTTTACTACAGACCTAGGAACTAGACTTTTCTTGAACCTCGCAGTCCACACATAGGCCTCTCCCAGGCTGCGACACAACAAAATCGTTCGACAATTTTAAATCTGAATTCTTTAGTATTTGTAACTGTGGTAAACATATTAGCCTCAGGACTTTTGATACAATGCAATGTAAAGGCTGTTTCATCTGTTCTGTGGCGATATACGACGAGAAGCCTATAGAATATTTATGTTAAGGCCTCGACTAGCTATGCCTACAACAGTGATTGCTATTTAGCACGCTTATGGCTTGGAGCGGTTCCAAACCGTCGAGTGATACCGCTGGAAATTTCGTTAAGAGCTTGTAGATATATTGGAAATTCAGTTCTCGTACCACAGAATTTAATCTCTGAAATGAATATCATCACGCTGTACCTACAAGGAGTTAGGTAGGATTTAGTTTAAATTAACAACTACACGTTCTGATTAACTTATAATGCCAATGATAACCATAGTCACGTAAGCGAAGCCGCGGGGCACAGCTAGTACTAATAAGTGTTTACTGTTCTTACTACTGGGAGTTAGCCCTCTCTCTGTAAAAGGGAGTTGGCAGTAAGTCACCAAGCGGGACCAGTACGGGCTGGTAGATGTCACATATGTAGTTTGGAATGTCGTTTCTCATCATAACTTACGATAACTACAACAGAATAAGTACAGTTAATTCCAAAATTATCTCATGAGAATGTAAACAAATGGATCAGAAAACGGACCTACCTGTGGATGCCAATTTGTAGGGCCTTTTACAAACTGAGTGCTTTGATTTGATTATTTGGATAATTAAATCAATCAATCAAATCAATCAAAAATAAAGAGATGGGTTTAATTTCACAATTGAGGATAATTTTATAACCTCAATTTTCGTCGATGATTTTTCAATTATAATTTTATACAAACAATAATTGTTGGAAAATGTGCTGTGGTAAACCTTCTTAATTTAATTGACTATAAGTCATATGTGGCCGTACAATCCCACGGAAAGCCGCCTTGCTTGCTAATCACGTTGGACTCGAGAAACACTCGGTTTTCTCCACTTACCTTTGAAAGATGCCATGATGTGTCCGCGCGACCGTGTGTTCCGTGCTCATCTATCAGTTCCGCGTGCTCTCTTCACGTCAATGTCCCGCGGAACAAACCACTTTGCGTTGCGATTACCTGCGACAGAACAACAACGTTAAAATGAATACTAAAGTAAGTTGTATTGTAAAGTAAGTTGATATGGGACAATACGGCAATATTTTCAAAGCCTATTAGTTGAAATAAATAGTACATACAAAACATTGTGAATTTTGGGTCTGCAATAAATATTTCACATGAATAACTTTGAATGCATGTCTCGACGCCTGAGTGGTAAGTTAAAACATTTTAATGTAAGGGTGATGCACCACAGGGGTGTTATAGTCAACCGCATATAAAACTGTTCTTGCTACTGTGACATACAGGCGCTGTCAATATCCAATGACAGCATTAAATGTACTGTGTAAAAACATAAAATTTACCAGATGGGGAAAAGAACAGTTAAAATCACAAAAATAGACGTAAGGAGGCGTTTCTTTTTATTTCTCTCTGTATACGTAAATATATTACCCGAAAACAATGTTTATTATTATTCTTACTAAGCATTCTCTTTGCCAACCTTACCTTTGTGGGACTCGAACTCGACCAAAAATCATAATTGTTTTGGCATGAGCCCTCTTTGTTATTTCTTTTATCATGTAATCGTTTTTCTTTCTACATCTTTACATTTTCTTAGTGTAAGGAGTAATGGAGATACAAACTGCCGCTTGCTCACTTCAGATGTCGCTGCTATCCAACGTCCAAGAATTTGACAGCTAGCTGTCACTGTCCATACATTTTATGTAAACAAGCGACTTCTTTTACGCATAATTAATTAATATTCCCTGTAGCGCAGCTAGTGACTGCAAAAATACGGGGACCCATGTATCTGTCAACAATTTTAAAGGACGGAAACTGTCGGAGAGATCTCGGAAAAAAAAATTGAACCCGATATTTCGTCGAAACTATGGGCTATCCTTTTTAAACCTGAAGCCTTTTATGGCAGAAATTTGTGTACAGATGATGCTCCCAAGAGAACTAAGTTCGTTTGTATTACCTACAGGCACTTATGGTGTGATATTACATAAATTATAGTAAAGGTGTGTGTATTTTTAAATGTATCATCATATTAGATCAGCCCTAGAATTAACATCTCTCAACTCCGATCAGGTTATCCTTGTCGTAGGTTCGCCTACAGTCTTCACCACCAAAAAAGTTCTTCTTTTCCGCTAAATTTTTACCATGCAGTGGTAGACGCTTCCTTTTCCCTTAACTCGTCTTTTACTAGTGCTACACTGCAAGTCTCGTAAATAGTTTTTGTTTATTTTGTGATCAACACAAACGTAAACAAAACAATAATGGTTTGTTGACGTCGAACTGTGTTGTCAACTACGATGAGCTTTTAGTTTTTAATCACTACTTATTTAGTCAACAACAATTTGATTAATAAAAAAAATAAAAAAAATTATGTAACTCTGTAGGAAACGCAAGCGAAACCGCGGCAAAACTGACAGTCGTCGATCGTTTTAATCAAAGCAATGACAGGCCTGGGCTAAGGCAATTAGATGTTCAGCCAACTTTAAAAGATAAAGTTTTCTTTTTCAATGTAAGTACTTTTCACTAAGTTTTAGCAATGAAATACCGCTAGTTACAAAGTTTGTGAAATTAAAATATCTTAGGACTATTTCTGTAATCTCTCTACTCTGGACTACGATATTGGTTGGACGGCGACATTGTTATTTGAAAACATTATAATATATTTAAACGTAGTTATAAAGAAATAAACCGCAGTTCGTTTCCATCATGTTCTGGAGTTTTCCATTGTATTTGTATTTCGAACACTAAACAAAAAAAAAAAACAACTATGAAACGTCAAAAGGAGGATACTCAAAGAGCATTGCCGCTGGCGGTCTAGCTCATTCCACCCAAGGGGACTCGCCTTGTAGTTGTATCTTGTGTGCAAACTGAGATATACAGTCTGAATTCTTTTTGTAGCCAGTTTGTATAGATTCTGAACTGAAGGTCCTAGAGAAACTCGCTAAAAGAAACTATGAGCTCAATTTTAAATTAAATAAAAGATCCCAGGACAGACTTATGTCAAATCATTAAAAAACATAATAATATTTTGCTTTTACATACATCAAATTACAAATTAAATCATGTGAAAGTCAAAGGTCTATAGTTCCGAGAATTTATCTTAACAAAGAAAAAATATGAATGTACAGACGCCAGCAGGTCAAGCTACCCGAAACTGTCAAATTTTCCCAATCCACCTTGAACCATATTGCTTTAGAGATAAAGTTAAAATCTATTAAAGAAATTTGACAGATTGAAGTAGCTTGATGTGCTGGCGTCTGTACATTTACCTTTTCCATATTCGCATAAACTGTTTTAAAAAAAAACCAACCTGTATTGCTTAGGTACTTGCTTAGCAATACGAATTAGTATCTGAAACGTTGATGACAGATACTTTTGAAACACTAGGTACTGTAGACCCGAAAATACAGAACAATACGATATGATAAACCTGCAGCCCGATTGCGTAACACACAGGATTTTGAAAGAAATAAATCTAATATATTTAATAATAATGTTTGAAAAATAGTCTGTTCGACAACGTAAATAATTCAATGAATGTTATCGATTTGTCAAAATGAAAGGCATTGCAATTGTGCTATAATAATAATATTAATTTATTCAGACAACCATTGATCCATTACATTTATAATGTTACTGTGCTTATATTGTTGTTATTGTTATTGTTGTTCTTGCTATGCAATTACTCCGCTGGTGGAAATTTCAGGGAAAAGAAAAGAGATAGAGAAGTCTCTTTGACTCTTTCTTCTTGCATGCCAACAATAAAATAAGAAACGGTATACAATCTTACTTTCACAATAGGAAACCTTGTGAAGACGATACCATAATACCTACAGTCAAATTATACTCGTAACGAGTACCTAGGTCATGAAAAAAGATTATAGTAAATGTTTTTTTCACTGCCATCATGTTTGAGCACTGGCCTAAAACATAATATTCATTTTAAATTCACGCTCTTACAAATGTAATATTTCTTGTTGCCACAGAAGTGACCCGCTGTCCTTTTGTTAAGTTCACCGCTGTCAATAACCTCTGTCAAATGTGATAACACGAAGAATAATATTATAATAATAATAAACGTTTATTTCAGACTTTCTGTCCATAGGTACCTACACATAAAAAATATAGAACGACATCAATTTGATGATTTCGTCCAACTTTCCATCCATACCTTTATCAGCAATAACATTGTCGCGAATATTCGCATGGTTAACAGTTTTGGCCGTAACATGCGCGTATGTTTTCTTGTGAGTGTTTTCTGTCCCGTAATGACTTTGCGTTTGTGAGCTAGTTTGCACTTTTTCGTTGGCTTATTGCTACCGGCTTTTTAATCGTTTTGTGTTTTATGCCTTGCATTTCCCGGGCTACTATACATCCTCTATAATTAGCAGGAGGCGGTTCCCCACAGTGGACACATTTTGGCTTCTCATCTGCCGGTTTTTTGCAGTCAGCAGTCAGATGTTTCCCTGTACATTTGTCACACCGAGGTTCCTTAGAACAGTATTTGTGTGTATGTCCGTACGCTTGGCATCTCTTGCATTGAGGTACAAGCCTCGAAGTATGGAGAGGATGTACTTCTACTTTACATCCTATTGCTATAACTCATGACTTAATGCTATAGATTTTATTTATGTCTTCCACGTTGCTGAAAGTCAGCATAAACATGTTCAGAGGCTCCTTATTTTTCCACCTCAATTTGTTTGCTGCGTCTTTAATCTGGAAACCTTTATTTTGCAAGTCCTCAATAATTCTGTTAGGCTTGCATGTGAAATGAAGGTTTTTCACCATAACTCTTATTGGCCTCTCCTGCTTGTTTTCGTAGGAGTGCCAGAGGCACTTTGTTGGCACATTGTGAATTTATCACCAGACTCGGACTTCAACAACAAGTCAAAAAATTCCTGGTAGTTCTCGACGCCATCCACTACAACAGGCGGAGGTGGCGGAGTCTTTTTAGCCTTAACTTTCTCGGATTGAACAGTTTCCAGGTGTTCAATGTTGACAGTATGAGTGGGCGATGTGTTTAGTTTTCGTTTTTTCCTGCTCTTTTGCCTGATCCACTGTGTTTCCCTGGCTAACTCCTCCTCGTCCGTACAGTATTCAGGACACTGTGTTGGACGCTTTACTGACTCAGCTGGCTTACTAGTTGAAGCTGTACTTTGTTCTGCCTTATGCAGTAGGTACCTCACTTGTTGTTGGAGGCTTTCTATTTCTTTTTCCATATCTGAGATAATATTACGCAGTTTTTCGTTATCTGCTCTTTCATCGCTGTAATATTTGTATAGCAGTTGTTCATTTTCGGTTTTCACCTTAATTTTGATGGTCTCAGCCATGATAGTGGCGAGTTAATAAATAATAATTATAAATAGAGTGTAGGTCAATTCTTACGTAATTGTATGTGTCATCGCGGCGAGCGCGGTCCGGCCGGCGCGGTTGGTTTGCTGCGTCTGCACTTTGCACTTTTAGTAGAGCACGCGATCGACGCGACTATTCTCAACGAATATCAAAACACAAGTGCGTCAAATAATAACGATAACGTAGTCGTTATTATCTGACGTACGGCAAGGCCACAATTTTGTAATTGTCATTAGAAACAAAGCTTTTTTTGGTTTGACAATAGTTAGCGCCATTTTTAACTTATAGGCGAGCGTCAGTGGACGTGAAACAACCCGCCCTCACTTTGCACGACTACTAATAATTTGATTCGCAATAAAACTAAGAGCCTACTTATAAAAAATGCCCTAAATAAATATAAAATTCCTGGGTGTAAAAGCAAAATGTATCATGTTTGCGCGGTGGATGACGCGGGGGTTCATTTCCTGCCGACGTGTTTCATAGCGGGACGCGATCAAATCGGACGGATTCTTTAAATGCCAATATTATTTTGTTATTACCTTTTTCGTTTGAGCGATAATGTTGTTTTGTTGATTGGTCTCTAAAAGTGTAAATGGATATTTTTGTTTAGTTAGTTAGAATATTGTTGGTACAGAAACTAAAAAAAATAGTACCTACATTATTAAAACTGCGGGCTGATGTTTGTGATTCCACTGCTGTGCCGAATATTTTTAATTAAATCGAGATATATCTAACGGAAATCTAACGTCCGATTTCACAGACGTCAAGCAAAGAAACGCATATTTTGGTAATGCCAAACATTTTTTTTTTATCTCTATCCTGCGCTGCCCCACTCCTCGGCAAATGCCTCCCTCCATCTCCTTCCATCTTTCGCGAGCCCGCACGTCTTCCTTCCAGTTTTGTCGAAATCGTAATCAGATAAACGTAAGTACCAAAAATTCGAAGACGTATTACATCCACCAGCCCGCACTCGGCCGGCGCGGTTGATGATGGCCTCTCACCGCCATCCGGCCTGTGTCCCAGCAGTAGGAAAATTATTGGCTGATTATGCTAACCGTAAGCAGATCCCTAAGTATCACACTGAGACTTGTTTGTGAAAATGGTTAGAAATCTGCTGCCGTCTAGTGTTAGAGAAAACGGGCATAAGTCTCTATCCACAAGAAAACAACGTAACTAAATTTTTTTAGTTATTTCATGGCAACCTGCTACAATTTTCCTACACAA
This sequence comes from Apamea anceps, assembly GCA_951799955.1. Classification (NCBI taxonomy): domain Eukaryota; kingdom Metazoa; phylum Arthropoda; class Insecta; order Lepidoptera; family Noctuidae; genus Apamea; species Apamea anceps. Next base: position 22,705,139 of record OX637501.1, on the reverse strand, counting down.
TAAAAGGGTGGTTAGTATTTCTAGGAAACTAGCCATGTGCTACAAAAGCATACCAATATGGCATACAAAAAAAATACCGTCACTCGATTCGGCGAAATTTCATCAGACTGCCTGCTGCTGCCGCTTCTATCCTTGTGCTTTTCAATTTTACTTCAGTCTTTTATTTTAAAGTTTATTTTAAGTATGGATAAGTACTTTCTTTCTTTTTCCACTGTTATCGCGATTTGATAGTGTTTCTAGTAACTAGGTACTACTACGCAAAATAAAATATATTCTCTCGCCAACTTGCGGCGATTGATCACACGTTATCCCGTTAGCTTGCCTCGTCACATCACACATCTATGGATAACGCGATGAAAATATGCCGTTTACGCTTGCACTGCTTTGTAAATTACTTACAACATATCACCGAAATTTCGTAACGCTATTTGTATAGAAAACCTAAGCAGTGTCATTTCAGCTGGATGTTTTGCTCCACTCAGTCATTGGTCTAAAATTACCGTTCAGTTTATTCACACATAATGCATTGAAAGTGCAATTCCCTCTTCCAAAAACATCGCCAACCTCTGTTCATCATCTTGCCATCTTGTTACCATAACAGAAGCATTAGGTTGCTTAGCTTGGGACTAGATGGCGCTGTGTGAAATATCCAGGGATATTATTATTATCATCATCATCTGCCTAGCCTTTTCCCAACTATGTTGGGGTCGGCTTCCAGTCTAACCGGATGCAGCTGAATACCAGTATTTTACAACCGCCAACCTCTGTTATCTGACTAAAAATAATCCATACATCACATGTGTAATTAAATGTAATTAAAACACGAACAAGACGGGCCCTTTCTTAATGAAACATTAATTTGATGTACCCCGCTCGCCCGCACGCAAAGGTTCCACATTGTCTACTTAGCAAGATGGAGGCACATGTAAATACTTTGTGAGACAAAAATAGAACGTTAATATGAACCTGGAATTTTTAAGCAGGAATTTTTGGATCTCAATGACACGCCTGGTTGCTCACGGGCATTTTTAAAGAGACTTGGTAGACAACGGTTTCAAATTATACAAAGCATTTTTTAGAAAAAGTGTAAACTTAAAAATAGTCGAGCGACACTTGAAAATAACATTAGAACACCAACCCGCACTGGGTGCGCGTGGTGAACTACGGCCCACTCCCTCTCACAGAGAGGAGGCCTGTGCCCCAGCAGTGGTAACATTATAAGCTGATTACGCTTATGCTACTGCATAAGCGCACCAATTCATGTCGTCCTAAATTTCGCAACCTGAATTTTGCATACTTCATTAAAATAATAATTACATTAAATGTGTTTGCATGATGCACTTACAAAGGGAAATCTTAATAGGCTTTGAATGGATTATGACAACTGATGAGTTGAATTAAATTCTCTTGGTGTTAATAATACAGAATACTACACACATCAGTGAAATGTATTGAAACGATTAATTGATTCTCTTTCATATTGGAATCCGAGTATATTGGTTGGAAAACAGCGATGAAACTGTAAAAACTTTCCTCGAAAGCTTATTTCCTGAATTGCTTTAAAACTACTCAAAAGCTAATAATATTTTTATGGACGTCACATATTAACGAGTATCAAAACAAAGTTTAAACGTTTAATTACATCGACATAATTTCTATATGCATCAGATGTTATATACTTTCATCGAAGATGTGATCAAACCGTATCTTCCAATTACATTAACATTGCTAGCACACAATTATACGAGAGTTTCTTCCCACAATCTCCCCCAATCGGCTTACGCTCATTACAACATTGTAACGGGGCACTAGCAACATGTCTCCGATACAACAATCCGACCTAATCCACAATACAATACTATATCTATACTATATCCACAATACTATTATATTATTACTCGTATGTATGCCTTGAATAATTTCGTACGGAGCATGTTATTGGAAGTTCGTTTGTGTGCCAGCCTGTCGGGTTGAAAGCCGACGGGATTCGGCCGGGTTCGTGGTCCTTCGAGCGTGATCGGAAATTATCAAGGAACCGTTTGTTAAATATTACGTACGTTACGTATTTTACTTTGTTCTTTTAAATACGCCTTTCTACTATGATCTTATAGAAATGTTTGAAACTTTGCCGAATACCTAAATACTGAGGTTTTTAATTATTCAACCAAGTTCAACAAATTGCATTAGAAAGCTTATAAAAGACATTTCATATTCTGCTGTACTTAATTACGAATGCCGTAGCTAATCACAGCCGCCGTCAGAACTTTTGTTAATATAAAATATATTTAACTTTGAAATCCGCATAAAAGTCCCACAACGCTGCGGGTACCCACTTTGCGGGATTGCAGTCCTTACCGCGTATGTACCGCAGTCATCCGTTCATTTGAAAGAATACCTGTCTCATGTACTAATGTTGGCATTTGTTTACAATGTTTTAATTATGCGTTCCTGCATTGTTTTTGTAGTTTCGAAGATGATGCATATACCTAGTTTCATTGTTTACAAGCATTTATGCTACACAAGAAATATTACCGATTTGGATGGAAAAGTTGAAAGTAGGCTACCAACTTACATAATTACACTACCAAATATTGATCTATTAACAGCTGAATAATGTCTCAAAACATTAGATAGTTTTGACAACAATACCTAGATTCGAATTTGTGGTCGAAGCTTCTCGACTGTTCCACAAACTGAGTTAGCATTCGCCTCGATGATATAATAGGAAATTACAATATCAGGAATACAATTCGATGAATTCTCGAATACATATCAATTCTCCGATTCAGAATTAACTTGATGAAATTCGTATTGTAGAAACTTCTACCTTGTTCACTGTTAAAGAGAAGAATTTAGCAGAAATAGAATACCTAAACGAAAACCAACACGATCAGAAATGAAAATATTTTATTTTACATAAACCTACATGGTCGTTTTGAAACATCTGAAGCTAAGTGCACGGTTCCAATTGGTCGTTTTCTAAGGAGAAGAACCGGAAAGAAATTCCACGGTTACTCTTTTAAAAATAATTGGCTTTTATAATGTGTATATACAATAAAGGCTAACGGAAAAAATGGGAGGACAGAGTAGGTGTCAGTGTAGGTGTCAGTGTAGGTGTCAGTGTAGGTGTCAGAGTAGGTGTCAGTGTAGGTGTCAGAGTAGGTGTCAGAGTAGGTGTCAGAATAGGTGTCAGAGAAGGTGTCAGTGTAGGTGTCAGAGTAGGTTTCAGAGAAGGTGTCAATGTAGGGGTCAGTGTAGGTGTCAGTGTAGGTGTCAGTGTAGGTATCAGTGTAGGTGTCAGAGAAGGTGTCAGTGTAGGTGTCCGTGTAGGTGTCAGTGTAGATGTCAGAGAAGGTGTCAGTGTAGGTGCCAATGTAGGTGTCAGTGTAGGTGTCAGTGTAGGTGTCAGTGTAGGTGCCAGTGTAGGTGTCAGTGTAGGTGTCAGTGTAGGTGTCAGTGTAGGTGTCAGTGTAAGTGTCAGTGTAGGTGTCAGAGAAGGTGTCAGTGTAGGTGTCAGTGTAGGTGTCAGAGTAGGTGTCAGACTAGGTGTCAGAGAAGGTGTCAGTGTAGGTGTCAGTGTACGTGTCAGTGTAAGTGTCAGTGTAGGTGTCAGAGAAGGTGTCAATGTAGGTGTCAGTGTAGGTGTCAGTGTAGGTTTCAGAGTAGGTGTCAGTGTAAGTGTCAGTGTAGGTGTCAGAGAAGGTGTCAATGTAGGTGTCAGTGTAGGTGTCAGTGTAGGTGTCAGTGTAGGTGTCAGAGTAGGTGTCAGTGTAGGTGTCAGTGAGGGCCTGGCAACAAGTACCAGGTACTTAACAAAATAGGAAATGGTCTTCAAACCTGTTGTCTGCCAACAAGGCATACAACGTTCTCACATTCACGAAATATAAAAGAATCTACATACATATAAAAGTTAAATAAAATACTAAAAAACCCATTTAATCCAAATGACATGTTTGCCATTAAAACTGCGACAAATCTGAATTATTATCTTGTCCACAAAATTGACTAACAAAGCATGGAAGCGTTATAACTGAACATTTTGCATTGCTCCAATATTATGAACCTACCTACTAGATGACTGTGATGACGATGAAGAACATTTGGGAAACACTTACTTTCAGGGTGCATTTTATTATATTGGCAATTTATAAGGTGTGTAGGTTTTGTACTACTCACGAATAGGCACCATCGATAACTTCAATATCTCTATTTCCTTCTATTGCGCCAGTGAGTCGACTGAGATTGGCAAATACTATTGGTTTGGAAACACGATAACAATTCCAGTTAAACGGTCCGTAACTAGCAGACGTAATGTCAATATGTTAGTTAGGCAACAATATGTGCGCGATTACTGATAGTTAATTGATATGGCTTGCTCGTTTAGATCTAGTGTTCATTTAATTGTGTTAATGATAATGTGGCAGACAGAATTGAATTATCATAATGCAGGCGAATGAGCGATGGACCAGTAAAACACAGAGTTGGTGCTCTGGAACCACAGCAGACCATGAAGGAGATGAATAACTTGAATGTCTTCCTTAGGAATCGACAAGAAGTGGCGCAGGACCGAGACCAATGGAAAGAATGGAGGGACGTCTTTGTCCAGCAACGTGTCAGTAGCGGTTATAATACAACAAACGGTAGTCTATAAGGGTATTTCGATAAATCTTTTTTTAGTGGTTTCCATGAATGAGTCGTGGTGGTCGGCGTGCAATGGCACCCTAAGAAACCGACAATTTTGAAAATGAGAACTACTTTTGAAAGCCACCAACATTTTAGTTAGTGACATTAACTTTTCTCTTCAGAACTGGTTGCAGAAATAATTTCTCTGTCTTGCTCCGGCGCTCGCTGATCGACATTTTATTCAACAGTCCGTGTCAATATCTTCACAGGTTCAACACAAAGAAGGAATACAAACGTATTAATATTTCTATTTATTAAATAAAATACGTGAAATTTTTATCATACAGGAAACAAAATGTTTATAAAAGTAAGTTTAATAAGGACAGCAAGGGTGTGTTCAAAATTCAAACCCTTTCAATAAATTGGCAAATAAAAGCTGAAAAATACTCACGAATTAAAATATCCAACAATTATCTGCCAATTTGGGCCACAAAAAGTTGGTACAGTTTGCATCGAAATTGATTTCGAAAGCAATAAAACAAATTTACGAGCGGTATCGCAAACAATAAAGGTGCTGGTAACTCTGATATATTGTCAAGCGATGAATACGGACACACATTTTGTTATTGACTGTACTTGTAGTGTGAAACGCGGTTTGCAAGACAGTTTTTAAATGCTGTATTTTCATAGTATTTTACTTTGTTGGTCAGTGCAACGCCCATGTGATTCGTTTACAACAAGTTCAGCATCATGAAGGCTTTTATTTTCGGAAGACATTAAACTGCTTTTGCGTGCGGTTTTAAGAAGTGACGTTACTTTGAACTTGAAAACGGGTATCAGGTTCTTTATAATAACGAGTAGCATCCCAGAGAATTTATCACTCGAAAATTTTTATAATTATAAATTATACCAACAATTTTATTGCAGTAAACATAGGACTAAGAAAATCTCTAAAATTACTTTTCGAAATACTTCAATAAATTCTAAAGACATCAGAAGATACCTTCCAAAAAAGTCCTTTTTTATTTTAGAATCACAACTCACGATAAACCAATTATAATGTTAGCGAGATGATAAACTGAGAGCGTCTTTAAACTTTGGCAAATTGAGATTTCTGCTCGAACAAACTTTTATTGCTTTTTGCGGGGACCAAAAAACAAGTGAATAGGCCACATTAACTGAGAACCGGGTTATTTTTCATGGAGGCCTCTAGTGAGTGGTGCGTGGCGGCACACGGGGAATGACGGGGATATATCTTCAGAGACAAATAGATGGGATTCTTTTGACTGTATCAACTGTTTTTCTAGGAGGGTTCTTACTTAAAGATTAAGCAGAGCTGGCCTTTTTGCCGGCAGTTAAAGATAATTATTAACTATGTATGCATGTCAGGATGGATTAAGTGATAAACTGTAGTTCACTAGTAACCGAATCGTGTAGTTATTTCAAATTCCGAAATCAAGAGACAACAGGATGTCGCCCGGTAGGCACGGTCTCAATAAGTCAAGAGACAACAGGATGTCGCCCGGTAGGCACGGTCTCAATAAGTCAAGAGATAACAGGATGTCGCCCGGTAGGTACGGTCTCAATAAATCAAGAGACAACAGGATGTCGCCCGGTAGGCACGGTCACAATAAGTCAAGAGACAACAGGATTTCGCCCGATAGGCACGGTCTCAATAAGTCAAGAGACAACAGGATGTCGCCCGGTAGGCACGGTCACAATAAGTCAAGAGACAACAGGATTTCGCCCGATAGGCACGGTCTCAATAAGTCAAGAGACAACAGGATGTCGCCCGGTAGGCACGGTCACAATAAGTCAAGAGACAACAGGATTTCACCCGGTAGGCACGGTCACAATAAGTCAAGAGACAACAGGATGTCGCCCGGTAGGTACGGTCTCAATAAGTCAAGAGACAACAGGATGTCACCCGGTAGGCACGGTCACAATAAGTCAAGAGACAACAGGATGTCGCCCGGTAGGCACGGTCACAATAAGTCAAGAGACAACAGGATTTCACCCGGTAGGCACGGTCACAATAAGTCAAGAGACAACAGGATGTCGCCCGGTAGGTACGGTCTCAATAAGTCAAGAGACAACAGGATGTCACCCGGTAGGCACGGTCACAATAAGTCAAGAGACAACAGGATTTCACCCGGTAGGCACGGTCACAATAAGTCAAGAGACAACAGGATGTCGCCCGGTAGGCACGGTCTCAATAAGTCAAGAGACAAAAGGATGTCGCCCGGTAGGCACGGTCTCAATAAGTCAAGGCTTAAGATTTTGCGATGCGATCGCTATCCCCCTTATCATATGTATATTAATCCTGATCTAAAGAAAAACCTTATTTTGTAAACTAGGTTTTTCTGTAGATCAGGTTTAAACCACCGAGTCAGTTATTGAATTAAGAACCTAACTGCTATCAGTTAAAGAACTGTATTTCTTTTTCTGTATTATTTTATAGAAATGCAGTTCTTTATACAGCTTAGTTCGGTGCTAAGTTGTTATTTTAAAATTAAGAACTTTGCCTAAATCGAAATAAATTAAAATATTACTAGCTAAAATTATTATTATTAGCTAAAATTACTATATTACTAGCCTAAATCTCAAAGATTTAGGCTAGTAATATAGTTAGATTCCATTTTGTAATAAGACGGTTTGAGTTTAATTCTGATTTATGACATTTTTGTACTTTTTTTATAACCAAAACTTAACGCTTCTATTTCAAACTACCTTTTCAATAAACACAGTACTGAACCACCATGCCATAACATTAATACGAGTCCCGTGGTCTACCTAATAATTCTTAAGAAGTCGATATTTATTGTCAAAGTTAGCACTAAATGGCCCAGATGCTGGCTGAACTTGACCCAAATAAGACGTTCGAGGGTCGGTTCTCTACTCGAGTTCTCTCTCACTCGTGTGTGAGAGAAAGAGAGGGTAGTGAAGGGCTCAGGAGTGTGAGCGATTAGTGACATGAGGGACGAAGGGGGAAAGATTGCGAGGAATTTGTTTTTTGGGAATACTGGGGGCATTGTGTGTGGTCCTTTGTCACATGAATTCTCAGTAATGTGTGTTTATGATTTTCCCTCCTGCTTAAAATATGGACAGATTGAAGCTACGGAACAACTATGTAGATTTGAGGGGTGTTAATGAGGCCGTCTTGTCTATTTGATTAGTAAAGCGTAATAAGCGTACAAGTATATCGCACCTGCATATTTTTGGTTCTTCAAATTCAATTCGCCGAATTCACCAAATCGACATTGGGGACAATGGTGACATGTGCAAATCAAGAGCGTTTACAAAAAAATCAGAAACTAAAACATTCATTTCACTTCCAGTAATTCACATGAACTTTTCCTTAATTACAAGCAGAGTACTATAATAACAACGAGTAATCGATATAACATTATTGTTTCGCTCACCGACTTTAGACAGAGTTGAAGATTAATTTTCTTCTAAATTTTTAAACTTTTGACACATTTCGGTACTGTCCAACTTTGTATTTGTCGAGTTCTAAGTTCCTTGTTAACGATATTTATTAATTTACTGTGACTTTGACATACCTACACTGAGTGTTGCGATTTTAAGGAACATGAAAATTCCCATTATTTATGTGAAAAATGTCATTAGGTACTTCTTCCAAGCCAGGTCTGACGTTTATTGTAAAAGAGACGCCATCTTATTTTAAAATATTGACGTATAAAGGTGTCTTAAAAGATCTACTTACAGAAATAATCATTTGATTACACAAACATTTAGTTTCGTTTTTTGTTTTAGGTGACAGGGTTTGCGTCTCTGTAATCCCTACTCTTAAATGATTATTGTTGATGAACATCACCGCCCTTGAACTTGGACTTATTTGTCCCTTATTATTGTTTACATAAGCCCAAATTGTTAAAGGTCGTCCGAGTTTCTTCACCTTTACTAAGGGACTGTTTGGATCCAATATTCTGCTTCTTTGCATATTCAGATGTTTCTGTGACTTTTACAAAAAGATCCTTTTTGATAAAAAAAATTTGAACATAGGGAAAAAATAAATCTGTCGTTCAGACGTAAGTAAGTAATATGTAAAGTTAACTAATATGTCGTCCATAACTTGCAGTAACGTTTAAACTATTCTTTGCATAAAGTTAAATCCTTGTTGTTCTAAGGAAAACTGCGGTTTCATTATTTTGAAACTTTAGTACACCTGCACAAGGTGCAGTAGTGTAGTTGTGGCAAATTTGATATTATGAAGAGAAAACAAAACATAACATCACGTCTGTATTTTCCAAAGGAGTATCACATATTTCACCAGTGTGTAAATCCAGACTCCGGAATTCTAAAGCGGTTTTTCATAGTCGTCTGGGAATCGTTGCTATTTTCTCGTCTTACAAAGACCAATGTTATGCGAAACCACTATATTTCTGAGGGCGAATCTAACCAAACTTTTATACCTAGAATAAGTCTTATTCTGAGAATAAATTTTGAATTTTTGACAGCAGACGTCAATTTTATTCTGGATAAAAGGATAATAAAATAATATCCACAATATTGTCGCCAAACCGTTGGAAAAAATGCAAATGGCCGTCCTTCGTTCATTAGGGGCATGTGTGCTATATGTGCCAGTACCCGGGGCTTGTGTGCCATAATGTGCCAGTGCCCGGGGCACGGACACTGTGTGCCATTATATGCCAGTAGCGGCGGTACCCGGGGCACGGTCACGATATTAAATTGGCTTGTAAAATGGCCGACAGCGGTATTTGATGAGACAGTGTATGTATCGGTATTTTATATTGCCCCGAGAGTATAGCCAGTTGAGTGTGTTGTAGCTTTGAACGTTTAAATGTTTGTGTTGATTTTAAATGTTTTACCTACTTTTTTACTAATAAAATTTACTACCTATTTTTTATTTTGTATAAATTTTAAAAATCCAGATATGCTTTCTAGGACAATGAATGTTGTATAGGTATTGTATCTGTGTTACTAGCTAGTTTTAAATACTTCTGTGGAGAACGGAGTGGGTAGCATAATCGTTTTAAAATGTAATATAAATCTTCTATACTTATAATAAATCTGTAGAAGTGTAAATTCTGTACATTGTAAATATCAAAAAAATAAATGGCAGGGGGTGTTACTAGACCGACACCGAACCCAAAAATGTGATTCAAAAAATTTTTGTCTGTCTATCTGTCGGTCTGTCTGTCTGTCTGTCTGTCTGTCTGTCTGTTTGTTCAGGCATCACGCAAAAACTACCGGTTCGATTACGTTGAAACTTGGTATAATTATTCTTTAATATCCTGGGCACCACACTGGGTACTTTTTATCCCGGAAAAGTATATACAATAAAAAACAAACTTAATTTTACGGTTCGATCCCTAGACCCGATTACTGCACCAACCGCAAATAATAAGTTTGTCGTAAGTTAAGTCACCCGCAATGGAGTTCATTTTTATTCCTTTTAGTTTTTAGAGTTATTTAGGTTTATTTTTATATAAGTCGTAGGTATAGATTTTAATTTTAAAGTATAGGTAGTATATTTGATAGTGTACGTAGTGACCGTAGGTTATTTTATAATACTGTTAGGTAGGATTAGTCATTCGTATAGATATTAGTTTTTAGGGATTTTGCTTATTTATTGAGTTTAGATTAGTTATCGTCAGAAATAGGTTTATTTAGGTAGGTAGGTATTTAATTTTCTGTTATTGAGTTTTTTTTTTTAATTAGGTAGGTACTTAGGTAAAGATATCATATAGGTACCCTCTTAATCACCACTAATGAGACACAATTGGTTTTCTATTGTAATTAGTCACATAGGGCCCGCGAGATAGATGGCATTCTGGGGAAGCACATTGGTACATTTTATCCTGTTAGCACGTTCCCGTGGGATAATTTCCGACATCCACGCGGGCGAAGCCGCGGGCAGAAGCTAGTATTATAATATAACTTAAAAGTTATTATGACAATTTCTTACTGTGCTACTGTTTCTTTTTCCTTATATAATTAAATACTGTTTGTTACTGTTTGTTTGTATTAAAATACGAGTAAAAAAACCGACCCCACAGCAAACGTAAACATTTTCCAACAGTTAATTACTTACCACATAGCGACGAGCACTAACACTGTCCATACTAATTATTATAGAAACTAATTAGGAGGAGTTTCGTGATCTGTCCTACCGTTGCTGGTTAAGATAAAACCATTTTCATTAGCCATTTCAAAAAGTGTTCACTAACAAGTGAAGCTAGAGTATTTTAAAAGAACCAGTAAAAAATCGTCAAAAGTTACTTAATTTGGTATGATATTCGTTATTGGATGTCCAGGATGTCCTTCATTGAGGACATGACCGCAAGTTTACTTGCAAACGCTACTAAAGACTACACGTAATGCTGTATCTTAACCTTGGATCGTGGCACACGCGACATGATATAGGTAAAGATGTATTCCTTTACTAAATGATTACGTACTTGTTAGGGCGTATACATATATAGGTACATATAGTAGCTACGTAGTTCAAGTGGTTATGTTATAGTATGTGTGACAAGTTACTAACTCAGCTCGCAGCGTATTAATTAAAGCGTCCATTTGTACCGCAACTTGTGCTCAATTGGACTATACCAACCTATTGTATTGTAGTCTATTTTGAATACAACAAACTCGGGTATTCAAGGCTATTTTAGAGTGTTTGGGTCGAAGGGCTTGTTTATAATTCAGGATAATGTCCCGAATTGTTGAATAAAAGTATGAAGACACCAGGTCCAAATCATTTTGGAGATTTAATTTCACCATAACATGCCTAATGGCCGTATAGAACGTATTGTATTTAATGGCCACTAATATAATTCTTTAAAAATACATTGAACTGATTATTTCAGTGGCACTTATATAAAAATAAACGCTTCGTTTAACTGATATCGGAAAACAATGTGATTCCCCTTCCCTACCCGCCGTAACTGTTGCAGAACACGCCTTTAACAAGAGAATTCCGCGGGATCGTTCCATCTGTCAATATGAAATATCTGGTACCAGCAGCCCGTGTGCCTTAAAACGTTAAACCTTTTTTTATCGAATAATGCGGGTCATTATAATTCCTGTCACCCCCTCGTTTGTGCTAGGTCAATAGTGCAGCAGTAGAGATTGAACTCACGACCCCCGCGCGCACCGCTCTGACGCCTTGAATTATAGCCGCTTCTTATTCAATAGAAAGCCCATGTTCTCCATTGAACCATATCACTGCAAGTAAACACCGAACTAAGGAACCCTTCTTACTCTCACGATTTTCTTCTAGAAAGGGGCAAATTGGGAGCTATCATAAGAGATCAGTGGGTTTAGTTACAGATGAGCTTATCATCATCGTCATATCCGCCCCTTAACATCCACTCCTTAGTATGAGCCAAAGACATTAATGGTGAAAATGGAATTCTTAAGGCTCACGGATTAATAATCGCAATATAAAAGATGGATGTTGTTACTGCTCTGGGAGTTATCTTTATCATTTCTATGTACATCCACAACTGGTCCCGTTTTAAATGTAGGAAAAACGAAACAATTAACTCACAAGACTAAAAATGAAACCTGTCCGTAACTACAAACACACAAAGTTACTTCAAACTTCAATAAAAGATACTATAAAAAAAAATCCTACCTATAGTAAAACCCACCCAATTATTAGAAACGTTAGTTAAGTGTAAAACTGTAAAATAAAATATCAATAGAAAATGAAAAGCGCGGGATGAAAACTAACACCACGCACCGTGTTCGTGAATCGTTACGAGAAATTGTTCGCATTTTTATAAAACGTTATCAAACATGCATCAAACAAGTAGATATTAATAAGTATATGAAGTCTTTCTATTAAATAACGTTGTGCTAAAATAATTTTGACAACTTAAAACCATGTTAGGATTCGAGAAGAGGACCATAATTTTTACTCAAGAATTTGTGCTCTTAAGATCACGTAAATTGATTTAAATAATTAAGATATACTTAAACTGTTTATGTTCACCCATAATTTAAATGGAACATGCTTTAATTTTAAAATAATTAATGAACGAAGACGTTAACGTCTGACAGCAATTTAAAGATAATATTCAGTAGGTAATTTAATTATAATGATGGCAGCAGATGTAAGAAGCACAAAATAATTTGCCGTAATATCTGTATTACTGTACTTATTATACCCGACAGTAAAATATGAAGGGTTCAAATTTAATTATCCGGTTCGTTGGACAGCGTTTGTAAAATAAATTAAAACATGTTCCTGTTTTCCCAAATTCACAATAAACACCCACAAAAATAAAACACTGATAAATAAAAACCAAAATTTACTAAAACATCAAGCAAATAAAATAAAACACCATCAAAAAGCACAAAACTTGACAAAATAAATCCACTCAAGTTTTAAATAAAATACACTCACCTTTAACTTAATATTAAAAATACAAATAGGTAGAAAATACGTAGTGTTGGTAGTAATGGTCGCGGCGGCGCGGCGGGCACGCGGCCCACCGCTGGCAAACTGTGGCGGAGGCGGGACGTGGAGACGTCCGCAGCGACGCGCGTAGGCGGGCGTCTGGGCCCAGGCCGACCCCGCGCCCCCCTCCCCACCGCCACACCTTGATGCTTATTAAAAAAGTCCGACGGAAAAGGATTTATGCCTCCTTGGAATTCGCTTGACGGCTGACTGTTGTGTTTTTAACGATTTGCCGGCGTTATGTTTGTGTAACCAGAGTAATTTGAATCATCTTTGTGGTTCGTTTTCTAAGTTAGCTTTAACAGTGGAACTTAGTACCTCGTGTTTAATAGCTGGAGACAAGATAGGAGCATCGTTGCCAGGATCACTCGCCACTGCTGTGCCTTTTTTCCTTTCTGTCATACTTTCCGATTCTATTCGTGATTTCAGTTAGTTTTAGGAGTAAAACAAGTAATTCCGTAGACTCAATATTTTTCCGAGAAACATATAAAAATTTTCCTGTGTCTATAATAGAGATCGAGAGTTTTCCTTGCTAGGAGGCATATTTAATACTTCTTTTGTACCATGTTTATCGCTGCCAAATGCCTAACACTTAGCCATCCTACTAATATTATCAACGTGAAAGTTTGTATGGATGGATGGATGGATGTTTTAACAAACATCCATCCATGCATCCATCCATCCATACGAATTTGGATAAAATTTGGCACACAGATGGTTTATAACCTGGATTAACATATAAAATACTTTTATCCCGATATTCCCACGGGATCGAAACCGCGGAGCGCAGCTAGTGCTGTAATATATTAAACGTGAAAAAGGGAACCATATAAACATCGAATTGCTTTTAATGGAAAATCCTTGTAAGTTTTTATAATTTACATGACATCTTTGTGAATGCATTCACTTAGAAATGGAAATGTTTTACACAAACTCAAAAGCAGTACGTAGTTAACTAAGTTGTATTCATAGAGTATTAACGACGAAACTTTGCAGTGTCCTCTTTAAGGATTATTTGTTTATATATTTCAAAGCAAATAATGTATTCATGGATGTAAATCAATTTACTGGCAGATATGAATATTGCTCCGGTTGTCTGAAGATGGCAGGAAAATATACGGCACAAGAGGTCTTGTGCCGGGAATTTTCAAAAAACAAATATATTGCCGATAGGATTCACAATTGTATACTTTGTGGCTTTTACTTATTCTCATGCAGATATTTTAGAAATCAAGTTTACTTTATGTTTAATGTCAAGTCGTTTTTAAAAAGTGATATTTTGTTCCTATATTTTCCATAAACACCGAACACGGATTTTGTATCACCGCTTTTTTGCCCGTTAAGGTTACATAGAACATTACCTAAAGGCGTCCATGGTAACACATGACATATTTCCATGTCATCACCACTGATGCGTGAATAGATAAAATTGATTCTTTTTTAAATGTCCACCGAATTCATTACTGAGTCGGTCGATTGAACACTGGGTTTGGATATGGTCGTGTCCCAGTTTCAAATGTTTATATGGCTACTCGTTACGATTTAAGGTTGTGAAGCTTTTTTTTAAAAAAAACACGCCGTTTTATAAAAGGGTTATCTAAAAATCAATACGATAACAACATAAAAGCAGCATGTTCACAAATATTATGACAGATGCTTACTTTTTTTCCTTAGTTGATTAACAAATACTTTGAATTAAGAAACACAAAGATTGTATTATGTATACTAGTGACGCGCCCCTGCTTCGCACGGTTTTGACATAACGTCGAGATTTCTATAGGTATGCAAATTTAATGTTACTGTATTAATTATGCACACAACTTCCGGAATAATTTTTCTAATAATGATGAAAATCGCACCAAAACTGAAAAGAACAACGCAGACACACAGAGACACAAAACTGAGAAGACACACTGAGAGACACAAAAAGTGAGTTTATTTTATAATATGTATCGAAGAAGATACAAAAGTAACGCACTAGATGTTTGTTACTAGTGTTTGACCACAATTACGTTATCAATAAGAATTCACTCACTAGCCAGTAGTACCAAATCATGTTACTTAATTTGATTTGTATCTCAAGAGACAACACGAACCTAAGCGACCTCATCCGTTATTCCTCAACACATTCGAGTACGATGAGGCAACGAAGCACAGCTCCAGGTCTGTAATATTCACGAGTTCTGCCAGCTACCCCGTCATCAAAGGAGAGAGATTCAGCTCTGTAATATTTACGACCATCTGACTATCTGCCAGTTACCTCGGTATCAAGGGACAGGAGCACTTGCTCAAATCCCACGAGCTCGCCACCTCGAGCTAGACAAATGTGGGATATTATTCTGTATTACAGCAATTGCCAGCGTTTGTATTGTACCGTAGTTTTATTATGTTAGTTTTAAGAGTGACGATGATATGATATTATGTACTTTTGTAATTGAATTTCTTGTCTTCTGAAACATATAAGTACAAGAAGCAGGTGACTAAGCGACAAAAAACTCCAACAAGGGAATTTTGCTTTATTTCCCTTACAATTTTTAAATTAATTTGATTTAAAAATTAAATTAAATAACGTAGTAATGACAAAGCCAAGCCGCTTTAACAGCAAACACAAGGGTAACAATAAGGATTATTTCATAGAGCTAGTTTTATTTCGCTATTAAAAGTTTTAGTTTTTTTTTCTTTTACACTAAATGCCCCTAAAACTAGCGACTCACGTACCACCTACAACCTCATGTCAACCTTGAACAATGTCAAAGAACTATCCCGGCCTGTGTGATTGATCTTCCTACCCGCATTATCTTGATTAATGTCTTTGACGCCGGCTGTCCACACCAAACGTTACGGTAAACCTTTCTTTATAGGTTCTATTTACTATACACTTGGAATATATACTTTTTTTTCTGTCAAACTCATAGAACTGAAGGGATTTAAAAGTGGTCCTTGGAGTCGCAGCAGTTCTCAGTGTTTGTAATCGTTTTATTACAAATATTTTTTTTTAATTATTATCTTATTTAACTACTATAAGTATAGGTGTTTACTCTTCTTGAGAAATGTGTTTTATTATGGTTTACCATGTTTTTGATGCTATAATATGTCAAATTATTGTTTTTTTGTTGTTTACCTTTAGTAGAAAGGTACCACGCAATACAGTCAATATTTTAGTATGGAATTAACCTTGTTGATAGTCCCAACTCTACAGGTTTTTTAATAACTATGCACATTTGCTTTTAGAAACTGATTCTGAACTCAGCTTAGTCCTATAAGAGAGAATAGCGTGATGTTATGAACGCATACAAACGAAATGTATTCTACAAACGCATCAGCTGATTTCCAGACGCCGTCAAAATATACAATAACAACGTTGCTACGCGCTACGCTGTAGCTACTACGCTCGTAGCCGTACCGCCCACGCGTAGCAGCCGCGTAGCTGGTAGCTCGTACGTCTACGTGTATTGTGGCGGGATCGAAACGTTTCAACTGTCCTAGTTTCGTTTGTTATTGAGTTCGGGATTATTATGTTCTGTGTTTTAGTTGCCATATTGTGATTTATGTCAGTCAATAATATTAAATCACGCTAATATTAGAAATGGAGAAAGCAGAATAAAGAAAGTATAAGTATTTGATATAATGTTTTTCATGACGTTCACTGGGATCATGAGTCGGTACCCAGACCAATTTATCTTTGAAAATACATTACTAAAAGACAAAGTCTAACAAGAAAAGACAGACATAATAAGACATTTATTTCTAAATTCACAGAGAAAAATATGTATAAGCTTGAAAATATTTTCCTAGTCAACTAAATCTCTTGTAACATCTGATCATGTATCCTACGCTAAGAATCCCCCTTTCTCTTTCCCTGTACTTCCCCTACATATAGGGGTAGGGAGGTTACTTTTTAATGTTTTGTTAGCGTAGGTATTAGTAAGTGAAATAATGAATTATTTATTATACTCATTACCTTTTTAACCGACTTCAAAAAAGGAGGAGGTTCTCAATTCGACGATTTTTTTTTTTTTTTGTGTGTTTGTTACGCTATTACTCCGCCAATTATGGACCGATTTTCAAAAGTCTTTTTTTGTTCGAAAGGAGATACTTCTGAAGTGGTCCCATAGAAATTTCATCAAAAACGGTTCAGTAGTTTGGTTGTTAAACCAAAATTACTGGTAAAAATTACAACTTAAAAGTGAAAAATAAAAAGTTTTTTGCAAAAAAAACAACCGACTTCCAAAAACGACACTACAAAGTGAAAAATAACTTTAATTTCGGAAGTCGGTGGCAAACAACGAAAATACGAACCCGACGACACCGACTTCCGAAATTAAAGTTATCTTATATATACTTTGTAGTGTCGTTTTTGGAAGTCGGTTGTTTTTTTTTATTATTTCTAGTCCGATTGTTGAGCATGTGGTCCTGGGATCAACTCCCAGGGCAGACAGTTTCTTGGGTTTTTAGCTATTAGGAATATCTCAATCTCGTTAGATTGCTATGCTCGGAATTTTG
The DNA here is from genome assembly GCA_951799955.1 of Apamea anceps. Classification (NCBI taxonomy): domain Eukaryota; kingdom Metazoa; phylum Arthropoda; class Insecta; order Lepidoptera; family Noctuidae; genus Apamea; species Apamea anceps. The sequence goes on along the minus strand of OX637501.1, from coordinate 22,687,561 downwards.
TTTGCGCCTGGTGATGGAAATAGGCTCCCCCTTTATTACTTAACTAGATAAATATTGGTTGAATATATATATTCCTAGTATTGTATACATGCAACTATGTTCTAACTAAACAGACAGCTGTGCTGCTGGGGAGCTTGTTGCGCCACTTCTTCTTCCCAGCGATAGCACTAGGAAGTGGTGAAGGACGCGCGTTTTTGGGGGACTGTCTTTTGTAATTTTGACGTTCGAAAAGTGCTGATTCTCAGCCTAATTTGAATAAATGACTTTTGATTTGATTTGATAACTTTTTTCTAATCAGCCTATAAAGTTCCCACCGCTGGGATACAGGCCACCTCTCTGTGACTGGGAGAGTCATAATCCACTACGCGGGCCCAGCGAATTATAAATTAGTTCAAATTAAAAACTATGTCGCAACTATCAACACTAAACATAGGAATACATTTTTCCTGACTTAACCATGCAATGAGTACAGTTTAGCCAACATTGATACTTTAATCAAAATCGTACATGCAAAAATAAAATTTTACAAACTGTGTATGTTGAGGTGTGGTACGGTTTAGACGTTAGTGTGAGTGAGGGTGTGTGTAAGTTCTTGTAAAAGTTAAATTTTAAGTTTCCATAATTCTTTCATTTGCATCATAATTATAATATAGATTTCAACCAGTCAGTATACTTTACTCTCAAGACATTTATTTATTTATTTATGACAAGACAAGACATTGTGATGTAAGCGGCAAATGTCGATGCTCCCATTTACTTTATTGTATAAATTAATATGTAGTATATGAGTTACGTACCTTCACGTAGTGTTTCTTAGTTCTGATCATTAGTGTAGACGTTTCGTAACCGTGTTGAGGTCTCTTAGTTTCCATTTTAACGAGGTGCTGCAGTGTTCCCTTGGAGAGACACCTACCTGACCCTCGCAACCCAGAAACGAAGCAATGTAACGTAGGTAATTCTAGTTGCAAGCTGATGATTTTGGAACGTTAGGTATTGAAAAAATTTAGAAGATTTATTGAGTAAACAACGATAACTTCGTAGTACTATTTAAACCTGTCATTCCTGTCTAAAGTGCTCGAGGCCTGCGTGCACAAGCAGTTTACGGGGTTTGTTTATCGGAACAAACTGGTTAGCTCCTTGCAGTCTGGGTTCAGGCCTGGGCACAGTACAGCCTCCGCTCTCCTTAAAGTAACTGGTGATATTAAAGAGGCGATGAAGGATACTAAAATTACCATTTTGGTATTAATTGATTTCTCCAATGCCTTTAACGCCGTCAGCCACGATATTCTCCTTTCTATCCTCTCTCACCTTATGGTTTCGTCGGAGGCCCTGGAATGGTTCACTTCTTATCATCGGGGACGTCAGCAGTCGGTTCGCGTTGATGAGACACAGACACAGCACACAGACTGTAAGGGACCTCGAAGCGCAACATTTTCGTCGGTTATTTTAAACGACGAAAATTTTCTTCCCTGGAAGGTCGTCGATGTCCTTTACACTGTGGATGTTCTCTTTAAAAATGGTAGTATATTGTATCAGTAAAAGCTGAGGCAAGCAACTAAGTGCGCATTTTTAGTTAAGTCCCAGCCTGGCAAACTCATATATCAAGTAACTCATAGTAAGTCTGTAAATGACTTCATCAGGTAAACCATTAAATATGTGCATTTGGATTGAGTGATCCCTTTTTATTTCGTGACAAAATGTGATTGTACATTTAATGAAAAATAGTCAAAACTCATAGCCCAAAGTAAAAAATTTGTCACTCTCAAGAGTCTTCAGTTATTGCCGAAAATGTGGATCAATCAATTCAGACATTTTGCAAAAACGGCTATGAGCTAAATCTCAACAAAAACTTACTCTACTGACTAAATTTATATCTTAAAAATTTGTAACTAAAGAATTTGTCGCAACATTTTTTAAGCCCATCAAGGCATTTAAAGCTTCTTTCGGGTATCTTTGGACAGTATCATTGGATCACTCAGTTCAGACACCATTTTGTCTGAGAGATCTTTGTAATAAGGTTTCGGATGACTTTTTCTATAGATCTATTGTTTATCCTAAACTGTACATATTCCGAATATATTTGTACAATAAATATCATAACACAAATACCTTTTGTTAAAAATTTATGAGTGATTCAATGTTTTTAAATTTGCTGAACTGAGTGATCCATAAGAATACTTAGAGGTAACTTACCTGTTTCGTATTGAATTACACCAACTACGATTAATTTTTGTACAAATTTTTGACTAAAGTTTTACATAAAAATAATTTACATATACAGCTTAATTTACGAGATATTACATTTTTAATTTTATTGTTAGAGAAAAGTGCAGTAGGGTGACCATATAATATGAGATCATCGGAAATATAACTGATACAGTAAGTGCCCACCCATATAATCGTCAGTTGTAATATCAATTAATGTAACCAAGACTTAACTTGACTTTACAGGAGAGGCAAAAAAACTAAATTCTATTCACAAAAAGAGTGGTAACTTTTTGTGTTTTCATCCTATTGCAATGATGTTTAGAGCATTTTTCTCTTAAAATGTTATCTGAAAGAAACCATAATAAAACCTACTATTGTATTTTCGAAGATGACATGGTGGTTACGTTCCAGTCCGTCCCAGCAACCTTCTTTAGGTCGTCCGTCCATCTAGCTGGGGGGCGCCCTACACTACGCTTGCCGATACACGGTCTCCACTCTAGGACTCGTCTGCTCCACCGGCCATCGGTCTTTTGACAAACATGGCCAGTCCACTGTCACTTCAGTTTGCTTACTCTGCGCGCTATGTCGGTAACTCCGGTTCTTTTCCGGATAATTTCAGTCCTGATTTTATCCTTCAAAGACACTCCGAGCATAGCTCGCTTCATAGCGCGCTGAGCGACCTTGAGTTTCTGGACCAGCCCGACTGTCAGTGTCCACGTTTCGGCGCCATGTGTCATGACGGGGAGGACGCACTGGTTGAGGACCTATTTTTCAAACACTTTGGGATAGGTGACGAGAAGACTTGATGGAGTTTTCCAAATGCTGCCCAACCCAACTGAATCCTTCTGTCAGCTTCTTTCTCAAAGTTGTGTCAACCAAGCTGGATTATTTGCCCCAGGTAGACATAATCCTTTACAACTTCGAGAAGCGACCCTTCAATGTGGATTGGACTCGGCAAGACGTGCGAATTATTTATATATACTTTATTGTACACCACAAAAATACATAGCATAAAAAATACATGACACACTACAAAATATACAATGGGCGGCCTTATCGCATTACTGCGATCTCTTCCACGCAACCTTAGAATGGACAGCGATTTTCCTTGACATAAAATGGGACTGTCGTTGGTGCAAATATTGTGTGTATACAATACAGTAAAAAACACACCCTCACACATGACACGCACATACAAGACTTTCGTCTTGTCCAAATTCATGCCGAGGCCAACCCGCCGAGAGGCTCCATTAAGGCCGTGCAGCATCTGGTCTATCTGTTCCAGCGTCTCTGCCATTATGACGACGTCATCGGCAAACCGAAGATGTGAAATGTACTCGCCGTTCACGTTGATACCCTGTTCAGTCCAGTCCAGCGTCTTGAAGACATCTTCCAAAGCATTTGTAAACAGTTTCGGGGATATTACATCCCCTTGTCTCACCCCCCTGAGCAGTTGGATGGGGCCGGTTTTCTGTTCCTGAATCTGGACAGTCATCGTGGCAGCGTCATACAAATATCTCAACACTTCGATGTAGCGCCAGTCAATTCGACGTCGTTGCAGAGAGGCCAGAACTGCCCATATTTCGATGGAGTCGAAGGCTTCCTCGTAGTCCACAAATGCCATACACAGCGGCTGATTGTGCTTCTCAGTCTTCTGTACAATTTGCCGAACAGTATGGATGTAGTCTACGGCGCTGAAGCCTGGAGCGGCTTGGAGCTGCGTAGGTCGGAGTGTAGGCCTCATTATGCGGAGTATCTCAGCTCAAAAATTGATATTTAGAGTGCCTCTAATCACGGAGACATCTCTAAATATATACTTCCTATCCGTCATGATGAAATCTATCTCATTCCTTGTCACGCTATCGGGGCTTTGCCAGGTCCACTTCCTTTGGGGTTTCTTTTCAGAAACTAATTCATTAAGAAGAGCCCCTGCGACTCCAAAAAGTTGACCAGCATTTGCTCGCCGGGTTCTTGTAATCCCACTTTGGCATTGAAGTCCCCCATAACAACTTTGTAGTAGGCCTTTGTGTTACTGTGCATTGCCTTGGCAAATATCTTCGTACATAGCCTCGGCTGTCTCGTCAGAGCATGTCGAAGTCGGCGCATATACCTGTATCACTTTCAGGTAGTACCTGTCGTGAGTTTCAGTAGAAGGTACGCTACCCGTGTCGACACACTACTGATTTCAACAACGCTGCTATGCAGGCCCCCCCGCCGCAGAGGATAGGAAGATCGGCCAACGTCATACCAACACTCCTCTCCCACCGCGACCTCCAACCCTCAGCCTCCCATACGACATCGCAGCCCGCCTCATTTGCGATGTCGCCCAAGCGGCAACGCAACCTACTTGTTGGCCGCTACGTGTACTGCTTACCGGCAAAGCCATGACGAGCGGCCCCTCCTCGGATTCCTCGGTATGCGGGTTGGTGACCACAGAGCCAATCCTTTTGCAACGATGTCACTGCTGCCCGTCATCGTCCTGGAGAATTTAGGTTGACTTGTGGGATAGTTATACCGCCATCGGTCGGGCGCTAGCGCCCCGTCTGTCAGTGGCAGGGTGTACCGTGCGCAGGTGAGGTTGACGTTTGGGAAGTCCGGTAGTTGTGTGCTGGGACCTTATTCCTTACACTCATCTTACAAAACTTAATCTTATTCCTTTCATCCGAACACAGTGATTCTGCACTAAAATGTCCGCCTCCCCCCTCCCCCTGATAGATAGGATAAATCAAGCTGTTACTTGGATACTCGGCTATGTTCGCGGCTTTGTTCGATTTTCAAATAAGATATTGTTGTTGCATTTCGTAAAGGATTTCTTGACAGTCAGTTGTTTATGACTGGACAGGTATGAAAGCTTAGAGACAGGACGTAATTTGTTGTTTTATCGATGTGATAGAAAAAGTTATGTCATATGTAACAGGAATTTATGAATTTAACCTAGCACCTGGTCCCGGCTCATGTGGCTTTCCAAAGCATCCATGTCCGGAGAGCAAATGTGTCAGGCGAAAGGTAAGGGCGCCATGTCGTCTCTTTATAACAGATTTTACCATCGTCATAACGGCAACGTTAGCAACATTCACTAAAATATTGATAACTTAAACTAAAGGTTTTATAATAGAGCTACAAAATCCCTCTTCCCCAAATCCGCCATTACCGCATCGACTAAAAATGTGCAGGACATTAAACCTTTTTAGCTATCAATCAATCTATCGACAAAAAATGTCGATCGAGTGTTCAGCACTAATCGCGATGCCAATCAACAGAGCGCGACGTGAAATTCAATTTTAAATTTGGAATGCCAATATTCACGGACGGTCGGGATCGTACGTCATCAAACGAACTTGTCCGATAGTACGCGGAATGTTTTTTTAGTGAGGGGACTGCAACTTGGAGTTGAAAGTCGTGTGTTAATTATAATGAAATCGGCATTATAAGAATGTGATAATTATACATACACATGCATGCATTACATATGCTTTAACATAGATAGATAATTGAACAATAGGACCAAATTGTGAGGAAACAAATATCTCATTTCAATTTATTGTTTGCTATTCATACAATCTAATTACCTACATTTCGTGTGTATAGGTACAGGTTCTTTATGTACCTAGTTGTCCCCGCCACCTATCAGTCCATAAACAACGGGAAACAAACTCATAGTAGTCCTATTAAAAGCATCAATTGGTATCTATAAACTGCTCAAAATTAAAAAAAAAAACAGTCTGACTAAAATTTGAAAGTCTATTAACACCCAATTACATAGTCGGATGACTTCAAAAGCCGGTCTCACGCGTGGCGCATCACTCGCGTAGCACATTAAGATCGGTCCGCGGATACCGCGGTGTGGACTCGCCCGTTCTAATGGATTGATTCTTTTCCAACTGGGTTCTACTAACTGATACTGTCTGTGACTGTACTTGATATATTTGTTTCAATGCTGATTCATCTAAAGTTAACTTGAGGTCACTTGTCTGCTTGAAGGTACAACATTGCTTGGTAGTGTTATAATAATACTGGTCTTTGTAGTGTCATTATGTATTCAAAATTCTTCTAATCATTCTATGTAACCTGGTTACCTGTTACTTCAATTATAAACAAACTATAATGTACACGTCTTTTCTTTTTAACTAATACAAAATTACAACAAAACGTTATCAGCACGAGGAATAGCTCGAGTACCTATTTGTATTCAAGAAAAGTAATGCGTGTATAGTTGTTTCGTAATAATTAGGAAGTGATATTTGTGTGAATTTTTTGGGTGTGAAACCAAATAGTTTTTCCGTGTACTCTTCTGAGATGGCGAACCCAAATGGAGACACAAATGAACGAGGTATGCGTAGTTCCTCTATTCCAACGTTCACCCTACACAATAGAGAAGGGTATAGTACGTGGAAATTTAAAATGCGTAACTACCTTATGCATGAGGAGTTGTGGGAAGCGATTAATGGCTACCCAACAGGGATGAATGTTTCGAATGTCATAAAGACGAAGAGCGATCAGAAGGCACTAACAAAAATTTGCCTTACCCTTGAAGCTTCTGCAATTACGTATGTTCGAAGTGCTACCACGGCAGCTGAAGCGTGGAAGGCGTTACAAAATGCATATGAGGACAAAGGCATGGGTCGGCGTTTACATTTAGAAAGGAAGTTATACAGATTGAGACTTGAAGACTTTGATAATAATATTGAGTCGTATATCAATGCTGTTATTTCCACTGCCCAAGATTTGGCGGATATAGACAAAATAATAGATGATGCGTCCATTGCTGCTATTCTATTGGGAGGTCTAACGTCGAGATATGACCCATTGATTATGGCTCTCGAAAATAGTAACGTTAACGTTACCACCGAACTGGTAAAGTCAAAATTACTCAACGAAATGTCCAAGGAAAGCTCGATAACACTGGAGACAGCTATGAGGTCAAAGGTTGATGCCTCCTCTGTTGAGTCTAAGTCAAAGAAAATTGTGTGTTATGGTTGTGGAGAACCTGATCACAAGAGACCAAACTGTCCTTTAAAGAAAAAGAAGATCATGAAAAGGAAGAATCCCACTGATAAGGACTCGACCTCTTCATCTGCTTTAGGAGTAACAAATGATTACGATATGGACAAATGGTATGTTGATTCAGGCGCTACCAAACATATGACTTCAAGACGAGATTGGTTTGTAGACTTAAAGCCTATGGATATGAAGGTAACAGTTGCAAATGGGACAAAGATTGACGCTAAAGGCATCGGTAAAATATCTTTAAATACCGAAAACGCCGTCGATACAATCAGTGATGTGATTTATGTACCTAACCTGAAAACAAATCTTCTATCTGTGAAGACAGCAGTAGAAAAGGGGTTTACTGTAATGTTTGATAAATCCGGTTGTAATTTATTTAATTCAAAAACCTTCTCCTTTACAGGTGATGCGGTTCTACATGGCTCGCCCTATGGTGGATTGTACACACTTGATTGTGCGGTAAATACTCCCCAATTTAGAGCCTATGATGTGCACTCTGATTCTATCTCAAGATATCAGGTATGGCATAAGCGTTTAGGTCATTTATGTCGCATCGGTATGAATCTGTTGAAAAATATGGAGGTTATTGATTATAAGGATGTGGATAAAAATCCATGTGTTCCTTGTGTTCAAGCGAAACAAGCTCGAAAACCGTTTAAGACGATTTCTTATGAAAGAGCAACTTCAATATTAGAATTGATCCACTCTGACTTATGTGGACCAATGTCAGTTGACTCTTTTCAGAGTAATAAATACTTATTACTTTTTATAGATGATTTTTCCAGAAATATTTTTGTATATTTTATTTCTTCGAAGACAGAGGTGAAGGCTAAGTTTTGTCACTTCCAGTCTATGGTTGAAAGACAAACTGGGGCTCAAATTAAAACAATAAGGACGGATAATGGGAAGGAATTCGTAAATAGTGAATTTTCAAGTTACCTTAGATCTTGTGGTATTCAACATCAAACTACGGTACCATATAGCCCTCAGCAGAATGGAGTTGCCGAGCGCACTAATCGCTCTATTATAGAAAAGGCACGCTCTCTTATGGCTGAAAGCGATCTATCTAAAGCTTTTTGGGAAGATGCTACTCGAACGGCTGTGTACCTGAAAAATAGATGTCCACACCGTGCCTTAAATAATAAAACTCCCTACGAGTTGTGGAATGGTTGCAAACCAGACCTTAGTAATCTCAGAGTTTTTGGGTGTAGAGCTCTTATACATATACCTTCTTGTCACCGTAAGAAATTGGATCTTAAAGCTGTAGAAGCTATATTTGTAGGCTATACAGAAGATCCTAATAGTTATCTTTTTAGAAATTCATCTTGCCCTAGAACTTTACAAAAGTCTAGAGACGTTACGTTTTTTGAAGATTGTTTTTCTACTTTAAATAATAGGAATGTTAACAATAATAAGACGTCTACTGAACCTTTAGTACTTTCTAATAGTCTGCCTATACAGGAAGAAACCAGTACAGTTAAAGAGTCTTTTGAACATGCTCCAGTGGTCACTGATGAACCAGCTCCAGGCCATACTATTGTCACTGAAGATCTAACTGCTGAAACGGAACAATTTTTTGAAGCAATTGAGGAAGCAGTAGTTTCTACTAGTCATACTGATGGACAACGTAGATATCCATCAAGAGACCGGAAACCTCCTAATTACTTCTCATACCAGGTTTCTAGTAAAGCGTCAGGTGAGCCTAGAACTTATAATGAGGCTACATTTTCTGATGATGTTGATAAGTGGCAGATGGCAATGTCAGATGAATATAATTCATTAATGAAGTTGAAGACATGGAAATTGGTTGACAGAGAAAACAGGAAAGTTATACCATGTAAATGGGTTTATAAATTGAAGACAGATCCAGCAGGAAATGTTCTGAAGTACAAAGCAAGATTAGTTGCCAAGGGATTTTCCCAGACGCCAGGTGTAGATTATTTTGAGACATTTGCTCCTGTCGTGCGGCACTCTTCTTTGCGTACTCTACTGGCTCTCGCAGCCGAATTGGGTTTGAAGATGCGTCACATGGACGTAGACACTGCTTTTTTAAATGGAGATCTTCAAGAGAAGGTCTACATGGAGCAACCTCAAGGTTTTAATGTAAAAGGTATGGAGAACAAAGTATGTCTCCTGCAAAAATCCTTGTATGGACTTAAACAAGCTCCACGTGCCTGGAATACAAAGTTAGATGAAACTTTATCATCTCTTGGTTTTATGAAAACTCCATCTGAACCATGCGTTTATACCAAACTTTTTGGAAAAGAGGTGGTTATCGTTGCAGTCTTTGTCGATGACATAATTGTTTTTTACAGTGATGACAAGACGTTTGACATTGTCAAAAATGACTTGCAAAAATATTTTTCGTTAAAAGATTTGGGCTATTTAAGCTGTTATCTTGGCTTAAATATCACCAGAGAAAATGATGAAATAAGAGTTCATCAGAAAAATTATATAAACAATCTTTTACAAAAGTTTGGAATGGAGAATTGTAAAACTTGTACAAGTCCCCTATCTGGAAAACTGGAGGTTAGTACCAGTAGTGATAGTGATCATAATCAAGAAGAGTATCCCTATCAAGAATTAATTGGTTGCCTCATGTTCCTAAGTGTTAATACTCGTCCAGACATCGCATACGCGACTAGTTACCTGAGTCAGTTCAATACTCGGTACAACAAGACTCACTGGTTAGCCGCGAAGAGAGTCTTACAATACCTAAAAGGCACTTTAGATTACTCGATTTGTTATAAAAAATCAAGTATGCCCCTTGTAGGATTTTCCGATGCCGATTGGGCAAACTGTAATATAGATCGCCGTTCTTATACGGGTTACTGTTTCAAATTAGCAGGCAGTCCGGTATCATGGGCCTCGCGGAAGCAGCAAACCGTAGCCTTGTCCTCAGCGGAAGCCGAGTATATGGCAATAACAGAAGCTACGAAGGAAGCGATTTATTTAAGGAGGTTTATCACTGAATTAATTTCAGATCCTATGGTAAGGCAAAAGTTATTACCTAATACCGTAACTATTTGTACCGATAGTCAGAGTGCACAGAGTTTGGCCTTAAATCCGGTACACCACCATAGGACGAAACATATAGATACCAGATTTCACTTTATTAGAGAAAAGATTAGTGATCATTCGGTTAACTTGAAATATACCAAATCAAGTGATATGCCCGCTGACATCTTAACAAAACGATTGCAGCGTGTGGCACATCGTAGATGTGTACTAGGCTTAGGTTTAGTGTAAATATATTTTTACACGTTTACTTCAGAACTTAGTATACATTTTCCTTTTTTTTATTGGTATATTTTGAGTTCATTTTTGTATGTAATTTATTTGTGAGAATTTTGATTAAGGGGGTGTGTTATAATAATACTGGTCTTTGTAGTGTCATTATGTATTCAAAATTCTTCTAATCATTCTATGTAACCTGGTTACCTGTTACTTCAATTATAAACAAACTATAATGTACACGTCTTTTCTTTTTAACTAATACAAAATTACAACAGGTAGGTACTGTGATCTATATATATATTTACTCAAGTTCACTTTGTTTAAAAAGGGGTGTTTTACATTAAATAAATTGATTCCATAAATTGATCACGTATGGAATCGGTGATATGGAACCAGGTACAGAAAAACATCCTCAAATTAAATTTTGGCAAAATAGATATCTCATCGTATACTGCACCGATTGACGTCACCACGTCAACGCCGGCTGTCACTGATAAACAGCGCTGGGGCTCTGTCTCGCATAGGGCCTTAACATTTTGCTGAGCGATGCCCATATTGCGTGGATGTGACGCATGTTGTCCCCCAACTTGTTCTTTTTAGGGTTCCGTACCTCGAAAGGAAAAAACGGAACCCTTATAGGATCACTTTATTGTCCGTCCGTCCGTCTGTCTGTCTGTCAAGACCCTTTTTCTCAGGAACGCGTGGCTGTATCAAGCTAGAATTTATATCAAATACTCAGGTCTACTGACCCTTGGAGCTGTGAAAAAATCAAACTTCTAAGCGACTAAGCCAACGCAATCAAAAGATACAGCCGTTTATGACGCAAATTTTCGATACTCGCAAAATCAAAACCTACAGGGTACTTCCCGTGAACTCAGAATCTTGAAATTTGGTACGAAGCAACGTCTTCAACATCCGTCACCTCACACATCAGGTTCAGTTGAAAACCAGCGTCAGGCACTATTGTCTGGCATTTTTGCTAAACTGGGCCTTTTTGGTGCAGCCGGGAGGCACACTTACCTGCTAATTTCTTGCATCGGTCTTTATACTTTCTATTTGTTTTTTTTAATTAATTAATATCTGATGTATGTATCTGGTGTATTGTGTGTCTTTTGGTCTGTGCTAAATAAATGTTTTTTCCTTCTTTCTTTCTTTCTTATAGCACAGATAAAGGAAAAATTGCGAAAGCCGTAAATTTGTAGTTATATACCTACAAATTCATACGGAACCCTCGGTGCGCGAGTCCGACTCGCACTTGACCGGTTTTTTGTGTTTGTGTTCTTTCTCTGCGCCATGTTTTCCTCAAATAAACGTATATATTTTTTTCTTTCTTTATTTCTTAGGTACGGCGCATGTACCCTGTATCAATCAATTATACTTATTATAATCATTTATTTACAAAAAGTTTACAATAGTCTTTTACTTAAAACAATGCCCCTTAAAACCATTTTCACGGTTTGTCTGTGGGGACGCTATAATAGTGCGCTAGTCAAACAAGTTTCGTAAAATAAATACACTAAACAATGTATACATAAACTATTCATTGAAATGTCTAATTAAAAAAGGAAATTCAAAGAGCTTTACAATTTGAATTCTTACAAAATATTTTCAGTAGATAAAGAATTTTCAAATGTTTACTCGGCCATTTACTTCGGCCTGACGACAGACAATATAATCTAATTACTTATTAAAAAGGACTCTGGAGAACTCTATCAAAATCAGTCTTCACCGTTTGGGAAAGATAGAGATAATCTCGAGATGAGATCTGTACTAAATTTTGTTTTTGTAGCAAGATGGACGATTTGAAGGCCAGTCCGTCCGTTTGGAAAACGAGTCGTAACGTTAACGTGAATTAAGGTTAGCTTTGACATTTTGAAAGGTCGGGCTTTCAGGCTTCCTTTGTGCTGTCACAGTAAATAACTTAGTCAATTAGTCAATCATAGATACCTATAGAATTAGTCATAAGCTAGGAAGGTTTATTATACATATGTACGTTATTAATAAATAAAGGAACTACAATTTATTAATTATACATTTCAATTACTTTGTATATAGAGTAATTACGAAAGAGATTAAAATGATTAAATACCGATATAAACGACGAAATACAAGAATAATCTAATGTAATCACCACAAACTAGTGATGAGACGCGTACGGATAAGTAAAGGACATCGTCACAGACGTTATCCTTTAGTCACCATCACTATACCCACGAGTGAGGCTGGCCTTTGACCTTAGATAAATGAGCACACAGATAACAGCGCAAATCCATTTTATACAAAATAAATAAACCTGTCGGCGCTCATACAGAGCCGTGAAAGTGACGAATCTGCATTAGCATGACAAAGCGAACCTTCGGACTTAGCATAATGTAGGCAGAGCTGGTACGTTCTGCGCACACTGCTGGCTACGTGTACCCAGTTATGTAACTCTATGTACTGATTTAAATGGGCCGTCGCTAGGCTCATCGATTATTTTGGTTTTGGTTTAAATACCACTAGTAATAGCCTGATAATACAGACCATATCAGCACTAACATACAGTAATGACGATAAGTACCTAACAATAGGTAACATTTATAGATAACGCTGGTTGTTACTGTATGCATTATTTCTTCTATTTAGACGACTCAAGCAAACCTACAAGTATAAAGAAGACGTCTTAAAAGTTAACGTAACACACAGAAACTACCTTAAACAAAACTGAGTTACAGGAAATTGTTCAATTCAAATCTTTTCAGAGGTTTCCTCACAATACTAGAACAACAACACAAACACCCATACAAACAGTTCATTGTTCGACGGCTTAATAAACCCTAAAAATCATATTTTTTCACATTCATCTCAAAACAAAAGAGAACATTGAGATGTTAAACAAACACTTTGCGACGCGGGCTTCCAATATATTTTTCATTTTCCTTTAACATTAAAAATGAACTTGTAGTTAACTGCGCATTTAAGTCGGACCATTAAACTTGAGTTAACTGACGGCATCTCGTGCGACGCAGCATCTCCTGCAGCTGCTAATGTAATTATCGAAGCCGCTAATTAACAAAGGAAATGCTTTCTTGACTCAGTGGAAGTTTTCTCGCAAGTAATTTTAAAATGATCGTCGTTAGTTCAGTTGAAAGTTTTGCATAACTTTCTGTCATTATTTTAATGACTGCATCTCTAGGTTAGAACTTTTTGCTCGTTTCATTTTGAATACTTGAATTCCATTTTCTATGCTATTTCTGGTTAGAGATAGTAGAATTCAATCGACACAATTATAATGGCCTCGTTAACCATATTCAGCCATGTTCGCTAGCGTTCTTGCTGTAAGTAAGATTTTGTCGGCATGTCAGAAGTACTGTGAGAGGGATTTGTGAAAGTGTTGTTAACTTTTTACTTGATGATTTTATATTTTATCTTTTATGTGTATGTGTATAAGCAAACTGTGTCTTTAATCATTTCTGTAATTACTTTTCACTTGAATATACCTACAAACCTCACCCGAAATTGTAGCCTTTTCGTTATGGTACTTTCCTATTCTTGGTTGAAAATCCTCTCCTTAAAAAACCAAAAACTAGTTTATAACGATCATAACAAAATATTCTTCTTCTTCTAAAACGATGTAACATACGAGTACCAGGGAAACATAACCACCGATAAAGTCAATACTTAAGAGCAGGAAGGGGCCGGACATGCCGACGTTTCAGCTGGACCCGTAGCGACATGTTGAGATGAATGGCCTACAACACAAATCAAAACTGGCCTATTGTGGACTGGCAGATAAGACATGTAAAGAACCGATTTGACATTTAAAGAAACGATTTGAAAAATAACATTATTTTTGATATTATTTACGTTAAAAAGTGTGACGTGATAAATGATCAATTCTCTGTGTTCTGTGGTTGTGTATTATGCGATGTACTAGGACTTGTGAAATGTAAAATCAACCGCTCATTTGAAGGGACGTAATTAATGAAATATTTTTAACAATACAAAAGCTTGTATCTAATTAATATTATTATAATTAATTAATAATATTACTATTGAACAATATTTAGCGGACAGTACTAACAGACAACTGACACTTCCCAAATTTAACGCTATAGCCCCAGATATTAAAATTGTTGGAAAGAGCTCTCTTCAAAGTCAAAGTCAAATCATTTATTTCAAATAGGCGCTTAAAAGGCACTTTTGAACATCAAAAATAAAATTAAAATAAAATTGATTGTAGTCGCCCCTTCCAAAAGGTAGTTTTCGTATGAAGAAGAATGGGCAAGAAACTCCACCGTTACTCTTTTAAAATGTTTTACAATATTTTGCATACATTAATTATATAAAGTGTAGTGATGTGAAGATGATGCACCTAAAAATAAAATGACTACACCACTATAGGTAAAAGAATTACAGTGGATTAATGAAACCATGACATATAAATTAACTATGTTATAGATACATGGTGCTCACATATTTACAAACATTCCAAAAGTAGACGATTTTCATAAATAAATAGGGAGTAATAAGTCCGGGTGTGACTTTAATTACAGAATGTAAATTAATTTCAAACAAAAAAAAAAAGAATACATTATACAATTACATTAGCGACCAGTTTGATTTTGTCTAGACTCTAGAGATTGTCCTATGGAGCAGGACCAGCATGTTTCCAAGCATTCTTATCTTGGATATAATCCTCTAATTTATAATATCCTTGCTTACAAAGTGTAATTTTAGTATAAGTTTTAAATTTAGATTCATTTAATTGCAATATTTCACAAGGTATTTTGTTGTAACATTTAACACAGTACCCCATAAAAGATGTATGTACTTTAGATAATCTAAAAAAGGTTGATCTAATTTATCTTTATTTCTAGTATTGAAATTAAGTCTATCACTTATTTTATTAAAAAGATGTTGATTTTTTCTTACATTCATGATATATTGGCAAGGTACCGTCATAATATTAACCCTTTTAAATAGTTCGCTAGGAGATTCGCGGTGACGTAGATTGTAAATGGCTCTGACAGCTCTCTTTTGCAAAATAAAAATGGATTCAATGTCAGCAGCCTGACCCCACAGTAAAATGCCATATGACATAATAGTGTGGAAGTAACTAAAATAGACCAAACGCGCGGTTTCTACATCTGTTAATTGTCTTATCTGTCTAACAGCATATGCGGCCGAGCTTAGCCGCCCCGCAATAGATGTTATATTACTTCGTCTCCTTGGGTCTCCAATCTTTGAAAATTCCTTTTCCGAGTTTATTGAGGAAAAAATACAAAATTTCAAAGACGTTTCGGAAAGATTGTTCCAAATTAATATGCATTCGGCTCGCGACGATGGCAAGAGACCGGACGGCATGTCTTTATTTCCATGGAAGGCGGCCTATAGTGTGGGATGCAACTTGTGTCGATACTCTTGCACCGTCCCATCATCCAGGGTCGGCGTGCTGCGCTGATGCTACTGCTGCTGCTGCGGAAAATCTCAAGCGGCGTGAATATAATAACCTTATTGATAATTATATTTTCGAGCCGTTTGGTGTTAAAAACCTCGGGCCGTTGGGTCCGAGTGCTCATGGTCTTTTAAAGAAAATTTTGAAACGACTGGTTGACACTTCCCATGACCCAAGGGCTGGCTTTTACCTTGGCCAGAGGCTAAGCATTGCCATACAACGTGGCAATGCCGCCAGTGTCTTGGATACTTTACCAGTTGACAGCGATGCGGATGAATTTTTCGACGCTATATTTTAGTGTGCTAATAGTTTTAGTTTATTTAGGATATAATTTTGTTATTTTAGGGTTATCTTGTACATTCATTGCCTTAGAACTTAACATAATTTCAGGACGAATAATAAATCTTTTTAGTTATAAAAAAATAAAATAATAATCAGATTATGATTAGAACTTGAGAGTAATTAGCGAGGGCGGTAAATATCTACGAGTCTGAAATGAAATTCGTAAATGTTTCATGAACGTCTTTCTACAAAAAGTAGGTTACACTTCTTCAGTTTCATACTTCAGAAGTATTATATTTTGCCTTTGTTATAAGTTGTACTTAGGAATGCCTTTAACGCTTTTAATAATTATGGAAAATCCAGGTGGGTATTAGCTTAAATTCAATGTATTAAAAGATCTTCTCGCATGCAAGTAGGCATGTTACTTCCACAAGTCTGCTTGCATTCTTGGCTTACTTGCATATACGATACATAATCGAAAAAAATATATTAGGTAAACCAGTTGTTTCCCGCGGCTTACTGACATAAAAATATCTTATGTCATACGTTAAAGTGCTCATACACACGAGCAACACGCGTCAACGGAGAGGCCACTGCGGCCGTCGACAACGTGCTGTTCGTGTATTAGAGTACGGTGCTCAAATACTCGAACGGCATGCTGTCGAAGCCTGCAGTTGCCTCTGTCTTAGACCGGTATCGCTCGTGTATATGCACACAAAAGAGGTATAGATAGAGTTACAGACATCGAAACAATCACTTTTATCAAGTAGCAGTTATCAATATACAATAATACCTATCACCTAATAGTTTACACGATAGTTATTCAATGAGCTCGTAATTGGAATCGAGTCGGGATCTAATTAGCATTAGATATATTAGGCGTCCATCTTGTATAGCAAGTCAATGTAGTACAATGTAACCGAATTACGTGATTCAGTTAACCATAATGTGGTTATTGGTTAGTTACGGGCTAAATACGAACAATGGATCTATATCTGGAATTAATGTTAATAGTAAGTTGTAGAGAACATACATACATACATAGACTCGCGCCTTCTTCCAATAGGTTTAGGTAGAAACTCGCCACCTGCAACGATCCTTACATACTCCGTTTGCCTCGTTTATATTCATACATCTGGTCAAACACGCATGCATACACATTTCTGAAGAACATCACTAATAAGGTTACTAGTTGTAGAGAAAGGGCTAAATATCACAATATAGTATAGGTCCACCAGTCTAGGGGTGTCGTATTACCCAGTAATTGGGTTGTGGAGGTCAGAGAGGCGTCGCTTCATGTGAAATAGATACTGGTACTCAGCTGCATCTGGCCAGACTGCTAGCCGATCCCATCATAGTTGTTAGTGTAGCAGATGATGGTGTTGCACTAACAATTATGTATAAATTAACTAAGTATTCTGCCGTTTAGATGGTGAATAAATAATAAGCCTTTTTTTATTTATAAGTCCGCTACTTTGTAAACAGATTGTGAAAACAGTAGGCTTAAAAAAATACTGCAAATCCTTACTAAAGTTACTTTGTAATCAACATATATAAAAGTTTATCGGAGTAGTTCAATGTACTTCAAGTCTACAACTTTCAAAGTTACTCCGAAAAAGTAATATTGTAAATATGTATTTCTAATATTTCAAATCACTACGATCTTTATTGTGTACTCCTGAGAATTGTAATGTATTGATACCATTAAACTGATAAGTTTTCATAAAATTGACGTTTGATTTATGAGTTGTCAATAATTAATGTCTGGTACATCGAACAAGTAACTACTCGTAATTAGGGAATTTATTTTGTGAAAAGAGTCTATTAACCTCACTTTTTTATAAAAACATGTAGAATAAAAGGAGAAAAAATCAATCGATGTAAAGCTCTGGCTTATTGGTCGGTTCCCACGAATTTGCACACCGGAAACGGGCGAATCGACCATTTTAAGTAATTTAATTTTCACTGTAGGCGATTCGCACGAAGTTAATTTAATAGTGTGCAAATCGACAACTCCAGAAATGCGTATTAGGCAATTGGCACGTTTTGAATTTTATGCAAAAGTTGAGAAAACAGAAGTAATAAGAGTAGCGCACAAATAAATTATTTCGTGGGCATCGCGCGTCGGTAATCGGTACCGGTAATCGTAATACAGAATGTAACATAAAGTACATTCTCACATTTATTTTCCTTCATTCCTCCAGGTCAGAACAAGCATTCCGTTACTGTTAAGCGCTGTTTTGATTATCTCTCGCGACACCAGGCCACGCTATTTATCCACAATCAGTACACACAGACACAACCCTCAACTTTTAACTTTTTTTTTTATTCTCCAGAAAAGAGCCATCAGAGCAATATACAGCCTCTACCACTGCTATCTTAATAGTGCAATTTATTATATATCTACCGCTGGGTATTAATGGGCAGCAATCTCTACCCCTTTGCTTAACAACAGAGCAGCAACGATCACTTCTTAAATCTACTGAAAGCTTTAACTTTTTATGAAGCTATCTCCATTTTGTTCTTAATTGTTAATTATTTATCAAGAAAGTTACAAGTATACTGTCCATCAACAAGTTTTTCGTCTTACGCCAAGATTACCTCAAAATTAGACCATGAATGAAGTTTTAACACAACTTCGGATATCGTATTCCTCCTTAGGCTTTTCTCAAAGTTTATTACTTCTCCTATCCGTTAACACTAGAGGCAACATGATACTTCAAGACTTAGCTTGCCGGGATTTGGATTTTATTTTAAATTTGTTATTATCGACCAGAGTCTTAGAGATTCAAATAAGATTTCAGTAGGATAGAAGAATGCATAAAGGGTGGTTCATTTCTATAGACGATTATAATAAACTCGTGTGATGTCCCTCTGTATGACAAATGCCTTCCTACTCTATTTCCACTTCTCTCTATTTAAAACTACTAAGGACCAGTTCTTGTTGAAGGAGTCCAGCTCATCCCACCATCTCCACCTGGACCTGCCGCGATGTCGCTGCCACGCTAAAATGGAATTGGGCTGCACACATCTGCCGCATGCCAGACGATTATGATAACTAAAATCATACGACGAATTCTAAGTCATCATCTTCATACTCCTCACCTTATTCCAATTTATTTCAGGTCGGCGCAACATTAACATCTTGGTAGTGACTCCCTTCCTAGCCATATCATAATTATTTCACACAGTTCTAATTTCTAGGTAAGTATCCTACTTCCTACTATAATATAATAATATCATAAATGTGAAAGTTTGGTGAAAGTAAGGTGTTCAGATGTTTTACTCAAACACGCAAATTCGACTGAACGGATTTGGCACATAGATAGTTTATAACCTGGATTAACACAAAGAGTACTTGCGGATATTTTATCCCAGTAGTATGTTCCCGTAGAATAATCTCTAATATCCACGCAAAGCCGCTGGCAAAAACTAGTTACAGAATTAAAAATATTTTTTTATTTAGAGGTAAAATCACTATGGAGGAGGGATAATACACTATCATATATACAACGTGGCGCTACAAGGGCGACATTAATTTAACAAACGGGTAGGGCTAGTGGCCAGTAATCATAAAAATTATAACAACATAAAAAAATCGTAACTTGAAAACTTTCACCTGCGCCGCGCGCTGATATAGGGCTCTCTCTCTTTCCTTCAATTCGCCTTCTCTTTGCTCCTTAATTGTTTTAATTACATTAATGCGATGTTATGATCCGTGACCCCGGCAAATGACCCCTGCGCTACAGTTCTTTAAGTCAGGTTGCTCTAAGATGCTATTTTATAAAATTGTTAATAAATAAATAAATATTAATGTTTAATTAAATTAAAATATATTCATAAAACTACAACGCAAAACCGTATACATGTGCTAAATTAATGTCGCCATTAAAGCGCCACGCTGTATAGGAACATGTCGCTTATCCCATTTTTTTATTTTTAATATTATTGTTTAGCTCACAAATGATTCATATATCTATATTACACTGTCATAATCTATGACTCATAGATCTATGATCCAAGATATATGATAGTGTTCGTCATATCCTCCTTAGTGCTCATTTACGGAGAGGCGGGGCGTCGCGCGTTGCGTTGTGCGGCGCGGCCCGCACTAAATTCAAACATATGGCGTTGTATGAGTGCGTTTACGGAGAAGCGATTTTAGACGCGTTTGCTTGAAATGGAGCGTTTTTTGCAGCCGAGCCCGCGGTTGGCACCGCCGCGTCTCACGCAGCGATTATCGCGGCGGCGCGCGCACCCAGCGGAAATTCTCGATGAAGCGATGCCCGCGGCGGAATCTTCTGCCAGTCATATTTGGAAATTGCAGAACGCAATTAATTAATAATTAATTATTAGTAATAATTAATTAATTTAATTTGCGCTTGCGCGATTTGTTTGATTGAGTATCCCGCGTGCGCCGCAGCGTTGCCCGCCGCGTGCTTTGCTACACGCTTGAGGATTCGCCGCGGGCGCAGCGGCGGGCACCGCCACGCTTCCCGCCCCGCGTCTCTATGAATAACGTCTTATATTGCCATACGTTTGTGTTTACGCGTGCGATGATAAGTGCCGCTTGACGCACAGCCACTCCGTAAACAGGAAATCGAACGACGCGCCGCGACGCGCGACGCCCCGCGTATCCGTAAATGAGGCCTTAGAGTTAAGAATGATAGGTTAAATTAAGGGAGACAACCCTCTGTAATCTTGACTTAACTGGGGAAGGAAAGGCTTCACCGATACTCTGAAAACTCTATTTATTATTCAATACACACCTATCAAATTTATTGGCTGTAACTCTGGCGACGGCCTCAAGAAATGATGGAGTGGTCACATCGTTACCGAGCAACTACCAATCACGCTATATTGCCACGAACCGCCTCACACGATCCCGCTAACCCGCATTACAGAAGTACGTGCCAAAACATAATATATTATAGTAAATATATACAAAAAATACGGCTCTTCTCTACGCATCTTGAATATCAACAGCGCGATACAACAAGATATTTATTTGAAAACTATCAATACGAATATCCTACAATCGGGACACGTGGGGTACCCGCAACAATACCCCCTAATGGAAGATTCTTATTACAATGTAAGAAGGGTCATTTTACAATGAAGTGTCAGCATCTTAGAGTTTAGTCTTCAACAGCCTTTTTAGTGCACTCTTCATGGTCCCTGTTGCGATGAAATAAGGTTTTATATTCTTAGATTTAAAGGATGTGTGTAGTTGGGAATATTTATCCAAGATCCCGTAAGACAGCGTGTTCGTATTCTCGAAAAGTATTCGGTTACAATCTATATAGTCAATTCTTTCTGATATAAAATCAAATTCTTACATTCTCTGTAATCCTACGAGTATTTGCGTTGGTGGAGACGCGTAGACGGTGCAAACAGTATGCTTTTCTTTTGCGTCTCGGACGCCGCCGGCTAATAGTGAACCCCACTATAAGTTTGGGGCTTTGTAAGTAATACGTAATCCAAGCGAAGCGGATTTTCATTTTTATACTAAAGAAATGAAAATCCGCTTCTTAAAAATTACGAATTCAGTAATCGATTCTTGTATGAAAGACAAAAAAATGCAAATCACAAAGAGCAATCGACCGACTTTTGTGACTACGGGTTGATCTTAAGCGGATTCGACAGTATAGTTTAGTCGATGTAGAGGGAGTTCCTTAACTCCGATATAAAAGATACAACAGCATAATCTTCCGTTAACACTTTTCCCTCCAAAATAAAAAGTATTCTGAATACTACATACAACAGACAGAAGGAGTCATTAATTCAGTTGTAAATAGAGTCGAAAAAAGAGAAAAACATACTTCCTTTGTGTTAATTGTGACTGCCCGGGGCTTCACCGAACCCGTACATACAAAGGTGCCAATGTTCCCATGTTTTTTATTGTTTAAATTCAATAGTAGATGGATTTGTTTACGTTGACTTACGCTGATCCGTTTAAAATAAATTGGTAAAAAAAGAAAGAAAAACTTCCTTGAACAAATCTTTTAAGCTTTAAAAAGATTGAAAGAAAATAAAATATCGTATAAGAAAAAAAGAAAATACATTTATTAAGACAGACAGACACGCAGACAAAAAGGCAGACAACATAATTATATTTTTTATTTTAATAAAGCAAAAAGAAAGGGTTACTTTTTAGGATATCTTGTTCGAACTAGTAACCTTAATGATGCCGTCACGTATCAGTGTCTTTGTGTATCTGTCCGTCAGTCTATAACACCGTCGTAAATTCATCATCCAAAAATGCAATAACCCGATAAACGATATTTAGTCAGGTTTGACAACTAATCCGGTTTCCATTATAGTTTAGATTGGCATCTATTGTTCTCTACAGCTATTGTAACTCGGTTTAGTATTCAATTATTGCAGTCATATTAAATTCAAATGGAAGCCTTAATATGATTGGAAATTGTTCCTGAAGACAATGATGATTAAAGATTTTTTGCTAGCCACGAACTAATTAATAAGTAAGATATTAATATACTAAATTACCTTTAGTACGCAAAATACGTGCATTGACGTGGAGTTGCGGACACCAGCCTGTATTACCTATTACCATAGGGTTTGCAAATTTAATATGTATGCACTAATAATCAAGACAGCTTCTTTGGGCTTGTTACATGCAGCAGCTGCGCATGAGGTCCTGACTTCGATATTTGGTTTGGGCAAAGTGCCCAAAATGCCCAAATTTTCCCATTTCCCAGCATGAACCTGAAGTTTGGATTATTTATTATTAGAATAAGGCTCACTGTCTGTTAGCTAAATGTACATGAGACACAAACATAACTGGCAAACGTAAGTGTACCAAATCACCTATGCAGTCATCTACCTAGCCTTTTTCCAACTATGTTGGAGTCGACTGCCAGTGCAACCGGATGCAGCTGAGTACCAGTATTTTACACGGAGCGACTGCCTATCTGACCTCCACAACCCAGTTACTGGGTAATACGAAACCCCTTGGTAAGACTGGTTGTCAGACTTTCGGGCTTCTGACGACCCATAACGAGTGTCAAAGATCCGCGAATGACAGCCGGGACCAACGGCTTAACGTGCTTTCCGAGGCACGGAGGGATCTCGGAATGTAAAGATGGTCACCCATCCACGGAACAACCGCGGCAAGCGTAGCTTAACCTGACAGATCGACCCGTGCGGCTGTTGTATTGCACTATGTATTTATAAAATGTATAGGAAACCATTTGCGATCTTGATTTTTTTAATTTTCAATGCCTTTTACTATCCCACTGCAGCACACACGCTTCTTCTCATACAGAGAAAGCACGAGCATTACATTGATCACCACGCTTGGTCAAGATGGGTTGGCGATTTCAGACTTATATTAACTCAAAGTTCAGGTTTTCTCACAGTGTTTTTGAACGAGATTACATTACATTAGTTGTCCCTGTAACGATTAATTAAACAATAAAAGGATGATAGCAATAAAATCCTTTATGGTAGCATCGTGAATGGATCACATAACGAGTTTATCATAGTTCAGTAAGTTCGGGCGCAGTGCAATGGGCGAACAACATCGACCGATTAAAACTAAACCCGCGCGCCCGACATACTGCCCAGCTGAGTTTATACCGCACGATATTATATCCTTTAGTTAATTTAATTCTTAGCACGAGTGCAATGGCGACATTGATGTACGAGATCACTCATCTTCCGGAATCATTTCTCTAGTTTTTGTAGAAAATTGGATCAAAATCTGTTGCGTTGTTTAGAAGAATGACGCGGTCACGAGAGAAGACGATTACACATTTATTTTACAATTTGCGGTAAACTATAGAAGAATATGATCATAATGCAATATGGCTCATCCCCCGTAGCAAATAGCGCGATTGAGTAGACTTATAAGACTGTCATTAAAAGATCGCTTTTAGCGATAAGACCGCCCATTGTGTCACCCTACGTTCAACACTTACATATATGTTGTACATAATAAAGAGTATTCTATTATATGATTTCGGTACGATTGAATTATATGTACAGATAATTATTACTAGCAACCAGCCCCTACGTCGCACAGTTTCTACAAGCAGAAAAAATCAATTTAATTTAAAGGTTTAAAACGTTTCTCTTTTTTTTCTCAGCTGTTCTATAAATTTGAATAAAAGGTGAAATATTAATTTCATAAGTGTAGATATTACGGTATCTAAAGGGTAGATGGCTAAGCAGTAGAAGAACATTTAAAATTATAAGTTAACCCTTTTATTAACTGAGATTTAAATAAAATGCAATTCCTCTAGTCGGATCTTGAAAATAGATTGAAAACGTTCAAGCCTTAAAAATATCCCTTGAACCTTAAAGGATTTTCATTTAGTCCCGGTCGTCCCTTACCCGTGCCGTGCGAAATAAACGGCACAATCTCGACTACATCCGATCCCTTGCGAACGCGATCCCCGCGCGGAATTCACCAACTTTTCAATAACTATATTTGTCCCGCGAGCGGAACGGATCTAGAAATATTTTCTATTGAAATGGTTGGAGACTTAACGGAGAATTTAATTTGGAATACTTATAAGTTTCTCCGATATTATAGGTAGTCTTTTCAGCCTTCAAGGATAGTTAAAGAATGGCTTCAGCGATATAAAGGAAAATATCCTTTTCTAATACAGCTACGAAGGAACTCAAGAGTTCACGATGAAAGTTGCCACTCTACCCACATTCTGGAGATCATGCAATAGGGGACGCTACATGGGTTAGTAACTACATACAACAAAGTTCACCCAAACAGAGACAAAATGTCAGACGGCGCCGCGCCGTCTGCATCGAGAGCCTCTTTAGGATCTATCCACACATATCAAGGTCACGGCCGTCCGGGCTTCAGTTTCTGGCCCAGAAAGAAGAAAAGGATTCACACTTTTTTTAATGTATCATCAAGATTCAGGCTCTTTAGCTCCTTAGTATTCCGAAGCACGCATGCTCTGACGTACAAGACACCGATCCGAACTCCCCGACGGCCGCAGGAAATACGGCAAAGGGGATTGTCATAGATATCCGGAGATATGCCTTCATTGCGGAATAGTAAGGAGTCCTAGTGCCGCCGCTAATCTCCCACCCAAATACTTACAACATTAACAAATAGTGTACTTACGACACACACTTAAAATTTGAACACGCATACTAAGAAGAAAGCAGCTACACTAAGTCAATTTCTAACAGCACACATGCATAGAATGGGCGGGGCATTCACTTGTAAACATTTGCTATTCAATGCACACGCATGCAATTAGGGAGTCGAAAGCGATAGTCGATAATTTTTATCGATATTTAATTATAGCACATTCTTGTATTATAATAACTTCGTTTAATTTTCTTTAAATAATTTCTTTTTTTTTAATATAAATACCTATCCGAAAATATAGTTAATTTTTATTAAAATAAAATGGGAATAGTTTTTTAATATTGTATTACCGGTTAAATTGAACGCTTATTTAACACATTTGCAAAGAAATAAAATGTTAAACCCTCAGTATTATAGACAAAGATTTGACAAAATAGCGACGGACCGCGAATTTGCTAATTCAAATTTCGAACTTTGGCGGCTGCTCGGCCTTATGATTGACATGAATTGAGTGCTTGCGATTTAGTGATCAATACAAGAATATTGCGCAAAATATTTTTTTTTTATTTTCAAAAATATTTATTTTTATATTTTTTTTTCAACGATGTAATATTAATTTAAGTTTTTACATTTCACGAGTAACTGTAAGTATTGAAATAACAATGTCTTAATTTGGTTCAAACAACATTAAATTAATAACTAATTTAACTCTTTTACTATACATGTAATACGAGAATATCCATTGAGTTCTGTAAAAAAATATTCAGCTGCAATAATACGCATATCGATAAAATCAGTCGCACGCACTCGATTGCACCTCTCTAAATTCAAAACGTTCGTTGCGTTCGGGAAGATTCGGGCTAGTTCGGGCTAGTTCGTGTCGCTCCGGACGAAAGTTAATAAAACATTTAAAAATTGATTTAAAATATAAAACAGTGACTTAATTGGTTACTTACCGGTGGTAGGACACACCATTTGTTTTCAGGTTGATGGTATTTGATCTATTTTTACATATAATTACTGCACAACTCGGCATTTTGATTTTTTACGCATCAATAGTACACTGTACGCAGTTGCAAAGCGACTGAATGAAGCGTACAGCCGCCGTTCGAACATAAGAACAATTTTATAATATTGAGGCACCACGTGCCACGCCCCCAAGGCATATCCCGTGATATCCGTGGGGATTGTATTGAATTCTGATGGCTTGTAACGCCAAGACAACCTGCGTGTGAGTTGTTGTACACATCAAATAAACGTGGCTGTAGTTTTCATCATTATCATCATCAGCCTATAGCAGTCCACTGCTGGACATAGGCCTCTCCTATTGCACGCCATTCAACTCGATTTTCGGCAACTCTCATCCAGCTGCCACCAGCCATCCTGCGAAGATCGTCGCGCCACCTAGCCTGAGGGCGTCCCACCTTTCGTTTACCGATTCGTAGTCTATAGCTTAACGCGCACTTTATTAGTTTTAACTAGACTTAAAGCATTTTTTTTTTTTTTTGAGGATGGGAAATCATCAAATGACTCCTCCCGCTCTGGGTGGAGCAGGAGGGAGTGTCAGACTCTTACTGACTAAAACCCACCCGTGTTCCTTCCTTAGCCCTTTATGTTCCAGGGCAGCGGTAACCCTTTCGGACAATCCCGCTACCCAACTAGACTTAAAGCTTAAATTGGTTTCAAGTTTTTAAAGCTAAAACTATAGCCACCGGGCTTACACCTTCCGGGTCACTGACACACAATCCATACCAATAATCGTGACAAAACAATCGCACATGACCCTGTATAATCGCCCCGGTGGCACGTGTATTGCTGACCAAAAGCTTCTACATCTATACAGGCACACGACCGATCGTAATGGATTGGATTCGATGCGGCTGTTGTTGTGTACCGGGCGACGGCTACCGGTTGTGATTGGTTTTTAGTGAAAGTGCTTTACGGGACGGGATGGTTAACTACTGGGTCATTTGCTTTCAACGTTCGTTTCCAATCGTTTCATAATTTGTGTTAATTTTTTTCCACCCCTTTTTACCCGCTGCTGAGTATACAATATTACGTCGTCGGATTTCCATATTTTTTTAAATATTTTAATTATCACCCATGGGATTTTCTTCACTAAAAACTGCACGACCCAGCTAAAAGATACTCTAAACACAGTAACATTACTACTAAATACTTGAAACGTAGACATTTGGAGTTTATCCGGAGTTGTCCGTAAGTTTGCACGAAGTACTCATAAAACGGCGTATCTTTGAACCACAGCTCCCCAAACTTTTCTGGTTTACAGACATCAACATTATTACTGTTAATTGCGAAAACAGCTTAGCAAAAAGTTCCTTAGTTGTGCTTCAGTAGTGACTTTTTATGAAAACTAAAAGTAGTACACAAGGGGTATGGAGCAGAAATACTTTTTTATTATGACCAGCTTTATTTGTGCTCATCATCATCTCCCCAGCCTTTTCCTAACTATGTTGGGGTCGGCTTCCAGTCTAACCGGATGCAGTTGAATACCAGTTATTTACATGGAGCGATTGCCTATCTGACCTCCACAAATCCAGTTACTAAGTAATACAATAACCCTTGGTAAGCCTGGTTGTCAGACTTTCGGGCTACTGACGAACCGTAACGACTGTCAAAGACCCACGAATGACAGCAGCTTAACGTGCTTTCCGAGGCACGGAGAGGTCTTACCGTAGCAATAACAAGAAACAATGTTCTATTCTATTCTAGAAAGTACCACTGACGCTCTCGTATTCAAATATTAATAGTATCTACTGGATGGAACAGCTTAGCAATTGTCATAAAATTAAATTATACAATGAACGTCTTTTTAAAGCGTGTCATACGGAAACAATTCTTTTCAAACGGAACGTGTAAATTTAATTTGAATAAAACAATTGATATACATATGTACATGATAGATTTAAGTTATGAGTACCGTGGAAACAAGGTTGAATTTTTTATTAACATAGTCCATGGGTCTCTGGTAATTTGGTCGCTAGCTCTTCTAACCGCGGATTAATTGATAAACACAAATAGTTGCGGCCAACAGATGAAACTAGTGACAGCTGGCGTTATTTTTATTTACTGGTAACAGTAGCAAATAAAATATGTTTACGAAGCAAATTGGCAGTGCGTCGACGCATCATGCACGTGCCGCTCATGTATCTGAGTACGGTGCTCAAGTACACGAGGAGCACGTTGTCGACGGTAGCCGCAGACGTGTCGCGCGGCGGCTGTTGCCTCTACTGTCATTGACGCGTGCCGCTCGTACTAAGGATTGCAGGTGGCGTTATGTAGTTCCTGCCTAACCCCATGTGTTATGTGTAAAATATGTCTTAAAAGACGGTATCTATTGAGGTAGAGATGTATGGAAGAAGACATTTTGGGTTGACCCCGAATAAATTGGGATAAGGGCAGACGCTGATGATGTTAATATAGTAGAAAATGTTATGTTTTGTTCGACAGATGGCAGTGCACATTTAGATGCGCAAAAAAAAAAAAGCGAGTGAAGAGACAACATTTTTTACTCACGGAAAAAAGAAATACTTCCCAGATGTTTTAATTTCAAGTATTTGTTGTGTACCCCTGAAATGATCCTTTCGGTAACCAAGCAATAATATTTTTTTATTTTTTCGCCCTACTTCAAACAGAATCAAATCTTCGAAAGATCCTTTTAAAATGGACCAATATTATTATCTTGAATCTTAAAGCGCCTTGGGACAGCTCTGATCAAATACCGCTGAAAACGTGCAAATAATAGCAAAGGATGGAACTTTGTTAGGCTGTTCTGTGTTTGTGATGCGGTCTACCAAACTTGTTAGACTCAAATCTAGAGGTATTTAGATTTAATATACGAGTATTTGCTGCTTTTATTTGTATGCTTTTATTTGTCCACGTGTAATACGGTTCAAAGGACTTGAAATAGTTTGCGATTTCGATTATATTTACATACTTCTGCAGCATCAAAATCATTGCAGTGCATTGTCAGTTGCTACGGCGTAGCTGACGTGAAGATACTGTTGCTACGTCAGCTACGCCGTAGCATGTGTCCAACCCGCTACGTGTCATTGTCGTTTTATTATTTTTGGTACATTATGCAAAAGAGGGGCAATTCCCGTATTTTTAAAAACGTTCGCATTCTAATCTCAGGCGCAATTTGTCAAAAATACAATCATTTTTGACAAGTTTTTGACATTGATTGTCGCTAAGATGAGATACGACTTGAACTTGAACGTTTTTTAAGTACGATAATTAACCTTCAAATATGTTGCTATATGCTAGTAGAAAAGAACATTTTAATTACGCTATAATGCGATGGATTTAGTTAAAATAACATCCTATTTTCCTGGAAGTACTCCCGACATTACACAACCAAACCACAGCTTAATATCTTAACGAAAAATTATTACAGTGATGTGGCCTTTTAATTAAAACCACATAGCAACAGTTATTTCCTACGTTTAGAAGCAAAATGAGCAAAAAAGGTTTTTAATCTCTCTGTGGGCAGAAATGTCGGAGGCTCGTTATTTTTAGCATTTTAAGCAGCTCTGCGATGCTAAAAGTTCGCGTGTTTAAAGAGTGTTGTTCGAAATATGAATTTTGCGGTTTTTTCCTGAGCGATCTTTTGAGCCGCGAGTAAGAAATAATTTTAGGCAGTGTTAGAATTTTACTGTTTTTTTCTTGTATTTTTTACAGGTTTAAACTAATTTGAATAACGTTAGAACCCCTTTAAATTTGGATAACGTTTCTCACTCATAAAACAGGAATGGTGGAGTGGAGTGGTGTTTGCTGAATTTTGCAGCCCTAACCGAAACGTTTTTATCAACTAAAATAGTCCTATTGAATGATTGTTTCATGAAATCATGACAGTTCAGGCCTATTTCAAATAAGGGAGTTGTATTGATGATTCTGATAATTGTAATTCTGGTAATATTTAATTGTTACGGAGGCGAATCATATTTAGATCCACTTACAACCACAGGTTGGTTGTAAGTGGATCTAAATATGATTCGCCTCCGTAAATAGCAAAAACCTTCAGAAAATTTCACGGGTTACCTTATCGCATCCCTTAGCCAAAAATCTCTAACCCATATTCAAGTCACATAAATCCATCACTAATCGACAACCCAATTAATATTCAGTCCTCAGACAAACTGTCGAATAGCCATCAAGATAATAACAAGATCGCTTACGTATCGGCGCTGTCACCCGGTGTTGGCTCACTGCTCAGGTGACCCTCGTCACCAGCGCGATAGGGCTCGGGCGTGAAGGCAGGGGATTTGGGAACTGTTTCAAATGAAGACTGTGTAAGACTGTTATGTAGACGGTGGTTAACTATGGAGTGAAGTGTTAGTGATTTGTTAAAGTGGATAGCGTCTGCTTTAAGTTTTAGCCTTCAGCATCTCCTTTTTTTGTTAATTTTGATTTTTATGTGTGTTTTTAATGTGTCGCTTTATAAATTGAGTGTTTCATCAAAAATAGAGGGTCAGGTCAGAATCAGGATGATTCCCCATCGACGCGCAAACTGTAACCATGAATTCAACTGAATTAAGTTTTTCGTCATCTATAAAAAATAAAAATCGACTATTTCATAGAAACGTGTAATACCTACGCGGTCATAATGACCTGAATGATGGGACATCAATTTTATTTTAAACTAGCTTCTGCCCGCGACTTCGTACGCGGATCCTGTTGCTTATGAGAACGGGGTCGACAAAATCGAAGATCTGAAACGTCTGATGTCGAATTCTAAGAGCCCGGGGACGGGAAAACAGCGTGATGCGCGAGATGATTCGAAACATTCCAGATCTTTCATTTTTGTAAAAAGTCGGCATGAATACAGATTCTGGAAAGCACTGTTGTAGGCTCGAATATTGCTTAAGAAATGGCTGGACTTGGGATGCTCGCCATTCAAAAGAACTCGTAAGATCTCCGGTAGCTCTTGCATAGATCTTAGACGAACATTTCTAGAAATGTTCGTCTAAGATCTATGCAAGAGCTACCACTTACTTACTTCAAAGTTTTTAATCTCTCTGTGGGCAGAAATGTCGGAGGCTCGTTATTTTTAGCATTTTAAGCAGCTCTGCGATGCTAAAAGTTCGCGTGTTTAAAGAGTGTTGTTCGAAATATGAATTTTGCGGTTTTTTCCTGAGCGATCTTTTGAGCCGCGAGTAAGAAATAATTTTAGGCAGTGTTAGAATTTTACTGTTTTTTTCTTGTATTTTTTACAGGTTTAAACTAATTTGAATAACGTTAGAACCCCTTTAAATTTGGATAACGTTTCTCACTCATAAAACAGGAATGGTGGAGTGGAGTGGTGTTTGCTGAATTTTGCAGCCCTAACCGAAACGTTTTTATCAACTAAAATAGTCCTATTGAATGATTGTTTCATGAAATCATGACAGTTCAGGCCTATTTCAAATAAGGGAGTTGTATTGATGATTCTGATAATTGTAATTCTGGTAATATTTAATTGTTACGGAGGCGAATCATATTTAGATCCACTTACAACCACAGGTTGGTTGTAAGTGGATCTAAATATGATTCGCCTCCGTAAATAGCAAAAACCTTCAGAAAATTTCACGGGTTACCTTATCGCATCCCTTAGCCAAAAATCTCTAACCCATATTCAAGTCACATAAATCCATCACTAATCGACAACCCAATTAATATTCAGTCCTCAGACAAACTGTCGAATAGCCATCAAGATAATAACAAGATCGCTTACGTATCGGCGCTGTCACCCGGTGTTGGCTCACTGCTCAGGTGACCCTCGTCACCAGCGCGATAGGGCTCGGGCGTGAAGGCAGGGGATTTGGGAACTGTTTCAAATGAAGACTGTGTAAGACTGTTATGTAGACGGTGGTTAACTATGGAGTGAAGTGTTAGTGATTTGTTAAAGTGGATAGCGTCTGCTTTAAGTTTTAGCCTTCAGCATCTCCTTTTTTTGTTAATTTTGATTTTTATGTGTGTTTTTAATGTGTCGCTTTATAAATTGAGTGTTTCATCAAAAATAGAGGGTCAGGTCAGAATCAGGATGATTCCCCATCGACGCGCAAACTGTAACCATGAATTCAACTGAATTAAGTTTTTCGTCATCTATAAAAAATAAAAATCGACTATTTCATAGAAACGTGTAATACCTACGCGGTCAAAATGACCTGAATGATGGGACATCAATTTTATTTTAAACCAGCTTCTGCCCGCGACTTCGTACGCGGATCCTGTTGCTTATGAGAACGGGGTCGACAAAATCGAAGATCTGAAACGTCTGATGTCGAATTCTAAGAGCCCGGGGACGGGAAAACAGCGTGATGCGCGAGATGATTCGAAACATTCCAGATCTTTCATTTTTGTAAAAAGTCGGCATGAATACAGATTCAGTGACTTAATGAGCTCCAAGTGAAGTCATCTGGAAAGCACTGTTGTAGGCTCGAATATTGCTTAAGAAATGGCTGGACTTGGGATGCTCGCCATTCAAAAGAACTCGTAAGATCTCCGGTAGCTCTTGCATAGATCTTAGACGAACATTTCTAGAAAGGTACGACTAAACTCACGCACGACACATTCCCTTGGTCTCTCCCTTCCACTTACGCGCGTGACAGTGTGCACACACCTCAGACATGCTGCCAATGTCTTCGTGTTCGATGTAATTAATAAATGGGTAATAGGAAAACGCGCTCCTTTCTTTATTGAACCACGGTTGCTCTTCAGGATCATAAACCATAGACTCAGTATCAGATGAGGATGAATTGCGAAGATTGCGACGCATACGGACTAGAATCTAGACCGTATGCGTCGCAATCTTCGCAAACAGCGTGTGGCCCAAATTGATCTAGACTCTAGATCAATTTGGGCCACACGCTGTTCGGCTGACTGACTTGCCCGAATTTCCTGAATCCGCTCACTTTCTTGCGTGGAATGAACAGACACCTCAACACGCATGTCGTGATATCTTTGCCGAGCAAGTGGGTTGCGTTGTTCGCGCTGCTCGTCTGTCTCCAAAGACCAAGCTAGAGCATGCTGTGAGCGGTCTGCACTAAGGCGCGTCTCATGCTCTTCAGGATTCTCAAGTGATCAGGATGTGGCAGTGCGAATACGCTGGGAGCTTAAACGCGAGTCTCTCTGCGTGTAAGTCTCCGAAGCGCGAGATACTGCGTGGCGCTCGCGATCGTTTGCTTGGCGTGTATCGCGCTCCTGACTGTTCTCGAGCGACCGAGCAGTCTCAGTGCGGAAAAGCTGAAGACTTAATCTCTGCTCTCTCTCTGTATCCGTTTCGGAAGCGCGAGATAAAGAATGACGCTCTCGGTCACGCGCAAGTCGTATTTCACGCTCCTGACTGCTCTCAAGTGATCGAGCAGTTTCAGAGCGGATATTCTGAAGACTCAACCACTGGTCCCTCTGTGTAACCGTTTCAGATGCGCGAGACAATGAATGACGATCCCGGTCGATAGCTAAACGCATTTCTCGTTGTTCCACACTTTCTTGAGATCGAGAAGCAGTAGTGCGGACTAGTCGTAATTGGCGCTGCGTGCTAGTTTCTGCGGACAAACTTAGTATATTACGCTCACGGTTAGCACCTAGCCGTTGTTCACGCTCTGCGTCGGTTTCGAGAGATCGAACAAACCTGCGCATCTTAGAAACCCTTGAGTTTCGAGACAGATTTGATCTTTTTCTAAAAGGCATAGTTATAATTCCTTCTTAATCCGATACTAACGATATTCAAATCAATGAAAAGTAATCGAATAAGTATGTAAGAATTGCTAGTAAGTAGAAAAATAATAATTATTCGCAGGAAATTTAAACACATCAACCAACACAAACAACAAAGGTAACCCCCGTTTCTATAGAATGAGAGCGACACATCGGCACCTATAACATCACTTTTTGGGAATGAAACCATAGCGTGATCTAACTCGACGCCAACGCTAACTCTAGTTAGAAAACGGGAACTACATATCATTTACCCAAATTAATTAAATTGTGAATAAAACTAAATTGTCGTTAATTTAACAGACAACTACATTATTTTTGCATTAAAAAAAAAATATGGTAACAGCAGCAAGGAACAAAACTAAGAATTACATACTTAAATCAATTACCTACAACAAATGTGCTTGGTAAGATATAACTTAGAACCAAAAGTTTGACTTGACTTCATGATAGTGTAGCTTGTTGTACCACCAATCAATCTGTTTAGTAATATTGGTGTGTATCTCTCCATACAATTAGATAGGACATGTAAAGTTCTCAGATTTCATAACAGTATCGTTCCTAATACACATAAAAAATGCAAAAACTAAAAAAAAGAATTTTACGATTTTTTAAAACAATATTATGGGATTTGAACTCGCACCATTTAGTGCGGTAAGCGGTCGCCTGACCTTACCGCTAATTCCCCGTTGACATATAGTTGAATAGCTGTTCCCTTGCAATTTATAATATTACTGCCCCGCTCCTTTATAAAAATAGCGTGATTATTATGTTCCCAGAGTTAAATTATTATTAACTAAATAAATAACATGTCATTTTGTGCATTCAATTATTTTGTGAATTCAATTACGAACAAAAACCTTTTAAAATCAATATTGCTTACCTCCCATACCGCGTGAAAATATCAAAATCAAAAGTCATTTATTCAAATTAGGTTGAGAATCAGCACTTTTCGAACGCCAAAATTACAAAAGACAGTCCCCCAAAAACGCCCGCCCTTCATCACTTCCTAGTGCTATCGCTAGGAAGAAGAAGTGGCGCAACAAACTCCCCAGCAGCACAGCTGTCTGTTTAGTTAGAATATAGTTGTATGTATGCATGTATACAATACTAGGAACCTATGTTCAGTAATGAACATTGTAAGAAACTTAAATTATTTGCCATATGTCAGCTAGCCACGCCAATATACCAACAAATATAATAAAAACTATACGTACTAAAAAATAATTAATTAAAATAAAAATAAAAACTCACTACCTAAATAAAAGCTTCCAGGCATAAAGGGCGTGACAGCTTACATATGCTGGGTTCGTCACATAGCTGTCACTTGCAGTCACAGATGTATGATATGTAGCCTAAAGCCTTCCTTGGTTTACAAAGAACATTTTTGCTAAATTTCAATTCAATCTATCCAGTAGTTTTGGCGTGAAGCCGTACCATACGCACAGATAAACAGACAAAAATTCTAAAAAGTCACTTTTTGTCATCAGTTACGTTTTTCTAATAAAAGCCACTTATTTTTTCTCGAAAATTCTCAATGTACAGTTTTTCTTCCGATACTGTTTAATTAAATGTATAGATTACCGACGTAACATTCCAACGCAATCATGTACTGAATCCATGGTAACAGGTTGCGCATCGATGTCCAAATATACTTTAAAGTTTTTTCTTATCATTTACTTACTAATTATAGTAAAAATTGACGTCGCTCTTTTCCGTAAATCGTCCTATTTCGATTTATTTTGTTCCCAGTGTTCGGCCAAATACCTCAACCGATGCCTTTAAGACTCGTCATACGAGTACTACCAAAGACAACACCAATAACGTAGTCATTTAATATTCCTCACGGCTATAACAAGGAGTACCATTACGCGCAGACCGCGGTACAGTCGGCGGCGGTCAGCAGCTGGTATAGTTTATAATATTCGCATTCGCCACACGCGCGGGCGCCATTACTCTCCGCGCCAATACTTAGCAGACTAATGCGTCTGTCTTAGGTAGGTAGTAGTGTAGGTCTCGAACGTCAAGAGTGCGCGGTGGTATGTACTTAGTGCCTTTATTTTGTAGTGTCGTGAGTACTTGTCACCTTTTGAAACTGCTCCTAAGGTTGGGAGGGTCTGAATTTATGCTTTTGCGGTTGTACAACGGCATGCTTTGCTTCGCTTTGCTTGGTAGTATGGATGCAGGCCTACCTCCTTCAGAGGCGGCAGGGTGGCGGGGTCTTGAGGGAGAGCGCCACAGTCGTGTAGACCCTCAAGGCAAGTCCGGTGGATGCACCTTCCCGAGGTTGCCGCCCCGTTCTTGGTCTAATTCCCTATCAAATAGACGCAACAAAAACCACCGGGCGCTAGCGTATCCTTGGCATCCTTGGCCCAGTTCCCATCACCTCATGTGCTCCCGTCCTACCACCTCCTTCCCCAAATACCACGATCCCTCCACACTCCATCCTACCCACATCCACATTCCTTCCACCTCCATTGTCCCAAACTCCACTCCTAAACAAGACCCCTTGTGACTGGATGGTAGCGGGCC
This sequence comes from Apamea anceps, assembly GCA_951799955.1. Taxonomy (NCBI): domain Eukaryota; kingdom Metazoa; phylum Arthropoda; class Insecta; order Lepidoptera; family Noctuidae; genus Apamea; species Apamea anceps. The sequence continues at coordinate 22,651,055 of OX637501.1, read as the reverse complement.
CGCCTATCACTAAGATTAACTGATGGCGGGTAGGAGTAAGCAGTCACCTGCGCTAAGACCTGCGCAGTTGAGCGCCGTAAGCGGGGATGAAGGAGTCCTGGGGGGTTGAGCCGAGCGGTTCTGGCTGTAATGTGCCCGTAAGGCAACACACCCCCTTTGGTCTGGATTTCCAGCAAAATGGTGGCCCTACCCAATAGCCGGGGGTAGGGAAACGGTCATGGTGTCCCGTCAGAGGGCCACAGGCGATTTGCGTGAGGTCCGCTGAGCTCGTTCTCGGACGGCCAAAGCGGTAGGAGACGGTGTAAGTGAAGGTTGATCAGTTCATTGGGGTTGGCCCTATGAACCTTCCACGCCAACCCGATCGAGCGCCCGATGTCGCACTGTAAACCAGCCTTGCGCCCCTATATCTCTCTGGTAGTTCTAACGTTCGAGCTTTTTAGTAGCAAGACGTTCCCAGGTGCGGGCTCCATGGAGGGTGGGAGCCAGAGAGATGAAATTTAAAAACCGATTTAACATGGACAACCAAAGGCCAGTTAAAAAACCACACACCGAAGTTGAGGCGAAAGTCAGTGAGACTCCAAAGGAAGGTGCTTGCACCTCCCTTGCCCCTGGTGGCCTTGCAGTTAACCAGCGGGTACCAGCACGGGTACCGTTCCGGCTATTGGTCTTAGCTGTGGCGAGAACCACAGCTAAGACTAATATAAAAAAGTCTCAGAACATACAAAGGACGTCGGCGCTGACTGGGACCAGTACCGACCTTCTACTCTTAAAACTTAGGGGAAGACCAAGGTGACGACTAATACCATTGCCGGTCAGACCCTCTCCACACAGACCCTGGCGCTGGCAAACACCGGCACTGGGGTTCTCACAAACACCCTCCTTCTCCTATGGCTCCTCAAGCCTCCTCCCATCAGGCGACCGTCACCAGTCAAACGAAGACGGTCGGCTGCACTGAGGACGCGTTCTCACGCGCCTAACAAGTGCAGAAACGCAAGGGCAAGGAAAAAGGCACTCAATTAGCCCGATGCCCCTGCACTGACCCATCAGGTCCACCAGCTGCCTAAACAAAAGGCAAGCAGAGGGCGAGAGAGACAAGGAAGGAGTGACGGCAAGAACGCAGGCTGCTGGGTAAAGGCAGTCGTCAAAAACAGGTCCCTGCCTCTAGGTCGGCCAAACTGACGAGTGGCCAGATGAACTTCACCGCCGGCCAACGGTTGCAGGCAGAGGCCGGCACGAGCCGACCAACGCCCAGTCGACCGCCAACTAGCGTTACCGGTTACCGGTACCGTCGAAACACCGGGACCAGATTGGAAGGGTCAGGCCGCGGCCAAGCGAGCTCTCAACGAGACTTTGTCACCTCGGGGAGAGCGTAAGCAGCCATGTCTTGATCAATCCAAACTGGTCCCACAAAAAAGCTACGCCCAAGGGGCCAGTGCGACCTGGACGTCGCGATCCCCTGCAACCGCACGGGTATACTCAGCAGGGAAGTATCGGACCAGGTACTCGCTGCCATCCAGAGGCAGATCATCCTCGAAGCCTGCTCCTCCAAACCAGAGACTCCGGGACCGACGTTCAATGACAAGCCGCTGGTTGCCGGGGGCATCGTGAAACTGAGGTGCAGTAACGACCACACTTTAGCATGTCTAAAGAAAACAGTCTCCGACCTATCTCTTCCCGACGGCACCTCTCTGGTGGTCAAGAGTCAGTCGGAGATTCTAAAACGATCACAGTGCGGAATCGTGATCCCAGACGAACAGGGGGTATTTGGAGAGTCGACGAATATCGGGCGGACTCACAGTTACCAGAACCCTGAGGAGCTGGACGACATGATCCGTCGGACCAGAGTGGGGACAGCTTCGACGAGGGCGACCTGTTCGCCTCAAACTTGGGAACGAGAAGGGCTCAGCCAGCGATGGTGTCGCTTTCGTCAGCCTGTAAAATCCTCCAGGCAAACCTTCACCACAGTCAGACCGCGACGGCTCAGCTTCGCATGTGGCTGGAGGCTCAACACACGGCCATTGCCTTGATCCAGGAGCCGTGGATTAGGGCGGGCCGCATACAAGAACTCTCTATTCTTGCCCCCACACGATTTCGCCCGCCTTGTGAGCCATTGCGAGAATTGCGGTTTCGAGGTCATAATCGGAACCGATGCCAACGCTCACCATCAACTGTGGGGTATGGACACGCAAAACGAGAGGGGTTGACTACTTATTCTCAACTAACCTATCCTTACTAAACACGGGCTCTGAACCGACTTTCGTAACCAGGCTCTGGCAACGGGGAGTAGCGGAAACTATCTACGTACGAGAGATCTACGCTTTGGAATGGGCAACTAGCTTCAACTTTCTGACTAACTGACCGACAATTTAATTTTGACAATTCAAAAGTGCCTGAAATGGTTTAATTGAAATAAATTATTTCAGTTGAGTTGAGTTGAGTTATCACTGGGTGGCGGGTCTCCGAGGAGGCGTCCTGCTCTGATCACAGGTGGATCCGCTTTGACATCCAGGTCTGTGTACCGCCGACGCAACCACGGCGCAATCCGCGTAAAACGGACCGCACCACATATACACGCAGTCTCGAATCAAAGCTGGTGACATCAAACGATCCGACAACATTTGCGGATACAACACAAATTGAGGTACAGGTAAGCCACCGTTCTAAATCAATGATAGACAGCTACCAAACTGCCTGCCCAGAGACCACGCAAGCGCGGCAAGATATGGGATAACTATTATGCAGCCAAATCCACTTACAAGAAATGCATCAGATTCAGGAGCACCTCGGGATGGCGCAAATTCTGTGGTAGCATTTAATCTTGCCAGCAAGCTAACAGGGTAAGGTAAGTAGGTACTAGCGCAACAGTAGACGTCTGGGCCCGCTACCCTCCGGAAACTTGACAACACACTAACATCCTCGCCAGAAGAAACGAGACGCGTCCTTATCGAAAATCACTCCCCGGGATGTACCTTCGCACAGGTGATCGACTGGCAGGATATAATTCAAACACCATCAGATAATGATTGGCATTGATCACGCTGGAGAAACTCCAATGAGCCATCCGGAGCTTCCATCCGTTTAAGGCAGCTGGTCCCGACGGAGTGTTCCCCGTCCTACTGCAGTGGAGTGGCACCCCTGTCGCAATAGCGTGCCTGGCCTTTAAATACGTTCCTAAAGGATGGAGGGAAGTGAAAGTTATATTCATCCCTAAGCCAGGTAAGGGAGTCACCCTTACCTGGCTTAGGGATGAATATAACTAAACACAAACGCCAAATCCCACTGATCAATCAGCCTAACCTCCTTCTTACTAAAGACTCTGGAAAGGCTATCTGATAGGGAACTGAGGGATGGCGCTCTCAAACTTTACCGCTACACGGTTATCAACATGCATAGAGCTCAGGTAAGTCGAGTGAATCCGCCCTTCACCTGGTAGTCAGCCAGATAGAGGAGGCAATCCATCAGAAGGGCACCTGCCTGGGCACTTTCATAGACATCGAAGGAGCCTTCGACAAAACCAACTTCTCCAGCATCAGCAGCGCCCTCTCCAGACCGGCCATTAGTACCTGTTCTACTCCATAGTAGAACAGGTACTAACGGACTGGATCACAAACATGTTAAGCAAACCAGTGGTTCGCCTTGAGGATGAACAGCAGCTGGCCATGATAGCCAGAGGCTGCCCCCAGGGGGGGGGGGTTGCTGTCTCCCGGAAGGGAGGTCATTAATCACCAGGTTCCACAGGAATGTGGACCTGGTGATTAATGACCTCATCACCAAACTCAACGACAACCGCTACTATACACAGTAGGTTATGCCGACGACCTCGCAATCCTTGTTTCAGGGAAAGTGACGGGCACGATTTGCAACCTCACTCAGCAAGCGCTACGTGTCGTAGAAAGATGGTGCAGGGAATTTGACCTTTCAGTGAACCCCACTAAAACTGAATTAGTCATGTTTACTCATAAACGAGTAATTAGGCCCTTCTCGCCTACCAAAACTGTTTAATACTGAACTCCAGCTGACCAGCGAAGTCAAGTACCTCGGACTCCAGTTTAACATACTAAACAGTAAGTTAAGCTGGAGTAGTCATCTGGACAAAAAACTAAACAGAGCCTGCATGGCCATTTGGCAGTGCAGGAGAATGATAGGTAAGAACTGGGGCCTATCCCCTAAAATTATACTTTGGTTGTACACTGCAGTGATCCGCCCCATGGTCACCTTCGGGGCTGTGGTCTGGTGGCCGCACACCAAGATAGTTACAGCCTCCAACAAATTAAGTACAACGCATGCAAAGACTAGCCTGCATGGCGACTACGGGCTGCATGAGGACTACTCAGACTGCAGCAGTTGAAGCCATCCTAGGACTACCACCGCTCCACCTGTTCATACAACAGGAAGCGACAATGGCAGCGGTACGTCTTAACACACTTAATCTCTGGGGTAAGAGTGTAACACCACACACCGCGTTGCTCGAGGGACTCCACAAGGAGTTCCCCATTACGAAAGTCTTAAACGATCCGGTGCCCAAACAATTTATCTTTGATAAAAAATACAAGATCCAACTTCACGAGGATCGCCGATGCGAGGGGTTGTGCCCTGCAGAGCTGCATATTTTCACGGATGGATCCAAAACAAGTAGTGGTACGGGTGCTGGAATCTTCTCGGAGGACTTGAACATACATATAGCCACACCACTGGGGGTCCACAACACAGTGTTCCAGGCCGAATGCATGGGCATTTCCCTAGCCGCTTCAGCCATTATGGCCAGGGAGGTAAAGGAACACTCGATCCGCATACTCTCAGACAACATGGCTGTTCTGCAAGCGCTGAACAGTTAGACAGTTGATTCTGGGCTAATATACGAGTGCCACCTGCGCCTCAACCAGGTGGGTAGCCTCAATAACATAACCATTCAATGGAACTGAGGACACAACGGTTCGCTAGGTAACGATGCAGTCGACCTTGCCAGAAGGGGGTCGAGCATGGCACCAGTGGGACCTGAGCCCATCGCGCCACTCCCCTTCGGATACATACGTGCTCTGGTAAGAAAACGCACCAGAGACCAACACGACAAACTTTGGACGGAGCTGGGCGAATGTAGGCAGGCCAAGGAAGCACTTCCCACAATTGATGGCCGCCTCACGAAACATCACCCTAATTGCGTAACACACAATCAATAGTAATCTGAATCATTTTTAAGGATATTGCTAATCCATTGCTTCATAAGTTCGAAAAATTTGTCTGCTCAACACGTAAATAACGCAATGAATGTTGTTGAACTGTCAAAATGAAACCGATTCCTATTAATTGCATGTTACGCAATTAGGGTGCCGGTTCTCCGTCTAAACAAACTAAAGCTGCGTACAATTACTGCAGCTCTAACTGGCCATGGGTCATTTAACAAACACCTCTATGTCATAGGAGTGTGGACAGTCCGCTGTGCAGGGCCTGCATGGAGGATGACGAAACAGTGGCGCATGTGCTTGCAAACTGCCCGGTGGTCTGCTGGGGTGGATCGAATGATCGATGTTCCCACCCGTACGCAAAATACGCGCATTATCGTGGAGATGCAGACACCAGCCCGTATTACCTACGTACCTACCTACTAAGGTTGGGAACGAGATATGATTCTGGCAATTTCTAAGTAGGTATAATTAGACTTGAGATTTGATCCGTGATTTGTGTTGATAAATTAAATACATCCCTGCTTCTTTGGAGTACATAAAATACCATTGAACGACTTTCCGTTTTGCGTGAATCTGACGCATGTTTGCCCCCAACTTGTTATTTTTTGTGTGTTTATGTCCTTTTTTTTATGCGTCATGTTTGCCGCAAATAAATGCTTTTTCTTTCTTTCTTAAATAGTTTCATTTAAAATATTTGTTAGAGTTGATTAAGTTAAATTAAATCCTTACCGTGACTCGGAATACTCGGTCCAGACATTAGTAGCTCTAAGTAAAACCAACAGTCTGTTACTAATAACTTTGGGAATAGAAATTAGGAAACCTCTAAGTACCTAATAAGTTTAGTGCAAAAAAATCTAGGAACAAAATAACTTCATTCAACTAACTCATTCAAAAAAACTGAGTGCGTTTCCATGTCGCGAACATATTTTATTCAAATGTCGGCGTCGCGATCGATCCGATCCTGTGCCTTGTTTACATGGCAAGCGAAGTACAAAGAAAAATAACACTTATCTTCACCTTCACGCAAGGTCGCACCAGAGACGATACATTGTGTGTAAGAGATCTCAAGGACTATGCGGGTTAAACTGAGCTAAGACAGTTCATTTTGTATACAGTTGCATGAATATTGTTGCTCAACTGTGCATTGTGTGTTATTTTTTTTACAGTGCACGTGTCCAATGCAAGATCAACTCTCTTGCTTCAATTCTAGAGCTTTTCACACATTTAAAAAAAACAAAACAGCTGTCTATCATAGTGTGTTAGTGAACACACAAACAGACTAAGGAACTGCTGAATCTATCTGGCTAGCTAACATGCAATTGCAATGCAAAAATGCAATTTAAATAACTAACGGCAAAGTAATCAGGCGGAATGGATTTTTTTTAACAAATTAAGTCTGATTTTAATCGAACATATTCCATCTCAAGAACACAGAATGCTTTAGAATCATCGCTGGAGCACATTCCTTAATCATAAAAAATGGAACATTATAAAACTATATATAATGTAGTTTGCTAAAGAGCAAAAGCATACTGAATGCGAGATTCAGCGAATAAATTCTTCTGAACCTATGCTAAAACGCTAACGCTTTGCATAGGTATAATGCTAGATTGCAGAAACACTTAGCTCTAAAGAGTGAGATGGACCTAAAAACATTCTTAAATGAACTGGCCCAAATTTTGTGCTTATAAGATAAGAAATAATTATAAGATTACCAGCTAAGAAACAGTTATATTCTAATTAAAGCTCTTCAGAGCAAGTTTTATTATTATAATTAAAAGTGAAATTGTTTTTTTTTTTTATTTGTACCGTTTCGATCTGACGGTCAATCCGAATAAATATTTGTAAAAACCATAGTGTTTAATTTATTAGAAATTTACATAAGGCTGAAGCGACCATCGATGAACAGTATTTTCGGCGAATAGTTCTATCGGCGATGGATTTATTCGTGGAACCAACCGTCGACTAAGAGTGATTTCGGCGAACCATACCATCGGTGAAGAGTGATTCGCTATACCATTCTGAGCTCGTATTTTTACAGTAGGTAGCGCGGGAGTTCTTTATATTTTTCAAATAATAAATAAAAATTGAGGAGACGAAGAAGGGAATAAAAAAATGTGTAGTATTCACCGGGGAAGATTCAAAATATCTCACAGAGAAGATCAACGTGCTTATATATAAAATAAAAAATATGATTTTCTTTACTCCCACATAACCACACTATCGAACGTTGATTTCTGAAGATATACGCTTACAGGGACACTATACACCTTTGCAAAAAATACCCACTTATCATGTTCAAACACTTCACCCCAGAAGACTTAATATAAACCTTACGCCGCTAGGAACAAGTATGCATCTCACTAACGAAGTGGCTGCAAAGGAGCTTACTCCAATCAAGGCAAGCTTTGTCCTTTGATGTCATTGGTGTTACAAAACCTCGAGCTAAATATTTTACGATTTTCTCTAATGTTGAATTTTTGAGGTATCATTCATGATCTTGTAAAGTACCTTGACAAATTGGGGTAAGTACCTACTTTATTACCGACCAGAAAATATTTTTATTCAGTCGTGAAGATGCGTGTGTGAAAGAAAGAAGAAAAAATAGGTTTAATTGTCACAGAAACACGTGCGTACAAAATGATAATTAATTCTAATAATATGTGAGAACATACAGAACGGTTATCATAAGGAAAATGTCTTTATTTTGAACGGTAACTTTTCTAAGCTTCCTAAATGAGTTTAAATATCTTGCCAAAATACTAGTATTAAAGCATATCCGTGAAGAGATATAATTATCCAAGATAATTATAATCTCCTACACTAATCCGCCTCTAGAGACCAGGTACCTAATTTCCTCTTAAGATACAATACAATAATATTTAATAAGATGGTCCTAAGTAATACGAAAGATGGTCCTAAGTACTAAGAAACGACGACACGGTTGGCGCAGTGGCTGAGCGATCGACTGCTGCGCTGTGTGTCGCGGGTTCGATTCCCGCACGGAACAAATATTTGTATTGCCTACAGGTAGTTGTTCCGGGTCTGGCTGTTTGTGTATGTGAGTTTAAATGTTTGTAAACACACCCACGATACAGGAGTAATTCCTAGTGTGACGCAACGTTTTTTTTTTTTTTTAAGATAAAAAAAGTAATCTTTGATCGACGATACACCAAAGTACAGGCAAATTCTTTATCGACACTCACATGCATCACCTCTAAATACCCAGTCCCAGTACGAAAAGACCATAGTATAAAGAGAGGAAGTAGGCTATCTCCGGCACAATCCGCGACATAATTGCCTACTGTCTTAGGGTTGTCACTTTTCGTTAAATTTTAATTCAGTGCCAATAAATGGGCAAGGGTCGGGATGTTGTATTTTTTACTTGTATTGTCTGGGTACCTAAACGGTGATGAAACCTTTCACGATGAAAGAAAGAGCGACGGGCCAGCAGACGGGCGGCGCGGGGCGGTGATGAGCACGAGTAAACGGTAGGTTACTGATAGTACTGTCACCAATTCATTAGTTTAACGCCCGGCCCTTGCCAAAGATAACACATATCTCTGTATAACTAATTCAGTGATCATTAGTCAATAAAGTTCAACAATGGTTTTCCTAACAAACACAGAAATTTATTCAAGATTCATAGCAGTATTATTTATAAAAAAAAAAACATCATAAAACAACATAAAAAAACTAACGCCTGTCTCTTAGACTATAATCAAATTTTTATTCTGCTGTTATGATTCGAACTTTGCTCTATTTATCTGATTCACAATTAGTCAATTACTTATTTTTTAAGTACGATTTTGTAACTGTAAGTAGGTACTTAGTTACTATACCTACAATAGGTACTGAGAAATCGGCATGACTAAACATAAACAAAGCAATAGCGGCAAATCAATTGACAGATCAAAAGTACCTAGTACATTCTAGTGGGAAATTAGGCCTACCTACTTCCTCTGTCTGATAGAAAACTAATACAACAAAAAATAAGTAAGTAGGTAGGTATCTCATCATCAAGTAAAAATGATATGCTAGAAAAAGTGACTTTCTCACCTTTCCTGTTCAATAGGTAATTTGAACAGAGACAATTCTGGAATCGATAAATTATTAAGACACCCAAACACACAGCAATACATTCTCCTGCGATTATCACACATCTTTCATTCATTTAGCGGTGCCGAAAAGCCGTGACGCGCGAACCTCGTGCGATGTTAGCCCCGTCTGGCGCGCTGCGAAACCCGCCGAGATTAGTGTGCGTGCGGCGACGCATAGATACTTTGGCGCACACATACAAGCCGCGCGCGGTGCGTTTGTATGAAGATAACGTACTTCCTCTCTTTATACTATGAAAAGACTGAACATTGACAGCCTGAGCAATAAGTAGTATATACTGTTGGGTTATCTATACTTATAATAAATTTGTAGAAGTGAAAATTCAGTACATTGAAAATATCAAAAAAAAAATGGCAGGGGGTGTTACTAGACCGACACCGAACCCAAAAATGTGATTAAAAAAATGTTTGTCTGTCTGTCTGTCTGTTTGTTCAGGCATCACGCAAAAACTACCGGTTCGATTACGATGAAACTTGGTATAATTATTCTTTAATATCCTGGGCACCACACTGGGTACTTTTTATCCCGGAAAAGTATATACAATAAAAAACAAACTTAATTTTGCGGTTCGATCCCTAGACCCGATTACTGTACCAACCGCAAATAATAAGTTTGTCGTAGTTAATCGTTGTTCACTAAGGGACACGTTAATCGACACATTTTATCTTAAGATGCAATATCGCTCGCCATACAACTCAATGGACTATCAAACACGACGAAGATAATAAATAATATTTCATATTTACGTATCTTAAGATGAATTTGTATGGCGAGTAAAACATTATAGTATCTTAGCCGTTTACAGTGCCCCTAAGTTATGCTCTAAATGTAGTGCTGAAGGTTGAATTTGGCTTGCACCGATCGCAGCACACGCGTGGCGGTGGTGGCGCGCGGCCGCCACGGATCGCTACCGTATTTAGGGACGGAGTCTCTGTCTGAGCGCGCGCATTACATTTTTTGAACTTTGATTTGAACCATAGACTAATAATATTAGTCTATTATATATAAAATGAGCTTTGAACGGACGTGTCGAGTGGCGAGCGTTTTTTTGTTATTTTAGCTGCTACTTGCAATTCTAAATCGTGCTTTTCAGTGCAACCTTTTTATTCCTTTTAGTTTTTAGAGTTATTTAGATTTATTTTTGTAAGTCATAGTTAGAGATTTTAATTTTAAAGCATAGGTAGTATATTTAATAGTGTACGTAGTGACCGTAGGTTATATTATAATACTGTTAGGTAGGATTAGTCATTCGTATAGATATTAGTTTTTAGGGATTTTGCTTATTTATTGAGTTTAGATTAGTTATCATCAGAAATAGGTTTATTTAGGTAGGTAGGTATTTTATTTACTGTTATTGAGTTTTTTTTATAATTAGGTAGGTACTTAGGTAAAGATATCATATAGGTACCCTCTTAATCACCATAAATGAGACACAATTGGTTTTCTATTGTAATTAGCCACAAAGGGCCCGCGAGATAGATGGAATTCTGGGGAAGCACATACATTTTATCCTGTTAGCACGTTCCCGTGGGATAATTTCCGACATCCACGCGGGCGAAGCCGCGGGCAGAAGCTAGTTTATAAATAATAGCCGATCGTTAGCACAACAAGAGATTTATTCTCAACAGATATAACCTACACAGACAGACTTGACTAGTGAACGTAAACAAGAACCGGATACTGTAGTAGTGACTAAATTTGAATTTATTTTCCACAGATAATAATGACCGCTGACATTCTCGATAGGTTTCGCTTTACATCTGAAACAACATGATATTTTAAACAACATACACCACCTCCTATTGCTGCCCACAACGCATCGTGGGTTTTTAGTTGATTCTACGACAAGGATTTGTATTTAACGCAGACAAAGTTTATCAAAAGAAATAAAGTACAACCAGACAGACGAACCAATTAGTATGCGAGAGCAGTGTTCATTCTACCCTCATACAAACTATTATACATACATAGGCATACATACATAGCTATGGAGTTAGTTGTGCCCGCCATGTTACTGAAGCCTTTCTAAGATAACTGTTTTGTAATATGAACTAATGTTATAATGATAAATTATTTGTTTTCTTGTATATTTGTTTGTTACGCTAAAACTGTTGAACGGATTTGGATGAAATTTGACACATGAGTAGATCATGACCTGGAAAAGCATACAAGAAAGAAAGAAAGAAAATACGTTTACTTGCGGCAAACATGACGCGTGACAAGAACACAAACACAATAAAAATAACAAGTTGGCAATAGGCATCCTGCCGATCGATTCTGTAACAATCTCACCGTGAAAAGTTAGGTGAAGTGAGCTTAGAGTGAGCTGTCAATAGGGTCAGTCCCTAGCAGTAGCCAATACTGCTAGGGACTGATGACAGCTCACTCCACGCTCACTTCACCTAAGTATTCACGGTGAGATGGTTACAGAATCGCACCACTGGATTGCAGACGAAGTGGCGAGCAACAGTTAAACCCGCCGGTTACCGTTGCCATACGAATCTCTGAGAAAGTGCTTACGGGTATAGCTAGAATTCTGAGTGTATTACCAACAAAATAATATAGAATTAACCACTAATTGGTTTGTGGAAGACGATGACCGTCGATCCATTTTGGATATTAATAATCAGCTGTTTGATAAGACTGGACACCCAACTACTAAATGCCTTTAATTGAACTTGAATTTCAGAACGGTCTCGTCTTTATAAAAACAACGTTGCTATCTTCTACTTAATAAAATGTTAAATTAATTTGTTCACGAACATGTAACCCCACGTGATGTAGTTAATATTTTTAATACACTTAAGTCTAAAAACACCGGTGATTATTGGGGCATCTCCATTAAACTTTTAAGTAATATAATAGCCATCGTAGCCCCCTATCTAGCTGTTACTTTTAATAAATGTGTTGATTTAGGAACTTTTCCTGACCTCATGAAGAGTAGTAAAGTCATACCATTATTTAAATCAGGTAATAAGAATGACGTTGGCAATTTCAGGCCTATTTCTATTTTACCTGCATTTAGCAAAATATTTGAAAGGTTAATACTCAAGCAGTTGCTAAGACATTTTAATTTAAACAGCCTCCTCCATAATGATCAATATGGCTTTACAAAGGGTCGTTCAACTACAGACGCGGGTGTTGCTCTGCTGAGACACATATTTGACGCATGGGAGAAATCGCAAAATGCTATTGGAGCTTTCTGTGATCTCTCTAAAGCCTTTGATTGCATGCACCATGACACGCTTTTGCGTAAGTTACATCATTACGGTGTCAGAAACGAGGCTCTCAACATAATAATTTCATATTTACATAATAGGGTCCAATGTGTAGATGTTAATGGCGCGAAATCTTCCGGGCTACCAGTTCAGTTAGGTGTTCCGCAAGGCTCAATATTGGGTCCATTCTTGTTCTTAGTTTATATCAATGATTTACCATTCCATTTGAAGGGCATCTGTGACGTTGTACTGTTTGCAGATGATACCTCTCTTATTTTTAAAGTAGACAGGAATAGACAAGATTTTGACGACGTAAACAGTGCACTCACAATAGTTACAGATTGGTTTACGTCAAATAACCTAGTTCTCAATGCCAAGAAAACGAAATGTGTAAAGTTCGCCTTACCGAATGTCAGAAATCTAGGACCCAACATCGTCTTAAATAAAGAGGTGCTTGAAACAGTAGGCTCGGCAATTTTTCTAGGACTAACAGTAGATGCCAAACTTCAGTGGGGACCTCATATATCAAGTCTAGCAGGAAGGCTCAGTTCGGCTGCCTACGCCGTCAGGAAAGTAAGACAATACACTGACGTTGATACAGCTCGTTCAGTCTATTTCAGTTATTTTCACAGTGTTATGTCCTACGGTATTCTGCTGTGGGGCAAAGCCGCTGATATAGAAAATATATTTGTCCTTCAAAAACGAGCTGTTCGAGCAATTTACCAGCTAGGTGCCAGAGTTTCTCTAAGAGATTTTTTTAAAGATATTGGTATTCTCACGGTTGCATCACAATTCATCCTCGCCAACATCCTATATATTAGGCAAAATTTGCACTTGTACACTAAAAACAGTGATATTCACAGTGTTAACACTAGAAATAAGGACAAACTACGTGCCCCCTTTCACCGGCTTCATAAGGTTCATAACTCATTTGTTGGGCTTGGTATAACCTTTTATAACAAGATACCCTCTTCTTTGCTAGACTTGCCTTTTAATGCGTTTAAAGCTCAAGTAAAATCCAACCTTTGTTCAAAGGCTTACTATTCCATCAACGACTACTTACACGATAAGTATAGTTGGTCGCCCTAACTAACTCAAGACAATGTTCATGTTCTTTCTCCAGAATTAGCTTAGGTACTGACAGGTTACTGTTATTAGTATTAACTCACTTATTCATTTCACATCGATGGTCCTAGTTCATCATCTGTGACTGCAAGTGACAGCTAGGTGACGAACCCAGCAAATGCATAAATGTGTAAGCTGTCACGCCCTTTATGCCTGGAGGCTTTTATTTAGGTAGTGAGTTTTTATTTTTATTTTAATTAATTATTTTTTAGCTTGAGTACGTATAGTTTTTATTATATTTGTTGGTATATTGGCGTGGCTAGCTGACATAATATGGCAAATAATTTAAGCTTCTTGTAATGTTCATTACTGAACATAGGTTCCTAGTATTGTATACATGCAACTAACTATATTCTAACTGAACAGACAGCTGTGCTGCTGGGGAGTTTGTTCCGCCACTTCTTCTTCCCAGCGATAGCACTAGGAAGTGGCGAAGGGCGGGCGTTTTTGGGGGACTGTCTTTTGTAATTTTGACGTTCGAAAAGTGCTGATTCTCAGCCTAATTTGAATAAATGACTTTTGATTTTGATTGATTTTGATTTCACTCGCTGAAAGACAATTCACCGGCTATGCCGCTGGGTGTAGAAGAATGAAATTGTGCACAAGAGCTCCTCATATACGCATAATTTATGAATAGGGATGAATAGGGGGGTTAAGGTTTGTATGGAAGATCGTCATTTTTGCCGATGGGTTTTTGTAGGTGCATAAAAGTTAAAAAGAGAAGAGCGCCCTAAAAACTCAACTCTAACTATATTCGTTTGAAAAACTGAACAAAACTCGACATAAGAACAACGATACACCAACTCAATCAAACGATTCGTTTTATCCAATCTTTGCAATACAAACTCGATAAGTGCTGCATTTACAAAATCTTTTACCGTTACCACAGTCTCTATTTCCTTAAAAGTAAAGTACGTTTTCGATTGAGGGGTGGTGAGTTATTGTTGGAGTTTGCCCTGAAAAGTTTCGCCTGTGATAGATCTATTAAGAGTGCAAACATCGTCGGAGTCTGTAATCACTGTTTGATCTGATCTCGGATGATTGAGATGAGGGCAAAGGCCTCTGATTCGTAATTATTCGGCGAATTGTAAGTAATTATATTCTAGAATCTTGTTAATTTAAAGAGCTGCTAAACTCCATGAGCTGTATTAAGTAATTATGTATTTTTGAGGTTTCATTTTAATTTGTGAAATCATATTATTTTAGAAAGTTAATTTTGTATTAAAAAAAATCTTTAGAAGGTTCTTGTAGATCAATATCTGACCTGATGGTAAGCAAAGATGCGGTGGACGATGGTGCTTGCCTAGAAGTATTCACTGGAGAATTGAAATGTGGTTGTTTTATGCAGTTCCACTGCCGACTTCTTGGAACGAAGGTCCTTATCCCATGTGTCATGACAGTCAAAATGTTACACTTTTTCCGGACTAGCTCTCATTCGCCAAGTGTGCAAAAGAAGAAGTGTTCCACGACACCTCTCTCTCTCCTCTCTCTCGGCTTTATAATGTATTTTTAAAACAACTTTATATACCATGTTTTATGCAAATAAATATTATTTCTATTTCTCGACTGTTTCTTAGTTATGTCAAGTAAGTATTAGTAGGTAATCTATACTGTAACCACCACCACCAACATTAGGATACACCAACATTATGTCCAGGGCTGTCTATACCTACAACTTATAGAATGAACAAAATGATTATTTGTTACTTGGGTACTTAAGTATAATATATATCGTTTTTTAGGGTTCCGTAACTCACGTCTCAGAAATTCAGAATAAATGCACAACGCCTTCTATCGAGTTTCGATATAAACTTTTTTAAGCCCCTAATTGTATTTATCATCTATAGAAAATTCAAATTGAAATAAAATCGTGCCCAATTGATAATTGTTATGATTTAATTTTTATTATTTTACATGTTTACTTATTCTTTCGTTATTTTTATACGAAGTTTTCCAAGTAAGCGCATTGTACAAGTTAGGCCTCTACAACTCCCGAACTAACAAAGTTATCTAAGTCGTTATACTAGTACGTTAAACTAGATGGCGTATGATAGAAAAAGAGGAACGTGCCGTATGTTCAAGAATCAAGTGGTTGAGAAAATGATTGACATGAAGAATATGGAAGGTAAATCTGTGAATGAATGCTGGAAAGAGATGGCGGATTGTATAAGGAGAGTAGTAAATGATGCATTTGGAGAATCGAAAGGGAAAGGTATGATAGTAAAGGATACACGATGGTGGAACGATGACGTTCAAGAGATGCTCAAAGAAAAGAAAATTGCATTTAAAGAACAGCAGGGTGTAGAAAACGGGAATGATAGTTTGAAAGAAGATAAGAAGTAGATTTATAAAGAGTGGAAGAGAAAGACAAAAAAATTGGTAGCAGTTTCGAGGGCTAAAGCGCAGGAGAAGTTGTATGACTCACTGGACAGCCCTAGGGGCCAGAAGGAGCTCTACCGGATTACAAAAGCAAGAGAAAGGAGAACTAGAGATATATTTCACGTTAAATGTATGAAAGACGACGCTGGTAAGGTTCTATACGAAAATGACGAAATAAAAGAACAACGGAAGGTTTATTTTGAAAAGCTAATGAATGAAGAGGATAAATGGAATAGTGTGCTCAAAGAGGTACAAGTAAATATGGGGTTGGTGAGGGAAGGTAAGTTCAAGGTATGAAAAATGGGAAGGCTACGGGCCCTGATGATATACCAGTCGAAGTATGGAAGTGTTTAAAAGAATATGGATGTATGTGGCTGACTTTATTCTTCAATAAGTTGTTGCATTAAGGAGGGATCCCACAAGAATCGTGCAATAGTTCGCTAGTGCCCATCTTCAAGAATAAAGGTGATGTACAGGACTACAACAAGTATCGAGGGATAAAGCGCATGTCACATAGTACGAAGGTATGGGAGAAAGTAAGAGAGAAAAGACTGCGAGAGGCTAGTGAGATTACTCCAAACCAGTTTGGGTTTATGCCAGGTCGAGGAACAATGGACGCCACTTTTGCACTCCGCCAATTGTGCGATAAGAACAGACGTGCACACAAGAACATGCAGATGTGTTTTTGACCTGGAGAAAGCGTATGACAGGGTACCTCGTGAGACCAACTGTATTGGTCTTAATAGGCTCGAAATGGAAGAAAATGACGGATTTACAGAGAAAACGAATAAACAACTTTAATTACGAAATAAAGAGAAAAAATAATACATTTGGTTTTCAATGACCGATGACAGAGACTACAAAAACAAGTGCACATCAGTTTGACGGCTAAAAAGAAAAGTATATAACATATTATAAAAAAGTTTCTAGCAAAAAGTTCTTACACTAGTTGCGTCGCTTACATAGCCCCAGCTGTGGTGGGCCTTGAAAGGGAAAGGTTTACTCGGGAAGTATGTAGAGTTAATTCGTGTTATGTACAGTCGATCTCGTACCTACGTCCGGTGGGCTGCTGGCAATACCGACGAGTTCAGAGTGACTGTAGGCTTGCACCAGGGATCGGCATTAAGTACTTACTTCTTCCTGTTGATTATGGACGCTGTGGCAGCGGACATACAGGAGGAGGCACCCTGGTGCATGCTGTTTGCCTATGACATTGTTCTTATCGATGAAGATGGATCTGAGATCCAGAGCAGATTAGAGAAATGGCAACAGAAACTGGAGAATGTTGGCTTGAAAATCAGCAGAACCAAAACTGAACAATGTTCTGCGATTTCGGCGATCTCTCCAGTTCTAGAGCCATAGCGGTTGATGGCGCGCTTCTCGCAGTCTGCTCCGACTTCCGGTATCTCGGTTCACTTGTGCAAAGGGTTGGCGAAGTACATCTGATGGTTAAGCACAGAATTAACACTGGATGGATAAATGGCGGCCGGTCACGGAAACAATCTACAACTCCCGCATTTCCCTTAAACTTAAGGGGAAAGAACCATGGTTAGACCTGCTGTCTTGTATGGATCAGAATGTTGGGCCACAAAAGGGATGAATGAAAGGCAATTGCATAAAGCTGAGATGAGAATGCTTAGAGGGATGTGAGAGGAACGTGTTACACGAATGTATAGACTAAGAAATGAGTATATAAGAGAAAGACTGAAAGTGGCACCGGTAATAATCTTTTTGAATTAAATAACTTAACTTGTAGAACTGTTTATCTAAACCTCTGGAGGTTGGAGGCAGGCAGCCTAACGCTTTTATAATACTCCATTAAAAAGATATCAGGGAGAAATTAAGAGAAGGCGGCGCTTTTCAATGAACATATTTTTGATCACTAGCTGCGTGCCTCGGCTATGCTTGTGAGATTTTGGCACCTAGAGAAATATTTTATTTCAAAAAATGTTTTATCTCAGATGGATTGGTTAAAGAATCCAGAGGTCCTAGACAAAGTGACATTCAGCCATAAGTATGATGGAAAAGTAAAAACTGTATTGACTGCTACCGAAAATCTTAGGTCAATCTGTTAAAAGTCGTTTTAGAATCTAACGAAAATAGATAGAATCTACATATCTCTAACGTTTGAAAGCGATTACCACTGGTCCGGGCCCTCAGATAGTGATGGACTCCGTCTCACAGAGAGGAGGACACTCAGTCCTGGCAGTGGGAACATTATAAGCTGATTATGCTGATCCCGTAGGTGCACGAGGCACACATGTATGCTATATTATTTTCTTGACCCATCAGGATTGCCCAAAAGTTTCATGTACGTATTTTTTTTTTCACAGATTTCTTTTAGCTTTTAGGTAAATAAGTATAATAATTTTCACCAATGTATTTAGTTACGTAAAGTATAAGTAAATAGTTTATTTGTCACAAGAAGCATTCCCAAGAATTTGGTACAAACACACAATATTATTTGGTACATTGTACAATATTATTTGGTACATACATACAATTTTATTTATTTTTTTACTGATACCCAAACTAAGCCATGGCTTTCCCGCTATGTTCTTCAACGTACAAACACAGCAGCTCTTGGTATTTTGTATAAATATAAATTAAGTCAATTAAGCACATCCCCCGAGTGGTTTGTGGGCGCTTCCGTAAAACGCCATTAATTTATTTCGACCGCCATTAAAACCTACTTTTTAGGGTACCGTACGTAAACTCAATCTTAAATAGCATTACATGAAGCTTGTAAGCGTGTATTCATATTTTGGTTACAGTTTCCACATTTCTATAATCCTTTATAGGGTTATTAGGTACTCCAAGTTTTTCCGTGTAACAGCTAATATTACTTACGGATGGTGTTGGCAAGTAGAAAAAATAGGAGGAAACAACATTGGTCTATCCGAGGCGTACATTCCAACATGTGCACATACATAATTCTTATTAAGCCATTCATTTCGACTAAAGCTGACCTAGCATTACATAGGCTTGCCGTACAATGAGACGTCTGCTTATACTGGACATGAATAGCTTTGTGTCGGCGTGCGTGTACTGACTGCAGACAATGAATGGACACAGAAATACGTTATTCACATTGGCAATCATAATAAAGAGTATTCCATGCTCCAGTTCCTTATTGTACGTTATACTCAGCACACTTGGCCAGTGACAGCTAGACCAAAAGAAATGTAACATTATGCTGATCGATGGTCGTTTTGCATGTGATGCGTCACTTCCAAGCAAAACGGTCATCGCTATCGGGAAAAAAAAATATGCGTATTTTCCCCCAAACTTGTACATATGTGTGTTTGTGTTCTTTTTTTGCGTCATATTTACTGCAAATAAACGTATTTTCTTTCTTTCTTCGCTTTTATTGCCCACGGGTCGGCAAAAGCCCTCTATCTCGCCTAATAATTTTCACTTTGATATTTGAGACTTAAATATAATTTCAAAAGAAACGGTTACCCTTTGCATTTTATATACTTTCAAGATATGACGGTATACATACAAACAGTTTATAACGATTCTACGGAACCCAACAAAAATACACAAACGATTGTACTTGTTCTAATCCCAATGGCTTCAGGTGGCCGCCATGAGCGTTTCTTTAATTAAAGCTCTCCGTCAGTTCGCATTATGCGAGTTATTCCGACTCGATCCGATCGCGTTCACTATATTCTTTATTGGTTAACTTTTAATGGTTAAACAAACTTACCTGAAGTGAAGTTTGACCGCAATTACACGAGTCGCTGCATCCGAAGAGATTTACATGATTCACTAGGTAGTACACTCCTCAATGTACTAGGCATCGCACAATTTTTAGATAAAAAACTAAAAAATAAAATTAAATATTAAACGACCACCGTAGTAACTGCTGTGGAGGGGCGTCCGCCGCCCGCCATCTATGATCGTTCACTTGTCATTCATTTAAGAGGGCTATTTATCTTAAACTACTTATATTTAACATCGGGATTTCTTGCAAAGAAGGGTTGGGTGGGTTTGTAAATCTCTTCGGATGCAGCGACTCGTGTAATTGCGGTCAAACTTCACTTCAGGTAAGTTTGTTTAACCATTAATTACACTTCGTCGCTGCATCCTCGAGATTTACATGATTCACTAGGTAGATGTTCAGAGTTTAGAGATAAATAGCCAATAGGTACATTTGTGATGAATAAAATAAATGCATCTAAATGATATATTATTATGTTTTATTTTTAACATAGCTATATGGTAATTTTAACAATACAATATTTAAACGTCATTTTCATAAACAGCGCGAGCAAAATCATCTGTTTCCTCTGTAAGCAGAGGTCTGTTATAAAATTTACCAAATACTAAAGAATTACCAGACCAACCGGCAGTTTTTTTAATTAAATCTATAGAAATACCTCTACGACCAGCCGCTGATGTAGCCGCGTGGCGCGTGCTATGTGACGTAAATATTGTGGTGTCTATACCGCTATCTGCTAACGTCTGTTTAATCCAGCGGCTAATCGTAGAGGAGCTGGCGTTGTGGACTGGCCTCTTAGTAGTTAATAATAACATTTCGGTATTTGATTCAGTCCTAAATTTATCTGTAACATTAATATAAGAACATAAAGTCCTTCCTGGACATATCTCTATTTTATTAGGAAAGAATGGGATAATCAAACGGGGTGATTGTCTGCCAGGTGCAGAGGTTTTTAACAAATCATCAATTGTTATTATAATATTTGAATCACAAATATTTATATTAGACAGGCGAATAAGGGATAACGTCTGCACGCGTTGTGCAGTCGACAACGCAAGCAGAGTTACCAGTTTTTTTTGTTAATTTGTTTAAACACAAATTTTCATTAGGAAAATAATTGAACAAAAAATCTAAAACTACATTAGTGTCCCAAGTAGACTGATATCGAGGGAAAACTGGTTTCAATCTAAAAACACCTTTCATAAATCTGCTGACAATATCATTTGTACTTAGTTGCCTACCTATAATTAAACCAAGCGCCGAACGATAAGTGTTCAATGTAGAATACCTGGCTCCCGTTTCAAATTCTCTGGACAAAAAATGCAGTACCGGTTTTATAGATGCAGTATAGCAGTCTACCTTATGGGTTTGACAAAACTGCCACCATTTTCTGTAAGCTATATTATATTGTTTTAATGTACTATTAGATAAAGAAGCAGTGATAATTTTTATAGTTTCCGGGGTCAATGATTTTCGAGAAAATGCTTCCCTGATAATAGGCATGATACCAGGGTAAGTTTCATCCAAAGGGGGTGCTGCGTTCTGAAAGGAGATAAAAGGAGATCACTACTAGGTCCGTGATAAACCGGTTCCCTTATCTGTAAAGATGTAAACAGTGGGTACCACGGCTGACTAGGCCAATATGGGACTATGAGCACTCCTGTAGCCTTATCAGAAATTATTTTTCGTAAGCACTTGAGAATCAACGAAAAAGGTGGAAAAGAGTAAAAGTTTAAATTGCCCCAATCTAAAGTAAATGAATCAATATCGAAAGCGTGTGGGTCTCGTTTCCAGGACACATATTTAGGACATTTCGCATTCAAACAAGTTGCGAATAAATCAATCTCTGGAGTACCATAATGAAGGACTACGTCATGAAACGCTGAACGAGATAATTCCCACTCGGTGTCGACATTGATGTGTCTTGATTCTTGGTCAGCTTCCGTGTTGTCTTTTGACTTAATGTAGGAAGCAAAAATGAAGAGACGACGTTCTTCACACCACTGCCAAATCTCGCGTGCTATATCATTAAGATGTGTATATTGAACACCGCCCATCCTATTAATATATGAGATTGCAGTAGTGTTATCTATTCTTAAAAGAATCTCTTTGTCTAGAAGGTCCTTGGCAAAGCATTTCAAACCAATGAAAGCTGCTTTTAATTCCAATAAGTTTATATGGTTTGTGGCCTCTGATGTACTCCAAAATCCACCGCTGGTTTCTCCGTTACAAGCTATGCCCCAACCCGTTAGAGAAGCATCGGAAAAAATCTCCAAGTAGTATTTGTTTTGACGGATTGGACAAAACGCATTCATGATGTTTGTTTTCCACCACGAGAAATCAGGTTCTAGGTTATTAGGAATGATCATATTAACATCATAATCTCCATTTGATTTTTGAAGCGCAAGATATTTAATTCTTTCAAATCGCTTGGTATAAATCCACCCATAACTAACTGCTGGGCACGATGACGTAAGCAATCCCAAAAACTTTGCAAAGTCTCTGATAGATAAAGAACGTTTGTTGGAGTATCTATCGATTATCTCTAGTACCTTCAATCGTTTCTTTATTGGCAATTTTAAAGTCATATCCGTTGAGTTTAATTCAAAACCTAAAAAAGTTTTGAGTTGGCTAGGAACTAAATCACTTTTATAAATGTTTATCACAAATCCGAGTTTTTCTAACAAGTCGGTGATTATTTTTACATCATGAGAGCAGCCTTCAAATGTTTTATTAATACATAACAAATCGTCTAAATAAATAACCAGCATAATCCCTTGTTTTCTGAGGTATGTAATCACTGGTTTCATTAATTTAGTAAAAATCAACGGTGCCGAACATAAACCAAAGGGTAAACACTGAAATTCATAAGTCTGATTGAAAAACCTAAACCGTAGATATTTTTTACTATTTTCATAAATTGGGATTAAAAAATACGCCTCCTTAAGGTCAATATGGGCCATGTAATATGATTTTGATAGTAATTTAGAAGCCGTTCTAACATCTTCCATTTTAAAATGTTGTGGATCAATATAATTGTTTAATTTTTTAAGATTAAGAATAAATCTATGGGTACCGTCACTTTTAGGTATCAAAAAAATATTCGAAATAAACTGGCCCTGAATGTCTTCACAATTTACTATCGCACCTGATAACAAAAGCTTTGAAATTTCAATACTAAGACTATTAGCCTCTTGGAAAGAAAAGGATTTATTAACTGGTTCTGCAAACTGAATAACGGGTCGATTAAAACGTATTTTGTAACCATGATATATACACTGTAAGATTACAGGATCTTTAGTTATGCTTTGCCAAGCTGTTAGAAAGTGTCGTAACCGACCAGCGTGTTTAATTACCTCTATTCGGGCTTCGGAGGTGCCTTCGGTGCTGACTTCGCAGAGCTGTACCGTTCTGTTGACGCTGGATATCTCCGTGTGTTCAGGTTGGAGGCTTGTGTCCTGGGCCCACTCGACCTGCCTCTGTAGTTCTGGTGACGAAGTGGGCGCCTCGAGTTTCCCTGGCGATAATTATTAGAGCGTGTCGATCTGTGGGAGGTAGATGGTTGAGGTTCGGTCCTCTTTATCTGTAATCCAGATTTTTCAGCCATCTTAGATGCCTTGATTTTATCGCCCAAATTCTCCCCGAAAAGAAAAGTATCTCTCTTAACTCCTTGAATAATATTCAAAAAACTTTTATCCAGGCTGAATGTAACTAACTTCCTTCGGTTAGCAGTATTTTGGCAATGTAAATCCAACAATATTTGTGCTATTTCTGAGAGCTTTTTTATAATCTCAGCCTTTTCTACATTGCCGTCAATGACTGAAGAGAGTAGGTTAGTGATACCCGCTATACCAATGCCTAGATGGTTTTGTGTCCATTCAAGACGCTTATCCCTGTTTCTGGAGGATTCCGTTAAGACAGAAGATATTTCTTGATTAAGCTTTGGTGCCTTAATAAGTTGAAAATTCTCCGGGGTCAAAATATTACTAAACAGCTTTTGTTTCTGTTCTTTACCTAGACCCTCCATAATAATCTTTCCCCAACGTTTGGAGATCTCTTCTCTGATTTTTGGCCCGAAAACCTCATCTCTTTCCTTAGATTCTCCAAGAACCTCTAATATATCAGGCGGGAGGGCCTCCACAATTTCTGGTGGGGCGTTAAATTCTGGTGCGGCGCTAGTACCAGCGCCACCAGTAACGGTATCAGAGATAGTGTGTTGTGGAACTGTCACCACAGATCGAAAGTTCGAGTGATTACCATCTGATTGGTAATGCTCAGAGGATTCGTAGTCGGGAGGTAAGGAGGCAGGACCTGAGTGGCCAGACTCGACATCTGGAACGATATTTCGATCTACTATAGCATTGGCTCAAATTTGGCCTAGAAACAATGACAACAAAAGGATTTGATCGCGTCAAACCACTTGACATAATAGTCACTTATTATAGACGGTCGTAATCGCGTCACGACACTTAATTAGTCATTTATACAATAGTTGTTTTAATTTGGTACTTGCAGAATATGCATAGTATAAGGTACTTATTAACCTACATTTTCCATAAAGACATAAACTGGAACCACTTCAATCTCGTCTCAGTACACATCGTCCAAAGAATTTAACTAATTGTTTGTAAAAACAAAGTAGCATGATGCAAAACGATTCCTTTTCTATAATATAACATTATAATGGAACAACAACATTACAAAGTCATGAGTCATACTGCACGTGTGCGTTGAAAGAATCAAAACTATTAAACTTGGCGATTGATAGTTAAAATCACCGATACCGATGATACGAACTAACACCGTCAGTATTAAGTTAAATCTGACTAACCTTCATCACTGGATGTGCGTTCTCGTTGCCTTTGTAAACGCTTTTCCAGTCGCCTTATTTTTCGTCTGATGGTCTCTGGATCATCTTCATGTCGTCTTCGTCCCATGGTCACAAGAAGAAAAAAATGGATGGAATATTTTCAACGCCAACAATTTAATAATGTTGCGATGCCCGCACGAAAGAAGCGAATGACAAGTGAACGATCATAGATGGCGGGCGGCGGACGCCCCTCCACAGCAGTTACTACGGTGGTCGTTTAATATTTAATTTTATTTTTTAGTTTTTTATCTAAAAATTGTGCGATGCCTAGTACATTGAGGAGTGTACTACCTAGTGAATCATGTAAATCTCGAGGATGCAGCGACGAAGTGTAATCTTCATTTTAAGTTTCTGTCGGGATATTATGTAGAACGGTATGGAAAATATGTTTTTATTTGGATCGCAGTTTAAGTAGATGTAGAAATGCTTTTATCTATTGCAAAAATAAGACATAACATTACATCATCACCTTCGATTGTCTCACCTGTACTTCCCGAAGTGTAGGTAGCCATGGTACACCCACATTGCCTCAGTTATGTTTCTAGTCCCATGTATTAGAGGGCGAGCCTAATGCCATCAACCGGGCCAACATCCAGACTGCGGGCTCTTACTGAGAAATTCTTGATGGAAAAACCCAGTAACACTTTGCCAGACCTGGAAATCGAACTCATGACCTCATGCTCAGCAATAGCGCTTGCGACTTGCGACCACTATACCAACGCTTGCGACTTGCGACCACTATACCAATGCTTGCGACTTGCGACCACTATACCAACGCTTGCGACTTGCGACCACACTATACCAACGAGGTTTTTTTTTGTCTGTGGTTTTCAAAGAATAATAAACACTGCTATTCATAAATTATCATTCACCAACAAACACTAGTGGACGGTGACTAGCGTGATGGATACTCGATTGAGCGATGAACTACTAACTGGAAACGTCAGCGGTAGGTTGTCAGCCCCTTGTTACTGTACCCGCGTCGGTGACCACACAAGCCGGCCATAATTACCGATCTTTGGGGCAACACTACTAGTTATTCATTAACTACTAGCCAAACTGAAATTGGTTATGTGACAGCAGCGCCCTCTCTTGTCGCAAACCTTTTGATCATTAATATTTTTACTAATTGTAGGTAAATATGACTTTCATGTAGCTACGATAACCTGATAATTAAACCAAGGTGTAATAGCGCGGAAAATGAAAAAGAAAACAATTGTCTAAAATAACATTGTCAAAAACAGTAGGTCATAGCCAGACATACGATTCGTGCAGATTAAACAAGTTTTCTTTCTTTACTCATCAAGTGCTTATTTTCAAAGTTCCTGTACCGTATACCGATTTAAATACTGAAAATTGGCTAAAGTAGATTTTAAACTGCTTAATGTCCAAATCATAAAAATGTTGAAATAACATATGACTTTTCTTGTTGTCCGACTGTGGCTTAGTTACATCAATCTCCAGATTTGAACTACCCACTTAATTCTCTCTTAACTTCCAAAGCGATAAACCATACTAACTACGATATAAGATTCCCCGAGCGAGAAGTAGTCGTTAGACTTCCCATCGCACGGGGAGCAGGTGGTTCCAATCAGTCATGATGACGACGCGGAACGCTATCTGCCATCAAACATTACACACACGAACACACTTAAAGCGGCCCTGTACGTACAGACACACCATACGCACACAAGCATAAACGGCGACTCAATCCCGCCAATCACATCATTTCCATGTGTGCGACCAGTGACGGACTTGGGCACGTGTTAGTACCGCATCACACATGCGGAGTGGGTTCCTGCGTTTACCCTGACCGTAGTGCCGCGTTAAAACCCTTTCCACGTTCAGGGAATTTTCCATCACATGTAAAATAAATGGGCAACGGAACGCAATGCCCCGCGTCGCTTAATTCGTAGACTCTATGGAATTTAAATTTAAAATAACATGTTGGGTAAGGTTATGTTGGTTTTCGGTAATTTAAAGTTAAAATTCAGCTGATTTCACTAAACAAAGTTTGGTGTGGAAATTTGCTGTTTTATGTGGTATAGTTGTCGGGTATTGATGTTTCTTTCTTTTTTAAAGACAATTTTGAAAAGTTGATAGAAGCGGGCGTTGGGTGAATACTAACTACATATTATGTTCATAAATAGTGCTCGCTGTGTGTCATTTATGACATAAAAGAATGCTGATTAATTGCTATCTTCGTGACCTATAGAAAACTATTCAATAGAACTAAGAATACAGATTTAAAGTAAAATAAATAAACAAAAGTTGGTGGCGGTCAATTTAAATTCAAGATACACAGCACACTTCTCAATGCCATCTTCAAGGGCGGTAACAGGAAGCCTTTACAAATTGGCCGGCTTAACAGCCGCGCGAGTCATGAACGGGAGCGGGCAACTGATGAGCGGGAGCGGGCAACTGTTTGTCAACCAATTTAGTAAAAACGCATGGAAGCTAGATTTTCTGATTAGCCTTTTTACTAAACCTAACCTCATAGTAATAAGTTTTTGAATACCTTTTTTTTATTTGTTGTTTTTACTCTCAAAAGTGTTGTGCCATTGGAAAGTTAACTATTTTCCCGTAGACGTTCAACCGCTTCAGTCAACTTGCAAAATGTATTTTTGATGAACGTGAGCGATGAAACCCTTTGCCATTAAGGTTTTCATCGCTCTTGTTCATCACTTAAAATGTGAAAGTATCCTGAAAATCACTATGACCTTGACTGATTTTTTAAACCTAAGTGCGCCCCTGTCTATTACTATAGTTTTACATAGTAAATTATGTACAAGTCCTGACTGCTGATGTTAACACGAGCGTAAACATTTTATCATTATGCCATAGCTGGTCGAAATGTTAACCTACCTAATTTATTATTAAGCTTTTTGTGCATTTGGAAGGAAAACATCGTGAGGAAACCCGCATGTCCTAGAACATAAAATTCGAAGACAAAGATCTGCCTGGTGGATTATGGCCCACTCCCTCTTACAGAGAGGAGAACTGTGTCCCAACAGTGAGAACATTATAGGCTAATTATGCTTGTATTATGTATTCGTTCCGTTACGGGTAGTCAGAAACCCAAAAGTCTGACAACCAATCTTACCAAACCCTTGGTGAGATTGGTTGTGGTACCCTGTAACTGCTTTGTGGAGAACCAATAATAAATAATAGTTGTGGAGAAAAACTTTAAGCAAAAATATAAAAAATACTATTACAACTACATAAACAACTTAGTTTAAGGAAATACTGTGCAAAACACTAATACAAAAAAAAAAGTAGCAGCCTGTATACGAGTATACATCGAATAGAACCGGCTTTCTAATGAGCGGCCCAATAGCAAGCAAGCTTAGATTCAAAACATTACTTGTGACTCACGTACTTACGGCTAAAATAGTTATGTGCAAAATATTTTTCATGTACCTACATTTTTCGAACTTTTCATTTTAACCGAATGTTCGCCTCAAATGCCAAGTGCCTAGGCGCCCTGGGTTATATTGTTTAGTAGTGATTAAGCAGTGTTGTTTTAGCGAATGTGAGTACCAATACAAACCATCTCTGGTTTAATGGTACAAAACAAACATTAACCTGTATTAAGACTATTATGTTTAAATAAAAAAAAATAAAAAATAGACGATCGGTTGCGTTGTATATGCGTAGTGCAGGTGATTATTAATATGTTTTTATTTACAAAATATAACACGTTTACCCTAAGTAGATGCAGTTTTCATTTTAATGTATGAATTTTTCATTTAAGAAATACGCATTATTTAAAAAAGTAGGCGAAACCTCGATCTCGAAAATCCCTAAAACGAGTTGTCGCCCGATAGCCGCGTGAGTGCTCGAATGGGCAATCTCGACACCAGAGGGGCAATTCTCGTAATTTGAAGACCGTTCACAGTCTGGTCTCAGTCTCAATCTGTCAAAAAATACTTCTAATTTCCCTACATTTTGACAAGCTTTTGACATTTGTTTGTCGCTGAGATGAGACTGCGACTAGATTTTGAACGTTTTAAATTACGAGAATATTGGCCTTCAGATTTAGCACGCGGGATCTCGAGTTGCCAATCTCGACTCGAGTTCGGATTCCCTAGGTAGGTATGGGTACGACGTGGAGACGGCAATAAATGAAAACATTGGCGATACTACTGCACAGGTATTTAGAAACAATCACATGGCGCAAATAGGGTGCTGATGTTAGCAAAAAATTATCTCAAAATGTTTTAATTTTTTACCCAATGATCAAGATGACTTTCAACGGCATCTACCTTTGGGCTTTGATTTCAGCGTCTATTAATTAGAGATTAAATTTCTTGAAAGGTATTCCCTAAATTCTTTTAACATTCATAATTTCAAAGGACAGATGACTGAATAGAGGCAATTTGAAAAAGGTTCCTATGACTACAACCTACACAAAAGGACGTGAAGAGAATTTTCTAAAGAAGCCCATTATGATAGGGACGGGAGGCTTACACAGTGATTCGGAAAAACTTTAAATGGTATTTGTATTTGTATGTGATCAGATGTCTATATCTATACAGTATACATATAACAAAAACGTTGCGAAATCAAAACTGTACATTGCTTTATTAAAGTAATTTTTGGTACGTCTGGGAACGATTCCAATGCCAAAAGATTTTTTTTTTAATTTTTGTCCATTTATCTGTTTGTCGGAATGTGTTCCAGCTTCACGGGAAAACTAACGTACCGATTTTGTTCAAATTTTGCATTGATATTCTATATAAGTCTGGTCAGTCTGTAGGCTATAAATTATCACAACTACGCCATTTGTTCGTATTCTTCTATAATTTACCGCAAATTGTAAATGAAACGTATGGGGTCAGAGGAACCCCGGCAGGAACGAAGTTTAATATGAAAAACCAAGATGGCGGCTGCGGAAATTTCAAAATTACCGGAAATTGGAAAATTTTCGCTGCCGCCATCTTAGTTTTTCATTTTGATTCCACTATCGTCTTCAGCATCCTCGAAAACTATAAAAACGACACCACACAAAATGTGGCTGTTAGTTTAGTAAATTGTTGCGCCTTACGACTGCCGCGAACTGCTGCGGCGCGGCGCGGCGGCCGCGTGCCGAGGGGCAGAGGGCGTCGACCCATGTCTACGGAGCGGCGCCGTTTGCCGTGCAACGCAACGGTAAGGCACCGCCGCCGGCGGATGGCGCGGCGCCGTGCCGCACCACGGCATCGTGTACCGGCACGTACCCGCAAAATTACAGTTTCGACCTGATATGGACCGCGAAAGACGTAAGTATCCTGCTCCTGTTGCTGTTAAGACGACGACGAATGAAGAAAAAACAAAATCAAAGAAAATATTGAGTAAATAGTGAGCACGTGCCGTACACGACTCCGTGGCAAGTGCACCGTGTGGCCGTTGCACAGCAAACGGCCGCACCGTAGACATGGGTCCACGCCCAGACACAGAGACGAAATCCCGCCGTATCGGTCAACAAGCTTCCATAGTGATCCATACAACACTGACGACCGTGCCTACACACGGCGAATCAACCCTAGTTTTTCACGGCAAAAAAAACGTGTGTGTACCTACAACTTGTTTTGTTATTATGCCGCTAATGTTCGTTTAGGTAATGACAGCTTCATCGGATCAAACCCATACTTACACATAATTGTTATGAAATAAGGTTTTGTGGGGTGGAAACTATTCACGGAAAAATCTGGAATAATTTTTAATAAAGAAAACATTTGATTGCAACGGTACGGAACAAAGTAAGTAATTGGGAAAAATACTAATTTATTTTATTTCTTACTAGCTTCTGCCAGCGGCTTCGCCCGCGTGGATGTCGGAAATTATCCCACGGGAACATACTACCCTAATAAAAAGTATGTCCTTCCCTAGGATGCCATCTATCTCTTTGCCAAATCAGAAGTTCAGTGGTTTACGTGTGAAAATGTAACATACAGTTTCAAGTTTAAATCCTCCCCTTAAAAACCGAATTACCCCTTTTTGCCCCGTCAGGGGTCAGTTTTCGACTACTTTACATAATTATTATTAATTGTTTTCTGTCAAAACTATTAATACTGAGTTTCGAGTTAATTGGACCGCGCATTCAATTACTTCCACACAAACTTCAAGACCCCTATTATCCCCCTTTGAGGGGTAATTTTGAAAAACTTATAATAATAAACTTTATTACTTACTTAGGTGAGTATTCTTGCCAAGTTTCAAGTTTATTAACCTAATAAAGACGATTTTTCATATAAACTGTATCCCTGCTTTTTAACCCCACAGGGGTGCAATTAAAAAAAAAATCGTTTGGGATGTATTTATAACTTGACTTAAAGATTATTCATACTAATTTTCGAGTTAATCAAGCCATGCAGTAAAATCCTCCCCTGTAAAATTGACTACCCCTTTTCAAAAAATTTTTTACTGGTAATTTTCGAAAAACACTAATACACATTATTCTTTACTTTCGATCGTAGGTACAAATAGTCAGTTTCGAGATAATCGGACCGCGCGCTAAAATTCTTCCATACAAACTTTGAAACACCCCAATCCCTTTTTACGGGGTAGTTTAGAAAAACATAAAATGGCAAACTTCATAATTTACTTAGATTAGTATTGGTGCCAAGTTTCAAGTTTATTAACTCAAGGAATAAGATTTTCCATGCAAACAAAATACCCCCATTTCACCCTCTTAGGGGTGGAATTTCGAAAAACCCTTTCTTAGTGGATACCTACTCTTCACTAAGAATACACCCTCCAAATTTCATGTCTCTAGGACCAGCGGTTTAGGCTATGCGTTGATATATCAGTCAGTCAGTGAGTCAGGACTTTGAATTTCTGCCAGGGTAGCGGGATCGTCCGAAAGGGTTACCGCTGCCCTGGAACATAAAGGGCTAAGGAAGGAACACGGGTGGGTTTTAGTCCGTAAGAGTCTGACACTCCCTTCCGCTCCACCCAGAGCGGGAGGGGTCATTTGATGAGATCCCATCCTCAAAAAAAAAAGGACTTTGAATTTAATATTATATAGATTTTAAATCTAAAGTTACAGTCTTGAAACATATTCAAAAACCAATAAGGTAACATAGAACGTATTAATCAGTCAGTAATTAAGCTAGGTAGTAGCTAGCAAGTAGGTATTAGAATGATCGGCGTTGCCGGCTAGTCGATTAGTCGGCTAGTCTGTTAGTCGGCAAATACCATATGTAGTCGGCCCATCTCTAATCTTAAGATAAAATATTACAGTATCATAGCCGTGTGCAGAACTCCACTGCGGGTGACATAACCTATGACAAACTTATTATTTGCGGTTGGTACAGTAATCGGGTCTAGGGATCGAACCGCAAAATTAAGTTTGTTTTTTATTGTGTATACTTTTCCGGGATAAAAAGTACCCAGTGTGGTTTCCAGGATATAAAAGAATAATTATACCAAGTTTCATCGTAATCGAACCGGTAGGCGTCGAGCGTGATTCAGTATTCACGCGCGATGGCTTATTATTAGCGTATTTCATGTATAACTTTGGTGTTTCTATACCGATTTCTATGATTCTTTTTTATGGAATAGTTAGTTAATAATGTTAACTTTTTTAATTAGGGATGACTGAGAGTGTTATAAACGTAAGAGTAGACAAATATAATCAGAATGCTTCGAACTGCTAAGCTATCGGGAGTTACACGTGTTATTGTGAGTCAACCATAAAAGATAGACATATGCTGTCGTGGGATATTTTTTATATAATTTTAAGGAGAACATTTCCGTTATACATTATTTCTGTGTAGCTTTAACCATTAAGGTTGCACACGCTTAAAAAATGGAGTAACTTCTCCCGTTTTCCCAACATTTCCCTTCACTGCTCTGCTCCTATTGATAGTAGCGTGATGAAAAGTATACTATAACCTGCTCAGGAGTATGAAAAATAATTGTACCAAGTTTCGTTAAAATCGGTCGAGTAGTTTTTGTTTCTATAACGGTTATACAGACAGACAGACAGACAGACAGACAGACAGACAAAAATTTTACTGATTGCATTTTTGGCATCAGTATCGATCCCTAATCACCCCCTGATAGTTATTTTGGAAATATATTTCATGTACAGAATTGACCTCTCTACAGATTTATTATAAGTAAAGTATAGAAGATGTGCTCAATTAAATAATATGCCTAGATACGAGGAACATAAAACCGTATTATTAGTGCCTTGTTATCTTATGAAAGGACCACAACTATAAGTCTTCCGCCGGAAGTTGTAGGAGGACATTGTTTGTCACAGATACACAAATCATATTGCTTTTATTGTTTTTGTGAGGAAGTTCCCATGTATCATTTTGTGTAAGCGTGGGTCATCATATAAAAATATAATATAATGACTGAACAAAGATCCTAATAATTACGATATTAAAGTAAATAGCAATTTTTATTGATTAACATGCTACGATAACGAAGAGTTGTTATTGGGACGTCAATTAAACACGGAGATGGATAGCTGACTAGCTTATTCATATAAGTGCATACCCACACTACGGAATAATAAAAGTAGACACAAATACCTTACAATTTATGAAGCCTACTTCGTAGATATTCTTATAATAATTTTCAACCTCACACAACCAAGCCAACAGAATGATTGTGTACTATAAAACCTCACTAACTAGGTTATCTAGTAATTATTTTTTCTTCCAACCTCAATACCAACTACGATAATAACTCTCTGTACAAACTGGTGTAGAAACCGGACACTTTATAAAAGAAACGTATAATAAAACAATTTCAGTAACTCAGTGTTGCCTTCTAAATAAAACCTTCGCAAGGAGGAGTGAGGACAGATAGATTACGCGATAAGGCGATAGTGATTCTTTTAATTGAGTCGGCAAATAAACAACAGCACTGACTCACAGATAAATGTGAGAGGGCAGAGCTAGCTTTATCAAGCATTTGTAATAACGTTACGTTACGTACAAATAAGTAAATGAAGACCGTTTTCGGGGGCCCATTGTTGAGTGAGCAAGTCAACCCCTGCCATATTATCTGTGTAATTTATATAAAACATTGGTCAGACTTTCCGTAGTCCTAAATAACCAGTTCACTTTAGCCACCCAAGCCCATAATCCAATATCTTTGTTCCCACATTCATAAGGACAACCCCCGGTTGGTGCAAGACTATTGTCCTATGTGCACTTGCATTGTGCGGACAGGGATAATCGTGGGTTGGTGCCACAATTCATTAAGAACGTGTAACGGGCCTGTGCAAGTTGACTCCAGACCCTCGTACGCCTTTCAAAGGTCCGGGACCACAGGGTCCCGAGAAATATCAAAAGTAGATATCATTTGTGAGTTTGTATGTAGGGGATGATCTTCGGAACTACTGATTCCGAAAATTATTTCTGGGAAGCCTACAGTATTGCTGTGTATCATAGTATATAAGTAAAAATTTCATGCGGACTTACTCGCAGCCAGAAGCTAGATATTATTAAATTGCAGCGGTGTGATTCTAATCGGCTTTTTACTTCACAAGGTATATTTATTGGTTTTATGTATGTAACAACTATTCCACATTAATATTATTTATCTACTCTACTATCATCATCGTCTTCCTAGCCTTTTCCCAACTATGTTGGGGTCGGCTTCCAGTCTTACCGGATCTTTATCTACTCTACTATCATAAAGTCTTAATTATGAAATCAAAAATAGTACTTTAATGAAAATCTTGAAGGTCAATTCTCGTAAATTAAAACGTTCAAAAGCTCGTCGCAGTCTCATCTCGGCGACAAACAAATGTCAAAAACTTGTCAAAAATGTACGTACTGCACAGCGCTGTGATTCGGAGAAAAGTGTCGCCTGATATTGTGTTCAACTCCTGTTGCAACCGCGCCGCACACCGCACCGCATACTACCGCGCCGCGCCGAAACCGCTAATACATCTACAAGTGCTAATACATCGTGCAAGTGAAATGAGACAGTCAGCGAACACGTGCTACATCTTCTCAAGCAGTCCTTGCATCAACGTGCTCCATCCAGAAGACTCCCAAGTAAGTCCATCATCCTACTGTGAGATCAAAACTGTGTGTCGTCAACAACTCGCCCCCGCTTCAATTACAATCCCACAATGGTCCTTCGAAGCCGCATATATATACTTATCCAACAGGTAGCAAGGTCCTGAATACTGTCTATTTTGAGTACAGCACCAATTGCTATCGACTGTCACTCACTAAGACCACTTTTAGAAGCAATCAGTAAATAGCGCATGCACACCGACACGTCAGTCGGTAATGATGCAGATCCATCAAACTACAACCTTATGTAGCTACAGCTACACATATATAACTTACTTATCTAGTTTACCAGCAATATAACATAACTGTGTACTCAAACCTACATTACCAATTTATCACACAGATAATACTTCTAACATAATCGAACGTCAAGATCTAAAACTATACACAAGTTGCTAAAAACATAACCCCTTCTTTTGGCTTTGCCGTACTCGGGTAAAAAGTAAGCCTATTATATAACTCCATAAAAAATAAGCCGAAATCCAAACATAACGAATTCTCAATCAGCAAATCCCATTTGAAGACAAAACCCTTTACCTAAGTCCACATATCGTGTACAGAAACAATACAAAGGGGCAGATGTTAGCGTATTTACATATGCCCAGGAATCCGTTGCGGCCGGAGATGAGCACTCTCGATAAAAACGAATAAGGGACCGAACCTTTTTAGATTCTTAAATCACGAAGATGCTCCGAATTACGTACATATTATTATATTGGAATACTAAGAAGGAATCGGATACCAGAAAGCGCTTTTTAGAGATTTTGCTACATAGTTACTAATCAATAAAAGTTAATTAGGGACTTGATTTGGGAGACAACACGAAGCACTATAGGGAGGCAAACTGTTTCTCCTTAATACAGGTTGCACGGCTACCTAGCTGGGAGATCAGTAGTTCACCCCTAC
This sequence comes from Apamea anceps, assembly GCA_951799955.1. Lineage (NCBI taxonomy): Eukaryota > Metazoa > Arthropoda > Insecta > Lepidoptera > Noctuidae > Apamea > Apamea anceps. The sequence continues at coordinate 22,615,497 of OX637501.1, read as the reverse complement.
AAATATTTGTTAGTATAAGTTCTACGCTTACTTAATAACGTTAATATGTACATACCACAAATACCCTTTAATTGCAATAAATATTTTTATTATTATTTATATTTATGTTTTGACATATCTCGGGACCATGGGGTCCCGGTCCTATGGAAGGCGTACGAGGGGCCGAAGCCAACTCGCAGAGGCCCCTTAGGAAATTTTATTGAAATGGGGCACCATTATTATTTGTTGGTATACATTTTTGTATCTCGGCACTCATGTGCCGATTTTATAGAATAACACGGGCCGAAGCCAAGTGCTAGTAGTAGTGATATGTTTAGACTTTGTGTTGTTGATGATGTTTGTGGGTATGATATTTCTATCTTTAAGTCTGTATATTTTGACAGCTTTTCTGCTATAGTGTTTTGTAGATTGTGTGTGTTTGATACTGCTATGTCAATTATTTGCGCAGTTTTATTAATTTTGTCTAGTAAAGTTATATCTGGTCTGTTGTAATGAGTAGTTATGTCTGTGAGAATGGCTCGATCAAAGTATAACTTGTTTGTTGTGTTTTCAAGAACTATTATTATTATAAAACCAAACGTAAAGGTTTTCGTTTGGTTGATTATAACAGTTGCCTCCAGAGTCATGTCAAAACAATAACTAATCGAAATCTTAATAATCTTTTTTTTTTGTTTAGCCTGTACTGTTCTACTGCTGGATAGAGGCCTCCCCAAGTCCTTCCAGGAACTCTTTTCCCGCGCCACCTCAAACCAGGCCTTGCGGTACTAATAATCATAATAATTTATTTTTCCATATTTTATTTATTTTTCAGAATATGGTATGGTCGTGGTTGTATGGTCTTAAGATTAAACAAGTACGCTATATTTGCCAAAACAGACTTAAGAGCTCTTTATTCTAATTATAGAGAGAGTGCTCAGTCATTGAACAAAATCTATTAATACTCTGAAAGCCAATATAAAAATGATTCGCCTAATTACGGCCCTTCGAAAAGCTTTCACGTCTAAGTACTTACGGTAAAAACTTCCGGCACAGTTCCAAGCTTGTCATATTTTACGGGATCAAGGCAACCGCGGCGAGGCTCAGGGGGCCAGTTCGGCAATTTATTACAACTAGTACCAATAATACTCCTGAGACACCCTCCTGTATGTGTACATTATTGATTGCAATAAAGATTAATTGAATTGAATTGACAGCAGGCTAACTACATAACAGGGCGGCCAACGAGAGAATGCTGTTTTGACAGCTGTCAGTTTCATACAAACGAATTTGATCTTTATGAGCTACTAGAATTATCGCATTGACATTTGTCAGGCACGCATTCTTTCTACGGCCGGACTGTACCTAGGTGAAGAAGTTATAAACTATACGTAGATTTGTTGGCATCGCAGTCATAGCCAGAACAATGCCCCCCTGTCAATGTAATTAAAGTTCCAAAAGATCCTTGTAGCAAGCACTTCTCGTTCAAACGTCACGTCTAGAAAATCTTCGTTTGTTAGTTTTTTTGAAATATCTCCTATATTATCTCCAGCTGCATGTACACAGGAAGAAAATATTATTGAAAGCCAAATACATATTCCCCTATCACATTGTGCCAGTAATTTTTCGCAACGGCTGCTAAATACGGGACTCTGATTGGACTGGGCGGATAAGTGCGGGGCTTTCTCCTGTAAACAGTGAGCGATAACCTTCTCGGGAGGGGATCGGGACGTAGCTGTAGTGGAGCCTTGGAAAAATCCACACTAATATTGCAACAAAAAAAGAAATCCCAATTTGTTTGCTACTTTTATTCAGGAAAAGTTGCTGAGGCGTATTACTTACTTACGTTTGCCGAAATGTTGGTTTATCAAATGATACACTTCGTGAATTTGCCGTTTCATAGCCATCTCATATAACTGTCGAAGTCAAAGAATGGCAGTTTTGATTCATTTGAATATAATTATGGACAATTTAAGTGGGTAGTCAATTTGATATACAATTAAATTCTCTGACTACCTATAGGTCAATGAAACGCTTTACTTTTGACCGTTGCATAATGCACATTCTTCCTTTTGTGACTCCAGAAAGTTCCTCTACTAACAGTCACGTAGTTTTCGCGAAGAGCTAGCGTTTCTTTCCATTGCTTGTCAGGCAGTTTGACTGTTCCGTCGATAAGAGCGGTTTCAGACGGAACTAGTCACTGTACAATTCCGCTCTCCACGAGTATTTCGCTCGGCCATCGTCTGTTTTATGTAATAGTGTCCGCAGAGGCTTTTTTATTGAGCATCAAAAGTACAAAAATAAAATCGGACAAAATAGATATAACCTTATGTTATAAAGACGTACAAAATGAAACTTTTTCGCCTGAAAAATTAATGTAAAAGTGTAATCATGCATACAATATAAAACGACACAGCCAAAACCTGGCAAAATTATTTCTTGGTTTCAAAACCACTCTATCTTACGCATTACCATGATACCCTATTCTTCGAACCGTTGAGTTCCTTAAGTTCTAAGTTGAGCTGCACGATTCCTTACAAATGCGTGCACTGACTGAACAGGTTCACTTAATCTGTGTGGTTCTTTCCTCAAAGACCATTTCAGACACCAATATCTTCTTCTCTTCAGGTCTTCACATGATCTGACCAAGATTGTGTCTAGAGTTTAAAAGAGACTGACCTCTGAGTTTGTTGCGACCTTTCTTCTCATAGTAGTCAGATAGGAAATGCCGACCCATCTAAAAATATGATTGACGTGTAATAACCTACTTACAAAAATAATTAAATCTGATCCCATATCATAACAACAACCGGATTGTTTCCACCACTAAGGTCATCTGAACCCATACTACCCGAACCCGTCAGCCATTTTTCAATTTAATAACAAGATTCTTATCGTTTTGACGGGCGAGAGCCGTTTCTTATACCTTACTTTAATTGTTTGTCGACGCTTCCCAGCTCTCCAGCGATATTGCATTTCTACTGGAAGTACTTCTAATGGAATATTAATCCTTTCTGATAGAACTCGAGCCGGGTTGAGATCATTGTTTTGTGTAAGATGAAGACGAAGATATTCTCAGATAGTGCTGTCTTTTTCCAGCAGGGGATGATAAGTGTGATGTTTTAGGAAGTTGGGATCGTCGGCGGTCTGGTTAGCATGGATTTTCTTGTTAGCGTATAAGTTATGGAGGGTTACTTTAGCTGGGAGCGGATAACTTAAGGTACAATTGTGGCGATTCTGAAGGATATTTTGCCGGTAACGACACGTAATCCGCGGAGAAAATGCTGTGAAGGATTATTTAATGGTTTTTGGCACATGCACTTGGTATTTGAGATTGCTTTCTTTGCTGAACGCACAATATTTTCTGAGGTCCGATTGCCTAATTCCCATCTAATACCATCACCAGTAATATACCAATATCAGGCAAAGGGCTTGATTGTGAACGCATAGCATTAAAAACCTTCTTTGTGGTCATCATCATTCAGCTGAAAACGTTCACCCTAAGCAACGCTGTCTGTTCTTCCCATTCCGATCATTTTGGAAACATACAAATAGACTGAAGGGCAAGCCTAGCCTCCCTGTTTGCATTGATGGCGTGAGTGATGCTAGACAAATAGCTGACCTTTTTGTGGAACATTTTAGTGTGCAGTCACCATTAGGCCCATCTAAGTCGACGCTCAATGTTGAGCCACGGAAAGACCTAGGAATTAAAATTACTCTTATTTTATTTTTATTAATATAATAATAATAATATAATTATTATTACTCTTGAACAGAATTAACGCGATGCGTCGAGGAAAATCTCCTGGTCATGATGGTCTCAGCATTGAGCATCTCCGATTTGCTGGTCCACATTTGCCAAGAGTGTTGGCTATGCTTTTTACCTTTTGTCTGGGTCATGCTTATATGCCGAGTGACATGATCAAAACAACAGTGGTGCCTATCGTCAAAAATAAGACTGGTGACATGGGCGATAAGAACAATTACAGACCAATATCTCTTGCCACGGTCATGTCGAAAGTGTTTGACAGTGTGCTCAACGCTCAACTTAGTAGTCATATACGCGTTCACGATAACCAATTCGGTTTCAGGTCTGGATTATTCACTGACAGCGCTATATTGAGTGTGAAGCACACTTTGAAGTACTACACGGATCGCCACACTCCAGTTTACGCATGTTTCCTTGATTTGAGCAAGGCTTTTGACTTGGTTTCCTACGATATTTTATGGAGAAAGATGGAAGAGGTTAATTTACCACCAGCAGTGACAAATACTCTAAAATACTGGTATGGAAACCAAGTCAACAGTGTGAGGTGGGCTGGTGCCCTGTCTAGGCCGTATGGGTTGGAGTGCGGGGTGAGGCAGGGGGGGTTATGCTCGCCTACGCTATTCAACCTATACGTGAATGATCTGGTTGGCGCGCTTAGCAGCATGCGTGTCGGGTGTCATATTGATGGCGTGTGTTGTAATAACATTAGCTACGCAGACGACATGGTGCTGCTGAGCGCGTCAATCTGCGGGCTTAGGACACTCGTAGCCACTTGCGAGCAATATGCCAGACTACATGGTTTGGCATATAATGTTAAGAAAAGTGTGGTCATGGTCTTTGGGGCCAGGGGTAAATACCCGGAAGCAATACCTTCAGTTAAGCTGAACGGGATACCCCTTGTGAGGGTAGACCGGTTTAAATATCTGGGTCACTTATTGACCACTGACCTCAAAGACGATGAGGATATTGACAGGGAGCGGAGGGCGCTGTGTGTGAGAGCTAACATGATTGCCCGCAGATTCAGGCGTGCCTCTAAAGAGGTCAAGCGCACTTTATTTAGTGCTTACTGTACGTCTTTTTATACTTGCAGTCTGTGGGTTCATTATACTCAAAAATCATACGGCGCCCTTCGCATCCAATATAATAATGCATTCAGGGTGTTGATGGGGTTGCCCCGGTACTGCAGCGCATCAGGGATGTTCGCTGAAGCTCACGTGGACTGTTTTTACACCGTGATGCGGAAGCGGTGCGCATCCTTGGTCCGTAGGGTGCGGGGCAGCGCCAACAGCATCCTGTCTATGATAGCGAGCAGGCTTGATTGTGCGTTTGTGAACCACTGCTGCAGGGTTTCGGCTGGGCCTGTCACTGTGCAGCAGTGATGTCACAATCTGTTTTTCTGTTTTTGGTTTTGTTTTGTAAGTGTATTACTAACATAGGTTGTAAGTATATTGTTACTAACACTATGAGTCTTGTTACTTGAAATAAAATAAATTATTATTATTATTACATCTCTTACGCATACATGCAGTTTACAAATCGAAGACATCAATTGTTTGGCGTAAATCGTAGTTAATCCGCATTATCCATGTAGACATAATTCCTTAGGCCCGTTGTACACGGCACGGTTTTTTTACGGTACGGCGTGGTAGCCGCGCCGTAGAAAAATCATGTGAACTTGTATATGCGCTATGGCGACGGCGTCGTGCCGTAGTGCTGCCGTGTCTGTCACCATACAATACTGACAACCGTGTCTACACACGGCGTATAGACTACGCCGTAGAGAAAACGTGTCCGTGCAAGCTTCCATAGTGATCACACACAAGCTTCCATAGTGATCCATACAACACTGACGACCGTGAACGCGTGTGTACAAAGGGCCTTATTCCGTGCTCGTGGCACACTCGCTCTAGATGCCATGCTATTCTATTACCGCACTATTACCAGTAATGTGCATGCACAGCTGTGCCCGGCCCCTTAATTGTTCGTTCGTAATGCCCTACGTGTTGGGCTTCGGACTCTGATGCACATATTACATCGTTCAAGCTTTCATTATAGAACATGCGTGCTTAATAGTTATGGTTATAGCGCAGACACTATAAGTGATACTAGATGCTGTTAACCTTAGACGTCTGGAAGGAACCTGGAATTCACGACGTTTATCTTCTTTTACAAGGTGGACGAACCCATACAAAAAGTCGTTCATAATGATATGAACAAGGAACCTTAAGAGGAGTTCAGTTATTTTAATTACTCCCTGTATAAGGCCGTGTATGTAATCACCTTCCTGCACTGAGCAAGCGTTGCCGTTTCTGTATGAGAAGAGTTCTATGTTCTGTAGTGGGACAATAACAGGTCGATGTCTTTCATGACATACTAATAGCATCACCTACGGCATCCAATTTAAACTCGTTCATTTTCAAGCTCACATCGATGATCGAAATACTTCAAAATATAAATCACAAATGTTTAACGCAAGTCCACTTGTACACCTGCTTATTGCGCCTATTCTTTTAATTAATTTCTGTACCTCCTCCTGTATGTGGTATGCCTCATTGTACCACATTTTCCTTTGCCAAAGTGAATAACACCTATACGAAATGTCTTACCATCGATTGAAACCCTTTACCACTTGATAGCACACAAATTGAGTTCAGAGAACGATTCATTGTTGAAGCTATGGCTAAGCAATCGGCCACCTTACAGCTATTATGATTTGGGATATGAATATTTTCCTGCTACAGAATTTATTCTCATTTTTTTTACAAATAATATTGTTTCTCTGCATCTACGGGTATATTAGTACATAGCACTAAAGTGGTTAGCAGAGGTCCCTGACATTCTTTTCAGCTATGTTTTGAGTTCCATGTCTTAGGAGTTACTGCCAATATCGAGATCAAGGTTCTAATTAGGTTAGATTTGGTAATTCTTCTTTACTAATAGTAGTAGCGATTGACCTTGCCTTTCTTCAACTTATAATAGCTTACATTTAGCTTTGCGTATTTCATTCATCATAAAAAGCGTTGACCAAAATAGTACCGTATTTTTACACACATGAATCTCTTCTGCCGCCCATGTGAGCAGCCATCATTTCATTGCACACTGTAGCAGACATGAACCGTGCGTAGCGACACGTTCCTATACGATCCCGTGCGATTCCAACAAAAAAGAATAGAAAAACATGCGCTTTTGTTTGCGGGATCGAACGTTTTTCTTTAGAAAGAGTTTTTAGCAGGTTTGTGGGACAAGGTGGCGGTTGGAAAGGCTTTTAGGTAGCAACTAAGTAGCTACTTGGAAAATAATTTGCCAGGGAAATATAGGTACAATTTATAATAAAGCCCATAAACAAAGCGCTTTATAATAAAGCCCATAAACAATTAAATATCTACGCCTTGACTAAGTACGAGGTAAAACACAGACTTAATTCCTGGTTACGGACGTTAACATATAGATACTGAGGAGCTTTTAGCCACTGTACAGTAAAGTGAGATAGGTTTACACCCGCACTATGGAGTTAAAAACACACACACACACACACGCACATTTTATTTTTTGTCCTTAAATATAAGATAAGTACTTTGTTCGCCCACTGCACGTACCAATTATTTTGTAACCGCTACTAAGACCTATTATACTCGTAAATGGATACTCTTTCCTAAGATACAGACAGGTTTGCCTGCCTAGTTTAGGAAAAGGTAGCCCTATGACCCCTGTTATTGTTGTACTGGCTCTACTTTATAACATTTAAGTTTATAAGACAACTCTGTATGGTATGTACAAACCGCTTATAAAATAAATTTATTATTATTTTAGTTGTCTTTGACATATCTCGGGACCCTGGAGTCCCGGACCTTTAAAAGTCGTACTAGGGGCCGAAGCCAACTGGCAGTGGCCCTTTACACAATTCTAAATGATGAGGAGTCACCAACCGACGTTATCCCTGTATGCACCATGCAAGTGCACTCAAAGACAACCCCCGGTTGGTGCAGGACTATTGCAGAACATGGAAACAAAATATACTGGGCTGTGGGTTTGGGTGGCTATAGTGGATCAGTCACCTTGAACTATGGAAGGACTATGTCCCTTGCTTGACCAATGATAATTATAATATTCACAGATGCAATGGCAGGGGTGACTTGCACACTCAATAATGCGCCCCCGAAAACGGTCGCTAGCACATAGTGCCGTAGCGACAAGCGAGCAACATTTCCTGAGGTGCTTATGAGGAGTGGAGAGGTATTTCACGGCTATCAAGACAATCGCGTTCACAGTTATTTTACCTCTGACTGCAGTAACCTAACGGCAACGTTATTATGACGAGAATAAAGGTCAAAATCATTCCATTGACCATTGTGATTGTGATTGTGATTCTCATTCAAATAATGTTGGTGTTAGCTTGCTAGCTCACAGCAACATTGTTTGAATGAGAATAAAGATCACTGTGATTTGGACAGCGATGCAAAATCAGGGGTAAAATAACTGTGAAAAAGACTTCAGATGTGTGTCATTAGGCATATTGGCCACCGGTTTTTGAAAACCTTTATAGTTTTATTTTCTCTCAAAATTCAATCAATGTGAAAAATCGACTGTTGTGATTTCGGACAGCACACAAGGCATTTTAAAATGTAGCAGCATTTGATTGTTTAAATAAATAATCTGGCTTGCAGATTGTTTCAATTATTCTGTTCAGCTCAGTTGGTTTAATTATGTAATTGTTGGTTGTAAAAGCAGGGAAATTAATTGTTTGTCAAATTATCAGACTACGTCAATTTGCCGTTATGTCATTTCACGTAACTGTCAAAGAATGACAGTTGTGATTTGAATATGGCAAATAAAGTTGGTAGTCATATGCTAAAGAATTATTTTCCTCGAATTTACGAGAGTATAAAATCTAACCCCATAAAAACCAATAGGTAAGTCTGAACTTACCTACCTACATACACATAAAATATGTCAATATTCAGGAACAAGCTATGAATGTGGATGTGACGGGAAAACAAGATATTTTGTCATTGCTGCGTGCCGCAATATCCGGCCTTCCCTCGTATGAATGCGATTGAAGTGAATGTCATAGGTGATAGGAATCAAACGATATTCGGTATTCATTGTTTTTAGTCAGCCGTGGCACAGAATTTTCGAACCAGAATTTTCATAATAAAGTGTTACTGGTTTTAGGTCAAAGAATCTCAGTACTTTTTTATTTGTTAAAAAAAGGGTACATACTATTTAATTTTTAGAATGGGTCTCCCTTGTCCCTTTTCCGCATAATCTTATTTGCCAAATTATTACTTAGCAAATAAACTCTTCACAAATAATTGTAAAACAAACTTATTGCTTGGCAAGTGCACGTGTCGAGAATATCACGGCGCCTGGCGACCGCGGAGAGCAGCGGTCGCGGAGAAGGGGCTCGTGCGGGCGCGCACCGGCCGGCACTGCACTGCGTCATCGTCCACGCTACTGAGTGATTGTTTTCTTCTCATTTAGTTTGTAATACAGTCCACTATAATCGAGTCACCGTGTTTTAGTCCTCGTACCACCAGGAGGATATTAACCCATTCTTCTTTAGCACGTTTAGACAATAACTTGCTTACCAACTAGGACTTTTACCAATGTTAATGTAGTCAAATATTTCAGTTGGTATAACATATTTTACGCAAAATAAAATAAAGAAAGAAAAATATTTTATTCTGCATAAACGAAACGCAAAATTACAAATAAATAATAATAAAAAAAAAAAAAAATACAAAATACACATAGTCAAAAGACTCGTACTCAAGCATAAAAATGTTGACACCTTAAATAAGCCAAATATTTAGTAGTATCGACAGTTTTCAATTTACCATTTCTATTCAGTCAATTGCTTAGTCAATGATAAAATATTTGCATCTTTATGTCAGTTGCACAAAATATACAAATTAAATTACATTTTTTTGTTGGTTTAGTCTTACATAAAAAAAAATATGTAATACACTCGAGAGCAATGAATCCGGGTCACTTGAAGAATCCTAAAAATCTCGGAAACTAAAAATGCTAGGTTAATGCAATAAATTGTATTTAATAGACAATGTAATACTCCTTAAATGAAGGTATTAAAACTTCTTAGTTATTGTAAAGTTATATAAAAAAAAAACCGGCCAAGTGCGAGTCGGACTCGCCCATGAAGGGTTCCGTTACGTTACGATTTATGACGTATTAAAAAAAAACTACTCACTAGATCTCGTTCAAACCAATTTTCGGTGGAAGTTTATATGGTAATGTACATCATATATTTTTTTTAGTTTTATCATTCTCTTATTTTAGAAGTTACAGGGGGGGGGACACACATTTTACCACTTTGGAAGTGTCTCTCGCGCAAACTATTCAGTTTAGAAAAAAATGATATTAGAAACCTCAATATCATTTTTGAAGACCTATCCATAGATACCCCACACGTACGGGTTTGATGAAAAAAAAATTTTTGAGTTTCAGTTCTAAGTATGGGGACCCCCAAAATTTATTGTTTTTTTTCTATTTTTGTGTGAAAATCTTAATGCGGTTCACAGAATACATCTACTTACCAAGTTTCAACAGTATAGCTCTTATAGTTTCGGAAAAAAGCGGCTGTGACATACGGACGGACAGACAGACAGACAGACAGACAGACAGACAGACAGACATGGCGAATCCATAAGGGTTCCGTTGCCATTTGGCTACGGAACCCTAAAAAATCAAATTTGAAAAAGGGCCACTTTCGAAGATGGAACTACGAAATTACAGCATTTGGTTTTGCTTTTGTTTGTAATCTGTCATTTATGTGGGTACATAAACCATGTTGATAGTGCTCTATATTCATTATTCAAGCTGAAATTATGTCGGTTACGCCTGAAGAATGCACCAGAATACTTACAATGCTGGAAACCGGCCGGAGTCAGCGCGATACAGCCAGGACTGTCGGTGTGTCGCTGTCAACAGTACAAAGAGTTCTCCGACGTTACGAAGAAACTGGTTCTAACCTACGCAGACCAGGAACGGGCAGAACCAGGTGTACCACAGCACGAGAAGACCGATACTTGGTGAACACCATGCTTCGAAATCGCTTTCTCACAGGAACTGAACTCACAAATTAGTTTCGACGCCTCGGAGGAAGTAACCCAAGTGCATGGATAGTAAGACGTCGGCTTGCTGAATCTAACTTAAAACCCCTTAGACCTGCAAACGGCCCTAAACTGGAGCGTGGGCATCGTATTTCAAGACTAAGATATGCCCAGAGCCACGTAAATTGGAGTATTGAAGATTGGTCAAAAGTTATGTTCTCCGACGAATCAAAATATATGCTCTACAAGCACGATGGAAGACACAGAGTGTATCGAAGACCAGGGGAAAGATTCAAGCAAGCATGCATCGAAGAAAAAGTAGCCTACGGTGGTGGGTCTGTACTTGTGTGGGCCGGAATTTCTTGTGAAAGTCGCACAGAGCTGGTGATCATAGAAAACGGCTCTTTAACTAGCGTAAGATATGTGGAAGAAATCCTCAATGATCACGTTGGTCCATTTATGGTCAATTTAGGTGAGGATGCTATATTTATGCATGACAATGCCCGACCTCATACAGGTAGGATTGTGAATGACTACCTTCAAGAGATGAACATTACTCGTATGGAGTGGCCAGCGCGCAGCCCGGATATCAACCCGATCGAGCATGCTTGGGACGAGCTAGGCAGATGCGTAAAACAACTAAACCCTCCCCCAATCACGCTTCGTGAGCTCAAAATTGCTCTCACAGAGGAATGGGAGAATATTCCCCAAAATCGTATAAGGAACTTGGTGTACAGCATGCCAAACCGCGTAAACGCAGTAATGGAAGCACGAGGAGGCAATACGAAGTATTAAAATTCAAGAAAATCGTAATAAAGTTCAAAAATTTCATGTTTCCTATTTTTGTTTTAAGGAGAGATCAGCAGTTTTTTTCTTTATGTAATTTTGTGTTAATAAAATGTATGGTGATTCATATTTTTTTTACTTTCATTTAAGGAGTATTACATTGTCTATTAAATACAATTTATTGCATTAACCTATCATTTTTAGTTTCCGAGATTTTTAACATTCTTTAAGTGACCCGGATTCATTGCTCTCGAGTGTATATCCAAATACCAAATCCACGATTCTTTGGCACTACCTTATGCCTTTCAACTGAAACCAAATACCTGGGCATCTTTTTGGACAAACAGCTGAACTGGGCTAAACACATCAACCACATCACCACAAAGGCCAGCATATCCCTGTGGCAATGCAAACAAATGCTTGGGAAAAACTGGGAGATTAGCCCCCAGGTCACCTACTGGTTTTATACCACAGTTATCCGACCAAACATCACATACGGCTCACTAGTCTGGTGGCCCAGAACAGACCTGAGCACAGCCCAAAGAGATCTCGAAAAGCTGCAGCGATTTGCTTGTGTGGCAATCACAAGCTGCATGAGAACCGCACCCACCGCTGCCCTACAGACCATGCTTGGACTGCCTCCCCTATACCTCATCGTAAGAGAGGAGGCGGCCCTGTCTGCCTTCAGGCTCCATCTATCAGGAACCCTAAGCAAAGACTCGAGGATCAAGCACATACGCCTAAAGGACGAGGCGATCAAACGGCAGCCAATGATGGCATCAACCTACGACAAAGCCCCTAAGCAATACTGCTTCCAAAAGCATTACAACGTAGTGCTTAAAGAGGAGCAGTGCGACTACTCAGGCCCGAGAGAGCTGAGAGTTTACACTGATGGATCAAAGACCGACTGCGGAACTGGAGTCGGAGTCTTCTCACACGACCTCAACATAAACATATCCATCCCGCTAGGAATGCTCAACACGGTTTACCAAGCCGAATGTGTGGGTATAATACAAGCGGCCCATGCCATAGCAGCCAGGAGAGTTACGGACACCCATGTTCATATACTCTCTGTCAGCGCCTCAGTCCTCCAATCCCTAAAGAAGGGATGCATCAAATCAAATCTAATACTAGAATGTCACAAGGCGCTTGAACTGTATCGAACCGCAACACAGTGACACTACAATGGATAAAAGGACATAGTGATCACTAGGTAACGACGCGGCTAACGAGCTGGCCAGAAGGGCATCCAGCACGCCAGTCTACGGACCGGAACCAGTCGTGCCCATCCACTTCAATCAACTACGCAGGTAGCTACAGAAGCACACCCACACACAGGCAGAGAACTGATGGTCCTCGTCACCGGGTAGTCCAAGGAAGCCATGCTATCATTAGATGGCAAGCTAACCAAAAGATTACTACGACTGGACAGGAAAGGCCTGCGCCTGGTGACGGGGACCATCACGGGATACTGCTCACTGAACAAACACTTCCATACGATAGGCATAACGGACAGCCCCCTGTGCAGAGCTTGCATGGAGGCTGATGAAACCGTCGCGCATGTGCTCTTTGAGTGCACAGGCGTCACCCAGATTAGATCAGAAACCCTCGGGACACCCAGATCCTACACAGATGTTCTCGACAGACCAGGAGACCTAATAAGCTTCTGGAGGGAGGTGGGCTGGTTGAAATAACCACCGACGGCCGCCATGACCCACGCACAATGGTCCACCTGAAGGACTAAGTGCGGAAACCAAACCCGTAACATAGAACATAGACCAAATGCCTTAATGACATTATCCTTGGTAATATTCTGCCGAGTAAAAATTTGGCAAATAAAAATGTGTACTTAAATCATTCCAAATATGGCATTAGTATAAAAAAGGTTGCTAAAATTTGTTTGGATAATGAAATTTTGTCAATTTTTTTTTGCCAAAACGGCAGGATCCCCCTCATTTCCCATTCTATCCATTCCACTAACACCACATTATCCCTCTTAGCATTCTCATTTTTCTACCTGAACATAAGTAAGAAATAACATTCATTTCTTACATTAAAATAAAGCATAGTGTCTGTCTGTTTTATTTTCCGCCCATGTTGGGCCTTACACTTAGATTAATACCACCCGTTTTTCTCTCGTGGGTATCGTAACAGGCTATTATGAGAGACACTAGACTCTTGTGTGAGTAGGTACTTGAAAACCGTACTGCGATCGCCAATCCGACAAGTGTGGCGATTACGACATATTCCCAAAACATGAATAGCATATAGCTCAGGGGAGGCTAATACGGCCAGTCCTTCGTCTGAGAGATGCCACAACTTTTTTCATGAAATAGCAGAAGCAAAAGCATACTCAGCCTATATGTTCCCACCGCTGGACACAGGCCTTCCCTGGGTGAGAGGGAGCGGACCGTGACCCAAAATCAAAATCAAAAGTCATTTATTCAAATTAGGCTGAGAATCAGCACTTTTCGAACGTCAAAATTACAAAAGACAGTCCCCCAAAAACGCTCGCCCTTCACCACTTCCTAGTGCTATCGCTGGGAAGAAGAAGTGGCGCAACAAACTCCCCAGCAGCACAGCTGCTTGTTCAGTTAGAATATACACTCGAGAGCAATGAATCCGGGTCACTTAAAGAATGTTAAAAATCTCGGAAACTAAAAATGATAGGTTAATGCAATAAATTGTATTTAATAGACAATGTAATACTCCTTAAATGAAAGTAAAAAAAATATGAGTCACCATACATTTTATTAACACAAAATTACATAAAGAAAAAAACTGCTGATCTCTCCTTAAAACAAAAATAGGAAACATGAAATTTTTGAACTTTATTACGATTTTCTTGAATTTTAATACTTCGTATTGCCTCCTCGTGCTTCCATTACTGCGTTTACGCGGTTTGGCATGCTGTACACCAAGTTCCTTATACGATTTTGGGGAATATTCTCCCATTCCTCTGTGAGAGCAATTTTGAGCTCACGAAGCGTGATTGGGGGAGGGTTTCGTTGTTTTACGCATCTGTCTAGCTCGTCCCAAGCATGCTCGATCGGGTTGATATCCGGGCTGCGCGCTGGCCACTCCATACGAGTAATGTTCATCTCTTGAAGGTAGTCATTCACAATCCTACCTGTATGAGGTCGGGCATTGTCATGCATAAATATAGCATCCTCACCTAAATTGACCATAAATGGACCAACGTGATCATTGAGGATTTCTTCCACATATCTTACGCTAGTTAAAGAGCCGTTTTCTATGATCACCAGCTCTGTGCGACTTTCACAAGAAATTCCGGCCCACACAAGTACAGACCCACCACCGTAGGCTACTTTTACTTCGATGCATGCTTGCTTGAATCTTTCCCCTGGTCTTCGATACACTCTGTATCTTCCATCGTGCTTGTAGAGCATACATTTTGATTCGTCGGAGAACATAACTTTTGACCAATCTTCAATACTCCAATTTACGTGGCTCTGGGCATATCTTAGTCTTGAAATACGATGCCCACGCTCCAGTTTAGGGCCGTTTGCAGGTCTAAGGGGTTTTAAGTTAGATTCAGCAAGCCGACGTCTTACTGTCCATGCACTTGGGTTACTTCCTCCGAGGCGTCGAAACTGATTTGTGAGTTCAGTTCCTGTGAGAAAGTGATTTCGAAGCATGGTGTTCACCAAGTATCGGTCTTCTCGTGCTGTGGTACACCTGGTTCTGCCCGTTCCTGGTCTGCGTAGGTTAGAACCAGTTTCTTTGTAACGTCGGAGAACTCTTTGTACTGTTGACAGCGACACACCGACAGTCCTGGCTGTATCGCGCTGACTCCGGCCGGTTTCCAGCATTGTAAGTATTCTGATGCATTCTTCAGGCGTAAGCGACATAATTTCAGCTTGAATAATGAATATAAAGCACTATCAGCATGGTTTATGTACCCACATAAATGACAAATTACAAACAAAAGCAAAACCAAATGCTGTAATTTCGTAGTTCCATCTTCGAAAGTGGCCCTTTTTCAAATTTGATTTTTTTATGATATAACTTTACAATAACTAAGAAGTTTTAATACCTTCGTTTAAGGAGTATTACATTGTCTATTAAATACAATTTATTGCATTAACCTAGCATTTTTAGTTTCCGAGATTTTTAGGATTCTTCAAGTGACCCGGATTCATTGCTCTCGAGTGTAGTTGCATGTATACAATACTAGGAACCTATGTTCAGTATAATTAACATTACAAGAAACTTAAATTATTTGCCATAATATGTCAGCTAGCCACGCCAATATACCAACAAGTATAATAAAAACTATACGTACTCAAGCTGAAAAATAATTAATTAAAATGTAAATAAAAACTTAC
Source organism: Apamea anceps (assembly GCA_951799955.1). Lineage (NCBI taxonomy): Eukaryota > Metazoa > Arthropoda > Insecta > Lepidoptera > Noctuidae > Apamea > Apamea anceps. Next base: position 22,599,547 of record OX637501.1, on the reverse strand, counting down.
TACCTAAATAAAAGCCTCCAGGCATAAAGGGCATGACAGCTTACATATTTATGCATTGCTGGGTTCTGGTCACATAGCTGTCACAGATGAAAAACTAGGACCATCGAAGTAAAATAAATAAATAAGTTAATAACAATAACCTGTCAGTAAGCTAATTCTGGAGAAAGAACATGAACATTGTCTTGAGTTAATTAGGGCGACCAACTATTCTTATCGTGTAAGTAGTCGTTGATGGAATAGTAAGCCTTTGAACAAAGATTGGATTTTACTTGAGCTTTAAACGCATTAAAAGGCAAGTCTAGCAAAGAAGAGGGTGTCATGTTATAAAATGTTATACCAAGCCCAACAAATGAGTTATGAACCTTATGAAGCCGGTGAAAGGGGGCACGTAGTTTGTCCTTATTTCTAGTGTTAACACTGTGAATATCACTGTTTTTAGTGTACAAGTGCAAATTTTGCAAAATGAAACTCGGGCACCTAGCTGGTAAATTGATCCACCACGCGCACCACAATCCACAGGTAAATAGTCTTTGGTACTGCGTGTGTCCAGGTAGGTCGTTATCCCGTCTGTCTGTCTACCTATAATCACAAAGTAAATACTCCACGTGCCAAACATCAAAGGCAACCAATTAAATAAAATACATAAATTAAGTATAATTCAGTGATCATTTACCTAATGGCGCGATTGATAATTTGATACTCGAGATATAAAGTCACATAACAGTAAAGTTAAGCACATACACGTGTCAAACGTTTTCAGGTGATTTTTGGGAAAAGGCGAAGCGATAATGGAAATTATATATAATTATAATACATGTTTTTCAATGGACTTGTTTACACTTTGGAAGAGGTATATTTGCGTTTAGATTTAATTTCATCAATATAATGTACAGCTCCCATAATATTTACTTACTTATTTAATCATTTTCGAAAACTTACTGCTATGCATGTCATCATCATCTGCAAAAAATCAATTTAAAAGTTAATTCGCTAGTTTGTACTAAAGTTGTATTTTAAACTGTTGTTATTTATCTTTATTAGGGATTTTGGTTTAACGCACCCTTTTAAGATACCCTGTTAAAAATTCTTATAATTATAGTATTAATAAAAACAACTGAAAGTTTTCTTAATTAATCGACCTTTATTTCATATATATAAAAATGATTGTATAAAATATATAACGCATCTAACTATATATACTATTTACACAAAATTAAATTAGTCATTTAATTTACAAACTAAATTAAAAATAAATACAAAAAATCCTCTTGTATTTGGTTACTTAGGCGTCGAACTCGTCCGCATCGCTGGCATCCGGAAAATTATGTCCCAACAATATAATAATTATAATTTTTTTTTTCTAAACGTATGGCAAAATTCAAAACCAAAATAAGTAAGAGTACAGTCCAATTCAAAATATTCTCACTCCGACAAAGTTACACGTGATGGGTATAACATTTCTTTCAATGTCCTCATAACTCGATCCGACACCTCGACGGAAAAATCCGACGCCTGGCGGAAAGTGCCGACGGTTTCCCACTTCCGCTAGTCGAGTAGGGTTACTAGACTGGAACGTAGGGGGAAGTTGAACGTTTTAACTGAATTATGTGAAAATTTGTTTGAATATTGGTGTGGCGTGTAGAGGATTAAAGTTCAATATTGTGTAGGAGATTTGTTCTAAGATGAAGGGAATAAAAACTTTTCCTGTCTGTTTTTAGTTAGTACAAGAAAGGAAGTAATTTAACTTCAACAAATAATTGTTCAATATTGGAATCAACTAGAAGTCCACCAGGTAACCATCAACGGTAAACTAATTAACGCTAAAATGTGACAAAGAAGTCACGAAGCGAAAGTAACCCTTATCACGTCAGCATAGTCTAACTGACAATGTTCTTGACATAGATACAAGTATGTACATCTTAGTTCATCGAACGCACCAAATAAATTACTAATGGCCGAATTTTTGAATTGTGTGTCAACCCTGTGAAGTAGCTAGACATCGACTGGACTTACAGAGAATTCACGATATCTTCATCTTTTACAGTTTGAATATCCTCTCATATTTTACAATTGATATCGGTAAACTAGTTCAGCTTTTTTTATTATTAACTTCAACATTCTGTGGGCATTTACACGCTAACATATTAATTCACGGCGCCAGTGCATTAATTAACTTACGGCCGTGTGGTGCTCGACGTAAAGAATAGAACCATCCTATTTCTTCCCCGTGGGTTTGTAAAAGGCGAGGGAATGCTCTAGTAAGTACCTCGGTATGTGTTAAAATGCATAGAGAACACGCGGACTTGCGAACAAATGGTCCTGAGTTCAATACTGTTCCACTATTTACAACAAATAAGCAGCAAGCATCATAGCATTCGATTCAATAAATGTGTTTATCTCCTTCAATTATATATATATTTTAATCACAATTCACCGCGCCTGTAAGTATGTGATAATAGTACCTACTGCTATTTTGGTAATCAAACATTTGGAAATGATAAATGATTTTATTTTGTAAGTAGGTTTGTACAAACACTTTTACACGTCAATCATATTTTAAAACTAGATGAGGTCGGCGTTTCCATTAAAAACACATTAAACTAAGCGTTTCACAGCTACATGTTGTGTAATTAGTTGCACGATTTTCAATGCACGCTTGACTGAAAATGTGCGTCACGCAGACGTATTTATGTATTGGACGTTCGACCCTATTGCAGGTTTGTTAAAAAAATAATTAGGGTCTTGTGCATGTGCGCTTGCACAAGACCCTAATTACGTAACGTACGTTTAATCGTAATCCGAAGGTATTGAAAGAAATTGCTTATCCATTGCTTCAAAGGTTTGAAAAGTTCATCTGCTCAGCAACGTAAATAACGCTGTGAACGTGGCCGAAGTGTCAAAATTAAAGAATCTGCGATCGATTATCATTTTATGCGTGTTTCGCAATAACCCCGTGAGTAACGGAAGTAATTGTTGTGTGCCAAGCCTTATTACCACTACTAGGAACTCCTTTGCATGACCAGAGGGTCTTTCACAAAGATGACCTATCCACGTGGAACGCGAACTACAAGGGATGGGCAACGCTTTTAAAAGTGACACTTGACATCAACCTTGATTTTGTTTATAATTGCTTAAAAATATGAAACGTTACAAATAGCGTGCTATGTGTAATTGTGCTCCTAAAATTATTTTTGAAAAGTTAAGTGTTGTAGTTTTAAATCAATTACAGCGATCGCTTACTTAATATGTGTGGCTGATCGTGCCAGCAACCTCATTATAAGGCTAGAAATATAATTACTTTGCTCTAAAAACTACAAGGCAATTGAAGAATCTTCCAATCATATAAATTCATCCAATCATATAAATACTTTAATTTCCACACTTGAACTTTTCAGTCGTTTTTCAATCACGATCAATACATACTAGAGTACGTTATACTAAAAGTCTAGAACAGACATTTTCCTCTTATTTTTTATTCGAAATAAATGTTACACAAATTAGTACTATAGTGTGTCAATCCCACCATGGATTGGAAGATCTTAGTACCATTATTTGTGACATTCGGATCTGTGTTGTCACAAGAAGCGCCAGTGTTGTATGATGCGTACTTCGGGAAGCCTATCACGGATAAACGAAGCAATTACCTGGCGGGCGTCGTCAATGGGACAAGGTTAGTTTTTAACTACATTACCACAAAGTCGTGTGTAGGTAGCAGTAGTTTCTTTTAAACTCGATGTTTATGCATGTATAGAGTTTAACAAATCAAATAAGGTCTTGTTATAAAACCGTGTTTAGACACGGGTTTAAAACGTGATCTTGTTAAACACTAAGCCAATTTCGGCATGAAGGTCTAGCTTTTGCCAAAAATCGGGGTCTGTCCCACTAGTCCCATTGACCCAGTCCCATGGTGGGACAAGTGGGATTATATGTCCCACTAGTCCCATGGGACAACTGATACTAACATATTTTTAAAATCATGTCCCACTAGTCCCATGGGACAACTGATACTAATATATTTTTTAAATTATGTCCCACTAGTCCCATGGGACAGCGAGTACTGATTATAATGATTGTAACAGTGAATCAGCCAGCAGGGTAGGTACACCAGGTGCATGTGAAAATGTCAATTTGACTTCACACTGCAAGAACCGATTAATGAAGGAGAAAGGAAGAGTTTACAGTGGGTTGCCAAATTATTAGGGTCAGTCACAAAAAAATGGTACTTGTAAAGTAATAGTCTTGAATTAATTAGAAAAACACAGTTTTTGGAATGACAAAAGCTTTATTTATATAAAATAGTTATTTACGAAGTAAAATAAAAACAAAAAAATAAAAAATATGAATAATGAAAATTATAGGTAAATAAATAAGCGAAAAGAAATATTACTTAGTACTTAGTGACATTTCCTTTTGCCTCAATTAGTACTTCTATACGCCTGCGCATGCTTTCTATGCAGTTTATGGCACTTTCTCTTATTTTAGGATTGTGGTGCCAAATCTTAATCAGTTTTTTTATAAGTCTGACCTTGGTCATTATAATTTCTTTGGCTATTTCGCTTTGGGGTTCATGTTAGGAGAATTGCCAGGCCAAGGTAAAACTGGAATGTTGTGGTCTGCCAAGACCTTGGTAACGCTTCTGACTTTATGGCATGGCGCTGAATTATGCATAAACATGGATTCCTCACCATCTGGGAACCATTCTTCAAGTGTCGGTAAGAGGCGAGTTTGTACGTTTGTGCAAAGTAAAACTTAAATTCATATTTGTTTTAATTTTCTTATACTATTTAACTTCGTCATTTTGAGTTTTTTACAAGACCATATTGAAACTCCGAACATATATGTTTCGTGTTTGTAAAATTCATATCCAGAATTGAGTAATACCCTCCCTCGGCCTCTTTTGATTATATTGAAATCAGCTTGCATGACTCTTTTGCAACTATTTTAATTTCAAAACAATAACAAATATTCTATTCTATTCTATTTTTCTCTATGGCAATGGTGCCGATGTCGACAATTCTGCCAATGTCAGATGTGATATGAGAAAACGTGCGGAATAACAAATATAACAGTAGTTAAATAGAATCAAATTAAGTCTAAAATAATAATACATATGTACAAGTGAAAAAAAAAAAAAGAATCATAGGGCATCAAAAAATTCGTCCGTATCGCTGTCAACAGGAACAGTGCCCAAAAGGCTGGCAGCATTGCCACGTTGTATGGCGATGCTAATTCTTTGGCCAAGAAACAGGCCAGCCCTCTGGTCACGTGAAGAGTCGACTAACCGCTTGGCGATATCTCGAAACACCAAGTGGGCACTCGGACCCCATGGCCCTAGTGTTTCAACCCCAAACGGCTCGAAGATATAACTCCCAATCAAGCTGGAATATTTTCGCCGTTTGAGGTTTTCTGCACCAGCAGCAGCCGCTCCAGCACAGCCCACCGTGCTAGGAAGATGGGATGGCGCAAGGGTGTCGACACATGTTGCATCCCACACCAAAGGTCTGCCTAACTTCCAGGGCATTATGGTCATTCCGTCTGGTCTCTTCCCATCGTCGCGTGCCAGGCCGTTGGGTTCTAAAACAGCTGGCACCCCGGCGGTGACAAGAGCACGACGGATGATGTCGTTAATGCTGGCGTGCCGTGCTATCCGACCTGCGCTCCTACTGCAGGATAGGCCATGGTGTCCGAGGCAGTCGACAGCTTCACCGCACTGACAGCGATGCGGAGCCCCGCAAGGAGCACCCAAACGCAGACAGGTAGCGAGCCGGAAGGTGGTGTCACCCAGCATAGTGCCTATGTTGGGTGAAGGGAGTGCTTGGAGCCACAGCCCCGACTCCCACTCACCCACAGCCAGCAGGCGGGCACGCTCAGCAGTATTGGTGGACGTATTGATAAGTTTATTCCGTACCAACCTGCAGAGCGGCTCATCCCACTGTCTCTGGGAAGATGGGTTTACGGGCCGATCTGTATCCGGGCAAGCCGCTTTCCAGGCGTTCACCGCGTCAGTCAAGCAAGGCACTTCAGAGTCAACCAGGCAGGGGGCTAAAATTTTCCCGGTCAACTTTTCGGTGCTGTGGACAGAGGACAGGAACGCCGGTAAGCTAATACTGGTAATTTTGTTTTATTGTTTGTAATTTTTAACAGTAGTTATTTTTGTTTTTCCAAGTCATATTATGACAACGTCATATAAGGAAGAGTAATTGTCAAAGAAACTATAATGAGGAAATATGTAAACAGGGTAACATACCAAAAAGAGACTGAGAAAATATGTAAGGCAGGGCTCAGAAACTTTATTTAAAATAACGTAAAAACGTTTTTAACAGTTCTTTGCACAATATTAACAAAAAAATGCCCTACTGTGCAGTAGGGCATTTTTTTGGAAAAACTGCATTAAAATGATCTAAAACGATTTTTTTTTTAATCTAAAAATTGAAAACTGGAAAATTGAAACTGTTTGTTTTTGCCTGAAAAGTATTTATAATTTTAAATAGTATAAGAAAATTAAAATAAATACGCATATAAGATTACTTAAACTCTTCCTTTCTCCTTCATTAATCGGTTCTTGCAGTGTGAAGTCAAATTGACATTTTCACATGCACCTGGTGTACCTACCCTGCTGGCTGATTCACTGTTACAATCAGTATAATCAGTACTCGCTGTCCCATGGGACTAGTGGGACATAATTTAAAAAATATATTAGTATCAGTTGTCCCATGGGACTAGTGGGACATGATTTTAAAAATATGTTAGTATCAGTTGTCCCATGGGACTAGTGGGACATATAATCCCACTTGTCCCACCATGGGACTGGGTCAATAGGACTAGTGGGACAGACCCAAAAATCGTGCGCTCCATCATAATCTAATATTTAACTTGGAATATAATAAAGAACAACAGTAACTAGTTTACGCAACCGCATCGCATTTCGCATTCACACAAGATGACATAACCTCACCAGTCTCACCAGTTGCCAGTAGGTAAACTATAAATTAATTTATTTTATTAGCATTACGATGGTAACAGGACGTAAACATGCATAATAAAACCCATAGTAATCTCTACGATCTAACACAATAATCCTAATAACGACTATAAGTACCATGATGATATGATGATAATTTTTTTATTTTTTTTATTGAAATGTTCAAGGTCGTCATCATACTAAATGCACAAATAGATTCATTGAACATTATTTGATAGACCGTTCTACCCTACTAGAAATGTCCCTACGTTGCATAGTCTACATACGTCATAACACGTGACATTGGTGAAATTATGGTAATTCTTCCGCAAAAACACTAAGAATTAAAGCTGGTTGACTAATATGGTCAAAATTCTCAAAACTTAATAATTGATTGATCACCTTTTTTTTTTTCAGGTTGGGAAATCATCAAATGACTCCTCCCGCTCTGGGTGGAGCAGAAGGGAGTGTCAGACTCTTACTGACTAAAACCCACCCGTGTTCCTTCCTTAGCCCTTTATGTTACAGGGCAGCGGTAACCCTTTCGGACGATCCCGCTACCACTTAGGACCACCTAAGTACAAGTTCGTGGAATGCAATCAATTAGTCAATAAGTTACCAAACTTAGATGAGATCATTATTTCAAAATATTGAGATCAAAATAGTAGGAAAAACTTAACTTGCCTTCCTAACTACAGCTAATGTTATAAAGATTTTTTTCTATCCAGGTTGTGCACAATAGCGGTTCAGCCATGTCGCAAAGAGGAGGGTCGACGTGTAGACGGAACATGCAGCAACCCCAAGTACCCCTCCCGCGGAGCCAGCATGACGCCCCTGCCAAGACTTCTACCACCACAATTTGGACCAGGTATGTGGGTGGGATCATTTTAGAGTAGAACGGGAATCGGGTGAAGATTCTGAAGCCAACCTGGATCCTTTTAATTCAATCCTTTGTCACTTCGAGACAAAGATTTAAAGCGTAGTCTGCCTATCGCGCCAAATAATGTTCGCGTTTTTGCGTATCTGCTACGTTTTGACAACTCTAACCAATGACACACAAACAATGTCGCAGAAACTTGACTGGTCAATAAAGTAGAGTATCTGTAATATTATGTGTAGGTAACGCCATTAATAATAAAAGTGACCTTACACAATAATGTGTAAGGTCACTTTTCGCGCTTTCCTAAGAGTTTCCTAAGATTGCGGTGGCCCCCTCACCGTATTAAAAGCGAGGACCAATCTAACTGTGAAATCTTTAGATATCTAAAAAATCCTTTTAAAACAGGTAACACATTGCGACCAGCGAGGGATGGGTCAGAGCTGCCGTCCGCGCGGTACCTCCGCACCTCCCTGATCGCTGACGGGTCCTTCACCAGCCACCACTTCTCCACACTAGCTAACCACGTCATGGTGACTTCGGTTGCTGATAACGTGGATCTTTTCTACATTTGTAAGAATCTTAATATGATCAGTCTAACAAAGGCCGTGCGAGACATCCTATGGGGTAACTGCGTAACACCTCACAGTAGCAATGGGTTTCATTTTGGCACATCAACAACCTTCACTGCGCAATTTACGTCGAACATAATGAAGCTCTATGGATTAGTAATATCCCTCAAAATAATTCAGATTGTGATTGGTAGTGTGTAACGCAATTAGGGTGTTGTTTTATTATGCCTTTCAAAATAGAAAAATAACATAAATTATAAAAAAAGTTAAAACTTTTTAGTAACTTAGTGCCAATTTTTAATATTAAACTGCACCACAGGTTACCGGGACAGAAGGGAAAAGGACAGAAGATAAATATAAGTTTAGTCCTATCAAATTAAGATACTCTATAGACAAATGAGAGGTGATTAAAAACATAGCTACTAAAAATACGTCAATTTACGTCAGGCGCTGACTAATTTGACAGGACTAAACTAATATTTATCTTCTGTCCTTTTCTTAATGAAATAGAAAGAAAAAGATGCACTGAACTTAAATTTAATTTAGTTTGTGAACAAGGAAATCGGCGCCGTTATCATCACAGTTCGATCTTTCAGGGATCACCTCTATATTTAGCTGTGATAAGTCTGACTTTTAACATGTCATCACTTCTTGTAAAATCTCTTAAATTCTATGACAGTGAGATATGCGCGCGTTAGCGATTGCTGCGTAGGCAACACACCTAACCGAGTGGACCCGATCTGCATCCCCATCCCTGTGCCTGGCGACGACCCTTACCTGCGCATCGCACAGGTCAGGTGCCTCAACCTAACCAGAGTCATCACTTACCAGGACCTTGGGTGCCTACCGAACACTTTGCCTGCTGAAAGAGTAAGTGCCTTTCCACATCCTTTACTGCCTCTACTGCTGAACATAGTTTAGGGTACACACTGTAACTCCAACTACAATTTACAATCAGATTTGTGATCGCAATATCTCGCCATCGTTAAACTTGGAAGCTGCCACTTTGTACACTTTTTGACACTCAAAAACAGAGAAGAGAAGTAATGATCTTCCTCTTGCTGAGAACTTATAGTGCGAGATCCGGTATAAGAAATATAGTACCCTTTTTTATACCCTCATCTGCCGATCTATTTTGTAAAAATATCACCATGAAAACTTAGGTGAAGTGAGCATAAAGTTAGCTGCCAGTATAATGTCAATCCCTAGCATCAGCCGATCGATTCTGTAAAAATCTCACGGTGAAAAGTTAGGTGAAGTTAGCTTAGAGTGAGCTGTCAATAGTGGCAATTCCTAACATTAGTTGGAATGACAGCTCACTCTCACTTCACCTAAGTTTTCACGGTGAGATGGTTACAGAATCACACTGCAGATGGAATGACGTCTCACTTCACCTAAGTTTTCACGGTGACATTTTTACAGAATAGGCTGGCTGTTATTTAACGATGACAAAGATTTTAAGAGCATTTTTCCCTCTCTTTCACTTAGCAGCTGCCTAGCGCACACCTTCCTCTCTGCATCCCTGTCTTTTAAATGGAGTGACGCGGGCAACTCTTCTCCGTCACTCTCCACGCTCCTGCTGAAAACTTAACATCTAAAATCTAGGCAACTATGGATGTGACAAACTTTTGTAAAAGCAACGTAATACTGTTGAGAATTTAATAAGATAATCTCTCTTTAAAAAAAAAACGATTATATAACTAATGAGGGTATATATTTCTATTATCGGATCAAGTAAAAGTACAATGACATCACCCCTGATTTCTTTCTTCCCCAGTATTCCGTAGTAACTCCCCTGCTGGATCTTTCAACTGTGTATGGGAATGACGAGGCCAGGAACAGAATGATCAGGGCTTACCAAGGCGGAGAACTGGCATTTCAGATGGAGGGTGATCGGGAAGTGCCGCAGGGAAACAGCGTTTTTTGCAATAATAACAGACCTCCTGAAACCAGCTGCTATAACTATGGTACATGTTATGTTAATATTTGGAAGATAAATGAATACTACTTACTTAAGTCACAAAATCTTTTGAAAAATTGACAATTTAAAGCTCGAGACTATCTACGAGTATTTGTGACTAAGATCAGCAACTACTTATTTAAAAGTGTAATTAAACCCACTTACTTTACGATCTGTTTCATCAGGCTATAGTCTTCTTAACTATATTCAGTAATTAGCATGCTTAATATTAGGTTATGTATGTTTTTATCTAGATTTTAGATTATCTATTTATTTATATATACTTTACTGTACACCAGAAAAAAACAACAAAAAATATATTTTCGATTTTTGGCGCAATTGCTTTCTGCGATCTCTTCCGGGCAACCTTGGTTATTTCTGCGACCCCTATGCTACAGGATGGACCCAGAGCTACTATTCTAAAAAAACATTGTTCCTATAATTAATTTGTACAGGTGACGACTTCCAAAGCAACCTACTCTCAGGGATCTACTTAACGGTGATGTGGTTCTTCAGGGAGCACAACCGGATAGCTCGTCACTTAGCTAAGATGAACACCTGCTGGGATGACGAGAAGCTGTTCCTGACTGCCAGACAGATCAACATAGCTCAGTTCCAGTACATCTTTTACTATGAACTTGTTGTGGAATTTCTTGGTAAGAAGAATATACTATATAGAGCAGCTTGAATGTCCTAGCTTGGTCTCATATTCGGTCACTTTTGCCTTTGCGAAGGCAAAGGTATAGACGCAGTGTATTTAGTTTCTTATAAATGGACCAACGTCACTTCGTGAAATCATAACCCACCTACACCATCATCATCTTCCTGCCCTATAAAATAAACAGAAACACGTATTTTTCTTCCATTCTCCTCTGCTTGCGGTCACTCTTTAATTCACTATTTCAATCAATCACCTAAACCATTCTTCATATTGTCCTGCCAAAATCGAAAATTTCAACCATCTACTCGGCTTTCGGCAATATCTTAGTACATTACTTTAAAAACTTACCTTTTCCAGGTCGCGAGAATGCTCTAGCAGAAGGCATAATATACGAGACAGATGGGTATGTCAACGACTTCGACCGTCGCTACGAGCCTGGCGTGTTCCGCGAGTACATCATCGGCATCCGGTGGTTCCACAACTTCCAACAAGGTCGTACGGAGTAAGTTGAACTTGTTAGAACAGAACAGAACACTGACCAAACCGTTTCTACCCGAGAGTAAAGGAAAGTGTACACTTACGTCTACATTATGTTGCAGTATTTAGTAAGGCTCGCAGACATTCGATAACAAATACATTACTTGTGGAAAGGCCAGATTCATTGTTCTAACCCTCTCGCTTTTCGTGTCTGTCTGTGTGACAACGTTGTTCATCTAAAGTTCGCAACCGATTTGAATACGGTTTTCGATATCATTAAGAGGATTAATCTGGAAGATTTATGTATATAACTCATTAATATTGTATTTACATAAAGTAAAGAAATCTCAATGTTTTGTCAAGTCGTAAAAACCATAAGAAGCAGGAGCAGGTCATATTTTATCATTTAATTATTAAAGAAACAGTAAATAATCTTATTTCCATCAGTCTGTACAAGAACGGCAGGTACTTGTACAGTAGACCCACGCCTGATGACGAGTTGCGGAGCGGCATCCTCGCCATCAACAACACTGAGGCTGACCTCACCGAGGGATCCCTCATCCAGCCAGCCGATAAGTTCGACGACGTCATGGCTCCCGATGTAATTATACTTATTATATATAAAGTATAGATAATTTCAATCATGTGCGCTTCTTTTTTGACTGAGTGACATATAAGTAGAGTTTACCAGCGCTGGCATTCATTCAAACGCTATAGACAATAAAAATCTATAATTTCAATGTTATAAACAGAAGCTTATTTTCTTTATTAACCTCAATCTTCTTTCCGGACAGCTAGCCGAGCGGTACTTTGGCGACGTACAGCTAGTCAATGACCTCCCTGCTACCGACATAATGAGAGGCCGCGACGCTGGACTACCGCCCTACAACCACTACCGAAAGATCTGCGGGTTGAAGCCAGCCAAGCACTGGGAAGACTTCTACGATACTATTGATAAAGATGTAAGTGCATAAATATGCTGAGAAATCAGAACCCGCAGGCCAATCTAAAAAAACACAAATAAAACCAAACAAACAAATTAGAAACATCAACCAATACAAATTAGCATGTCGGTCGTTACTATTAAATTTACCGAAATTCGGGTGTGTCAGAAAATATGTAGTCAATCATATGAATTAATTTACATTAAGTGATGAACAAATAAAGGTCAAACGTGACAGCGGGTCAAAGCCGTTGGTTATGCCTTCTGGCATTTTAATCTTTGTTTTCTGTTTTTATAGTTTTAAGGTGTCTTTATTTTGTTGTAATGCCAATAAACGCGTTTTTTTTTTCTTTCTTATGAAATCTTATGAGGTAAATCCAGTCCAGCAAACTTTAGTATATTTGAGACTTATATTACGCTTGTCTGAAGGTTTCTACAAACCATTATGTATCTCGTTACTTCCAGAAAGTAGAAACTCTACGTCGAATTTACGATGACGTAGAAGACGTAGATTTTATGTTGGCAATCTACATAGAGAAGCTCCTGCCGGGGACACACGTGGGCCCGACGCTGTACTGCATCATGACACACAACCTGCTGCTGTGGAGGCGTTCCGACAAGTTCTTCTTTGAGCACGGAGACTTCCCTGCTGCTTTGACGATTCGTAAGTATTTGAAAAAGAATAAGAAAAATAAATATTTTTAGGTGACAAACAATATAATACAAAACCATTCACGATACTACAAAATACTAATAAAACAAGAAACGTTCGTAAAGGTTAGATATTAACATTTCTATAAGCCACAGTTCATCAAAATAAGATAGTGATGTTGAGAATTTACATCAAAATGCGTCGTACGTCGTAAAAATCATGACACTCTTGTTGTATTTGTCTGCAATTTGCAACTGACTGATTGGGCAAGTCATATAAAAAACATATAAAAAATTAAATATACTCGTAGAAGCCACACATTCATCACATCACATTATCTACTTAACATAGATGTTTTTTCTCCAATCAATACCTGGCCTCGATCACGGCTTCGAACGATGCGACTCGCAACGCGAATTGTTTCAAGCGACACGCTTACGCGTCGCCAGAAGGCCAATTCCCGTAAAATAATTAAAAACGTTAAAAATCTAGTTGCAATCGCATTTCAGCGACAATCAATGTCAAAAACTTGCCAAAAATGTATGAAAATTAGAGGTGTTTTAGACATATTGAGACTGACATTGAAATGCGATCGTTCTGAAAAATACGGAAATTGTCCCTCTGTGTCCGTCCGTCGCTCCGCGAGTCGCGTTGCCTCCGGCACGATCTAAACAACTTCTTTTATGTTTTCTCCGCAGTCCTGTCGCAAGACGCTTGCAGCTAATGGCCAATGGGTTAGCTACCTAACACATAATAATCATACTGTCATGTTTTCAAATCATGTTTCAGCTCAACTAAACGAAGTACGGAAGACGAGTATTGCTCGTGTGCTGTGTGACAGTGGTGATGACGTCAAACAGATACAACCGGCCGCGTTCTTCAGGAGACGACCTTGGTAAGGATTCAGGACAGACCTAAGAAGTCCTTGATTTACGTTTACCTGTATAAATTGACACAAAGAATGTCACTTATAATTGTATTAAAGGTTTCAGCCTTTTTTTCCTTATACAAAAGAACAGAATTACAAAATTGTTAGGTGACCATTAGCTCTAACTAAAGCATGGTATCAACAGTTGACATAGCCTGTCGAGTCACAAGACTTCTTAAAGGATCGAATAGGTACAAAAGTACCAAACATCAATATTTTTGGCACTTTCCTCCATGCGTAACGATTTGTGTTCAATAACAAAAATCGTTACGCGTGGAGGAAAGTAAACTAAATAAGTAAAAAGAAACCGTCTCTAAACATTTCGCAGGAAACTAATATACAGCCCATCGGACGTAAAATATTTACTATAGCGTACGTGCGGTAGATACCGATACCGGCCTTCTAAACAAATTGCCTTCACCTACCTCATTTATATATGTAGTGTTACATGTGCTTGCTGATAAATCTATCAAGTCGTTGGAAAACTTGAGGGTCGTGAGATAGGGAATTGGTTCGGTAAAGTAGAAAATGATGTCGTGGAAGCATAGACAGGCAAAAAAAAAATTATATTAAAATCCTATGCAGTGCCTATTTTTGGTTGCGCCTGGCTGTACCTAATTTTAGTTACAGCCAGGACTTGTTGACTTCTCGAAACGCCTCCCTCTAGTGGTTGCAAACCTACGTACGTTCTTAAACGAGTCCGACAGACTCCTAATGTACGCTTTTGTCATTTTTAACGTGACGATCTTACCGTGGACGTCCACATACACGGCCATAAAATTAGTGGAAATATGTGCCAGTTATGACGTCATCGTGGACGGAAAAGCGTCTTTATATAATATTTCCAAACATTTTACTTCTCTGTGGACATGGATGTGTACATAAACGACCACGATAATATCGCATTGTTTGAAATTATAAAAGTGCACATTGAGTTCACAATGTAGAAAATATTTCCCTGTGAACTTTAAATGAAATGATTTCTTTAATTTTCAGGAACTACCCCGTGCCTTGTGAAATGATCCCGGGTATAGATCTTAACAAATGGAAGGACAGCTGGTGCCCCAAAGACCAGAAATAGTGATTAATAACAACATTAAATATTATAAGACATAGATGTTACATATATTTTATTTCAACTCGTACTTCGTATTCTTAGACGGAATATCTGGTGTTCAACTGCATCCAGCTAGGCTGGAAGTTGACCCCAACATACCTAGTCGTAGTTAGGAAAAGGCTACGCATGATTATAATGAAGATGAGAATTCCAAACAAATAAAAGCTAAACTTGTATTGTATTATATCACGTGTCCATCTGTGGAGTTCGTTTTTTTGCCAAACAAGGTTATGCGAAGGTGATCGACCGTATGGCATTGAGTATAATAACATTATATCATAGATATTTGAAATTATTTATTGTCTATAAGAATTCGAAATACGCGATAATGTGCATCCGTCTACCGAATGATACAATGAGTCCGACTCGGTTTAATGGACGAATAGGCATATCAAAACTCTCATGTGGCTCAAATTGTGCTGTTGCTGCTTTTTTATTTCTCATAGTTCCGGTTTAGACGAAACATTCCATTTTTAAACGTACTCCCTCTCTGCCACGATATGAAAAGTTCTGATTCCAGGGACAACACCAACCAGCAGTGTTATAGAACACAATTTAAAGATTAACAGTGGAACTTTTCGAAAATAATAACAGTTTCATCACCATTGTTTTGGCTAAAGATGTGCAATATGATAACATGCATTCATACTAATGTAGCATTGGCACTCTTTGGTGAGTCACCATAGAGTAGTGGGTGACTTGACATGTGATAAAACGTCAGTGGCTTTTCTCTTCTCCATAAAAAATATATTTTCCTTAATTAATTATATCGATTCAATTCATATTCCTTGTACAGGCATGCATCATAAATTTTATATCATGTTTCTTATATAATGTGGACTTCATTATACAAAAATATAAAACCTTGTCATCTATCATTTGTGTCCCATACTTCCCACTTCCCCAATAAATAATTTAATGTCTTTGCACTTCACTAATATTATAAATGCCAAAGTACTTCTGTCCATCTGTCTGATATCCTTAAACCACTGAAACGATCGTAGACGAAGACGAGGGCAACGGCTTTTTTAAAATACGAGAACCACTTGTGACCTTCCGTTCAACCTCTCAGCTCATCTGCCCACTGCGGGCGAGACGACCTGAGAGGCAATTCTCGAAATTTTAAGAACGTTCACAGTCTGAGGGGCAATTCTCGTAATTTTAAGACCATTCACAGTCTGATCTCAGTCTCAATCTGTCAAAAATACTTCTAATTTCCCTACATTTTGACAAGTTTTTGACATTTGTTCATCGCTGAGATGAGACTGCGACTAGATTTTGAACGTTTTAAATTACGAGAATTGGCTTTCAGATCTCAGTCTCAATCTGTCAAAAATAATTGTAATTTCCCTACATTTTTGACAAGTTTTTGACATTTGTTCGTCGCCGAGGTGAGACTGCGACTAGACTTTGAACGTCTTAAATTACGAGAATTGCCCTATTACCGGTTCCTGGTCGAAATCATTTTGAATGAATTAAGAAACCAAAGACAGTCTTTGATTTTTTTTTAACGTGCCATTTATTATACATAGTATCAAAAGAATATAAATGGCAGCATCTGTTAACCGAAATCATTTCGTCGAAAGCTTTGACGAAGAACAGTTAACATGAAACCCTGGTGTGTGTTACTAGTTTGTGTTCTGGTGTTAGATCTAGCGCACTGTCAATACTTTAACCTGTACCCCGGTGTGTGGGTACAGAAAGTGAAAGTGATCGAAGTGAATGAACACGGTGAACAGGTGACAGAAAAGGGTGAAGTGGTTTTACGTCCAAATTATGAAAAGGTGCAGCCTCAAGATGAACATCACATAAACTCTGAAGACTATCCAGATATAGACAAAAGATTTGGGGAAATAAGTGATAAGCCAAGTGATACATAAGGGAAAACAACAAGTGTAGGTACTAAATAAAAATGTAACGGAAGTGCCCACAGGACCACAAAGGTCATCTAACGGTTCAGAATAAATGGGAGGAGGTATGGAAGGAATGTCGGGTGAGGATTGTCCCAAATGACTTTATATAATCGACGGAAGGTGTGTTTGTGATTAAAATAATAGTACCAATTTTATTTGTTTTATTTACTCTTGACAAAATAGAAACTAACCGGTTCGGTTAACCAAAAGTTTGTATTTCAAACAGACTTTAAGGGGCCCATGTGAAAGATCAAGCATTGAACTGCACTGTTCCAAATTGATAGTCTAATTTTTCCAAACTGGTACATACAATCAAAATCTTTATTCATATTCAAAATCAAAAGTCATTTATTCAAATTAGGCTGAGAATTAGCACTTTTCGAACGTCAAAATACAAAAGACAGTCCCCCAAAAACGCCCGCCCTTCACCACTTCCTAGTGCTATCACTGGGAAGCAGAAGTGGCGCAACAAACTCCCCAGCAGCACAGCTGTCTGTTCAGTTAGAAAATACTTGATTGTATACAATATTAGGTATGTTAAGTAATTAACATTACAAGACACAGAACATTAAATTAAATTATTTGCCATATGTCAGCTAGCCACGCCAATATACCAACAAATATAATAAAAACTACATACTCAAGCTAAAAAATAATTAATTAAAATTAAAATGTAAATAAAACCTTCCTAACCAAATAAAAGTCTCCAGGCATAAAGGGCGTGACAGCTTACATATTTATGCATTGCTGGGTTCTGTTCACATAGCTGTCACTTGAAGTCACAAATATAAACTAAGACCATTGAAGTAAAATAAATAAATAAGTTATTAACAATAACCTGTCAGTAAGCTAATCCCGGAGAAAGTACATAAACATTGTCTTGCGTAAAATTAGGGCGACCAACTATTCTTATCGTGTAAGTAATCGTTGATGGAATAGTATGCCTTTGAACAAAGGCTACATTTTACTTGAGCTTTAAACGCATTAAAAGGCAAGTCTAGCAAAGAAGAGAGTATCTTGTTATAAAAGGTTATACCAAGCCCAACAAATGAGTTATGAACCTTATGAAGCCGGTAACAGGGGGCACGTAGTTGGTCCTTATTTCTAGTGTTAACACTATGAATATCACTGTTTTTAGTGTACAAGTGTAAATTTTTCCTAATATATAAGATGTTGGCAAAGATGAATTGTGATGCAACCGTGAGAATACCAATATCTTTAAAAAAATCTCTTAAAGAAACTCTGGCACCTAGATGGTGAATTTGATTATTGATACATTCATATTACTATTTTCATTGTAGTTGTGACCTTGACAGTCGTAGATGATGCGTTTATAATTTAAATTAAATATGACAAATCATACAAGGAAAAACCCACAACCGCAATAAACAAAACACACAACAAGAACATTAGGAAAACAACTTAAATTTGTGCGTTCCATCGATAGAAAAGTATATAATACTGCATTTATTATCAAATATGTCAGTGACACGAAGCAATCAACATGAAATACTTCACTTCTGTATTGGTTTGTGTTCTATTGATTAATATATCACGTTCTGACTATGTCACGCACCCCGGTGGTGCTAAAGTATCGGTAGACCATGTGCAGGAGACGAAACTGGAGGATGATGCTGGAGAACTTCAACTCCCCAAGGCTTTTGACGGAGAATCTGGCAAAGAAACGACATTGACAACGAATGACGAAGGAGTACTGTTACAATGGTTCGTACAGATAGACATGGAAAAACTACAACGAGAGGTACGAGAGAGCCACCCTCTCATTGTAGGGGGAATACAAGGTGAATATTGTCCCAATGGTAAAAAGAGAATTGGTGAAGCTTGTGCAAAAGAAGATTAAATAAACTAGATTGAATATATTAATTTATTTTATTAACTAGCTTCTGCCCGCGGCTTCGCCCGCGTGGATGTCGGGAAGGATAAGAAGTATGTCCTTCCCCAGGATGACTATCTCTTTGGCATCTGCTGGCAAGCAATTTTATCGTACTTTACTCTAATTTCGAAGATTTATGTTTACGATCTTTATCATTTATTTATTTAATTCGGTTTAATTTTAAAGTTTACAGATCAAATGGATAAGATTTTTGAAATGTACCTTGTCGTCCCCTTTTACCACGATATAGGCTTTGTTTTCAAAAAAAACGTTTGATATGTTCCCATTGTATGACTTAAAGATTATTTATACCCATTTAGAGTTAATGGAAGCAAGCAGTAAAATCCATCCCTTAAACTTTAATGCTATTTTCCAACCCGGTAAGAGACGAAAACCCTAACCCTTTTTGGAAAACCCTTAAAACACATACTAAACCTTTTTGAAAAACCCTTAAAACGCATACTTTTTGTTTTAAGTATTAGTATCGAGTTTCGAGTTAATTCGTCCGAGCGGTTTAATATTTTTTCTTACATATTAACTTTTTCACCTCCTGAAGCCTCTGTGAGAATTTTTTTTAAACTAAAAGTGACCATCTGTATTAATTAATGAGGCAAATATTGCCAAGTATCAAGTTTATTAACCAAAGGAAAAAGATTTTTCATATTAACTGTATCCCGTCTTTTCACCCCACTGGCGTAAGAAAACAAAAAAAAAATTGGATGTTTCCATAATTTGACACAAAGCTGTTGTATACCAATTTTTGAGTTAATCAAGCCACGTAGTAAAATACGCCCCTTAAAAAATTAATTACCCCTTTTTGCCCCGTCAGCGGTCGATTATCGAAAGACCCAAAAACTTATCATCGTTACTTTCTTTTCAAAAGTATTAATACTGAGTTTCGAGTTAATCGGATCGCGCATTCAAATTCTTCCACACAAACTTTAACACCAATATATCCCCCTTTGGGGGGTAGTTTTGAAAAACATATAATGATTAAGTTTATTACTTACGTAGACAAGTATTCTTGCCAATTTTCAAATTTATCAACAAATAGAATAAGATTTTTCATATAAACTGTATCCCCACTTTTCACCCCCATAGGGCCACCCCTATCTCTATCTATCTTTAACACATCTCAAACGATTTATCAAAATTCCACAATTTTGATAAATCGTTTGAGATGTGTTCATAACTTGACACAAAGATTATTTATACCAATTTTCGAGTAAATCAAGCTACGCTGTAAAATCCTCCCCTGTAAAATTGACTACCCCTTTTCAACCCGTCAGGGGTAGATTTTCGAAAAACCCTGATACACATTATTCTTTATTTTCAATCTTAGGTATAAATACGGAGTTTCGAGTAAATCGGACCGCGAGCTAAAATTCTTCCATACAAAATTTGAAACCCCCTAATCCATTGTTAGAGGGTAGTTTAGAAAAAAAAACTGGCAATCTTCATAATTTATTTAGGTAAGTATTCATGCCAAGTTTCAAGTTTATTAATTCAAGGAATAAGATTTTTCATACAAACGAAATCCCCCCATTTCACCCTCTTAGGGGTGGAATTTCGAAAAATCCTTTCTTAATGGATGCCTACTCTTCACGAAGAACACACCCTCCAAATTTCATGTCTCTAGGACCAGCGGTTTAGGCTGTGCGTTGATATATCAGTCAGTCAGTCAGTCAGGACTTTGAATTTTATATGTATAGATATACATAGATGAACTATGCAAACAGTCAGTATTCAAGTGAATCGCAATAATCGAATGCAACTATTATACTCTCCAGGATACGTGCGTCCGCTACGAATAACTGAATCCTTATGGCAGCGGCGCGTTTTTTTTTTTCATGAATGGCATCTCGTAGTTGACCTTGAGAGGTCGTGACTACTTAACCGGACTATCCTGTGGTTGCCTTAAGAATTCTTAAAGCCTCCAGCTAGGGCTACATCTAGATTAAAACTAAGTGACTGCGCGCTAAGGGCACCCCCTGTGGGGTACGAACCTCGGCTTAGGGTGTCGCTGGGAGAGGGCAGCAAAGGGACAGGCTGGATCGAATTGGACAGCGGCGCGGCTCTCAGCGCGCTTTATATAGCCACGGACGCGCAGGCGCGAGGCGTGTAAATGTTCGCCGTGATTCTTTAAATTGACATAACTTTTTTATTTATGAACCGATTGACATGAAATAAACACTAAATGTTAAGTGAAGCTTACTACAATATATTAGTGAAAACCGCATCTAAATCGAATAAGCCGTTTCTGATATTAGCGTGCACAAACACACAGACAAACAGACAAACAGACAAAAAAAAATCTAATTACAATTTCGGGTTCGGCATCGATATAATAACAACCCCTGCTACTTTTTTTTAATATATTTCCATTGTACAGACACCACTTTTCTACAATTTTATTATATGTATAGATAGATTATGTACTTACACACAGTAAAATACATAGGGATACGACATAGTTATAATATGAGTACAAAGGTACTCCTTATTTCTTAAGAAATTTCTTCCAGCAGACCTGCGAAAGGAGGAGTAAAAAAGAAATGTAGACAATAGTGTGTGAGAACAAGAAGAGAAAAATATGAATATGTGAAGTAGAACAAAAATATTAAATATACCTACACACATGACGCAAAAAATATTATACAAGTATACTCAAATAAATACATAATACAAAAATATATGAACATATATTATATATATACAAATACTCACGGTATAGAGGAAAGGTAATGCTCTTTTAATCGACGTTTAAATAGAAAAATAGTTTTTAAATCACGAATGCTAGGCGGAAGTGAGTTCCGCAATCTTACAACATGGACAGAGAAGGAATAAGAATAGTAGCTCGTTTAATGAGGATGAGATTTATGGATGGATCTTAGGTGTGATCTACACGGTGCGGCGCTAGAGCGAGCGTAAGAAAAACGCTCACGCAGGTAGGAAGGATAAGACGGGTTGTGTAAGATGTTGAAGAGTAGACATAAAGTCCGAGTGTTCCTGCGAAGGCGGATTGGGAGCCACTTGAGTTCCTTGCGAAAGTGTGAAACACGGTCATACTTTCGAAGATCGAAAACAAAGCGAATGCACAAGTTTTGCTAGCGCTCTAGCTTTTTTACTATCTCAGTAGCATCCAGGTAGCAGGCGTCGGCATAATCTATAATTTATATTGTTATTTTACATTGCAGTTCTTTAAGCCCACAAACTAGTCATGATTACTCATGATGATGCAACATTGCGTATGTACTTGACTACATCTGATTGCATAATTTGAATCTCAATGTCGTTATCGATTCAAAATAATTTGATTTCAATCCTAAATATATTATTATCGGGTGTAGAGTCTTCTTATAAAGTTTCGAACTACATTCGGCCATTATCTTCGTTGACGGACTTAGAGTGTAGGCCCCCAGGCTGCGCTTCGATGTCCCTGCCGCCCTGTATATGAGATTGATAAACACCAACACCGTTTGACGGACCTTATGTAGTCTTTTTCGAACTCCACGAGCTTGAGGCAAAAGCTAGTCTTGTATTAATACACAAATGGATGTTAGATAGATAGATAAACCCCAAAACCGTTTGACCGATCACCATGAAAGTTGGCACATGTAAGTGTTTTTTCATGCAGAAGGTTTTTATTGGTTATTTCTGACCTTCGCTCCGACAAAGCCGCGGGCTAAAGCTAGTATTTTTATATCTGTTTACAACTTGAACCCAGTAAGGATAATTCAATTCTTGTTTCCTTATATAACAACTTTTTATGTGTGCGTTCTATTGATAAAAAATCAAAAAAGTTCGTACTCGTCACCAAATATATCATAGTAACACTAGAAACAGTCGACTTGAAATACTTACGAGAAAGCAAAGAAATACGCAAGGCCAGCGAAACAGTTAATAGTTCAAAGTTGTTAGAAAAACTTACACTTAGTTTGATTTTGTTGTTGTGGTCGTATCCTTAACAATAGTAAACTTTACTGGTTCTGCAAGTGATGATGCTTTATGAACACGGCGGCCATCTGTAAAACTAAGCTTATCAAAGTACACAACATACCAAACGAGACGCAACTAATTTCAACATATTCGAAAACACAAGGAAGAAGCAACATTCAATATCCAGTCTCTTAGTCATAAAGAGAAACCTTGTACTTATGCGTTCCCTCGAGACAACAGTATAAAACGCAGCATTCATCATCAAATATCTCATAATGGCACGGAAAGCAGACATCATGAAATATTCGACAATAGTATTAGTTTGTGTTGTAGCTATCAATGTGACGTATTGTCGACATGTGAGGATCCCAGTGGTGCACAAGTGTGGGTACAGAAGGTGAAGGTAATAGAGGTCAATGAATATGGTGAGGAGGTTCAACCTCTTCCTCCTAATTATAGGCATTATGAAAACCTACCATTTGTAGACCATCACCAAACGACACTGCCAAGGAATCACGGTACAAGAGTACAGGTGTGGGTGCACAAGGTACATGTTGTAGAAGTGACTGATGGACTGGGAGGACCTTTCGATCTTACTGAGCAAATTGGTGGTGGAAGTATTGGAGGGAATCTTTCGGGGGATCACTGTCCGGATAGTGAAAGAATCAATATAATTTGTCAAGTAGAAGATTAAATCAATGCATACATAAAACAAGTTTTTTTTCTACACCGGGTTTTTTAATTATTGCTAAACCATTGTTTCCATCAACTTAGTAAGTGCAAAACAAAGTCTTCAGCGTCACGTCACGATCAAACGTACTGGTTTTTATTCCAGGGAGACTGGAGCCCGGTGACCTTATGAGTTCCGTATATTTTTCGTTTTTTTCTCCACCTGAAGTACACTTGCGATCATTGTATTTGTGACCCTTATTGTGAATCCTAAATTATCTGTCTTACCACCTAAATAAAAACCTAACTTATTTACCCTGACCCGTGATTCAAACCTGGGACCTCGTGCTCAGCAGTCGCACTTGCGACCGAAAGGCCAACGAGACAGTCAATAGTTAAGAGCTGCTGGAAAAACTTATTCTGCATAGGTTAATTTTGCTATTGTGGTCGTGACCTTGACACTCGTAATCTATTCTATGAAGTATATAACGGTTCTGCCTGTGATGATGCGGCCGTCTGCAAAACTAACCTTACCTGATTTAACAAGGCACAACTAACTTAAAATCAACATACCTATTCAAAACTACAAAGGAACGACATTCAAAATCTAGTTTCTTATAAAAACCTTGTACGTTTAGTGTCCATCGATAAAAAAGTATAAAACGCAGCATTCATCATCAAATATCTCATAGTGGCACGGAAAGCAGACATCATGAAATATTCGACAATAGTATTAGTTTGTGTTGTAGCTATCAATGTGACGTATTGTCGACATGTGAGGTATCCCAGTGGTGCACAAGTGTGGGTACAGAAGGTGAAGGTAATAGAGGTCAATGAATATGGTGAGGAGGTTCAACCTCTTCCTCCTAATTATAGGCATTATGAGAACCTACCATTTGTAGACCATCACCAAACGACACTGCCAAGGAATCACGGCACAAGAGTACAGGTGTGGGTGCACAAGGTACATGTTGTAGAAGTGACTGATGGACTGGGAGGACCTTTCGATCTTACTGAGCAAATTGGTGGTGGAAGTATTGGAGGGAATCTTTCGGGGGATCACTGTCCGGATAGTGAAAGAATCAATGGAATTTGTCAAGTAGAAGATTAAATCAATGTACATACATAAAACATGTTTTTTTTCTACACCGTGCTAAACCATTGTTTCCATCAACTTAGTAAGTGCAAAACAAAGTCTTCAGCGTCACGTCACGATCAAACGTATTGGTTTTTATTTCAGGGAGACTGGAGCCCGGTGACGTTATGAGTTCCGTATATTTTTCGTTTTTTTCTCCACCTGACGTACACTTGCGATCATTGTATTTGTGACCCTTATTGTGAATCCTAAATTATCTGTCTTACCACCTAAATAAAAACCTAACTTATTTACCCCTGACCCGTGATTCAAACCTGGGACCTCGTGCTCAGCAGTCGCACTTGCGACCGAAAGGCCAACGAGACAGCCAATAGTTAAAAGCTGCTAGAAAAACTTATTCTGCATAGGTTAATTTTACTATTGTGGTCGTGACCTTGACACTCGTAACCTATTCTATGAAGTATATACCGGTTCTGCCT
Source organism: Apamea anceps (assembly GCA_951799955.1). Taxonomy (NCBI): domain Eukaryota; kingdom Metazoa; phylum Arthropoda; class Insecta; order Lepidoptera; family Noctuidae; genus Apamea; species Apamea anceps. The sequence continues at coordinate 22,574,409 of OX637501.1, read as the reverse complement.
GTGATGATGCGGCCGTCTGCAAAACTAACCTTACCTGATTTAACAAGGCACAAATAACTTAAAATCAACATACCTATTCAAAACTACAAAGGAACGACATTCAAAATCTAGTTTCTTATAAAAACCTTGTACCTTTAGTGTCCATCGATAAAAAAGTATAAAACGCAGCACTCATCTTCAAATATCGCATAGTGATACAGGAAGCAGACAACATGAGATACTTGACTGTAGTGTTAGTTTGTGTTATAGTGTCACATCTAACGCGATCTTATTCTTACTATGTGGTGTACCCCGGCGGTTATAAAGTAACGGTGGACAACGTACTGGTGACGGAACTGGAGGAAAATGGTCAAGGATTTCAACTTCCAGAGGCAACTGATGGGAATTTTGGAAAATTACTTAAAGATAAAACAGTACAAGTGTGGGTACAACAGGTAGAAGGGTTTGAATTTAACGAGGAAGAGTTTAAACGACTAGGAGACCCGCATGAAGGAGGATCTTCAGGAGGACTTTCGGGAAGTCATTGTGCGGATAGTGAAAGAATCAATGGAATTTGTCAAGTAGAAGATTAAATCAATGTATGAGTAAATGTATTGTATAAAACATGTTTTTTTTGTTATTGTTTACACAATATATTTAACAAATTATTTCCTGATACATTTATAAGTATATTTATATTTCTTCTTTGAGAAAAACGTTGCCCCACAATAGGAATTACTCTTATATCGTGGGTGCGTTTAAAAACATTTAAACTCACATACACAAACAGCCAGACCCGGAACAATTACCTGTAGGCAATACAAATATTTGTTCCGTGCGGGAACCGAAGCCACGACACGCAGCGCAGCAGTCGATCGCTTAGCTACTGCACAACCCGTGTCGTCAAAGTTATTATGATTTATTTATAAACTAAATAATGACACAGTTTTACATAAACACTCTCATTTTAGTATTTATCTTTAATGGACGTTTTGCTGTGGTAGTAACACGTGCCGAGTAAAAAATAAATTCCGTCATATACCTCACAGAGAAAAGTCAAGAACAGTGACCATGAAGGTTTACTTAGCTACCATTGTTTGTGTCCTAAGTTTTGTCGCCATAATATGCTACCCATCCAGTTCCAGAGACACGGGACTGACAGATTACCCAGAAGAGCAGTGGACTCTCTCTGATTCCATGATTCGGGTAGACTCATGTCCTGCTGATTTTGTCAGAATTGAAAATAAATGTATTCCAGTCGATTAAATCATGATTTGCAAAAGCTGCATGTTGTTTTCTTAATGGAGCTCATTTATAAATAACATCGACATCTTTCTATCTTCTATCGACCGAATCCAATTACCTATCTATCACCAGTTTTGGCATACTTACTGGAGGTAGAATAATCTATCTATCTCTGGTTTTAGTTTTTTTTGGCAAAACGGCTAGATCCCATGATTATACTATATACTGACAATTATAATTTGTACTGGATACCATCAGTAGCGATCTGTCAATAGGTTATTGGGTTCGGCCGTTAATCTATCCATACACTTACTAATAATAAAGCTGAAGACTTCGTTAGTTTTTTGTTTTTTGAACCCGCTAATCTCTGAATCTCTTCTTGCATTTGATAGCCCAATTCTTGAGGAAGGCTATAGGCTAGTTAAACATAACGCTCGGACCCTTAGGAGCCGAGCAAAAAGACGTCAGAAAGAACGCCATGAAAACGAAGTAATAGAGCGGACGGGCGCTGCGATGCGACGGGGTGGATACTCGTAACAATAAATTTCAGGCGGACGCAGGCGCGGTCATAATCTAGTTTATTTTATATACTATAGATACTAAATTTTTCCATCAACTATCACATCAAGTGATTATGATTTATTTATAAACCAAATAATGACACAGTTTTGCATAAACACTCATTTTAGTATTTAACTTTAACTGTCGTTTTGTTGTGGCGTATAGAATAAACATTGTAACTTCTCTCAAGTGTGAATATAAACTGCATATAGCACCATCGTCAAGCTATTCCTTCCTATACTGGTACAGAGATAACTCAAGACCAGTTACAATGAAGGTTTACTTAGCTATTTTAGTTTGTGTCCTAAGTGTCGCTGTGTGCTACCCATCCAGTGCTCAAAACATGGGAGCGACGGATTACCCAGAAGACAGTTGGATTACTTCTGGTTCCGTACTCGGGGTGGACGCCTGTCCACCTAATTTTGTTAGAATGGTAGATTCTTGTGTTCTTCTTGATTAAAAAATAAATTTAATTATTGATCAATATTTTATTGTAATTATTTCTTCTTTATGAGGTTTTGTTCCGCGAACACTTGACCCCTAATTGAAAGGCGACCCCTAGACCTGCAATAAGTCTGTGCAATATGATTGAATCAGCCCTTACATTCAAACGATCCATTATTTTCACGCAATATCATTGACAGCCCATAAGCTTCAATGTTTTCCCGTGAACAAGGCCTGCATAATACTCATCCAACACGGTGCAATTACTTAAACTATGGTGCAAGAAAAATTAAACTCGCTCAAACTTTTGTTTAATCATTGCGAAATTGTCACTATTAACCCTAAACTGTCAAAAACATTGTGCAATTCGTGATAATGTGCAATATATTAAAAAATATCACGGTGGTACATATTTTATCGCGCACTGGATTTTCAACTCTCGGTTTTGAGCCGAGCATTGAGAACCCAACAGAGCGCATCCCAGCGCGTCGAAAAAACACTGTTGGATTTTCATCTGCACTGATAATGCGCGATAAAATCCCGCCGCGATATTCTTACGTCGTCGTTACTGGGTGATGATTAATGACGATTTTTTTAAGTGAAAACCACAACCACGAGGTATTATTATCGACAGATATAATTGCTAGTAAACGGAAGTTACGGAAGTGTCCGTCAGAGCTGCGGTAAAAGAGATATTATGAATAATTTATTATGATCATATTATTATTCATACCCATCGGTTCAGCTGCTGTAATGAGGTTTTAATTCCACTGGAAAACGGAAGACCGTGATTACTGAGGATAAGTGCTTGTTACACATGCGATGTATTTAAAATTCTTATCGTTTGGATGGTCTTTAGATCCATCGTTGTAGCTTAAACTTGGAATGGTCTAGTGGTAATAAACGTGGCTGTTGAACGGTAAATTCCAAGGTTCTATTGTTAGGTTAGGGAACATCTTGTTCAGTCGGGGGTTGCGGAAGGATCGTACGTTCCCGCGACCCCCGACGTACGTGTGAGATGGAACACCGGGGTGGTATTTATTCAGTAAGAGTCTGACAGACCCCTCCGCCCCCTAGGGAGGAGGATATCGAAGAGGAATTTCCACCGCGAGGGGACATCTAGTACTTAGCGGAAAAATTTATTGTCATGCTTGATAAATAAAATAAATGAAGTAGGTATAGGTTGATGATAGACGTAATAATATTGATTTCATAATTTCAGTTTATAAGAAAGCATGCTTTTGAACTTCAATTATGTAATCTTGTTTTTATAAACTAGCTTCTGCCCGCGGCTTCGCCCGCGTGGATGTCGGAAATTATCCCACGGGAACGTGCTAACAGGATAAAATGTATGTGCACCAGGATGCCATCTTTCTCGCGGGCCCTTTGTGGCTAATAACAATAGAAAACCAATTGTGTCTCATTAATGGTGATTAAGAGGGTACCTATATGACATATTTACCTAAGTACCTACCTAATTAAAAAAATAAATAAACTCAATAACAGAAAATAAAATACCTACCTACCTAAATAAACCTATTTATGACGATAACTAATCTAAACTCAATCATCATCTGCCTAGCCTTTTCCCAACTATGTTCAGGGCCGGCTTTCAGTCTAACCGGATGCAGCTGAATACCAGTATTTTACATGGAGCGACTGCCTATCTGACCTCCACAACCCAGTTATTGGGTAATACGATACCCTTGGTACGACTGGTTGTCAGACTTTCGGGCTTCTGACTACCCGTAACGACTGTCAAAGATCCACGAATGACAGCCGGGACCAACGGCTTAACGTGCTTTCCGAAGCACGGAGGTGTCTCGGTATGTAAAGATGGTCACCCATCCACAGACCGACCGCGGCAAGCGTAGCTTAACCTGACCGATCGACCTGTGCGGCTGTTATTATTTAGCCACGGGCCCCTCAATCTAAACTCAATAAATAAGCAAAATCTCTAAAAACTAATATCTATACGAATGATTATCCTACCTAACAGTATTATAAAATAACCTACGGTCACTACGTACACTATCAAATATACTACCTATACTTTAAAATTAAAATCTATACCTACGACTTATATAAAAATAAACCTAAATAACTCTAAAAAGTAAAAGGAATAAAAATGAACTCCACTGCGTGTGACCTAACCTACGACAAACTTATTATTTGCGGTTGGTACAGTAATCGGATCTAGGGATCGAACCGCAAAATTAAGTTTGTTTTTTATTCTACTTATACTTTTACTTTACTTATACTTTTCCGGGATAAAAAGTACCCAGTGTGGTGCCCAGGATATTAAAGAATAATTATACCAAGTTTCATCGTAATCGAACCGGTAGTTTTTGCGTGATGCTTGAACAAACAGACAGACAGACAGACAGACAAAAATTTTTTTAATCACATTTTTGGGTTCGGTGTCGGTCTAGTAACACCCCCTGCCATTTATTTTTTTGATATTTTTAATGTACAGAATTTTCACTTCTACAGATTTATTATAAGTATAGATAACATAAACATGTATCATGGTTTCCAAATTTCTTAGGATTGTAATCTTTGTAAAAAAGGTACTCGATATCAAAGTAAGGCAATACCTAAATGCTAGTTAATAATAAAATAAAAGAACGCAAAAAGGGTTCAGAAAAATAAAATTCAGTTAATAATTTAATACCAAAATGAGTATCTATCTAAAACGGCAATCAATGAAGCAAAATTAAGTAATAAACAACTAGCACAAATTAATACCAATCACCGAACAGCATAAATAAGTGCAGTATTAATTTGTGCTAGTTGTTTATTACTTAATTTTGCTTCATTGATTGCCGTTTTAGATAGATACTCATTTTGGTATTAAATTATTAACTGAATTTTATTTTTCTGAACCCTTTTTGCGTTCTTTGCTGAAATCACCGAACAGCATAAATAAGTGCAACAGTTTCCAAATAGTTAATTATAGACATCACGCGCCGCGGCCGCGATGATCGTCAAATTCGCGTTTTATCTCCTTTTGGCTCATTTTGTGGTGTGCCAAGTGATCTACGATGCTTACTTCGGTAAACCAATAAAGGATGACCGGAGAAAGCAGTTGGGAAGCTTGAATTTGACCAGGTAAGTACCCTAATAAAGGTTATAAATAGTATGTTTTGCCATATTGCCCGTAAGTTGTGTTCCTGTAAACCCCTCCAACCATATTATATATCTTTATCTTTTTTTTCTCGTCACAAAGTTCACAAGATAAGACAAGAATTATAGTGTTTATTTATAACAATGCACAAAATAATTATCATCCTTTATGGGACACTAGAATAGCCTGTGTGACGGATCACCCGGCTCTCACCCCCAATTATATTATGCTTGTACAGCCCACACACGAGCGCACGTCTGTGGTAACACTGTGACCTTAAACTGGTCTGGCGTATTACGAAATTTCAGAAGAATACGAGACTTTGTTACTGTTTTTGTTACTACGTGCGACTCAGTGTACCTTCAAGAACTGATTACAAAAATAGCCATACTGACTTGATTAGAACGCACTTGATTAGATGCGATCGCCAGACCGTTGAGCTACTGCCACTTTGTAAATAGAAACTATAAAATAATCCAAGGTGTTTGAGACGTTTAAGTTCTAATTCGAGGCTATTCTGCCTGAAATTCAGTCCCACTCCAGCAACTATACCTATCATGTTAATGTTACATTTAATCAGTTAACAAGTCAAACAAGTTGAAGGCTTGATAAACGCGCTTGATAATAATCTATGTTATTTTTATTTCTGCACTGAGAAAAAAATATTGTTGGGATGACAACAAAACTTTAACAGAGGGAAGCCGAGTATAGAGCGTTGTTTTTATTGCCACGTAGTAAGTTGTCGGTGCAACAATATTTTTAACAACAGCATGCCTTGATACTATAACAATGTAATATTGTCAGTGGAACTAACGACAGTAACTGTTACTTTGTTATGTTATAAATTCAACAACCGTATTTTGCCGAATGAACTATACCTACCTTTGTAACCAGTGCTAAAGCTTTGGTTGCTCTAACAAAGTCTCTCTTTGCTACCCTAACAAAGATAGTAAATCACTCTCCATAGTTTGTTGCTTGGGCATTGTCTAGCGATAAATTAAAAAGCATGTGATTCATGCAATTAAACAATTCTATTAAATAGAACCTAAGGGGTGGCTATGGTCCGGGGCGAGAGGGAGTGGGAGGCAGTCACCTCCTTCTGCGAAGCAGTCATGCTAGCAAAGGAGGTGGCGGGGTGGGAGAGGGAACGCACCTCACGCCTCAGCCGCCGCGGGAGACGCTCGGGGCTTCGGGAGCCGCGTGACGACTCCCGGCCACCGCAGGCGCGGGCCTGCGGGCGGAGAGTAATGGGTAGCTCTCCGTCCGATCAGGACCAGGCCCGTGCCGGACGGCGCGTATGTGTTCCACGCGCGCCTCAAAGAGATGTCAGCAAGATTGACGGAGCCCGATAGGGCCGAAGCCTGCCAGGGTAGCGGGATCGTCCGAAAGGGTTACCGCTGCCCTGGAACATAAAGGGCTAAGGAAGGAACACGGGTAGATTTTAGTCAGTAAGAGTCTGACACTCCCTTCTGCTCCACCCAGAGCGGGAGGGGTCATTTGATGATTTCCCATCCTGAAAACCAGTCTTATCAAGGGGTATCGTATTACACAGTAACAGGGTTGTGGAGGTCAGATAGGTAATCGCTCCATGTGAAATACTGCAACTCAGCTGCAACCGGTTAGACTGGAAACCGACCCTAACATAGTTGGGAGAAGGCTAGATAGATAATACGATGTGAACCTAACCTGGTATCTAAAAACCTGGTAACCTGGCAGATGATATATACATATACAGTGTGGCAGTACATCGACGCGCAACCTGTTATCATGGACTCAGCACATGATTCTAAACACCCTCACGTCGATAGATTTCATCGGTTATTAAAAAAAAAGTTAGCTGTTCTATACATTTCGACCGCGTAGGTATTGCATTTTCCTATGAAACAGCAGATTTTTTTTTGTTAAACGACAGAAAAATTATACACTAAGGGGTCTAAAATTAATTGGTTAATTCATGGTCACAGGTTGCGCGTTGATGTCCCTGCTGCCACCCTGTATATAAATCCCATGCCGATTGCGGCTACGATGGTGACTGTTTTTGTTTCCAAAAATTTGCAAGTTATACACAATTAGTCAGTCTTCGACTTTCCTAGATTTGGTTACATATTTAGTAAAATCTGTTCAGTTTTACGAGTCTAGTAAATGGCCTGTCTTCGATGGGCCTTACAATAGATCAGCATTGCTATGACGTCAACAACGTCAGTATGTACAGTCGCCAGCACATCAAGCTACTACAATCTGTCAGATTTTTTTAATAGATTTTCAACTTTATCGCCAAAGTATTAAGGTTCAAGGTTGATTGGGAAAATTTGACAGTTTCGGGTAGCTTGACCTGCTGGCGTCTGTACGTATTATGGTATCCACCAGACAATGCACGGTGAAGGTGGAGCCGTGCAAGAAGCACGAGGGTCGGCGCATCGACGGCACGTGCGTCAACCCGAAGTATCCCTCCCGCGGCGGGTCACCCACTCCCCTGCTGAGGATGAGACCCGCTAAGTTTGGACTCGGTAAGCTAAGACTGTCAGAAACGCAGTACTCAAAGTTTTTATTTGTAAAACAAAAGGTAAAAACAGCTGATGTTATAAATAAATATGTGTAGAGATCACTATGTATGTCTTGGGTATGTATGTCTTATCAGATAAAATGTCGTATCTAAAATTACACGGTAACAGAATAAAATTTCCGTTTATTTTATAAGAACTAAAATATTGATCCTAGGTTATGGTTAACGGATCGGACACGTAAAAGTAGATCTGTGACAGATTCCATTACAAGGAATCAAGTATCTACTTAATTCCTTGTAATGGAATCTGTCACAGATCTACTTTTACGTGTCCGATCCGTTACTATCTACTTTTATATGAAGTTCAGATGAACTTCATTTAAAAGTAGATCTGTAGAAATAACGGCACTGAGAATTATCTACCTAATAATACACTTAATAAAAATATTAAATTCACTGACAGACAGGTAACGCACAGCCTAAACCGCTGGGTCAAAGCATGAAATTTTGCACAATGGTTGTAACAAAGGTGACTAAGAAAGTATTTTTGAAAGTTCCTCACTTTCGCCGATAGAAAATCCCATCTGGTACTCGGCTGGTTGCCTATAACATACAACAAACAAACAGTTTCAACTTCCACTGCATATTTCAGGCAACAGTTTGCGACCAGCCATGAACGGCTCCGAGCTACCATCAGCTCGGCTGCTGCGCACCAAGATCCTGAGTGATGGGTACCCAGAAGACCACCAGTTCAACACCCTGGCAACACACTTCCTTGTCTTCTCCACCGTCGATGTAGCTGACTTGACTGTTTTACGTAAGTTTGCAAAAATTCAATGAACATCAGAGGACCCAGTACGACCGCGCGACGTAGGTAAATGTAAGGTGAATGATCTTTAAATCTAAAATACTACTGTCCTAAAGTATATATTATACATACAGGGTCAAATTAAATTAGCTAGCGAAACTCCGCAGACGTTTTTTGTATCGAAATTTAAACACTAAAATACAAATTTAAAAGATTCAATGTTTTTTTTTTCAGCGACCGATGTTGTATTGTTGTTACTTTCAGAATGAGTTGTTTTGTCGTGTTTAGATATCGATACAAATCACGTCTGTGAAGTTAAGGTACACAAAAAAACTGATTTCTTAAACTGATACTTCAAGTAACTACACTGACTACGATCGACCCCATAAAAAAAGTTATCAAAATAATTTATTTTGTTGTATCATGTTTAGATATATGAATAAAGTATACCTACATATATGAATAAAGTCTTAAAACTAAGTAAAATTATGTGTTAAACAAGAATATTCAATTTTAAAATAGTTCGAATTTACGTTACGTTTCGCGTTCGTGCTAGGCCCATAGGTCCCAACACAATAACTTCAACTGCTTGATAGCATTTGTTTTTCTTGTTCAGTTCGCTACGCGATCGCCAGCGACTGCTGCCTCGGCAACACGCCGAACCGCGTCAATCCTCTTTGCATCCCCATTCCCGTGCCACAGGACGATCCCTATCTTCGGCGAACTGGCATCAGGTGCATGAACCTCACCAGGTTCTCGACTTACCAGGAGATGGGGTGTATACCTAACACGCTGCCGGCTGAAAGAGTAAGGCCTATGATACTTCTTACTTAGGTTTTGTAAGGCAAGGAATTTATTGAAGTTAGAATATAATGCACCTTAACAATACAACATCTTTATCTTACATTTACTGTAATCTAGCTAGCAGTAAATTTTAGATGAGTTACATTTACAGACTTACATCTAATGAGGGTTTTCTATAATGACGGGCACTACGTAGCAGCACTGAGGTCAGGACAACTGTCAAATGGTCAATATTTTTTTTATTCGTGACTGAATGACGAACGAATGAATAAAACGAATGATGAACGTCTTCATATATTATATATTCATTGTTGAAATGAAAGACCTCTTGTCTAAGTAGCACCAACTGGAGGCGTGAATTTTAATGAAAACCCTCATTGATTAAACGTTGAATAGGTACACCCATCATGATATTAAATCTATTTTACACATATTTCTTTTACAGTATAACCTACCAACTCCGCTACAAGATCTGTCAGTAGTGTACGGCTACTCCGACATCCGGGAGAAACAGATCAGGACGTACCAGGGTGGTCTGCTGAAGTCTGATAACAAAGATGGCGTCGAGCGACCCCCAGGTACCGCACCGGTTTGCATCAACAACAGGAGGCCTATTGAGAACGCCTGCTATGAGTTTGGTAAGTAACAAAAGAGAAAAAAAATCATGATTTCCAACTAACTTTTTCTGATGTTTAATACAAAATTGCAACACTACGCGGTCAAAATGTTTGTGAACGGTGAACAGTATTTTTTTTTTTTATAACCACCAAAAATGTAAACCCCTGCGTTTAAAATTTTTCGTGGTTATAAAAAAAAAGGTCAGAAACATGTACTGAATCCATGGTAACAGGTTGCACGTCGATGCTGCCACACTATGATGTGTGTGTACCAATAATAAAATTGCCCCTGCTTAGAATCCTACAGTAGAACTGTCGATACGCCTCTAACTTTCAGCCACGACAAATTCTGATATCATTGCATTTTCCAACTGCTCTTGGTCTTACTGGTTTTTCTTCTCATGCAGGTGACTTCTACGATGGGAACGTACTGGCGGGCATCTACCTAACCGCGATGTTTTTCTACCGCGAACACAACCGCCTGGCTCGCAAGCTGTCTGCGCTCAACCCCTGCTGGGACGATCAGAAGTTGTTCGAGACTGCTCGCCAGATCAATATAGCGCAGTGGCAGTACATGCTGTATTACGAACTGATGGTAGAGATCTTAGGTAAGGGGTACCAAATACGTAGCTATGATTGTTTTACAGGTAAGAGTGATCAGGTCCCATAAACAGGTATGCTGTTTTTGAAGTTAATTCTGAAAGTTAGCAACGTCGCAAATAGCTGTCAAATATTTATTGGTTTTGATTAATTAATATCACTAATTGAACAATAGTATATCGCGCTGTGTTGCACTAAAATATTGATTATGAACTATTGACATTGAATATTTTGTTTTACTTTTTTTTATTGGATTTTTTGTTTTTGTTAACTATTTGAACTTTTGCAAATCTATATTTATTACGTGATCCTGATAATTATGATTTATGCCAGTGACAGCTATTTGCGAAGTTTGCCAAATTTCAGAATGCACCGTCTCGATCCTAATTCCAATGGCTACAACGGTGTCAATAAAACTAAATACTTAATTTCTGTATCCCAGGTCCAAATAATGCCCTGCAGACAGGTGTGATATACGACACCAAAGGCTACGTCAACGACTTTGACGAGCGATACAAGCCGGGAGTCTACCACGAGTACCTGGTGGGCACGCGATGGTTCCACACCTTCCAAGATGGAAGGACCGAGTAAGTCACACCTATAGGACCACATCCTACATTATTGGTTAGCAAAGAGGGTAAATGGCCCACCTGCCGGAAAGTTGCCATGCCATCAATACTAAGGCCAATGGTATGCGTTGCTGAAAGAGGAAAAATCTCATTAATTTGCTGTTTAAACGGCCACAGCAATTTTACTTCTTGGCGGTAGAAAGTTTGTAATTATAAAAAAAATGATGGTATTATAAAATTATAACAAGGAGCCCTCTACTTTATGTTTCTAAATAATGCTTGTATTTTATGATCGAGATTTTCATTGTCAAGATCGAAGTGTGCATACACACGAGCGATACAAGTCGACGACAGATACAACTGCAATCGTCAACGCGTCGGTGGCTGCCGACGACGCGTGTCACTCGTGTGTATGTACACGAAGATGTTTGCACATGAAATATCGACATTACCAACAAAGCCATTCCTAGTGTGAACGTGTTGCACGTCTTCAAGTGCCCGTGTTATTATTCTAGCCTCTACAGCAGAAAGGGTAAATACCTCGGCACTCGCACCACTGTGGACGATGAGTTCAGGAGCGGTATACTCGAAGTGAACAATACTGAGGCTGACCTCACGCAAGGAGCCTTCAGGCAAAGAGCCGCTAAGTTTGATTACACTATTGAACCTGATGTGAGTAAACATTATCATTTCTAGCTTCATTCAAACAAATCAAACCATTTAATTATTTTGCAAACATGGATACTAAATTGGTACTTATCTGTGATTGGTAGGTACAGAAGTTGTTTATAATAAAGTCCTTCATGTTCTACCGCCATATCTCCATATACAAATCAAATATAAGTACAAAATAATTTTAAACAATCTTTTAGGAAATTATAATACTACCAAATACGAATGAATATCAAATAAACATATAGCATTTACCTAATAAGTATGAACTGGAATGGGCAACTAGCTTCAACTTTCTGACTAACTGACTGACTATTTAATTTGGACAATTCAAAAGTACCTGTAAATTGTTTAATTGAAACTCAAGTTCAAACACAAGTTTGATTTTGAACCAATCAACAAAATTTAAATAACTGTCGTGCCAGCGACAAAATCAAAATCAAAAGTCATTTATTCAAATTAGACTGAGAATCAGTACTTTTCGAACGTAAAAATTACAAAAGACAGTCCCCCCAAAAACGCCCGCCCTTCACCACTTCCTAGTGCTATCGCTGGGAAGAAGAAGTGGCGCAACAAACTCCCCAGCAGCACAGCTGTCTGTTCAGTTAGAAAATACTTGATTGTATGCAATACTAGGTATGTTATGTAATTAACATTACAAGACACAGAACATTAAATTAAATTATTTGCTTAAATTATTTAATTTAATGTTCTGTGTGCTTATTAAATTAATAAATTAAATTATTTTTTAATTAAAATTAAAATGTAAATAAAAACTTACTACCTAAATAAAAGCCTCCAGGCATAAAGGGCGTGATAGCTTACATATTTATGCATTGCTGGGTTCTGTTCATATAGCTGTCACTTGAAGTCACAAATGATAAACTAGGACCATCGAAGTAAAATAAATAAATAAGTTAATACTAAAAACAACAATAAAACCATGGTCAGCAAGACGACCAGTCACCACAAGCAGCACCCGTTCACGAGCATAACGCAAAGATCAGCCATTACCCCCCTCGTCATATTTGAGGGACGGGGGGCAACCCGACCCCCGACGCTACCGCAAGCACAATTGCAATAGCTAACCACATATTGCAATCAAAACTCATTAAAAAACATAAAAATGTTTTTGATTTTTTTATTTTAATGTTTTTGAATGAACATTAAAATTAAAATAAACTAAATTAACATATACAGTCAAATAAAAATAAAGAATTATATGAACTCATATATTATAACCTGTCAGTAAGCGAATTCTGGAGAAAGAACATGAACATTGTCTTGAGTTAATCAGCGCAACCAACTATTCTTATCGTGTAAGTAGTCGTTGATGGAATAGTATGCCTTTGAGCAAAGGTTGGTTTTACTTGAGCTTTAAACGCATTAAAAAGCAAGTCTAGCAAAAAAGAAGGTATATTGTTATAAATGGTTATACCAAGCCCAACAAATGAGTTATGAACCTTATGAAGCCGGTGAAAGGGAGCACGTAGTTTGTCCTTATTTCTAGTGTTAACACTGTGAAAATCACTGTTTTTAGTGTACAAGTGTAAATTTTGCCTAATATATAAGATGTGTTGGCGAATATGAATTGTGATGCAACTGTGAGAATACCAATAATCTTCAAAAAATCTCTTAAGAGAAACTCTGGCACCTAGCTGGTAAATTGCTCGAACAGCTCGTTTTTGAAGGACAAATATATTTTGTGAATCAGCGGCTTTGCCCCACAGCAGAATACCGTAGGACATAACACTGTGAAAATAAGTAAAATACACAGACATGAAGAAGAATAAGGAGATGATAACACCATGTTTTACAATACAGATAGCGGAACGTGTCCTAGGAGAGCTACAATCAGCCTCAGATCTCAGTGCTATCGATATCGTGAGAGGACGGGACCAGGGGCTGCCTCCATACAACGAGTACAGAAAGATTTGTGGCTTGCCTGTGGCTCACAAGTTTAAGGACTTCGAGGACGCCATATACCCTGATGTAAGATGATTGATGATGATGATTCTTGAGGCGGGCTTTCTGATCGTCTCTTGTATTTTTTTTTTTTGCCATTTCGACCAACTTTAACTCTTTCCCATAGTCAAATTCATCGTTAGCCGTTATAATCTTTTCACCATTGCATGAGCTAATGTGCATGTGTAGCTTATACCGGCACGAGAGAAAAAAGAGATCAGTCATAAAGTAGCTACTCGATTAATCAGCATATCTCTCTCAAGTGACTCGAAAGATAATTACCGAATACAATGAAAAGTTTTCTTGTACTCCAGAAAGTGGAACAACTCCGTCGCATATACGACGACGAGGTTGATGACATGGAGCTGATGGTAGCCATCTATAGCGAGCGACTGCTGCACGGCGCCTGGGTGGGACCGACGCTGTTCTGCATCATGGTGGAGAACCTGGTCAACTGGAGGAGGTCTGACCGGTTTTTCTTTGAGAATGGATACTCGCATACTGCATTGACTCTGCGTAAGTATATTCAGCGAAATACATTCAAAACACTCATGCAATCTTTATTGTCAATATTTACAAGAAAATAGAATTGATTCTAGTTGCCCCTTTCAAACGGAAGTTTCGTATGGAGAATCGGCAAGAAACTCCATAAAAGGATACTCTTTAATAATTTAGCCATAAATACGTTACTCCTACAGCTCAATTGAACGAAGTAAGGAGAACCAGTGTGGCTCGACTGCTGTGTGACAACGGAGATGGAGTTGAAGAGATACAATCTAAGGCTCTGCTTAATATTGGCAAGAAGTAAGTGGTTTTCCAAGACAGTTCTTTTTTCATCATCTCCTAGTTATACCCAATCAGATTACACCTAGGATGCAACAATACATTTTTGTTTCGATAACTTTCTTCAAAAATATGGTTTCTCTGTGTTGGTCTTTGGCAGCTACAAACTTAACAAACACTTTATGAGAGATAGGTTCGGAAAAGAACTCTAAGTTTTCAATTACTGTCTGCTATCAATAGAAACTTAAAGTATGCTTCCATAGTTCTCAGCAAAGATCTTAGAGACTTATTATGCACAAGAGCCAATTAAGCAAAATAGCTCGCTCGTCTCTGAGCTATGACCCAGAAACCTGTATCTAAACATTGACGTTTTTTATTCCAGGAATAAAATAATACCTTGCAAGCAGATACCAGGTATAGATCTTAAGAAATGGTTGGATCCTAAATGTTATCCGGCCAGAAAGGACCAGTACGACTATCTGGTTAAGAAGGATCAATACGAGTATCCGATTCAAAAGGAACAGTATGACTATCCGGTCAAGAAGGATCAATACGACTATCCGGGTCAAAAGGATCAGAACGACTATCCGGTCAAGAAGGATCAAGACGACTATTCAGCTGGAAAGGACGAGTCCGATTATTCAGTAAAGAAAGACCAAGACGATTATCCGGCCCGAAAGGACCAAGATGACTACCCCGTAAAGGAGGATCATTATAATTTTAACTTGAGGACCTATAATTATAACCCGCTGTGGGGTGGCAGCGGCTATGGTTATAAAAAGAAATAGAATTGTTATAACTGTATAATGTAATCTCTAATTATGTATCGAATACATATACGTAAACGGCATGCCCGCGGATATAACAGATTGTAATTAAATTCGCCTCATATTATTATTTTTATTTAATCTACAAGTTTATTGTTACTGTTGCTATCATTGAAGACGACAGAGATGATAAGAGCCTGTTTCACAGCGTCCGGATAGGCACTACTTAACTACCAAATAATCAGAACAGGAGGTGATGAAACATGTTATCCTGTTAGTAGCCCTATATATACTAAACGAATTAAATCAGAAAATTACTTTTGCATGTTATACGCCCGCGATAATTTCTGGAAATATTATTTAGAGCGCCTTCCAGAAAGCAACCTTGAACCTTTATTTCGCCTTACTCTGTATAGATTTTCTTCTGGCACTTTCAATACTTTGAATCTTTGTCCTTGGAGTCTTATTGTTGTACGATTATTATATCTATCTGTAAAGATCTTTTGCTAAGGGCTGATTTTTCAATAATCACATAATTTTTATTCGTGGAATAAAATTGACGTCTGACAATTTTTTTGTGGAAGAACTGTCAAAAATTCCATTTTATTCCTCCGATTAAATTATCTGGGGTTGGAAAAATCAGCCTTTAGAGCTATATTAAACCTACTTGCTCCCAATACGGGAGGATTATAAGTTTTGAGATACACTAGAAATGGTTCACGAATATTTAAACGCAGTTTCCTGTTTTTAGCAAATAGATGGACGTTGCTACCCATTCCTAAGTGGCCATAAACACCTACGGTTAGAGAACATCTCCTTTTTAACAAAATGATGGAACTAACTGGAGAAATTGTAAGAGCTAAAAGCGTAGTCAGGATTAAACATAGTCTTAAATACTGCTGACAAACAATAACACCTTTTGCTAAAATTCTTGCTGAAATCACGTCTCTGGGAATGCAAATGAGAAATAATAAGTTAAGGATTATGGACTTCGACCACTACCAAACTAGTGAGTTTCAGACGAGTTGCTGTCGGTGCGTATGCGACACGACTCAGTGTGCTTGACACGAGCGACACGCTTCGACGACAGACACAACTGCAACCGTCAACGCGTGCCGCTCGTGTATTTAAGTACGGTGCTCAAATGCACGAGCGGCATGTTATTGGCGTGTGTGTTGTCGGCAGTATGCACACTCATTAACGCTTTCTTAATTAGTTTGTGATTGGTTAAGTCGTGTACGGACCGCCATTAAAATACTAGCTGTGACATTTTGGCTACTCACTGGTGATTAGAGTTTGTACACACATTACTTTTGCGTATCGTCGTGGACAATGGACTAAAGTTTTGCGACATATACCGCCAGCACTTACTTTAATTTGATATTCAAGTGTCGTGATGGTATATTGGTTTGCTTATATTATTATTTAGTATGACGTTATGGTATAAAAAAACACTGGCAAACAGCAACGTGACTTACCATAATTATACCTACGTTTCTTCCCTGTATGAGCCCCGAGTCCTGTAAGTAAGTTCGGCTGTAGGTAAATACAATTTATTTTCGCTCCCATTGATTTTTTCCTTCCACAGCATCCTCGTCCACGATCTGCCCATGAATCTTTATCAGTCATATTTTTCTCATGTTATACTCGCCTTTAAACACATCTAGAACCTCTAGTACCTACCCCACAAAAACCAAGATCCCCTCGCCAAAGACAAATAACGGACATTTTTATTTTCTTATGGAAATTAAACTGGAGCCCCAGTTAATATTGTTTCTGCTTACGAAATTCGCTGCAAAGATACAGCGGCTTATTTGACAGGCGTTTGAGAGCGTTTTTATGGGCTTATGGGCGTGCCGGGCCGCACTGACCTTTCAGAGAGACGCGCTTTTTGTGGGCTGGAATGTGGGGGAATGAATTTACGAGGTTATTGGATTGATATTGTATATTTAGAGGCATGTGGAAATGCTTATTAAGGCCCAGTAACTTGTGGTGCAAACCACAAGTTACTAACGTTTAGCGCTAAACGAATTTAAAATGACAGGGACAGAATGGCTGTGTCTCCTTCCACATTTAACTCTTCTGCCTTCAAAGCAAGAGTGAACAGGTATCTTCTGGAGACGCTCGTTCCGTCATAGACGGGATTATATCATCACAGATTACGAATTTAACAAATATTTAATGACATTTTATAATTTTGACAATTTATAATTAGATTATGGGACAATTTAATTCAAATGTATAATTTATTGTTTAAATTTTATGTTTAGTTTATGTGAAAACTTAATAATGTTTTTAGCTTTGTTTAAATAAGTACTTAGGAATTACTTCTTACCTTTATATTTGTATGCCACAAAGGCCGAACATGACGGATCTTTCTTGTTTATGAAAAACCTGCATGCCTTGTATGTATACTCATCTTTCTACAAATAAATAAATCAATCAGATCATGCGTGATCGAGGCCAAGAGCAGGCCCATTCAGGAATTTAAAGAAAAGATGTTTTAATATTGTATTTAGCGTTAAACGCATTTAGTCATTTGATAACTTTAAATTCAGTTTGGCTGTACAGAATTCGCTCTTATCTCATCATCTGCCTAGCCTTTTCTCAACTATGTTGGGGTCAGCTTCTAGTCTAACCGAATGCAGCTGAATACCAGTATTTTACATGGAGCGCTGCCAATCTGACCTCCACAACCCAGTTACTGGATAATACGACACCCCTTGGTAAGACTGGTTGCAGATTTTCGGGCGTCTGACGACCTGCAACCTGTGTGTAAATGTCAAAGATCCAGGAATGACAGCCAGGAAAGCACGTTAAGCCGTTGGGGCTTAACGTGCTTTCCAAAGCACGGAGTGGTCTTGGTATGTAAAGATGGTCACCCATCCACGAGCCCATCGCGGCAAGCGTAGCTTAACGTGACCGATCGACCCGTGCGGATGTTATTACTTAGCCCCTTCATTAGGTGATTCGCTATTAGCACACATTAATCCCACATTAAGCCATCCTCCATAACATTAATATTCATGAAGAATATTATGTTCGCGCCCTTTGTCCCAAGGACCTTACGTGCATGACAATATGGAGACAAAGCTTATGAAATCCGAAGCCATTGAAGCTACTCGTATGCCCCTAGTTGCTTCTTCTTACAGAATATTCTCGGAATTACTCCGAGCACTGCGTCGCACAACTCGTACAGTGCCTGGTAACTCAACGAACTTTAGCATTATGAGTGTAGGAGATTTATATTTAGACATACTTTACTTTTGCCCGCGGAACGTCTACCGAGATTAAAAGTTCCCTATGTGTTAATCCAGGTTATAAACGGTCTGTATGCCCAGTTTTATCCAAATCAGTTCAATCGTTTTTGCGCCAATCTGGAACATAACAGACAAAGGAACAAATATTCTAAAATCTATATTTACGTCATCCTCATCAGATCAGTAAAAAGCACTTCGTAAAAAGTCAAAAGTGTACATTGAATATCATTGTTTTGACTTCATTACTATTTTATTATACTCGTACATATAAAGATTGTTGTAGATGTTGTCCTTCTGAGATTATTTCTTTATCCTGGCAAGAAATCGAGGTCTCCTTCTGTATCCTGGCGGTCCGCAGTATCCTCCTATCTATCTATATATATTATATAAAAATCAATTGAGTCGCTAAAACTCGAGAACGGCTGGGCCGATTTGCTGATTTTGGTTTTGAAATGTTTGTCGTAGTCCAAGGAAGGTTTATACGGTGACAAAATATGGAAAAATTGCGAGGAAACTAGTAAAAACAACAATTTCATTTTCCCATATAAACTGTTCTACCTACTTTCCTGTCAAACATTTGACGAACGTCCCTTCGGTACGGTAGACTCGGGTCCACTCGAATTGAATTGAATAGTGTAGGAGTAGATGAGGAGCAGGGTAGGAGTAGGATAGGAATAGGTTAGGAGTAGGGTAGGAGTAGGGTAGGAGTAGGGTAGGAGTAGTGTAGGAGTAGGGTAGGAGTAGGTTAGGTTAGGTTAGGAGTAGGGTAGGGGGTAGGACACCACGCGAACGAAGTAGCGCCGGGCAGCTAGAAATAATTTATATGGCAAAACAACGTTTGCCGGGTCAGCTATTCTATAATAAACGTCAGCCGGTAATTGCCAAGAGCAGTGGGCCAGTGGTAACGGCCCTGATTTATGAGTTGTAGGTCGTGGGTTCGAACCCCGACAGGCGCATTACTTTGTGTAAATAATTCATTACCACTGCTCTCAAAACGGTGAAGGAAAACATCGTGAGGAGACTGGCATGTCCTAGAACCAAAAAATCGAATACATGTCACATCTACCGACAAGATGAGCCTTCCAAACACTGCTTAATGACGATGAAAGGATAAGTGACGATCATCCTACTTACCAGACAAAACAGTGATCGCATTTTGTTATTATTAGGAGACAGCCCTCATCATTACCTGTCTAGTCTTTTCCCACCTGTGTTGGAGTTAGCTTCCAGTGTAACCAGATGCAGCTGAGTACCAGTATTTTACATGGAGTGACTGCCTATTTAACCTCCACAACCCAGTTACTGGGTAATACGATACCTCTTTGTAAGACTGGTTATCAGACTTTCGGACTTCTGACAACCCGTAACGACTGTCAAAGATCCATGAATGACAGCTAACGGCTTAACGTGCTTTCCGAGGCACGGAGGGGTCTTGGTATGTAAAGATAGTCACCCATCCACGGCCCAACCGCGGCAAGCGTAGCTTAACCTGATAGATCGACCCGTGCGGCTGTTATTACTTAGCCACAAGCCCTATTAGGAGACAGACCTCAGACAAATTAATGGCAATATTGTTTGCACTAAGTACCAAATTAATAAAATAATTATTTTAATGTAAGCAAAGGAGATGTGACTAATTGGCAGTAGTTCGGCCCGCTTCAATTAAACAAGGTAAGTCACAACACGTGCACGATGTACCCTTTGAGGTCAAGTGAACTTACACAGGCTTTACAAGACATTTATTTTATATAACAAAATATTAATTAGTTGTTGCCCGTGAATTCGTCTGCAATCCAGGATACAAAATAGCCTATGTCCTTACCTAGGTAATGGTTTACATGTGCTAAATTTCATCCAAATCCGTTCAGCCGTTTTAGCGTGAAAGGGTAACAAACAAACAGACAAACTCACTTTCGCATTTTTAATATTAGTTAGGATTAAGATTAGGATTTCAAGTTTACGCAGTTTAAGTATAAGTATTTTCTGTTTGATTTAGAAAGAAATAAAGAAAATACGTTTATTTGCGGTAAACATGACGCACAAAAAGAACACAAACACAAAAAAGAACACATCCACGCAAAACGGCCATCGCTCAGCATAATGCTACAACTGGTTTTCTACGACAGCCAACGATGACGTGATGACATCAACCGGTGCAGTATACGAAGAGATTTATAACACAATAAGAAATAAATACCCAATCAGAACCTAGTTCTAAATCCTATCCTACCAATATCATAAACGCGAACGTTTGTGAGGATGGATGGATGGATGTTTGTTACTCTTTCACGCAAAAACTACTGAACGGACTTGGATGAAAAGATATTGTCCGGAATCGCCTTGTGCACAAGAAATATTGGATATACACGATGATTAATTGTCTATTTTATTATATTGATTGCAAATACTTTTGTAACATGGACTAGCTGCATGCCAAAATGAACATTTTAAAGTATTTTACGCGACTAATAACATTAATCGCCGCCATCTTCGCCTAACATGATGTCGTATCGAAAAAGATTAGGGATGCTCCCCAATCGTTTGCTATCGATCGACCGATTTTTTAATGAATTGTTGCGTGTTTTTTAATCTAAATCACATTTTGAATTTATTTCGAATATATCAATAAAACAATTCAATCACCGTTCCATATTCCATATATTAATATTCCCTAAAAGTATAATTTAAAAACCTACTATATAGGTACTTTATGAATGAGGTCATACTCGATTTTAAATAGGTAGTTAATATGATGCTGAATTGAACAAAACCTACATATTTCATCATGATCATTGTTCAGGGTTTTCTAATGATCGCTTAGAAAAGTGTGTGGTTTACTTCTAACTAAACGAAAATTTACGACAATTAATTTAAATAACCCTCCTTTTGGGCTTCGCCGCAGTCGGGTAAAAAATACTTATCGTTACTGAATACATTATAAATATTTTCTTCAGAAAAACAATATTGCAGACTAGATACAGATGTTTTAATGCGGGTGAAACCGCAGGGTGCTGTTAGTGTAAATATAAACATAATATCTATAAAATGTATGGCTTTCTAGGAGGGCTCTTTCATTCTGGAGGGGCATGAAGCTTCTTTATCAGAGTGCACACTTTGTTGTGTTCTTAGAATTTACAGTTATAAGGTTAAGTTAAATGGACTGTCTGTCTGCAATCTGCGACTCTCAGCGTTCTTGATGACCTAGTTTACAAAGTATTCCAGAGGATTCGCTACAGTTCTTAGGAATTTTATACTTATTCAAAATCGTAAGCAGTTTCCAGAAACTTATATCGTACCTACCGTTCGTGAGAAAGGCGCAGGTTCTCCTGCAGAACTAAATACCGCCAACTTGCACTTACCTACTAGCTCAAAATTTTTTCTAAGTTTCTCATTATAATGCTTGCCCTTTATTAAGTGGGACATAGATAAACATAACTAGCAAAAGGTGTGCTCTAGACCCCTCTGCCGAAACCTTCGGGAACTACAGACAATATGTGTTAAATTCATTAAAATACCGTACCTAGACATGCATAGACATCGTTCTAACAAGCATACTCGTACAATCTCCTCTCATAACACAATAAGCAGAACTGAAGTATCAATTCAGTCGTGCACGACGTGCGCTCGTGAGGCGCGAAAATAATACGCGGTGTGAAGCCGCTGATGAGGCGCCAAGTGCGACTAATTAGACGAGCAGACGCCACTAGTGCGACTGTGTCGAGAACTAGAGACTAGATCTAGCTATGGGCAGGATACCTATACGTTGATTCATAGCCATGCCTTTTTCTTCCGATGTGGTTTGTTTCCGTTGTGGATGACAAGTTGACCATTTTTCGGGTTCCTTACCTGCCCCAGCAGTCTCGACATTCATAACGATCGCTTTACGACCGAATTCAGTCGCAAAGTCCCGAATTGACAGGTGAAATGTATGGAGTGACAGGATTTTGCGACCGAATTCGGTCGTAAAGCGATCGCTATGAATGTTGAGACTGCTGGGGCTGGAGATCTTCGTTATCCGTCCGTCCGCCCGTCTGTCTGTCTAGCAAGAACCTTTTTCTCAGGAAAGTATGAAGTTAAAATTGATATCAAATTCGTAGGAATACGGGCCCTTGGAGTTCTAAAGAAATCACGCTTTTAAGTCAACGCAGTGAAAAAATACGACCATTTGCGACATATATTTTTATACTTGATGAAATGTGGCTAGAAGCAAGCTCACAGCACACGTAAAGGAAGCACAAGGTTAATTTGTAGTTTTATCACAAAAAAAAACCATTTTACGATTACAAACTTACATTTGCAGTTGGAGAAGTGACCGTGACGTATATCGATGTATGGGAGACCTAGTTCTTGGAATAAATTCATCACAACACAACCCTTCATTGTGCGTGGTCCAACATCGAAATGGATAGTTTTTTAAAGAAAGTTACTTTACCAACATCTTTACTATCAAGAACCTTTATCAGTTTGAAAAGTTATAAATTGACTGCGAGATGGGAAAGAGAAACGTGGACAATATAAATTGGCGTCTCGTTACACTGGATTTACAGCGAGTGCAACCGTCGCAGATTTGATTCAGTTCGACTGGCTCATATCTTAGCATTCTAGCCGATTACGAGTGCTTGTTCGGAGATATATCATGTTAAAGAAAGAGAAATAAATAAAAATATTTTATTTAATAGTAAAGACTAGAATTTAAAACTAACAAAGTTACTTTAAAATCAACCAAAGAAATAAATACACCAAAAAAAATGCTGTGCGTGGCCAAAAAGGCTCCTATCTCAGCAAAATCCTGCGATATTTAAAAAAAAATACGCAGCGCTGGTATTCTGATAGGGCACACTGTGATATCACGGATATACCTACAATCATCATCATCTGCCTAGCCTTTTCCCAACTATGTTGGGGTCAGCTTCCAGTCTAACCGGATGCAGCTGAATACCAGTATTTTACATGGAGCGACTGTCTATCTGACCTCCACAACCCAGCTACTGGGTAATACGATACCCCTTGGTAAGACTGATTTTCAGACTTTCGGGCATACCTACAATAACATCTATAAATCCCACTATGAGATTAAAAAAATAAGAAAACAAAAAATACCATATATTATGTTCATATTATAATTGTAAAATCCTCGGATAGTTAAGGGATCTTCACCAGAACGCAGTTAGTAGAAAATGGCTAAGGATTTATATAGCTAAATCTTACATACAAATTATACATATAGAGGTACACAACATACCTATAGTGGGTTTTTATTTATTCGCGAGTATCAAAATATGTTGCATAAATGACCGTATATTCTTGTTGCTTTGACTTAGAAGCTTATTTTTTTTAAATCTCCAAGGGGCCGTAGACCTATGTATTTGATATTAATTTCAACGTCATACCTCCACGCGTACCTGAGAAAAGGGTTCTTGACAGACTGACGGGCGGACGGACAACGAAGTGATCCTATAAGGTTTCCGTTATTTCTTGTAGAGGTACGGAACCCTAAAAATGGTGTCCAGGGAAGTACTATCACTACACACATGTTATCTATATTCGTAAGGCTAAGCAGTACGCTGTGTTCCGTATCGGTGCACTGAAAACTAAAGGTTTTTTTTTTAATAAGGACAATGCGGATAAATGAAAGATAAGTCTTGGAACTTAGCTATGAGCCGTAGGTATGTCAAGAGTTTATGAATATTATTTTCTGTAGCGAATAGAAAAAGTACCTACCTATACCATTAGGTACTAAGCCAACGATCAGTGATCATAACGCTCCACTATATTATAGGAACCGAGTAGGTATCATCCACACATTTTTCCACCATTGCAGAGTACGTAGATAGACGGTACGCAGCGCAATCCTCCAGGGGCCCACCAGTCAATATTAATTGAGCCCCGCGGCGGCCATGCTTCATTATTTACACCCAGCGGCTAGGATTCCAGCAGTTATCGGTGATAGTTCGAGATTTCCCAGTGCGACTCACTAGTTTCGAGTTTTTACGAGAAGCGAGGATTTTTCTCTTGAATTTATATTCTATTTAAAATTAAAAAGATATTGAAATACTCTTCTGACTTTCAGGAAATTGTTGACCTTAATTAAAGAAAGAAAGAAAACTGCGTTTATTGGCATTACACAAAATGAATACACCTTAAAACTATAAAAACAGAAAACAAAGATTATAATGCCAAAAGGGCCTGGTGATTGAATTGTATTTAAGTAAAAGGATGAATACGGCTTATACAATACTAACTTGTGCCTCCGACTTCGTCCGCGTGATATTTCTTGTTCCCCCGCCCCCCACCGCGTCGCATCGCATCGCCTGGCCGCACTATTACTTCGTTTTCACGTGTTATTTTTTACTTTTTGCTCGACTCCTAAGAAAGTTAGCGTGATGTTAGCCTATAGCCTTTCTCAAGAATTAGGCTATCAAATGCAACAATAATTTTTCGAATCCGACTGGAAGATTCCAGAGATTAGCGCGTTCAAACAAACAAATATCCTCTTCAGCTTTATTATTAGTATAGATATAGATATTAGTATAGATATAAATCTTCTTATAATTACTAGCTGCGCCCCGCGGTTTCACCCGCATAAGTTTCGATCCCGTGGGAATATCGGGATAAAAAGTATCCTATATGTTAATCCTTATAAACCCTCTGTGTGCCAAGTTTCATCCAAATCCGTTCAGTAGTTAAGTGAAAGAGTAACAAACATCCATCCATCCATCCATACAAACTTTCACATTTATAATATTAGCAGG
Source organism: Apamea anceps (assembly GCA_951799955.1). Lineage (NCBI taxonomy): Eukaryota > Metazoa > Arthropoda > Insecta > Lepidoptera > Noctuidae > Apamea > Apamea anceps. Next base: position 22,548,953 of record OX637501.1, on the reverse strand, counting down.
ATTCTGTACGTGTGTTTGTCACCTAACTCCTCCTAAACGGCTGGACCGATTTGTATGAAATTTGGTGTTTATATTTCAATGGGTTCCTAGATAGTTTGAAAATACAATTGGACCCGGTAGGTGGCGCTACTTTTCCGGGCAGGTCGACGTCTGCTGGGTCCGCTAGTATAGTATAAATACCTATAAATTCGCTTTCTGTGCGACTGCCTAGTTCTTCTTAACTACACAATGGATTTGTTTGCGGTCTTCATCATAAGTAATTTAGACTTCAGAGAATGTTTTCCGGAAGGTTTATGTGATACATTCATATTTAACTTAGATATACCTATCCTAGCCGACATTTTGAAATGTCGTCACATCAGAAAATTGAACTCAAACTCAAAACGCAAACTCAAATCATTTATTTCAATTAAACCATTTCAGGCACTTTTGAATTGTCAAAATTAAATTGTCGGTCAGTTAGTCAGAAAGTTGAAGCTAGTGAGGAGACCGAACCCCAAATAACGGGACCAAAGACGGAAGAAGAAGGTAGCGGGATCGTCCGAAAGGGTTACCGCTGCGGAACACAAAGGGCTAAGGAAGGAACACGGGTGGGTTTTAGTCAGTAAGAGTCTGACACTCCCTTCTGCTCCACCCAGAGCGGGAGGAGTCATTTGATGATTTCCCATCCTGAAAAAAAAAAAAAGAAGAAAAAGATTAATCTGTATAAATACCTAATATGAATTTATTAGATTGTCAAAGTATTTCAGTTGATTAATTTATTCTATGTTGACACTAATTTGATTAAACAACATGGTAATCGCTTCATCCGCCATCATGGGCAGGCGTTGTGGAACACTGTAGCAAGTAGCAAGTGTAAATTGTACTGTGCTGAAACAATAAAAGTTCCATGTTTGTGATTACGTTACGTGGTTAATTAAATGATAAATGATTTCATTATGTAAGTAGGTTTGTACAAACACGTCAATAATATTTTTAAAACCAGATGAGGTCGGCGTTTCCTATCTGACTAGATACTATTCCTGGCTAACACTAGTTAAATAAAAAAAACCTCAGACAGAAATATCACTATAAATTTTTTCCTCAACTCAGGAAACGTACCTTCAAAGAAGCAATTGCTGACGATCCAAGAAACGCAACGTTTTACGAGACCATTTCAAATAAAGTTCATTGAATTTTCCGTCATATCGAGATTGTACTTTCTAGAAATCCTAAGTACTTACAGTATATTGCTATATCTGGAGATTGAAAGTTCGGACCAGTGTCCGATTCTCTGAAGAGGCCACAGATTTGAAATATTCCTCTTGCAGTGAATACCATATGCACTATATAATATTAATAACTATACGTTAAATGTTCCTACTTGCTACGGCCTTACAGGGTCTGGGTTTATATTTTTTTTTATATAGATTTTTGTATCATTTTAGCAGTCTACCACTGTTCTCAACCTGAGTCTATGTATTACTTTGGATAAATAATCATTATTTATTGTTATTATTATATAGTTTAACCTAATCACAGCCTGTAAGTCTGCAAAAAAATTATAAATAAGTAGGTAAATTTAAATATTGTGTATCGTGGAAATGATCGACGTCTGAAAATGAACGACGATACAACTAAAGGGCATTTCGCATTTATTTATAAAAGTGTTGGTGGCTTTTCTTGAGAGATGCCAAAGAGCATAGTATTTTATTAATTTTTCTATGCTCTGGTTGGTACAGACGCCAGCACATCAAGCTACTACAATCTGTCAAATTTCTTTAATAGATTTTCAACTTTATCGCTAAAGCATTAAGGTTCAAGGTTGATTGGGAAAATGTGACAGTTTCGGGTAGGTTGACCTGCTGGCGTCTGTACTTTGGCCATAAATCGAGGAAAGTTTACCATATAAAAACTTGTTACGCTTGCAATGATTTTTAATTACCTACCACGTTTGTCAAAACAATTGTTGATAACTTTTGTCACCATATCGTCTCAATGGTAAATTGAACGAAATAATGCAATCTATCTCAAAGATTTCTTCACAAATAAGAACAATCATAAAATCTAAATTTTAAAAAGGACAGACAGCATTTAATGTCACTTTCCATATTAAAAACTACCAGACTGGTTCTAACAAAGGTACAAATGTTTAAGAGATTTTAATATCCATTTGTGAAATGTATCTTTTCAATTTATATTTTACTCAGAGTACAAGTTTTGTAAGATCTTTGAATGATGAGGCAAATCCGACATTATATATATATCCCCATATTATAGAGGTAGGATCATTATGTATTTTTCGACAAAATATTTTTCTCATATTACAACTGAAAAATTCGAAGCTTTTATTAAGGGCAAAAAAAAATTCGACTTCACGGTCTTCTGGTAAAATAAAGTCCAGCTTTTTCTTATGTAAAACCCCTAAATAACGTACACAAAACCACATACAACCCGCCATGCATGCATGTCCTAGTAAATATAAAACTGGTAGAACTAACTCCAAAGTCCTATGCAACAAGTTTAGACACACTTACTAACACCATACAACTTCAAAAACAACCCTTAACACAAAGCTGTAACGTCCAAGTAAAACGCAAAAGTAATTTTGTTGAAAAAATCGTGCTATCGCAGAAGCAACCTTATTGGAAAGGAGTAAGGGTGTGTCAACTGCAAATATAGGTTTGTTTCCTGTTTAATGGGCTTAGTTGGAAATCGCAGATGCACGCTAGGATTAAGCACGCTATAATATTTTAGAGCTTGCTTCTGGTAAAGTTCGTCGGTCCAGGTTTGTATTTAAAATATATGGCTTCTGATATTTATGGCTTGAAAATGGTAGAACTTGTTTAGGAAGTCTGTTTTTATAATACGTGCGCTGCAGTTTTTCATAAAATTCTGCTTCTTTTACTGTCTCGCTATACGAGTACTACATGAAACCAATACTTTCAAGGCATGTTTCAGTACTTTCAAAACGTTTCGTAAGAACAAATATACAGTTCTCATAATTACCAAGAAATTACCGAAACCTTCCCGATCTTAGACTGAAATTTACCGATCTTAGTTAGCGGTACTTGCGAGAAAGACATTTCCGCGAATGTAATTTTGCGCGAATGTACTTTTCCGCGAAAGACCCTTGCGCAAATCCACTTGCGCGAAAGGACTACGATGAAAACTATTGACGCCTAATAAAACGGCGTGTCTTTCGCGCAAGTGTACCAGATGCGAATTTTGCAAACGTTAATTGTTTCATCGTTATTTCACCGGCACCACCAACATACTGAACTTTGTGCTGGTTATAAGGTAGGAGTACTTTCCCGGAAGACCACTATTACATACAAGAAGCTCTATGTAAATTGACATAGCGGATTTTGGTTACTAACTTTCATTCCAATTTATAAAGGCATCGAAATTCATCCGTCTCGATTTACATTTGTTTTATAAAACTTCCTCACTGCTTCTCGTTTTTCATTTGTTAAGAACTTTCACTGCTCTACGTTTGATTTGTTTCATAAGACTTCTAAACTCCTTGATCCTTTCTTGTTTTATAAATCTTTCACTTTCAAATGTACAGAGGCCTCGCACAAACGGGCGACGTAAACGTAAATTCGAACCGTATTTTTTAATCCAAAATACAACTATCCTATAGCAATTTTTACAAGAAGTCATCATCTGCCTAGCCTTTTCCCAACTATGTTGGGGTTGGCTTCCAGTCTAACCGAATGCAGCTGTATACCAGTATTTTACATGGAGCAACTGCCTATCTGACCTCCACAACCCAAACTACTGGGTAATTGATACCACTTGGTAAAACTGGTTGTCAGATTTCCGGGCTTCTGACTACCCGTAACGACGACTGTCAAAGATCCACGAATGACAGCCGGGGACACGGAGGGGTCTTGGTATGTAATGATGTTCACCCATCCACGGACCAACCGTTGCAAGCATAGCTTAACCTGATCGATCGACCCGCCCCACCACAAACACGTTTACTCGCAGTCCAGCGCATTTAGCAGATTGTAGCGCTGACCGCTTGAGTATGCAAGTTATTGCACTTTTAAATGAAACACTCTGCCACGAGGCTTCGCAATAAGCGGCCAACATATGTCTAATAAAACATTCTTCGAATACGTTGCAGGAGTTTATTATAAGTAGTATTGGACGTACACGTTTAGGGGTAAAGAGATATTCAAGTTAAGGGTTTTCATATTTTCCTGAAGTGAAAAGAATCGTAATGAGCAAAAAAACAAACAAAATAACCAACAAAAAACAACAAATACAATAACAACAACAAATGAAAACAAAACTAGATAAAAACAAACAACAAATTATCAAATAATTTGGATTTATCGTCTTAGCAGTAAAGAAAGGCCAAATTGTCTTTTCCGCACGAACGATTGTGTTGCAAATGTTTTCTTGCCCACATTTCCTTAATAACTAGACTTTAAGCTCATACACTATTGGTTCTAACGCCCGTTCTTTGGTGCCCGCAACATGCAATTGGTACAAAACTCACAGTACAACACGGGTTCGCGCAACCCGTTCGGAGATATTTCGAGGTTTGCAATCTGGTTTCCGTCCGCCCAAACAAGAGTAGATGGCATCCCTGACGGCTTCCACACGAAAAAAAAGGTGCCTGGTATTCTACCTTGTGCTCTAGCTTGAAATTCTCTGGATTTTGAATACGAAAGAGGAAAATATGTTCCGAAATCATCACCAAATAGTGACTTCGAAAAAAAAACACAAAAAGTCAGCGATATTACCGCCCATTGTGTAAAATTTCTACATTTTTATCTGTAATTTTTATAGTGTACAAAATAACGAATATTCTATCTACCTATCTTAGGAGACCCCTCTCCCTCCCCCCGCCTCCCTGCTCCCCTCTTCCTGTCTCCTACCTAGCTATGCCCGACAGGGTACAACACGATCATGCCTTTACAAAACAAACCACCATAGTTCACATTATGGAATGTAAAAAATATCGAATATTGACTATATTCATTCCACTTAAGTATGAATAGATCCATTTACGCCAAAGGAACATAATTTTTGTAATAACAGTCACATATTACTTTACATAAAAGATTTCTGACGAACAATGGGGTCACAATGGGAAAACACGAGTTATTCAATAATTCATATTGTTTTCACAGAAAACCATTAAAAGCCCTTGTTTTTCAGTGAGGGGCATTTTCTTAAGCTGTTGCGGACAATAAAAATATGAGAGGGACGGTACGTGACACGAATAAAACGTTTTAGCCGAGGCTATAGGAGAAGCGAGGATCAAGGAGCTATACATATATGTTAAGCAATTTTCAAACAAATTTCTATCCCATATAGCAGACGCATATCAACTTTTTGAACTATCATTTTCATTAAAAATGTTGGCAATTCGGAAAAATACTAAAGTGCAAAAGTTGACCTTAAGGTACTTATCAATTCAGCCAAAAGACGTCCACTGCTGGACGTAGGCCTCCCCCAAGCACCTCCACTTCGACCGGTTCTGTGCATCCCACATCCAGTGGATTCCTGCGGCCTTCACAAGGTCATCGGTCCACCTTGTGGGAGACCTTCCAACGCTACGTCTTCCGCTAGGCGACACATATTATTATTGATTCCTTAATTTTACATTATAAGGGTTTACTGAAAAAAAAAAGGAATTTCTGCCAGATAACCATTGGATCAGTAAGGAATTATTATAATTATACCTAGTACCTACTAGCACCAAGTATATGATTTGCTTTGGCCAATGGGGATTGGGAATCTTTTTTGCGATACCTAACACCTGAGCGATCTACCTTTTTTGCTCGCCACTGTCCATTAAAATAAAAGATTTTGTACGCATAATCATTGTGTTTTAGGTTATATTTTAACAATGAAGCTATTTGCCTATTCCAAAGTGTAGTATGTACCTATGGTGAAAAACGGGCAAGAAACTCCATGGACACTCTTTTAAATTATATTGTTACAAAAATATTAGTTACATCGTTAATGTTGAATTTATAATTATATGTGAGATCGATGTAAAAAAGACGTACATGCGTACAAGCGTCCAGAGAACAACATTCCAAAAACAACAAACAATCCGTTCTTAAAACTTGGCGGTAGTGACACTGTATATAAATTGTGGCAGTCTGCTCGCAGATACTTTGCATCGTATTTTGCGTTATCTTACTTTCCCAACAAGCACATAAGTACATAAATGTCCTTTTTAGCGGCTATCACGGTTCCAAAATGAAGATTCAAAACCTACACTGGGCTACTGTGGCCTTGCACTTGCAATGAAATAGTAGGTACGTATAAAGAACTGGTATGGATTTCTGCAGAGTCAGTCCTTTCATAATAGTTATTCAAATTGAATCGAATTCTCTGTAGCCCCTTATTAATTTTAGAATTAAATTCACCAGCGGGGTAATCGCGTAGATAGATCGATATATAGAATACTGTATATTATGTACATGTACCTACATATAAAAATTACAGATACAGAATTACGTAACACACTAACAGTAAGTATAGCAATCTTTCAGCGACTTACATTTTGAGAGTTCAAAAACATTCATTGCGTTATTTAAGTGGTTCAGCAGACAAATTTTTCGAACATTTATGAAGCAATGGATTAACAATATCTTTCAAAATCATTTACATTGTGTTTGAAAGTGCGTTACGCAATAAGGGTGCTGGTCCCAATGCCAAACACACAAATATTAAAATCACTAAAAAATAAAAGGCTTTTAAATAACAGTTTTAATGGCCACAAAAAGGTCTGTCCATTAGGCACGGGGATTCGCCGCGACGTAATATTTCATTTTATACCAATTCATGTTTTTGGAATTATTATGTTGCCAACCGAAATTGTAATTTGAAAGTGTATTTATACATGGAATTTGAATTGTTTGTATCATAATTAATTTTAACAATATGTTCTCAACCGACTTTGCAATTACCGCTGAAAGAAATGTTCAAAGAAAAACTGCAATAGCTGAAGTGTGGATTGATAACCGTAGTGCGTAAAATTGTACAACCAACTTAGCTAGTTAAAAAGTAGGGAAAATTTAAAAAAAAACTATAAATAAAACGTTTCTCTTCTCCTTATAATAGAACAATGTTCATTGCCTCGTACCTTTTTACAATTCGTCTTCCAGATATCTTGACTGAAGCAATGACTATTGTTTAACCATCAAAACGAGAGCTTTTATGATCACGACGTTTTTTAAGCGTGTTGGTAGTCCTATATCTATGTTGTACCTACATAGTAGCTACATTTTTTGCCTTGTACCTCATATAGAACGTTACCCAACCTCTTTGTACGCATTATGAAAGCTAACCACCATGACGTCATCACAATGTCGCGGCTCTTAACGTGACGCGGGGCACATTGCCCTTATAATAATCGCTCAGAAAAAATAAAGAATGTCCTTCATAGTCGCGGGCGCTCGGTGTGAAATGACACATTCATGAGGGGCTGTGGAAACTAGGAGGCTTATACACTAGTTTACATACTCACATAGTCGTGCCCATTATATGGAGATTCTTCAGAAAGGAGTGCCTAAAAGAATTTTAAACCCAGTTTAACGTATCGAGATTCAAACATAAAGTCGAGAACTTAAGAGCGCCCCTAAAGCCAGTAAAATTTTAGAATAGAAAAAAAACAAATGTAGTATGCGCCAAAACTGTTATATCGTAATAAATCCAAAACTAAAAGGAATTACATAAAATGCCCAAGCAAAACCTTTACTCTTGTATAAATATAATTAATTATCATCAAATTTTTGTCGCAATAGGCATTACCGTATTGAGTACAAAACGGAAAAATATGAGAATTAGAGGTTACTTCGTGTTTTTTTTCTATAGAGGAAATGTTATTATTTCATGTTTTTGATCAAGGTGACCCCTTGGAAATATCATGTAGTTATTCATACATTTTTATTTTAAGATTGGTCCGGAATTTTTCATGTAAAATCAAATATAGAGAAGATTGGTAATTTTGCTTTATACGCGCTCCGGCCTTCTGCTTCCGATTCCAATTTCTCCAGAAATCCGACCTTCTGCTTTAACTTTCTGAGAACTGTAAAATGGTTAAGAGACCAGAGGGCACCTGTGATTTTCTCGCTCAAGAAACGTACCATTAATTGTAGGTCCCGTGGAAGTAAAAGAGATACGTATATTAATAATTGATCGCTGACTGTTCACACCGCCGGCGAGTACTCGTTTGTCGCAGCGACAATAGCTATCTAAGAAAATACTCGCTCAGCGACACTCGCTTGGCGGGCGGAAGACTCGCTGAGAGACTCACGCTTTGTCGCCATCGTCGCGCACTCGCTACGCGTTGCTCGTCGTCGTTTTTAGTAACGAGCTCTACTTGATTCTCGGTAATGCCTAAGACTGTAATGAAAAAAAAAATAAGCTGACTTATTAATGCTTGAATATGAAAAAGTCAACCTATAATTTTGTTGTGAGGCGAAAAAATAAAACCATAACCCTTTTAGGCCATGCGCATATTACTGCCGCAACGGGCCGCAACACAACGCATTTTTATGCAAAAAGGTAAAAGGTACGGTGTGACCCGCCTGTAGTGAACTTTGGTTCATAGGAAATATACGAAAGTGATAATGATATAGGTACTCGTAGGAGGATTTCGAACGCGCTAGTCTATTCTCCTTCTTCCAAACATCGATTACCAACGAAACAAAATCAAAATTACATAGTTTCTCTCCAGCCAGTATACCGTCCCTCCAAGTTGTCCCTTTTAATGTTCGTCACAGAGTCGGGTCACAAAAAGCGTCGCCCGGCGCCCCTCACTAGAACAAACGATTTTCCACCACACTCGGAGGTTTTCGATACCCCACACTCGACTGCGTGCGGCTCCAACGAGAAGCGAGCTATGAAGGTTTTAGTACGCATAAAAGTATAATAAAAGATGTTGATTTTATAGGTCCTTCGGCTTCGAAGTTTGAGTATGAATTTTAAAGTCTACTGAGATTTTAGTACCGTGAACTTTTTGCGTCGAAACTTGAAGAGCTTTTCTTATAAACATGCCTTTAACCCGGCAGATAATGAGTTTATTTGAAAAGCAAAATTATGTTCATTCATCGTCTACGTTGAACTTAACCCTGCAGCTCTGTTATTAACCACTATAATAGACTGTCTTGACTCTTGACAGATGCATTTAAGATCCAAGTATGTTCTAGTATCAGAGTAAAAGATACTACAGTGCGATTCTGTAACCATCTCACCGTGAAAACTTAGGTGAAGTGTGCGTGGAGTGAGCTGTCATTCCAACTAATGCTAAGGATTGACACTATTGACAGCTCACTTTAAGCTCATACAGAATCGATCGGCTGTTCAGATAAAATATTAGTGTCTTTTCTTATCGGGATAATTAAAACTAATCTATCATTTAGGACAAATACCTTGAGATAGACCCAAGTCCGCCAGAAGACGATAGCCTATGTTGATCAATAGGCTGTATCACAAAACCAAAATAAATTATATTTTGGTCAAATATAATTTATAAAAAAATACTGTATCATTTTTTTTAATTAATCTTTGTAAAGTTTTTTTTAAATAAGGTTAATCCATTTCCTTCTAAATAATAAGAGCTTCGCAACCATAATCGTGTTTTCCTCGTCTAGGGTTATTACTAAGGAACTTTCCTCAAGATAACGAACCGCGAACACTGACGGTCCGGCTGACGGTTTTATATCGGAACGTAAAACTCACATAAAATGAAACTTCTTTCATCTATCTGTTTGATGTCTTGTTATATGTTAAATAGAAAATTTTATGAGGCTACTAGCTACTAGATAAATAATAATCGCATGGATCGATTTATCTGCTGGATCAGTCTTTAGATTAGTGGCCAATACCCCTTCTTGTCTCGAAACAAATATCCTTGACATACCCACACTATAATTATTCGGAATAATTGGTTTGCCAAGATCAAACGGCGTCCGCTTCATCGATACTAATATTATGAAGAGGTAAAAATTTGTCTGTTTGGGGGTAATCTGTGGAACTACCAGTCGGATTTCAAAAAATATTTTTGCCTTTGATAGCCTAAGTTTAGAGGAAGGCTATTGAACATCACGCTAGGACCCTTAGAGGGCAGAGCAAAGAGATAAAATTCGGAAAGGATGCTAAGCGAAAACGAAGTAATAACAGCAGGCGATGCGATGCGACGCATTGGGGCGGGGTACAAGAAATTTCACGCGAACGAAAACGCGGGCAGATGCTTTGTAAAATATTTATATTGAAATAACTCTACTTAGTATCTAGCTGGGAAAGACGAGGCAGATATTTATTTTTTTATGTTCTAGTCCATTGAACCATGTCAGTCTTAGGCACGTATTAATAAACGTTCCTCAGCCCAAGAGTTCACACTTGATATCAAATTTGAGGTCATGACCGTAATAATAACAATAATAATTTACGTACTCAAGTTACGGTTTGGGTTTACGTTATCAACCGAGTGATGGACTCGGCTGGTAACGTAAACCTACACTTAAGTATACAGTAGGTGCGTGTACTCGAGATGCTTAAACCTGAGTGTAGGCAACCCGTGATTAGTATCCAGCGCGAAACATGGAGTTTGAAAATATTTTGGGTGAAATTAATTTTTACGATAAAATAGAGTACTGTGTCGATATATTATGGTCTTTGCGATATCCTTATTTTCTACTACAGCCCTATATTTTTTTAAGATTCTGAGAAATATTTTTACTCCATTGGAGTAAATATTATGCTTCCTGGTTTCCATTTTCGTTTATAACGATTTTTCGATGTCCACGCGCACGGGATAGAAAGCAGCACATGAAGTGATTTTTTGCTCCGTTGGTGTAATTGCCGTATGGCGTTCCAGTGTGAGAATAAATAAATATATAATTAAATAAATAAATAACTACACAAACAGAAAGATTTTGATTGTTGTTTGGCGTCCTTTTTTTAACACTTGACACAGACGCTCCAATCTGACGCTAAATTGCGTTATGTTATTTGTACCTACTGAGTTGAGTAGTAAACTTCTACACACAACATTTTAACAACTTAAGGTTTTCTTGGGTAGAAAACCACTTTATACCGTGATACAGCGCTATTCATTAAAGTTTTAACAAAATACAAGTATTTCAATAAATCTTACTACATAGCAATAACGAATTGTGATGAATGTTATGAACGATTGTTCTAAACTTCGATCAATGTGACGTAATCGTTCACGAGATCAAGCCCTCAAGTACAGCGTTTGGAGGAGCTGATCTTGGTAACTGAGATGATGTTTTAATGTGTTTATTAATTTGCAATGATCTTGAGATGTTGATATCGTAATAATTGCGTATCAAATGATAACGCACTTGAGTACGTTGTTGAGGAACGTTAGTTAATACGGACCTTAAACAGTTTGATTGAATATTAAAGTTACTAATTGTTCCATCACGACAAAATGGTTACTTGTTTAGCCCGTCTGAAACTACTCGTAAAATGTAACAAACTCTTCAGTTTTATTAAAATCTGTTGCGCAGACAAATTAATAAAGTTTATATGGTTATTGGATCATAGTATTCAAATCATATTCAAGTTGATGAAGGATATTATTTACATTCCTATTATGTTAACGAAAATAGCCTTCGGCTACACCCATTGTTTGAGAAAAAAGGAAGGAACGCGGAATTTCGGGAAATTCGACCGAATAGTCGATAACCAGTCTTACCAAGGGGTATCGAATTCCTGGGTTGTGGAGGTCAGACAGACAGTCGCTCCATGCATAATACTGGTATTCAGCTGCATCTGGTTAGACTGAACACCGACCCCACCATCGGGAAAAGACAAGCAGATGATGATGATGATGAGTATATAACATTGAGGCGTGAAAATAAAACTAACAAGTTATCATATGGTAGCATTATTTTTTTCATAAAAAAAAATCGTGAGCCTGTACCTGTGATAGCTACTTCCATATGGGAGAGTCTACTATACTAGGTAGCTTGCTTTATTATTGGTACACATACAAGAGTTTCAATTTTAAACAATAACGGCCCGTAAATTATAGGAACCCTACTAATATTATAAACACGAAAGTTTATATGAATGGATGAATGTTTGTTACTCTTTCACGCAAAAACTACTGAACGGATTTGGATGTTTAGCACACAAATAGTTTATAACCAGGATTGACACATAGGATACTTTTTATCCCGACATTCCCACGGGATCGAAACTTATGCAGGTGAAACCGCGGGGCGCAGCTACTCGGCCATAAAACAATAATTATAGCTAGCTCATGCTCATCGCAACCCATAGCTGGACATAAACTGCACCTAAATTGCACAAGTCTCAATATCCCGTTTTGTACACCCAATATACTCTAACTACCTGTTTCTGTACTAATAAATTATGTTGGAGAAGGTATGTCTGTCTCTGTCGGTAGGTAAGTCAGTCACACTAGCGAATCACACACTATAGGTACACACTCAACGATACGGAACGTTTGTAACAGTTTCTAAGCACATTTTGTTCGTACGATGTCCAATGTTTCGATGTTCCCGAGAGCTCTGCACACACCGTTCTTGTAGCTGTAGCTCTCCGTCCACCCCCACAAACTCAGGCTAGACTCTGTCTAGCGCCACGAGATGGCGCTAGCGTTCCGAATAAACGATTAACTCCGATAAATATAAAACCGGGATACAAGTGATACAAATCAAGCATGAAGATAAAAAGAAAAAACTGCCAGCACGAGCATACAAGTCTAGTTCGTCATAAGAAACGTAAATACCAGTTTACGACATGGGACATTCTGCTCCGGGGCAGAATATAAAAGCGAAATAATAATCGTGTCGCTAAAATCATAACAACAATGTTATCTGTAACAGGAAAATAGCAGAAGGAGCACTTTGTAAGAGAAGAAAGACAGAAAGAATAACTTTCTTATGGACAGAGCTCGTGAAACATAAAATACAGATAAAAAGTGAAAATAATATTTTAACTACAATAGCAATACCGTAAGAACAAAATTCTCTGTGCAACTGTTCATACTACCATCATCTGCCTAGCCTTTTCGTTGATGCAGCTAACTGTACCGGATTAAACTTGGAACGAATGCCTATCTGAGCTCCACAACCCAATTACTGGGTAACACTAGACTCTTTGGTAAGACTGGTTGTCAGAATTTCGGACTTCTGACTCCCCGTAACAACTGTCGCAGAACTGTTCATGCCATAGCGATCATGAATCAGTACTGCACTTTTACATGTAGACCATTTTGTCACCTCGTAGTATTAAATGTTTGTCATAAACAGTTAGTCTACTACATCTACATACATGAATCTAAGTTATGCAATACAACTAACATACAAATAATTTTGGATAAGTAAACTGCGAAGCTTCGAATCTAGGCAGAAAATAAGGAAAAACTTACCTCGTCGCCACGGCTACGCGGTCAAGCGACACGCGTCTTGCGGCAGCAACTACAGAGAAAACAAATGAAATTAGTTGAGTACCAACCAGGCAGAAACAAAAGAAGATCTTTGTACACAGTGAACCTTCTGTATCCATGTGTGCATTGGAGAAAGCGTGTTGGTCATAAAATTTAGTGTTACTTTCTTTATATTTTCGCACGTGTACAATTGATTGCTTGACCTTGAGTTTAGAGAGAAGTTGAGAGCAATTTGATATTTATTTCCTTGGCCGACTGCCAGGCAGCGTGGTTTGCACGTGTAAGCGGTACCTACTCCAATTTTCGTTGAAAACCGTTTCAAGTGGTGCTTGTAGTAAACTACGTTTAGCGAGACACGGTTGACAGGGGAGAATGGTAAAAGAAAACAGGTTGCATTGTCCCCCAGTAACAGGGAAAAGGGCAGGAAGATGATGAGCCTGCTTCGCCCGCGTGGACGTCCGAAAGCAACTTAAAAAATCACTTCCATGATAAAACACTTACATGTGCCAACTTCCATGGTCATCGGTCTAGCGATGTTGGACTTTATCAATCTCATATAAATCAACATCCAGTTTTATGCAATAGGTATTTTAGTAATATAATATTTTCAAAACTGGTTGTGTTTCGGAACGATTTAATAAAGATCGAAAGACGAACCCGTCAAGCAGTAGCATGTTTTTTGGCTGAAATAATAATTATGATGGTAACAATACGTACAATACCTACTCCAACTCTTTCGTACTTCCCAATTCCAAGACTATGTTTGTATTGCCAACATCATCATCGCTTTATGGGATACAACAATATAAATATATAATAATAACAATACATTCATTTCTGAGCATTTAAGGTCTTAACATTAAACAGGCTTAATATTAAACAGTTCCACATACACTACCGTTGCCAGTGTAGGAATATTAAAATTAACTTACAATGTCAAAGTGGCCAAGTATTGATAAAATGTAATGTCAAAATTTATAATTTAAAAAATCATCAACTGAATAGAAACAGTTGTCTAAAAGCCAGGTAAATATTGTTTTCCTGAATTTATTAGTGGGCAACACTCTGATGCGTGGGTAAATTATTAAAGATATTTATTTATTTTGGTCTGCCAATCAATAGCTGCTTACATCACTAACATCTTGAGAAAAGGCATTTGAAACTTTATACAGTTCAACAATTACTAACTTGCTTACTTAAAGGTAAACACCACATGACCGAAATTAAATTATGTTACTTGACAGCTTATGTATGTATGTACGGTCACCAAAGGAGACAAGTAACCCGGTCGTTGGATATAGTTGAAGTTTAGTAAAAAACCGATGGAAGTTTTTGGATAAAATTTAATTTAGTTAACAGAAAACAAACAGTTAAAAATCGAATTAAATTTCATTGGAACTTGATATGTACATGTCAAATTTACATGAAAACTTTTACTAAGAAAACAGTAGTGAATGCTAAACATAAAACCTTCACAACACATCAGACAAACAGTTCAGAATTTTAGATTAGATTAGAACGCTACGACTATTTAAAATCCTGCAAAACCTAGGACATGAAAAATTAGATCCAAACACCGTTGTTCTCTGTGGAGGACAAAATGGAGTAATAGGTCTACGCGGAATTCTTGATGAGCTTGAAAGTGAACATAAGTGCGAGCAGTGG
This sequence comes from Apamea anceps, assembly GCA_951799955.1. Classification (NCBI taxonomy): domain Eukaryota; kingdom Metazoa; phylum Arthropoda; class Insecta; order Lepidoptera; family Noctuidae; genus Apamea; species Apamea anceps. The sequence continues at coordinate 22,533,883 of OX637501.1, read as the reverse complement.
CCGCGAGTCGATAATTTCTTTAAAAATTTTATATACTAACATTGCGTTGTTTAATCAACTTCTTTCTTCTAAAGTATGTTTGTTGAAGAACTTCAAACTATTATCGTAAGAAAGTATTTTATTACGAGTAGCTATGCTGACAGAAAAAGCTAGATGCCAAAACAAGCGGTTTGGAACGCATTCTAGACGCAAACTATTTGTAGCATAGTGCGGCCGCCACACCACACTACAGTATTCTAATATGCTACGTGCCAGGCTATAGTATTATTTTTTTTTTTTGTTTCACTTGGACGAAAACCCTTATGGGAAATAGTCCTATATTAGTTCATAAGCAAAACAGCCAAACAGTGTGCACGTAATACGTAGTCTGTTTTACCGTTTTATCAACAACAACTAAGTCAATGAATAAGTAGGTACGTACAAAGGTTGAAGTTGATTAGTTTAATCTTATGTATGAAGTATATTGATTTCTCCAGTCCATTATCACAGTTACACACACAGTTTGGTTTGGAAGGTGCAATTGAGTATTAAGTTCACATAAAACTAGTAAACACAGTCATGCAAGTACACAAGCACAGGGGTTCAAGAGTCAGTAGCGACAACACAAATACAGCATCACGAGAAAATAAGAGAAATCTCATCACGATCTTCAAACGAAACAAATGATACGCATCTTTTCTCACAGCCTTTTCCTATTTATTTGATTTAATCTTCTTCTTGACAAATTCCATCAGCAGCTCTTACACGATCATCCGGACAAAAGTCCGCCAAAAGACCCGAGACATACATTGGTTTGCCAGGTTGGTCTTCTTCTAGACATATTCCATTGGCAGCTCTTACACGATCCTTCGGACAATTGTCTCCCGCAATGGGCCTAAAAGCATCGAAAGGTCCTTCCAGTCCATCAGTCACTTCTATAACATTTACCTTGTATACCCACACCTGTACTGCTGTGCCGTGATTCCTTGGCAGTGTCGTTTGTTGTGTTACATCTACAAATGGTCGGTTTTCATAATGCGTATAATAAGTAGGATAAAGAGGGTGAATCTCCTCACCGTGCACTTGTACACCTCTGCCATACCTCAAATAATGACAGTACGTCACATTAATCACCAGAACACAAACTAATGCCACACACAAGTATTTCATGTTGGCTGTTCCTTGTGTCACTATGAGATATTGGGTGATAACTACGGCCTTTATAGATTTGTATTGAAGCAATAAGAAGCACACACAAACAGTTTTTATATAAGGAAACTAGATTTTGAATATGTAAATCAGCCATACTAGGTTTAAGTTGTGATAAAATATAAGAATATTTAGTAATATTATCAAAACTGGCTGACTGTCGAAAAAATAAAAATAAATATAGACGTCCACGTTATTATTAAGTGTATTTGTTTGTTTTATTAACTATTCCGACAAAAGAAGCTAGATGGCAAAAGAAGTGTTTTTGAACGCATTCTAGACGCAAAACTATTCGTAGCATAGTGCGGCCGCAACAGTATTCTAATATGCTACTTCGCAAACTATTCTTAAGTAAAAATTAATTTAAGTTCAATAATTGTTTACAATGGTGCATCCGGTTAGACTGGAAGCCGACCCCAACATAGTTGGGAAAAGGCTAGGCAGATGATGAGTTGTTTACAATGGTACACATATCTTATTGGCTATAATTTTTTGTTCCTTAATGAATTAGACATCTGTAGCCGAAATAGGCGTAAGCCTGTATTTCGCTTATCAGCGCCCAAACCCTTAAATAATAGACTTGAAAAATAGCTACCAAGTAGAGATGTTAACATTTTGTAGATTTAAAAAAAGTGATTATAAATAACATAATATTCGAAACAAAATAGTCCAATATTATGTCATACGCCAAATAGTGTGCACATAATATTTAGTCTTGCGATCTCTCTAACAACGGCTAAGTCAATGAATAGGTACATAAACGGTTGAATCAAATCTTCTTCTTGACAAATTCCATTGGCAGCTTAAGAGCTGCCAATGGAATTTGTGCAATGGAGTTTGTTTGAACGAAGGATCGTGTAAGCACGATCCTTCGTACAATAGTTCCCGAAAATGAACGCAGCAGGACTTGCAGCAGGCCGAGTATCATCGAACGGTCCTCCCAGTCCGTCAGTCACTTCAATAACACGTACCTTCTAAACCTGTACTCTTTTTTTTTTTTGAGGATGGGAAATCATCAAATGACCCCTCCCGCTCTGGGTGGAGCGAAAGGGAGTGTCAGACTCTTACTGACTAAAACTCACCCGTGTTCCTTCCTTAGCCCTTTATGTACCAGGGCAGCGGTAACCCTTTCGGACGATCCCGCTACCCTGGCAGGCTTCGGCCCTATCGGGCCCCGACAATCTTGCTGACATCTCTTTGAGGCGCGCGTGGAACACATACGCACCGTCCGGCACGGGCCTGGTCCTGCTCGTGTGGTGAGCTACCCATTACTCTCCGCTCGCAGGCCCGCGCCTACTGCGGCCGGGAGTCGTCACGCGGCTCCCGACGCCCGGAGCGTCTCCTGCGTCGGCTGAGGCGTGAGGTCCTTTCCCTCATCCACCCCGCCACCTCCTTCGCTAGCATGACTGCTTCGAGGAGGTGGAGGTGGAGGTGACTGCCTCCCACTCCCTCTCGCCCCGGACCATGGCTTGAACCAGAGCCGGACGCGAGAGGTCGCCGCCGCTGCCGATCGCCTCTACGAGGACACGGCGGTCCTCTGCCCAAGCGGGGCAGACCTCCACCGTATGCTCCACCGTGTCCTCTGGGCGATCCTGGCAGTGATGACACCCGGGCGTCTTCTCCCGCCTGATGATGTGCAGGAACCTCCCGAAACATTCGTGTCCGGAGAGGACCTGCGTCAGGCGGTAGGTGAGAATGCCGTGACGCCTCTCTAGCCACTCCTCAAAGAGGGGGTCTTACCTCCGCTATCGTGGCGTGCCCTGAACCTGTACTCTTGTGCCATGATTTCTTGGCAGTGTCGTTTGTAGTCTTACATCTACAAATGGTCGGTTTTCGTAATGCGTATAAGTAGGATAAAGAGGGTGAACCTCCTCACCGTACACTTGTACACCTCTGGCATACCTCACATAATGACAGTACGTCACATTAATCACTAGAACACCAACTAATGCCACACGCATGTGTATTAATATTTCATGTTGACTGTTTCTTGTGTCACTATGAGATATTTGATGATGACTATGACCTTTATAGATTTGTATTGATCAATAGAACACACACAAAAACAATTTTTATATAAGGAAACTAGATTTTGAATAAATCATCCATATTGGGTAAAATAGTTGTGAAAAAAATTAAGAATATTTAGTAATATTATCAAAAATCAAAACTGGCTGACTTTGGAAACAAATAGTAATGCAATAAAAGCATGCTACGACATGCAGTAACAGTTTTTTCCCTGATATACATGGCTTTTGAGGACGTGGCTCAAAAGGGCTAGGTTAGATTAGCAGCATGTATGTCGTATAAACTATGGGCACAAATAGCTTATAGCTCAGAACTGGGGCCCTAAGACAGTAAGACGGGTCGAACAGGCCACGTAAGAGCGTGGCCTGTCGCGACCCCGTCTTAGGCGTCATGGCGGGACGAACTGGATAGGTTTCGTCAAACCGCAACCGGACGCGCAAGCTCGCGAAATATGGAAGCAATGGAGGGAAGCTTTTGCCCAGGAGTGGGTGAGAGCAGGCAATGAAAAAAAAAACTGTGGTGATGACAATAGATAGCTCGATTGTTGGAAATCTAACCCAACACCTAGCGCGCGTTCTACATGCGCAGCGTGACGGCGACGAGGCCCGGCACGACGACCACTCGCTGCCACCGACTGCACCGGGACGGACGACTCTGCTCTCCAAATTAATTATTGACTTGTTTGTCCGGAAACGTATATAGTTTCCGTTTATTAACCCAAGAAATAAAATATTTCGTACAAACAAAATACCCCCTTTTCACCCCTTTAAACGCTGGATTTCCAAAACCCTTTCTTAGTACCTGCATTATAAAAGGTCCCAGTAGTTTTATATATACGCTGGTACTTCAGTCAGGCAGTCGATCAATCAGTCAGTTTCTACTTTTATATAGATAGACTGATGGAATGGTAGCGGCTCATTAAGCTAGATATCTACCAATTAAAACAGAGATAAATAAGACCCCGAGCTCTGAATCAATGGCAGATTTGAAACATGCCTTCTAAGCAAGAGTGAACAGGCATCTTCTGGGCTTGTTCGTCCTATCATAGACCTCATCCATCGCTTTCCATCAGGCGTGATCGAGATCAAGAACAGGCCAAATTAGATTTTTTTTTTTACTGAAAAGAGAAGTAACTAGAGAATGTAAACAAACAGTGGCAGTGAAAGAATCAAAGTATAATTGGTTATGATGCACCTGTATTTGGCGTGACAAAATATTTCTTGATAATTCGAGATGCAACCCTGGGGCCTTTTATATTGCCTGGGATTTGCGTTACATACATCTTCCTACTGTAAGTTCCTTCATAATTCTAAACGCAATTTAACAGAGTTGTATGTGTTCGGAGTCGTTAGATCTTCATTGAGATGTATATATTTTTGTAACTTGCACATCTTTTTCCTTTTTTAACTTATAAGATGGCCCAATTTCGAAACCGCTGGGGCTTCCGCGCTTCTGTAACACTTCGCAGATGGTCGCGGAAGCCCGTGTTGACGACTATATGGCTTGTATGTATTTTTATGTGTGATCCGCAATATACGATATTATTATATACCATGTGGTTGAGGCACCCTCTCATTCAAATCTAATACAATAACGCAGACATGTAATAAGGCCTCACAAATTAAGAGCTCATTATAACAGGCTATAATATAATTTTGTCGCTCGACTGCAGTGCAACACAATTTCCTCCTCTAATATGTGAGACGCGCGGGACTATCATCCATCATGCCACGGAGCTAATAGCTTACCTATATGATGAGCTTTATATTGTGGGGAATATCAAATTTAGTTTTGTAAATTGAGTGTCATTTTTACTTGAGATTGGAGGGGTTGCTCCATGTAAAATAAAGCAGCATCTGGTTAGACTGGAAGCCAACCCCAAAATAGTAAGTAAGTAAGTAATCATTTATTTACTAAAAGACTTAGACTAGGTAACATCAGTGCCCCCCCCCCCCCCCCTTTGGGTTCCCGCATTGTCTAGGCGGAGGGGCTCAGTAGCCGTGGCTTGGTCACCCACGGTGAAGCCAAGAGGAACCCGAGGAGGGGCCGCTCGTCAGGGCTTTGCCAGTAAGCCGACGATGTAGCGGCCAACAAGTAGGTTGCGGTGCCGCTTGAGCGACATCGCAATTGAGGCAGGCTGCGATGTCATATGGGAGGCATCACGGCTTAGGGTTGGAGGCCGCGGCGGGAGAGGTGTGCCGGTATTGCGGTGCGCCGCTCTCCCTACCTTCCGCGGCCTAGACGGGGTCGCCACCGTCTGATGGCGGACGTAGTGGGGCCGCAGAGGAGGAGGAGTGTTTGTATGACGTTGGCCGCTCTCCTTATCTTCTGCGGCCGAAAATTGGCAGGCGGCGGGGCCAATAACCTGACCCGTCGCAGGAGAAACAAGGGTGCCCAGACACGGGGTCGTCTGGCCGCGGCGGGTTCACGGATGAGTGCTAACGCGTACCCGTGTTCCACCGTAAGCGGCAGAGGAGGACACCGCGGAGTTTTAGTGCTGCACTATCTCCCCGTGGTAGTGCAGAATGCATGAGCATTTCTCCACGATAAAAAAAAGGTAACATCAGTGTTTCAATAAGGGATGGATATGGCTATTACAGATAAGCATATACAATATGACCCCTGTCCTTCAAACTAGGAAATCCTGTATCCTGAGTACATTAGTGGGATTGACACGTTTTACAAATTATGCATAATTACGTAATAACTCTGATGATTGATGATTTCCCATCCACAAAAAAAAAAAAAACTCTGATGTTAACATACATTTATTGAATTGGAGGGGTATCCCCTTACTTAATCGGTGGTCATACAACATTGCTATGGGTGCTTGGACTCAATGTGAATTATATGACATGTTAGATGAAAATAAATATTGCACTGAATCAACGGCTGCACACTTCAGCATGAGTTTTGGTAGCCAGTGCAACAGTAATATAAATCATATTTCGATACAAAAAAATTACTACGTAATAACGCATCTATTAATAATTGTACGAGTATTAAACAAAGTCGGTTTTGCGTGACAGTTTATGTGACCACTTAATTCTTTTAAACTACACAATGGATTTTGCTAATTTCACCATGATTTAGAGAATTTATTCCGGAAGGTTTAGATGTATAATAAATTTATATTTTACATATCAACTCCTTACGGTCCCTCTTCCAATGATTATACCATTTCTTCCCCTACATTTACCCTATCAACTATATTTTATGGACGTTGGGCTTGGAGATAAGAAGAGGCCTTGATCAGCTCACGAAAGCCCGTAAGACCTTACGGGGACGTATCGACTGCCCAGAGCTCCATGGTCTTTTCTGTCGATTATTTGTGCCCGACAAATACCTACATCGGACACCGTCAAAGCCGTCGCCGCTGCCACAATCTGTTTACGCAACCGTCATCCAAAACTGTAGCCAGAGCCGAATCCCCAGTCTGTCGTACTTTAGCTAAATATCTTTAGGGTTTAAGATTTTCCTAACATAATTCGAACAATTGTATGATTTTGCAACAGTTAGCTTGTGCAAATGTCTAGAAATCCACCCACATTCCACATAGCTGGAATATCATAAATAGATAAACAAACAAACACACACATAAACTTGGTCCGAAGTTGTCGGACGCAGCCGAAGCAGCGGTTAATTTACCCAATAACACTGAACGCTTTCATTTACTACATTCTGCGCATACTATTGATTCCAAGTTCAAACCTGAATGTACTAATGTTTGGACGTGACATTAAAAATCCACGTCTTTCTCTTGAGAAAAGCAAACTCTCGATAAAAAAAACAAAAAATAATATGTATGTTTTAATTACTTTGTTTGTATTTACACAGAAAAATGGTACTAGAGTTTCTTGGGAAAGACCTGGTTCGTGGAAGTACTACTTACTGCGCCTACGTATTATCAAACCCATTTATGTTGTCAAGCTGAATTTTTGCTACATCTCTAAGAATTCGAATAAGATTATCTACGAGTACCGAGAAGGGCACAAGATGTTCATAAGAGTTGATGTAGAAATGTAATCAAGCCGTCAAATTAAATTAAATTGTTTATTCTGTAGGATATCGCTATCACTTTTACACGTAATATTATAAAAACGGAAAAATTAGATGGAGTCAACATTTCCTATCTGACTACATCTGAGATGAAACTCAAAATTAAAAAAAAAATTACTAAACATTATTTATTCATCACAATTTGTACAAGAATAGAATAGACGGCGAATCCCAAACTAGGCATTTGCCTGTGTCTTGGTAGTCAGAAATGGCCAAACAAACTCAAGGGTCATGTCTCCAGACATAATCTTGGTCAGATCATGTCAGGACAATATAGATTAGTGCCTGAAATACTCTCTTGATAAAAGATCTACATAGATTTGTCAGTAATCGTGTAGCTCAACGCAGAACGTGAGGAGCTCATTTCGATGTAGTGTCAGACTAGCCAATGTAGATGTTCAAAAGGCAAGGTGCAGAACTACAGAAGCCTAATCACTAATGTAGATATCGTCGGTTAGATGAATGTTTGTAAAAGTATTGAAGAATAATAAACGATATTCGACTCACGGTTAATTATGAAGTATATTGATTTCTTCAACTGATCAATTCTGTAAAAATTTCACCGTGATAACCTAGGCGAAGTGAGTTCCATCCAAAGACATTAAATTATTTACTCCTATCTTAAATCTCTTTGGCTTCATCTAATGCTAAGGATTGACACTATTGACAGCTCACTTAACCTAAGTTTTCAGTGTTTTTTTTTTTTACAGAATATGTCGGCAGAACCACAGTTACACCACACAGTTTGGTTTGGAAAGTGCAAGTTATTAAGTTCACATAAAGTTAGTACCTAAGCATAGCCATGCAAGCACACAAGCACAGTGATTAAAGAGTCAGTAGCGAGAACACAAATATAGCATCACGAGAAAATAAGAGAAATCTCATCGCGATCTTCAAACGAAACAAATCATACGCACCTTTTCTCACAGCCTTTTTCTATTTCCTATTAACACACAACAACAACAGCAATATATTTTCTTTTATGAATTTCCTTGTCCACTACCAAGAGTGGACTTGATCAATATACCACATCGCACTTTCGCACTGGGGGTCCACCAATATCGCCGCGATGCCTCCAAACATTCCTGTTTGCCGAGCACTACACCACCATTTCGTATACATACTACAACTATGTTGATGCTACGGGTTTGTTTTGAAATCGCTCATGAATATTTATTTGGGGGAATGTTCGCCAGTCGTGTCTTTAACGTAGTAAAAATAATTATTGTTATGAACATATCTTTGCTACAACTAGGACCGCAATACCTACAGGGATGTGAGAGTAAAAAAGCATCTGATTTGCATTCAGTAATATCACTAATCGACGAAATCCACCTGAGGGATACTGCATTTTCTTGAAATCTCTATAACTTTGCATCCAGGTGACGCATTTTGAAGCTGTTTTCAGCTAATTGAATTGACTTGCAAAAACAGGAAAATTCCTTTAAAAAAAGAATGATTAAATTTTATCTCAACATTTTCATGCATCGCTTAATGGAGCTTCATCTTTAAACAAGCTTGGATGGGATATGTGGTATTACACGAATGGATAGAATAAAAAATGACTACATAAGGGAAGTCTGAAAGTGGCACCGGTAACTGAAAAGTTGTGTGGAAATCGGTTGTCGCGGGAATGTGATACGGAGGAATGGGGAAAGTGTCGTGGGGAAAGTTTTGAGTATGAATATTATAAAAGCAGACTATAAGAGCAGGGGAAGAGCAAATAAATTATGGGTGGACTGTGTAAATGATGATATGGGTAGAAAGGGGGTGACTACCGAGATGACGACTGATAGAGAGGTAGGGAAGAAGAAGGCATATTGCGCCGACCCCAAATAAATTGGGATAAGGGCGGGAGAGTGATGATCTTTAAACAAGAACTATACGATAACCTTTTAAGTCATCCCCAGGTTTCTTTTGCACCTAACGTAAGAAAGCTCAATTTTCTACCCAGTTTACAGTATACTCTTGTTAGTTTCCATTACCCCAGTTACGGAGGCGTATCTGCCACGCCATTGCGTCGCTGCAGCCGCATAGCATGTTACCTATAAATTAAGTGCCGTTAAGCTGGTCTTGCATCCTCGCATCCCCTGTATTTGCAAACCAATGCAGAATCGTGGTCCTTATAGCTGGAAGATATTACTACATACATAAGTTAAGACCGGTGCTGAGGTTCGAGGAAAATTTTACAAGTTTTACCAGAAAATTATCCGCTTTCACGGCGACATATTGTTATTTGCTTGGGAATTGAAAAAATAGTAGTAACACAACGTACCGGAGAATATTTTCAGTAGTTAGGAATAACATCATCAATACAATGACACAAAGGGTTTTGGGTGACTTCGAGCAGAGAAATCACGTACACCCATCGCTATAAATCAAGCTTGAACCACACAGATTATCAAAAGTGCCTGTAAATGGTTTAATTGAATGATTTGAGTTTGAGTTTGATGAAATGTAATTTTGATGGATTTTGGCGCAGATTCCCTTGTTCACAAAGTAAACTAAATTTAAGTTCAGTGCATCTTTTTCTTTCTATTTCATTAAGAAAAGGACAGAAGATAAAAATTAGTTTAGTCCTGTCAAATTAAGATACTCCATCGACAGTTTAAACGTGATTAAAAACATGGCTACTAAAATTATGTCAATTTACGTCAGACCTCAGAACATAGTTATTGTTCTGAGCGTCAGACGCTGATTAATTTGACAGGACTAAACTAATATTTATCTTCTGTCCTTTTCTTAATGGTATAGAAAGAAAAAGATGCACTGAACTTAAATTTAGTTTAGTTTGTGAACAAGGGAATCGGCGCCATTATCACGGTTTATGCACCATCTCTTCCTACCAATTTGTACACCACGATATGTGGCTGAACATGTTACAGCTTTTCTGTATTCCCTATTATCCCCCTATCCTGCATGCGCACCATGTACACCATGTTTAAACAAATAAAATTTGCTTACTTACAATAGTCTAAATATTCTGCTCCACTCATGGCTCTGATACATTTTTTTTGCACTATGAACGCTCTTTCCACATCCACTGAATTACCCGTTTTGTCAACATTAGTTAAATATCAACCCAATGTTCTTTCAATAACGTGTAGTATAAGTTAAACTCTTACATATTCCTGTAGCAGAGCAAAGTCCAGCGGATCAGCCGCGCCATTGCTTTCTCCTAATGTTTCGCGAGCACTTGTTACCGATCAGTGTGGCTGCTATTAAGTATACGTTTGGAAATTCTATTTGCTGACGTAGAATAATTAAACACTTTTAATAATACACTGCCGATCTATACTGTAGAAATAATCACCGCTAAAACTAAGGTGAAGTGAACTATCAGTAGTGTTCCCTAGCACCAGCCAATCTATTCTGTAAAAATCTCACTATGAAACTTAGGTGTGAAACGCACCACGTTTTCTTGTAGTATTATACCATACAACAATGTTTAGGGAAGGCAATGACATAGTTTAAGTACAAGTGTCACGATATTTTTTTTTTGTTAGATTATAAGATTTTTAGCCATAAGATTTTTATCAGGCGTTAATGGTCCCTGACCTTTTTAATTTTTTGAATGTCATGGCTGGCAAATAATACTGGGCGCCTACTCCGAAGTGCAAAGTGCGAATGTTCGGATCGGACCGACACCTGGCCGAACCGAATATTATTGAAAAATGCGAAAAAAGTTCGAATCGGCTCAGTTGGCTCGGGACCAAAGTCAATATTCAAAAGAGTTGGAGTGTAGGATCGGAACCAAACGAACCAAATAGTAACTTCGTAGCAGGAAACGGCCGAACATTCGGCCGATACTACATCGGATTAAACCCCCTGGACACTGCGAGCTACGATTCTAAGTTTTTTAATTCCCAAAATTCCTGCGAAGTTCCTACATTTTTAAACATTGTCTATACGAACCGGATAATCTATTATCTACATCTAGCAAAGTGGAATAAGCTGAATATTGAATATTTTGGAAATTGGATTCAATAAGTACCAGAGAGACGAGGTGACGAACACGTTTTGGAAGAAAAGTGGATTGAACATTGAGTGCAATGAAACAGGAAGTGTTAAAGCCAAAGCATTATAATATTAATTAAATTCACCCAACACTGATTAATATTAAATCAGGTACTGGCGCCGATTCCCTTATTCACAAACTAAACTAAATTTAAGTTCAGTGCATCTTTTTCTTTCTATTTCTTTATGAAAAGGGCAGAAGATAAAATATTAGTTTGGTCCTGTCAAATTATGATACTCCATAGACAAGTTAGACGTGATTAAAAACTACTAAAAATACGTCAATTTACGTCAGGCGCGGACTAATTTGACAGGACTAAACTAATATTTTATTTTCTGTCCTTTTCTTAATGAAATAGAATGAAAAAGATGCACTGAACTTAAATTTAGTTTAGTTTGTGAACAATGGAATCGGCGTCAATATAACATATATTATAGGAATTAAGTAGCGATCATAAAAACTTAAATAACGTTAGTAATGTTACAAGCTTCGGGTTCGTGACAATAAAAACTGCCGATAAAAATTACCAAAAGTTACACTTTAATTAAACAACTCTAATAACAACTCAAACACACTAACGATAAAACACAATCGCTCTTAAGTCGCACTTGAAGATCGCTTTCGATGTATTCACCTGTATCGCTGATCCAAGACTGATTGGTCGCTTTTTTTTTTATATATGGCATCTCGTAGTTGACCTTGAGAGGTCGTCACTACTTAACCGGACTATCCTGTGGTTGCCTTAAGAAATCTTAAAGCCTCCAGCCAGGGCTTAAAACTAAATTAAAACTAAGCGACTGCACGCTGAGGGCACCCCCTGTGGGGTATGCCTCGGCTTAGGGTGTCGCTGGGAAAGGGCAGCAAAGGGACAGGCTGGATCGAATGGAAATTATTATTGCTTTGATGAGCACGGCGTTTCCTAGGACTATCTCTGAGAAGAAAGGCCGAAACAAACTCAGAGGTCTCAGTCGAGGCCTCAGCTACGGCGCGGGCTGGCACTTTAGCGGGCAAGGGTCGGGGGGGAGAATTTAGGTACTTGGGGGCGTCGCGAGGGACCTCGGCGGCGAGGTCGGAATGTCGGTCTTTTGTGTTTGTGTACTGTACTGGTGGCCCTATTGCTCTCCTGGAAGAGGGTTATGGGGTCATCGGGGTCAGCGAGAACTTGCCTTGGACGGCGAAGTTTACTAATTTTGGAGGGGTTGTAATTAGCGGCAGCGACAACCAGAGGGTTGCGATGCTTGGCAGCTGTGTCAAAGAAACGCTTGGAAAGGCGTTTCATGAACTGCTGGATAGTGGGGATTTGGAGGTCCACATAGAGGATCTCATTACGAACAAACCAAAGGGAGTGTGTGGCCTTGCGGAGAAAGCGGTTTTGTAGGTTTTGCATCCTATGGAAATAGCGGGGCTTTGCATGAGCGAAGACTACGCAAGCGTAAGTCATTATAGGACGGATGCACGCTGTGTACAAGCGCATTTTGCACTTAGTAACAGCTTACTGCGTTCATTGAGGACGAAGTGGAGACAGTCGAGAGCGAAAGCGGCGCGCAAACGGACCGTCTTTATGTGCTCTGAGAAGGTGAGGTGTTGGTCGAGGACTGATTGGTCGCGGCTAGTCCCGACCTTATATAGTGCCGCAGATAGTTCCAGAACCTTCTATTGTAGAATGTTAGAGTACATACCGGCCCCGACTGACCAGATGTCGATAGTTCTAGTAAGTTCTAGCATCGAAATTTCTACTCGATAATAGATGGCGCTAGTGACTCTAATAGTTCTGCTATTCGTTAATAGATGGCGCTAGTGACTCTATTAGTTCTGCTACTCGAAACTAGATGGCGCTAGTGGTAACTAATGTCACCATGTATCAGGCATTAATTGTGGCTCGTAACAGTAACATATACATATTTACAAATTATTTACAGATTTTTACACAATTTTATTTAGAAGGAATTATTTACAAAGTATTCGGATAATAAATATTTGTAAAATAAAATTAACGTGTGCTTAAAATACAGTACAGTAGTGTTAGCCTACATTAGTTGGCTATTTATTTTTCAACTTACAATTTTAAAAACATACATATAAGTAATGAATTTGTTTAATAAACCTGTTTCAAGCAAATCAGCTGGTACGTCTGATAAGGCTAACAGTGAGTCATTCTCCACTGCCGACACAAACAATAATGATCACGTTGCGCTCTCAGCTAATATCTCCATACATTGCACATTCGCATACGAGCAGCACAGGTAACATTCTGTTGTCAACTTCATTAATTAGGTGCTACGTTGTTACTAATAAAGAATACATCGATCGAGAGCTTCTCGATTCTGGTAGTTCGGCTTGTTGAATGACGGAGGATTTATTCAATAAGTTAAAGCTGCCTCACTTGAACACAAACAAATCTGCACCGTTAAATTTTGATCGTTTTAATCCTTAAAAGGGGTCATTGAAAAAAATAAAAATAAAATAAAATAACTTTATTTCAAACCTTGATCCATATGATGTTAGCAATACACACTACTTATAAGCTATGTTAGTAACAAACGAAAAACAAGATTTAATTCATATATCTGCTGCACTCACCAGACTCACCGGGTATATGTACATGTACACGTACCCAATGCGCCATAATGGTGCAGCACGGCTTATCACTAATGACCTTCAGAATGTCATTGCCGGTCCCACGCACTCTGCGCATCTTAGAAGCAGTCTTCTTACGCAGAATGGTACTGAAACCGTCAGTACGTGCTTCCGCAAACATTCCTGACGCGCTACAGTAACGTGGAAGCCCCAACAACATCCTGAAAGTATTATTATACTGAACTCTGAGAGCGTTGTATGCCCTCTGCGTATATCGAACCCACAGAGTGCACGTGTACAATGCTTGACATAAAGCCTTGAAAAGAGTTATTATTACTTCTGGTATACAACGTGCGAACCTGCGGGCCAACATATTGCATCGGGCAGCCAACGACCTCCGTTCTCTTTCCATATCAGCATCATGCTTTAAGTCCTCCGTAACTATGTGCCCCAAGTACTTAAAATCTAGCACTTTTTCAAGGGCCACACCCCTTAACATAACCGGTGGCATATTATGTGCTGGTTTTTTATGCTTCGCCCTAAACACAAGCAGTTTGCTTTCTTGCACGTTGTACAAGTCCGTGCGCTTCTACATAGGCCTCACAGACCACCAACAACTTCCTGAGTGCGCTAATTCACGGACTCAGCACCATGTCGTCCGCGTAACTCCGCGTAACTAATACTATTGACACACAGTCCGTCAATAGAACAACCAACAAGAGTGCTACTGAGCTCGACAATCAGTTGTTTAACATACAGGTTGAAAAGCGCTGGTGAGGTCAATCCACCCTGTACTCTTCAGACAACTCTTTGGCCCATCTAACTTGATTGGTTTGGTAATATAATGTTCCCGCTGGACAAGTACACGTAAATATACCCTCAAATATTCATTTAGCTGATCCGTATTTCCAAACACCGGCTTCTATCGATATTACTATAGGGGCTGACCTATTCTGGAGGTTATAAGGATCAGATAAGGTTTTATTAGGTGATGGGAAACCAACACTTTATCAAACTGGACTAGGTTAGCTAGTTTGTGGCCCAATTAACAGCGGCTATAATAATAATTCATCTCAATGTTCTTCAATTAAATGTAATTTTGTTAGTAATCATTACGAAAGTTTTTTCAGTTCAAATTAGTTAAATGATATCCGAAACCAATTGACGTGTTTCTGGCAGCTCGATGAGCATGGCCATGATGCATCAACTTATTCAGCTGAGGAGAACGTGTGTGAAGAACACTTTATAAAAAACGTGCTTGTCAGATGGCCGTTTTAGCATTAGGATACCATTGAAGGAATCTTCGTATAGTTTAGGCGATTCATATCATCGTGCAAAGCGATGTTTTCTGTCACTGGAGCGCAGAAACCTCAGCCAATCTCCGTTTGATAAAATGTACGAAGACTTCATGACTGAGTACATTTCTTTAGGCCATATTATGTCAGAGTGCCACGTTAATGAAGATCTCTGGTCATATTTTATTCCTCATCACGGCATCCTGCGCGAAAGTAGTAACACAACTAAATTACGGGGGTGTATTCAATGCTAGTGCACCCACTACCACTGGACTTTCGTTGAATGCAATACAGATGGTGGGGCCTACCGTTCAGGTCGATTTGATTGCAATCCTTCTTAGATTTAGAATGCATAAGTACATTCTCTCTGCTCACGTAGAGAAAATGTACAGGCAGGTGTCAGTACATCCTTCAGATAGGCACCTGCAGAAATAATTTGGCGTGATGATGTTACTAGCACTCTTAAAACCTATCAATTACATATAGTGACGTACGGTACGGCTAGTGCACCGTTTCTCGCAACTAGATGCATCAAACAAATCGGTCTTGAATACCAGGATCAAAAGGTCGCTGGAGTTATTCTTCATGGTTTTTATGTAGACCTGTTGACCGGGGCAGACGTGATTGAGGAAGCCATCATGTGGTGACCGATGCTCTTGCTTCTGCTTGCATGCCGTTATTGAAGTGAAAATCGAATTAGCCCACTTTAATTTCAGAACCAACTGACGGGTCTTGTTTCGAGTTCCACAAGGAGGGAGATGTCTGTGGTAAAACACTGAGTCTTAGTTGGCGAACTGACACAGATAATCTCTTTTTTCCTATAAAGGTGCCTGACTAAGCGTGGCATGTCAGCAGTAATTGCACAAAGATATGATCATTCAGGGTTGTTAGCACCGTGTGTCGTGAGCATGAAGATTTTACTTCAAAAACTTTGGCTAGACAATTTAGAATGAGACGACCAGTAAATCACCTGACGTTGCAACAATATGGGCGAACACAATTAAAAACTTACCTTGCATTCACAATTTACGTGTATCACGTGGTATAGTCTGTGACGCACACAAACATTTTGAGTTTCACATTTTTACCGACGCTTCGGAGCGAGCATACGGCACTTGTTTGTATATATTCGCAGTATCAAGGAGCAGGGTGACGTCGACGTGCGATTATTAACTGCTAAGAGTCGCGTTGCTCCTATTAAGCCGTTGACAGCGACCATATGGTCGCTGGCCGTTGACCATACCGCGTATACCGCGACTGGAGCTCTGTGCAGCTGTGCTTGGTGTACGTCTATATCAAAAGGTTGTTAGTTCCCTTCATATTAAACCGTCTAGT
This sequence comes from Apamea anceps, assembly GCA_951799955.1. Taxonomy (NCBI): domain Eukaryota; kingdom Metazoa; phylum Arthropoda; class Insecta; order Lepidoptera; family Noctuidae; genus Apamea; species Apamea anceps. The sequence goes on along the minus strand of OX637501.1, from coordinate 22,517,383 downwards.
ATTGTTTTTGGACCGACTCCATGATAGTGTTGGGTTGGTTAAAAATGTTGCCTATAAAATTAAATACTTTCGTTCGCAACCGTGTTGCTAAAGTGTTAGAAATATCCGGTCCATGTAGCTGGAGACATGTGTCAACCCACGACAATCCAGCCGAGCGTGTCTAAGTCTCTGAGCTTCAGCAGCGTGTAAAGTGGCGGACCGGCAACAACAGCCAGAACCTGCACTCCCTCGTCGTTATTAAGGAGGATAACCAGCCAGTCCACCCTTGAAGTGGAAGTTGGGCCGCGGTGTTGCTCTTCATCCTGGCACAGAAGGCATAAGCAGAGTTGCCGATATCAAAACTTCAACTGGAACCGTCAGAAGAGCATTCTCCAAGATCTGTCCATTATTGGAAGACAGCTGTTGAAAGGCAAGCTTTCAACGGCCAACGGCATTCAGCAATTGTTAGATTATAAGATTTTGAGCTATAAGATTTTTATCAGGCGTTAATGGTCCCTGACCTTTTTAATTTTTTGAATGTCATGGCTGGCAAATAAAACTCGACACTGCGAGCTACGATCCTATGTTTATTAATTCCAAAAATTCCTGCGAAGTTCCTAAAAATTTTATACATATTGTTTGCAATACACCTGCAACCTATATAAACGTAACATTTTTCAGAAGAATAACAAAATATTTTTATCTGTCATTTATTTGTTCAAATGATAGTCACAAAGCCGATACTGAAACAAACTGTTTATACCTAGTTAGCATATGAATTAGCGAAGTACACTTTATATGTAGATACTTAGGTAGGCTACAAACTTGGGAACCGACAAAATGAACATTTTTCTTCCGTACGTCATTATCATGCTTAAATCATCATCTACTACTCTACTACTCTATACTAGAAACAAACACAAATTTGTTGTACCTACAACAAGGCTCAAGAAAATAGGTGGCTCGTTCAGATGCCAATGTATACGCTTCTACAACAAAGTTCCAAGCCCCGTTCAAGATCTAAGCCTTAATAAATTTAAATCATTCATTAAACGTAAGTTGTGCCAGAAAGCCTTTTATACCGTTAAGGCTTATATCGAGGACAAAAAGGCTTGGGATTAAGCTGCTTCCAATTTTTACATATTGAATGTTTTTATTTTTTTTTTGTTGTTGTTTTTTTTTATATACATTTTGACATTAATGAATTTGATATATACTATGACATTTGCTTACTTTGTAAAGTATTCTATTATTTTTAATTATTGTGAATGTGAAGACTATGTGGGTCATTTTATTTTTTATTGTTCTCTCTGTTCTGTTAGTTTTTGTCATGGTCTGGCAGTTTGAGTAATTAATGTGGCCTACCCAAATGTCCTTTCTTTGGTATTGTTCGTCGAACCGTTGAGCTCCTTAAGTTTTGAGTTGAGCTGCACGATTTCTGACATATGCGTGCACTGACTGGACAGGTCCTCTCAATCTGTGTGGTTCTTTCCTCAAAAGACCATCTCAGACATCGACCTACATGGTCTTCATATGATCTGACCAAGATTATGTCTGGACTTTAAAAGAGACTGTGACGTCTGAGTTTGTTTCGGCCTTTCTTCTCAGACTAGTCAGATAGGAAACACCGACCTCATCTAGTTTTAAAATATGATTGACGTGTAAAAGTGTTTGTACAAACCTACTTACAAAATAAAATCATTTATCATTTACTATTCTACTCTATATTGTTAATCAGGGGACTATCTGCTGGAACCACACCACAACGTGACGTTCCTCCTTTCTTCTTATGCCAAGGATTCCAGGAAACACTTGGCTCCAACAACGAATCATTCTTTTAGAAGAAAGGAAAAATGAAAGAGTATTCTATCCTATGCTACTATTAAACCAAAGTCTCCTTTAAAGTTCTGCAAGTATAAAAGCGAATCGCGGCGTACCTTTTTTTAAAGTCTACACGGTCTTTGAAAGTTTCCACGACATTCAGAATTTTCTCTTCTGATCTTGAAAACCTATCCCTCATAATATGGTAGAGGTAATGACAATAGGTACTCTTTGTTGGTGTATGCTAGCTGACCCGACAAACGTTGTTTTGCCATATAAATTATTTCTAGCTGCCCGGTGCTACTTCGTTCGCGTGGTGTCCTACCCCTACCCTACTCCTACCCTACTTCTACCCTACTCCTACCCTACCCTACTCCTACACTACTCCTACCCTACTTCTACCCTACTCCTAACCTACCCTACCCTACTCCTACCCTACTTCTACTCTACCCCTACCCTACTCCTACCCTACTTCTACTCTACTCCTAACCTACCCTACCCTACTCCTAACCTACTTCTACCCTACCCTACTCCTACCCTACTTCTACCCTACTCCTACACTACTCCTACCCTACTCCTACCCTACTTCTACCCTACTCCTAACCTACCCTACCCTACTCCTACCCTACTTCTACCCTACCCCTACCCTACTCCTACTCTACTTCTACCCTACTCCTAACCTACCCTACCCTACTCCTACCCTACTTCTACCCTACCCCTACCCTACTCCTACCCTACTTCTACTCTACTCCTAACCTACTCCTACCCTACACCTACCCTACTCCTAACCTACTCCTACTCTATTCAAAACCCTTAATTTAATACGTGCTTCATTTCGAGTGGACCCGAGTCTACCGTACCGAAGGGACGATCGTCAAATGTTTGACAGGAAAGTAGGTAGAACAGTTTATATGGGAAAATGAAATTGTTGTTTTTACTATCTTCCTCGCAATTTTTCCATATTTTCTCACCGTTTAAACCTTCCCTGGACTACGACAAACATTTCAAAACCAAAATCAGCTAAATCGGCCCAGCCGTTCTCGAGTTTTAGCGAGACTAACGAACAGCAATTGATTTTTATATATATAGATTTAATGTTTGGTGTTACGTAATGTTAATTACTTATTGTTGTAGAGAACCAAATTCTTCTAACTGAACTGATATCTGTGCCGCTGGGGAGTTTGCTGAGCTACTTCTTCTTCCCAGCTAAAGCACTAAGACGGGGTGAAGGGCAGCGTTTTGGGGGACTGTCTCATGTATCTATATACCTATAATAAAAATGTAACTGATCGCTGTCTGTACATTGAATATATATAAGAAAAACTTGTATTGAGAGTCTTTATCAACGCAATAGAACCCAAAACCTGAAAATCCAAACATTGAAGCTCACGAAGTCGCGGGCGGCAGCTATACGAAGTAGGTAATGTCTGTGATCGTTTTTGAAGATACCAAATAGGTACCCCTCGAAGGTAAAGTCCGTGTTTATAAACTAAAGTCCACGCGGACGAAGTAGTGTAGAATACTACTCGTGTGCAGATGCCTTTTATTTACATTATTACATCATCAAAGTATTGAATACATATTTCGGGTGATATATATAACGGAAACTCAAATAGCGCAAGCCCATCATCTGAGAAGTCAACTGGGTCTTCGTGCTCATGTAACGGAGAAAGGTTAGTACTTTGTTTTATTTTACTTTTTACCGGTACTGATTAATTATACAGAACTTCCTAATTTCGTATGGTGAATTCCATATGGGGTTTACGTAGTTTTACTTCCAAAAAACAAACTGGGCAAGTGGGCACGCCCACGTAGAAATCCGTAGTCAGTATGAACCGAATGGAAAAGAAGTCAATACTCAATATTCAAATCTTTATTGCTTTCCATATGTGTTACATAGATGGTATATAAAAGATCAATATGGACCCTGTCGGGCACAGCAAAATTTAGGAGAGAGGAAGAGAGCTAAGTAAGCAATTCAAACAATTAAATATTATTAGATGTGCTTATATGTGATAATTATGTATACACCGTTAAATTTTGATCGTTTTTATCCTTAAAAGGAGTCATTGTACTCATCATTAAGAACAACTTTTACTACGGGAGTAACCCTGAAATCGTGAAAAAAAATCAGTTGATCCATAGATTTATGTTCGCATAACTCGACATAATGTATGTATCAAATGATTTTTTTTTCACGATTTCAGGGTTACTCCCGTAGTAAAAGTTGTTCTTAATGATGAGTACAATGACCCCTTTTAAGGATTAAAACGATCACAATTTAACGGTGTATAAGGTAAGAAACAAAGGGCAGCCTATTACACTCCCTTGGGGAATTGACGCGTTAACTGCTTTACTATCGGATCTCATTTTAATTATTTAATTTGTGTTGTCATCAAACTATTCAATTTCTACTAGTTGTACTCTATCCTTTAGGTATGATGCGAACCACTCATGAGCCTTTCCTCGTATTCCTATGCCATGTAACTTATCTAATAGTATTTTAAATTGTATCTTATCATAGGCTTTGGTCATATCGAGCAGCATACCTATGGCGGAGTTTTTATTATTAATAGTACTAGTTAGAGCCTCTTGTACAGTCAACAGCAAAAGTAGATGATCAAAATCAGAAATTCAATACTTATGAACGGAGTTCGCGTCAGAACTGTGTGGAGTCGGAGTGATTCAAAAGTATGTGATTGTAAATTATACTAAACATTTACTACTAGTACAGCTGCCATATAGCTGCGAACTCCGTTCAATAGGATTGAATTTCTGATTTTGATCATCTACTTTTGCTGTTGACTGTACGTATTTGTAGACTGCTTACGTTGTAGATTCGTTTTTACGGAAACCATTTTGGTAGTCGTCAAGTATTTTATATTTTTCACAGATAGAGTATACGCGGTCACACATAGCCTTCTCAAAGATTTTAGATGCAGTTGGTAACAGCGCGATAGGGTGATAGTTCTTTATTAGGGTCGGTTTTAGAATTTTTCTTATGTATAGGTTTTATCAGTGCGTTTTTAAGTTGTTTGGGAAAGATAGATTAGATAGCCCTTTATAAAAAATGCGACATATTCAGGCAGGCATGAACATGGAAAGTGTGGCGTCCTAGTTTGAACGCGATAATCTCTGAGAAAGTAATTAGGCTATTTATCATCATGCTAGGACGAGGAGTGGAGCAAGAAAAAAAAAGTAAGAAAGACCGCTAAGTGAAAAGGAAATAATAGGCGGGGCAGGTGATATGATGCGACGGGATGGGTTGGGGGAACGAGAAATTTCACGCGAACGAAGTCGCAGGCAGATGGTACTTATAATTGTGAGGGGTTACCAAGCACTCATGAAACGGGTATAAATCTATGAGACGAAAAGTGACGTGCCACACGAACAAGCCTTGAACTGTCCAGCAGTGCGATTCTGTCACCGTGAACACTTAGGTGAAGTGAGCGTGGAGTGAGCTATCATTCCAACTAATGCTAGGGATTGACAATATTGACAGCTAACTCTAAGCTCACTTCACCTAACTTTTCACAGTGAGATTTTTACAGAATAGATCGGCTGCACATCCTTGGAAACTATTTTCGTACGATTCGGGCTCCTGACATCAAATCGTTAGAACATTAATCGTTAGATCACTAGACCCATTGCTCGTTCTTCAGGGGACTAGGAAGATTGGTTTTTGCAGAAATCTACTTTCGGTTTTATTTTTACACAAGAATCGGGTGGGAAGGTGGCAACATTTGTTAAAAAAGTATATTATGACACGTTTGTGGAAAAATCTTTACTATCCATCGGAGCCTTATCAGGCACGTTTACTGCAACCAAACCAAACAGCAGTTTATTTACATGGGCACATGATAAAAACACTGTAGTATTCAAGAGAAAATAATTATTTTACAACGTTAGTTTAGAGCAAATAGTTTGTTTGACTGATACCAAAATTCAAAATATCTTGTCATACATAATATAGATAAAGTAGGTATTATGAAACATTTTACAAATAATAGTCCTCCAGGCCATATCTCGGCCATGGCAGCCAATCTCAACGGAGACTACGGCCTTCGGCGCGGGAGATATTATAGTGCTCAAGTGTGTGCACAGACACAGTTGCACTCTCTCTTCCCTCACTCTCATAGTACGATGGGACGACACGTAATCCGACACGACCGGAGAGAGATCCTGATCTCTCTCCGGTCGTGTGTCGTGTGACTCGGAAAGCACATGAAGCTGTTAGTCCCACACGGGGGTATCACACCGCCAACTTCTAAACTCTGGGCTGTTACTAAGAAATTCCTAATGAAAAAACCCATGAACACTTTAACCGACCTGGAACTCGAACCCAGTATTCACGCTTCAATAAAATAATACTAAACTAAGTCTTATTCTTCTGGTTATAAATAAAACATTAACTGATTTTTTATTTTATCTTTTTTTTGCAGCAACACCTCAAACATGAGTATTCTCTACGCCCTGATCCTATTCTGCTCAATATACACAGTTTTCTGCGATGATGATGTCCCCTCTCTATTTGAACTATCACCAAGAAAAGATTTAACATTTGTGGAACTGGCTGAATACGATGGTTACACAGCTGAACCACATTTCGTAACCACAGATGATGGATACATCTTGGAACTTTTCCGAATACCTGTCAAGGAATCCTGCACAGTATCCAAGGGCGTCCTAATGTTCATGCACGGCCTCTACCTCAGCTGTGACGACTGCCTCATACCGGGACCTGGGAAGGCTCACTGCTACGTCTACTCTGACAACTGTTATGACATCTGGGTTCCCAACACCAGAGGAAACTTTTACAGCAGAAACCATACTTCATATAATCCTGACGAAGATTCGGCATTCTGGGACTTTTCTGTTGATGAAATGGCCATTTATGATCTCCCGGCAGTCATAGATTACGTTTTACTTAAGACAAATGAAACTCAATTATCATATGTCGCTCATTCACAAGGAGTTGCTATGTTATTAATTCTTTGCTCAAAGAAGCCTGAATACAATGCTAAGATTAAGGTTGGTTTTGGCTTGTCACCGACGGCGTGGTTAGACCATGCGAGGTTTAGTGTGATAAAGATCCAAAGTCTTATTGCCCCAGGGTTATCACTTACAGACTCGTTTCTTAATAAAGAAGTATTAAAACGAAATGGAGTATTGCAAAATTCTGGAGAACTTTTGTGCGGAACCACTGACCTAGCATATCCTTTTTGCTCTGTACTCATATTCGCTGTTTTAGGTTACAATAAATTCCAGATCACCGAGGATGTGTTGCCTGTAGTAGTTGGTCATACTCCCTCTGGCACTTCTCTTAAAAACTTCGTTAGATGGGGGCAAATGCACAATAACGGCTTCTCTGAATATGATTATGGTTTAATTAAAAATCTTTTTAAATATGGACACAAAAGCCCGCCGTTATACGACTTGTCTAGTGTCTCGATGAAATGGGTGTTTCTAGGGAGCGACAACGATTATGTCGCTAATGTTACAGACATTAAAACGCTTGTATCTAAAGTACGAAACTCCTCACTTTGCGTACTTTCTGATAAAACTTTTGGTCACCTAGATTTTATTTATGGTAAAGATATACCTAATTATCTAACTCCAGTTGTTTTGTCATATTTAGAAAATGGTAGTTACATTTGCCCTTGAATCAACGATTGTAATAAAGATCATGCCTAAATCTTCATTGTTATTTTATTTCTCATTCCTATTGCTATCAGCATACTTAATACATGAGCGTAAGTTTAGTTTAACGAGATGAATCCAACCATCCGACCGCTGACAAACTGTTTCAAATGAAATATTGCACGATAATATATTTTCCTTTCGCGCCCTCGTGGCTTTTAGAGTTAGGAAAATAATGTTGTTAACTTTAACTATTGACATTTCAGATCATTATTAGACGCGTGTGTCAGCCTTATATAAATTGTATTTTTTACTTGTTTCATTATTAGAATAATCAGCCTATAACATTCCCACTGCTGGGACACAGGCCTCCATCTCGCGGGCTCAGTGCGGGTTGCTATATGTCACATGTCTTCGAATTTTTGGTTCTCGGACATGCCGATTTCCTCACGATGTTTTCCTTCACCGTAGTGGTAATGGAATAATTTACACAAAGTAAATAATAATAATTCTTTAATTCAGATAACTAACATCCAATGTTTTAGTAATTACAATAATGACTTACAGCTATTGTTAGTAAAGTGACAATATATTGGTGATTCATTATGACATATTACTTTATCACCGTCCTCACCATTTTTTTTTAAATTGGAGAGGTAACATGCTCCCCTATTATTTTGTAAAGCGCCCGTCTGGGTTCGAACCTGGAAGCTACAACTCGTGCCACCGGACCACCACTGCTCCCTGTTTTCTTATCCCTTTTTAGGGTTCCGTAGCCAAATGGCAACGGAACCCTTATGGATTCGCCATGTCTGTCTGTCTGTCTGTCTGTCTGTCTGTCTGTCTGTCTGTCTGTCTGTCTGTCTGTCTGTCTGTCTGTCTGTCTGTCTGTCTGTCTGTCTGTCTGTCCGTCCGTATGTCACAGCCGCTTTTTTCCGAAACCATAAGAGCTATACTGTTGAAACTTGGTAAGTAGATGTATTCTGTGAACCGCATTAAGATTTTCACACAAAAATAGAAAAAAAACAATAAATTTTGGGGGTCCCCATACTTAGAACTGAAACTCAAAATTTTTTTTTTCATCAAACCCATACGTGTGGGGTATCTATGGATAGGTCTTCAAAAATGATATTGAGGTTTCTAATATCATTTTTTTCTAAACTGAATAGTTTGCGCGAGAGACACTTCCAAAGTGGTAAAATGTGTGTCCCCCCCCTGTAACTTCTAAAATAAGAGAATGATAAAACTAAAAAAAATATATGATGTACATTACCATATAAACTTCCACCGAAAATTGGTTTGAACGAGATCTAGTGAGTAGTTTTTTTTTAATACGTCATAAATCGTAACGTAACGGAACCCTTCATGGGCGAGTCCGACTCGCACTTGGCCGGTTTTCTTAATTGCAGATCTTGTTAGTGTCGTCAATACCGGAAGTCTTTGAATAGATTGTGCTTTCATCCTAAACTTATAATTCCGTGATGTTTAAGTTTTGATAAAAATCAAGAAACTCTGTTTTCTACTCATCTGTTTTGTTAAAACCATTACAGTAACTCATCTTTAAACAATGCAAATAATTCAATTTGCAGCTGCCTTTAAGTGTCAACATTGCAATTTCAATTTTAAAATTAATGCGCCACGTGCACAAACAAACTGAAGTTAAATATTTAAACTTGGTCGGCACGAGTAGAGTGCAGAACGACTTCCGTGTTTAAAAGTTTTATAATAACTGGAAAACGCAGAAGTAGAACGTCCATTAAAAGCTTGGACGGAAACTCAGCAAGTTAAACAAGTCAGTGCAGTTGAAAGGAAAGAATAACAACTGGGCTTTAAATGTTTTTTTTTTTATTATTATTATAACTGTCGTGACATGCATTCATGTTTTAAATTAGTGTTTAGGTAAATGTCGAGATGATGTAGTGTAGAGGTTAAGGGACCCGCTTCTCAACCATGAGTATTTGGGTTCGAAACTGGACAAGTAATGTGTCATTTAAAGTAATGTTTGCAATTATAATATTTGCGGTTTGCATTTCTGAAGTATGTGGATCTAGTTATGTTTTTACATATCTAGGGACCGGCCGTACAAGGGGCCCTTTATGCACTCACTATGCAAGTGCACCTAAGGATAACCTCCGGTTGGTGTAGGACTATTCCAGGATGACTGCAGCAGAAGTGGGTACAAAAACCTATGGAAAGACTATGGCTCCTGTTCGATCAATGTTTTATATATAATAATATTATAAACGTGAAAGTTTGTATACATGTATAGATGTATGGATGGATGTTTGTTACTCTTTCGCGCAAAAGCTAGTGAACAGATTTGGATGAAATTTGGCACACAGATGGTTTATAACCAGGATTAACATATAGGATACTTTTTATCCCGATATTTCCACGGGATCGGAACTTATGCGGGTGAAACCGCGGGGCGCAGCTAGTATTATATATACTAGCTTTTGCCCGCGTGATGTTCGGAAATCATCCCACGGAAACGTATTACCGGGATAATAGGTATCCTATGTGTTAATCCTGGTTATAATAAACTAACTGTGTGGCAAATTTCATCAAAATCCTAAGTAATCATTGAAATACTACCGTGAATCCATGCAAGCCTAGTACTTTTTGTTTGAATACTGTTCAGAATGTCGGGTCATATTATGTTAATCATGATTCGAAAGACACGTAGCGCCATCTAGCGTCCTAAAGCAATTGTGACCGTCGAACGTTATTGTTCTTTTCCTCGGGAACAATATTTTATTTTTGGATGAAAGGTACTCTATGTCCTTTTGTATACCCTTCCTTTTCTTCCCTGACAGCGTATATGCAACATTTCATGATGATCGGTTCAGTGAATTAGGCGGCGTCATAAGCTATCAAACAAATACACAATCAAACCTACTTTCGCATTTACAATATTAGTTACAGATGATACACAAAATGGCAGAGGGTGAGTTGCACACTCAATAATGACCCCCGGATGTCACTAGCACATAGTGACGCAGCCACAAGGGGGCAACATGTCCTGCTTGCAGGTGCTTCTATAAAGGATGGCAAACAAGTCGTCTGCCTATCAAATGGTAAGTGGCCAACACATATGCGCTGCTATTCCAGAGGCAAAGCTGAAATACCTCAGTGCTTGTATCCTGCTATCCTTCAAACCTAAACGCAGCAACAGGAATAAGTAAGATTAGTATGGTAGTAGGTACTTAAAACGATGGAGGAGGGGCTCATGGCTAAGTAATAACAGGTTGATCAATCAGGTTAAGCTACGCTTGCCGCGGCCAGTCCGTGGATGGCGACCATCTTTACATACCGAGACCCCTCCGTGCCTCGGAACGCACGTTAAGCTGTTGGTCCCAGCTGTCATTCATGGATCTTTGACAGTCGTTACAAGTGGTCAGATCAGAAGCCCGAAAATCTGACAACCAATCTTACCAAGGGGAATCTTGTTACCCATACCCAGTGACTGCCAATCAGATAGGAGGTCTCTCCACGTAAAATACTGTCAACTGCATTTAATTGTTAGCTGCATCCGGTTAGACTGGAAGCCGACCCCAATGATAGTTGGGAAAAGGGTAGGCAGAAGATGGTAGTACTTAAACGAACCTAATGTTTTCGTTTCTGACATTACGAACCTAATGTTTATTTTATTCAATCAAGATTTAATTCATAATACATCAATATTAAATATCTCTTCCTGATCGGTAGCAATTTTTTTTTCTCATCTCTTAAATAAATTGCAAACTATAGTTGTGTGTTGTGTTGTATAACTTAGAAGCATTTTTTAAATTAAATGTAAGAACCATGGATTCGTTTCTTTTTTTTTACGATATTTTGATGTTGACTTGAAAGAGCATGGCAGTTGAGAATATGTCATGCTCTGGTGGTGGCGCGTGTGTCGGATCATTCGGTTCTCTACGAAATGGTTGAGCTGGGTGGTGCTGATCCACGCGTCATGTTCGTGAACGGGCGCCGTCGGTTGAGACTGGTCATCTCTTAACTGCCAGGGCTTATTTTAAATTTTATATTTTAAATTGTTTCTTTTTTACATTGTTCTCACATATAGAAGCAATAAGAATAATGTACCCAGGATTTTGTAATAATATCTTGATTTAAAAGAGTGTCCGTGGAGTTTCTTGCCCGTTCTTCTCCACAGAGATCTACGTTTTGGAATGGGCAACTAGCTTCAACTTTCTGACTAACTGACCGACAATTTAATTTTGACAATTCAAAAGTGCCTGAAATGGTTTAATTGAAATAAATGATTTGAGTTTGAGTTCGAATGAGGTACTACAACTATCTGACTCAAAGAAAATATTCTTGAGCAGAATAAAATTAACCGTGACACACGCCTCATCGAGCCGTTCTATTCGCAGGGTGAATATCGACTTCATTATAACCGAAGTTTACACCATCAATATTACTCTACACCACCTGATCCATCATTTGAGGCAACGTTATCAAAATCCGGCGAGTCATCCCTCAAGCCTGCTTATTATTCGGTGATGGCTTAATTTTCTTGCTAATGGAAAAGGTAGAAAAAATATAGGTAGGTACACTGTATTTATCACTGAACATCACGCTTGTATACAGGGTCGAATTAAATTAGCTAGCGAAACCCCGCAGACGTGGTTTGTATCGATATCTAAACACGATAAAATTTAAAATGATTAATTTGATGATTTTTTTGTGGGATCACCGACCGCAGTTTGTGTAGTCACTTGAAATATCAGTTTAAAATTCAGCTTTTCAGTGTGTAAACTTCACAGACATGATGAGTGTCGATGAACACGATAAAACAAAACAAAACAGATTTTCTCCACTCATACTTCAAATAACAAACAACAATTTAAAAAAAAGTTATTTTTGTTGTTTTTATTTTATCGTGTGTAGAAATCGATACCCATTACGTCTGTAGAGTTTCGCTAGCTAATTTAATTTGACCCTGTATTTCGCAAGGGTAGATAGAGGTAGGTATAGCACACATTCGTGTCGCCATTTTGAGGTATGAGGATTTAACTTTTACATTCTATTTCCACTTCCATTATTTACTTTATTACTTCAAGTCAATACTGTTCGAAGCAGAAATCAATTTCCGGATCCCTTACATTTCTTTTAGCCGGTTCCCGATAAGGCAAAGTATGAGTTCCCGTATTTGCGAGGCATTAATTCACGGCCAGGCTTTGGCCGCACCGCTAACTTTTTCAATAACCGTCGCCCGGGACCCGAGTCCCGGGCAAAACGGACCTCGCGATTGGAGCGGGGTCCCACTGAATACGGGACAGCGCTTTTGCAAATGTATGGAGGTATAGGATATCAACACTGGCAAAATGTTGTTTAACATTTTCGTGTTTGTTGGTTGGTAAGCCAACGAATAAGAAATTCGTGAGTAGGAATGAAACGTTGTCGGAAGGTGATTTGATATTATTTATTGGTACTCTTGTATGTATAAAGTAGAATGATATTGTAGAGTGGCAATACTGGCAATATCATGGGCTAGATTGAAACGTGGTTCTGAGAAATTCGTAGTTAAGCCGCTTCCTTCCACATTGTGATGCAAACAAAAGAAAACCTTCCTTGGTGAATTTCTGGGTTTTATTTTGGGAAGGATATTTTACCTATTTTTCAATCGGTTTTAAACGTGATATCGATAGAATCAGAAGAATAATATTGTGATATATGACAGTATCGAGTAGAACTGCACCCTAATTGCTGATTTACTTAAAAATAATTCACATTGAGATTAATAGAGTATTAGGTATCAAGCTTATTCTGAATTATTTTTAAGTAAATTGCTAACCCATTGCTTCAGATGTTCCAAAAAATTATCTGCTCAACAACGTAAATAACGCAATGAATGTTGTTTAATTGTCAAAATACCTAAAAGACATTGCTACTGTTAGTGTGTTATACGCAATTACCTCGCTGATAATTATGACGTTTGTTTTGGTAGATCCGTCCGCTGCTACTGTAACCTATCTATCCTAAGTGAGGCTTAATAAATAGGAGCTCGTTACACTGTCTTGAACGTATACAGATAGACCTATACACTTTTTAGTGAAGAAATTCTTAAAAAGATACCAGGGATCTTCAATTTTTATTAAGATTTTCAAGAAGAAGAAGACAATCTTTATAGGTAGGTAGGTTAGGCACTACATAAGTTTTTAGGGACTTTTCTGTTTAGGTGGAAACATAAGACTCAAACTCTTTGTATTAAGGGCTGATTTTTCCAACCCCAGAAAATTTTATCGAAACAAAATTTTAAATTTTTGACAGTTCAATACACATACAAAAACTGTCAGACGTTCATTTTATTCTACGAATAAAAACCATCTGTCGATTGCAAAATCAGAACTAAGTTGTCCCAAACTGCTTTTTATCATATGCATACATAACTTGAATGTTATGTTAAACAAAGCAACGCAACATTTCAATACCTACTTGGATCTTAACAACCAAGAGACTACAAACTTTAAAAAATCATTTTAGGCACCTACACTCTTCACAAGAGAGCCTAAATCATAATAGAATAGAATAGGATTGTTCTTTATTTGCACAGAAAGTAGGTACAAGTGTTATGATGTTAAGTTTAAAATTATCCTTATACTAACTACCTTAACTAAGGCATGCAAACAGTTTTAGGTAGAATAATAAAGACTAATTAATATATGTTAGTAACACATTCAATTAAATAAATATAAGTTTACCATGTCAAGATGTAATTCAGTACATATCTAATTTGAAATAGGCAACACAATACATAATGTCAAGTTTAATAAAATGGGATTATAAATTGGTCCAGTTCAGGGTCCATACAGTTAAATTGAAAATATTAATGATTTAGTACAAGTCAGGAATACAGAGATGTCATAATCATCAATTTAAATTCTTATCGATCAGAAATTCGCCAATTGAGTAATAATATTTATTAATTAATAGATCTGTCAATTTCTTTATGAAAAGTGGAAATGTGTGTGTATTTTTAGGGTTCCGTAGCCAAATGGCAACGGAACCCTTATGGATTCATCATGTCTGTCTGTCTGTCTGTCTGTCTGTCCGTCCGTATGTCACAGCCGCTTTTTTCCGAAACTATAAGAGCTATACTGTTGAAACTTGGTAAGTAGATGTATTCTGTGAACCGCATTAAGATTTTCACACAAAAATAGAAAAAAAACAATAAATTTTGGGGGTCCCCATACTTAGAACTGAAACTCAAAATTTTTTTTTTCATCAAACCCATACGTGTGGGGTATCTATGGATAGGTCTTCAAAAATGATATTGAGGTTTCTAATATCATTTTTTTCTAAACTGAATAGTTTGCGCGAGAGACACTTCCAAAGTGGTAAAATGCGTCCCCCCCCCCCCCCCCCCGTAACTTCTAAAATAAGAGAATGATAAAACTAAAAAAAATATATGATGTACATTACCATATAAACTTCCACCGAAAATTGGTTTGAACGAGATCTAGTGAGTAGTTTTTTTTTTAATACGTCATAAATCGTAACGTAACGGAACCCTTCATGGGCGAGTCCGACTCGCACTTGGCCGGTTTTTTTTATTACATCAGGTATTTTGTTAAAAATGATCGGACCCATTCGAGTACATTTAATACTTTTCTTTAATAGGGCGGTATCGGAACCACTAACAATTAGCAAATTTTTATACTGTCTCCTGATTGGCCGGTTTCTATTTTCGGACACTTTATTAAAAAGATGCATATTTGACTTAACAAAAACATAGTTGACATCTGAAAAGAAAGTTACTTTCAAACATCTAAGGGCAATTCTCGTAATTTTAAGAACGTTCACAGTCTGATCTCAAACTCATTCTGTCTCAGTCTCAATCTTTCAAAAAAACCTCAACTTTCCCTACATTTTGACAAGTTTTTGACATTTGTTTGTCGCCGAGATGAGACTGCGACTAGATTCTGAACGTGTTAAATTACGAGAATTTCCCTTCAGATCATAACTTCCCCACACTTTTCAAGTTGTCCTAGCAATTTTCTAGACGAATTTTCTAGTACAAAACACACTTCTTATTACCTACATATAACGACTACCAAGACAACGTATATATAGACCTGGAGGTTCAGAATTTTAATTTTAACGCTGAATTATCGAGCCAATTTCTCTGTAGGCTAGTGCATGCATCATAACAAGGTCAAATTAAATTAGCTAGCGAAACTCTGCAGGTGTAATGGGTATCGATATCTAAATACGATAAAATAAAAACAAAAAATAGATTTGATGTTTTTTTTTTTTGAGTCAACGATTGCTGCCATTGTTGTTGAGTGTTGTGTACCTACTGTCACGTCTGCGGAGTTTCGCTAGCTAATGTAATTTGACCCTGTATTTTCACTGGCTGCAACCCGCGGTTTCACTCGGATAAGTCTCGATCCTGTGGGAATATCGGGATAAAAAGTATTCTATGTCCTAATCCAGGTCATGGTCTACCCATGTTCCACATCTAAATCCGTTCAGCCGTTTTATCGTGAAAGTATAACAGCAAACAAACATACTTACAAAAAAGCGAATCTTTTCTCTTTATAATTTTGTTTTATTTTGCCTACGAGCAACTTAATTGCCCAACAACTTTTTAGTCTCTGTCGCTGTCGCCTCGCCGAGACTTGGACGATGCCCACACGGGAGCGACAGCAACGCTACTTTTTTGCCAAATTTTCGATTGA
This sequence comes from Apamea anceps, assembly GCA_951799955.1. Taxonomy (NCBI): domain Eukaryota; kingdom Metazoa; phylum Arthropoda; class Insecta; order Lepidoptera; family Noctuidae; genus Apamea; species Apamea anceps. The sequence continues at coordinate 22,501,256 of OX637501.1, read as the reverse complement.
GCAGCAACTGGCTACCCGGCGAGTATTTTGTCGCCGTGCGCGCGCTTTCATTGCAATCAATAGACGGGTTACAGTTGCGTCCAAACCAGCGGACAACAAAATGGCGAATTACATAAAACCTGATTAAACACCAAATTACCTGAATCTTAAATCTTCACCCGAACTACCATCCATAACAGCGACACATGAAACTCATAAAAGTATTTTATTAAAAACACAATAATAGTTTTCTATTCAACACGTTCTGATGGTGACATAAAACTGAACGATTATTTCGTCGAAAAAATCAGAAGGTAAACCCATTAGGACCGCAATGTCGGTCATAAAATAAGAATTAGGGCTCGTAAAAATAAAAATTTGTTGTATGAAATATTTTTGACATATTTCATGGGTCGCTTCAATTTATGGCGCATTAAAAGGGCCTCTCAGAGTGACGCTACTTAAAAATTCCTAGGGCGCCTTGAGGTCACTGGTAAGCCTCGATATGAACCTTGTTGACTGACACAACAGCATAAACCGTACCCAAGAAAGCAGAAGAATTTTTCAAGCTGCTGAATTTTATCGAAATAGCTACCTCAACAATTCAGCGATTTGAGAAAATTGCAACATTTACATATACTTAGTTAAGTTATGAGTAAATAGGTAACTATGCAGGTACTAAGCATGGTTTCAGCGTATGAACAGGTATATACACACAACAGTAATCACGCCTGTGGTCCTAAAACGTGTAGACTGTACTCAGAGCTCGTGGGTAGAGCAGAGAGAGACTCACAACATTTTGCTAATTACGCGTAAAAAACAATAAAAAACATAAGAAAATGAAAGATGACTGCAACTATTGCAACACTTGCATCCAGAACCTTTTCTGGAGGCGTTTCCATCGGCTCCTACACGTTCCCGACAGGCAGGCATAGGTAAACTTTATTCCACTTGTAGTTCGAGAGGCCATTACTCGTAAGGAGAGCAATAAGACACTGCTGTGCGCGGCGGAATGTAATAATGAAAGGATTTTATTGATAAACTACCTTCTAGACGTACTTTTCGACGCGTGGAATTAAAGAGCTACGACAAATACCGGTAGATATGTTCACGAATACCTACTAACGTAGGGTCCAATACTTTTTATAAACTGTTGCCTACAAAACATGCTATCAGTTCGAAGCAAATAGCTGCATTTGTTCAAAAACCCGCGCGTGTTTGTGCGATGCCCGTGTGTTTTTTTTTTTTTTTGTGTGTTTATGTTCTTTTTTATGCGTCATGTTTGCCGTAAATAAATGCATTTTCTTTCTTTCTTTCAAAAACAAATGACTGGGATCCTATTTCAACCATACATACCTTCCTACCTATATGTTATATAGTCCTTCAAATCATATTTCGGTAATGGCGGCCAATCTCAACTACTACTAACTACGACTAGCCTTCGACGCGGGAGATATTATAGTGCACAAGTGTGTGCGCCGTCACAGGCGCATTCCCTGGTCCCTCACTCTCATAGTCCATTGGGACGGCACTCCGACAATACTGGAAAGAGATCAGGCGCAGGACCAACGGTTTAACGCGATTTCCGAGGCACGGCTCGGAAGTCACGTTAAACCGTGGGTGTCACACCGTCAACTTCCAAACTCCCGGCTCTTTTTTTCTTTCTTATCTACCTATACAACAGGTGTAGGATGCTTCTCAATGATCCAGCAGTTCTATTTAGAAAAAGTCGTATTTAAAATTCACCAGGTAGTACTTGGACAAAGTACAAGAAATCTTAAATATCAACTATTTTACGTGCAAAACTAGAAGGTACCTAATGCATAAAGTCTTTAAAATCTCATTAGAACATGAGAAAGGGGTTAACGACGTACAAACGTAGCATTTTTTTTCACTTCTTGCTATTACAGCAAGCAGCAGCAGCATGCATTTAATTCCTATGCAAAGAGCTTTTTATGTAATATATGCATTTAAGTGTACCTGTAGGTATGTAGTTTACGAAGCGACCGACGACGCGACGACGCAAACCTAACCTAGTTGTTGCGCTCCGCTACACCATTACTGATAAATGCGAGCACTGGATGGACAGGTCCACTCAAAATTCTATGGTTCTTTCCTCAAAGATCATCTGAGACATTAACCTGCAGTTACCTTCATGGCCTTCATATGGCCGAAGATTAGGTATGTCTGGGCTTTATAAGAGACTGTGATTTCTGAGTTTATTTCTGTCTTTCTTCTCAAAGTAGTCAGTTAGGAAACACCAACCTCAGATGAGTTAGTTTAAAAAAACCTAATTTAATTTTTACCTGTAAAAGTATTTTTTTTTTAACCAATTAACAGAAATAAATATAATTTTTTGTCATCATTTATCATTTAACTGAATCCACTAATGATAATTAGGTATTTATTTATTTATTTATATATACCTTATTGTACACCACAAAAATACATAGCATAAAAAATACATGAAACACTACAAAATATAGGTACAATGGGCGGCCTTATCGCATTACTGCGATCTCTACCCGATCTCTGCGATCTCTCTCTAGGTATCTACTTTCTTTAAATACTTGCGAAATTTGTCCTCATGCCGGGGTTTATTTATTTATTTATTAGGCTTTTCAACAATGAGTACACTGTTACTTAGTTGTTTAGGGAGAACGGAGGGTAATGTCGGAATCAACACCGAATAAAAGCCGACGAATATGTACTGCTATATAGGTCAAAAACCCGAGAAATCCCTGCTCCGTGCAATGGAAGGTTCCGGTCCGCTATACTCCAAGCCAGGGGGTAATCGCGTAACACACTCAGTAGCGATGGATTTCATTTTGACAATTCAACAACATTCATCACGTTATCTAAGTTGTTGAGCAGACACCTTTTTCAAACATAATAAGAAGCAATGGATTAGCAATATCCTTGAAAATTATTAAGATTGTGATTGAAAAAATTTAAGATTAACGCAATTAGGGTAAACGCCCCATTAAGTATTATTAGAAAGCAAGAAATTACATTACTACATTACATTATTATTATTATTTTATTACATTATTTAGACAGGTGATCTCAATAAGTCATTTAAAAAAAAAACATAGTTAATCAAAACATATTTTATTTGCATAAAAACTGAAGACAGCTTACCCTCTCTTCAGTTTCCTATACATATATAGCTTTTCCGCTACGGCCTTCTGTTGGAAGTCAACAATACACAGATATCATAAAAGTGGCTAATAGATCATCACATTCCTCACTAATTAACAAAGTTTGATTTAAGGTGGATGCTCCAAGGTAACCCGCGAAATTCAAATTTTCTTACGTTTTTTGCAATTTCCTGGTCAGTACTAAGTTGTTCGTTGATTAAAATATGATTCGCGGCCGTAACAAATATGTATTTACAGAATTATAATCGCACAACTCTCTAAGATCAAGTAATCCTACTGAATGACTATTTCATGAAATCTTGACATTTTAGGATTATGCTAACTTAACAAGTTGTATTACTGATTCCAATGATTATAATTCTGTAAATACATATTTATTACGGCCGCGAATCATATTTTAATCCGTGTACAACTTAGTACTGACTAGCAAATTGCAAAAAACGTGAGAAAATTTGAATTTCGCGGGTTACCTTGGAGCATCCACCTTAAATATCTATCTACTGAAAGCTAGGTACTGTATGTACCTATGCCTGTTAAATAAATAATCAGTTACGTCACCACCTATGGTGAACATGTTAATATTAATGACAATCCACTAACGAACACTGAACACCTGTCCCTACTGGGTGCATTAATCACTTTTGATTTTTATTACGACGACGAATAAAACGTATGTTATTAATTATTGTACTCTTGTAACTTATTAATTATTGTACTAATAACTTTAATATGTACGTACCACAAATACCCTATAATTCAATAAATATTTTTATTATTATTATTTTACTCTTTGTTGTTACAGAAATTATTACCCACTAAATTACCATTAAGTACTGATTTTTGCAAAACATGCTGAAGCAAACTTTCTGTTAAAGCCAAAATCGCCTCCAGATTCAGGGTAAAGTAACCACTATGTAGTAAACAATCTTATTGGTTAGTAGGTTACCTTCCTGCTCCAGCAGTCTCGACATTCATAGCGATCGCTTTACGACCGAATTCGGACGCAAAGTCCTGTCACTCCATACATTTCACCTGTCAATTCGGGACTTTGCGACCGAATTCGGTCGTAAAGCGATCGCTATGAAAGTCGAGACTGCTGGGGCTGGAAGGCTATTTATATTTACTCACATACAGAATATCCCTTATCATTTCTCTGACTAGAGAATAATCAATCTCAAAAATAAATACATAATACTTGCTCTAAATAACTAAACGCAAAACTACTTCCGGACCGGATCAGCTGATTGTCATTCATGACAGTTATTATTAGTGTCATTGTCATTACGGAACAATACGTATACGTGTTACCGACGAATTTCCCACTTCGTCAACTCAAATCGTCATTTTGCTCGCGAGTTACTGTTTGAATAGTGATAAATAGAATAAATGATAAAAGGTCGTCACAAATAGTCCAGTATCCAAGGTCCGAATACTGTTGTGATAGTCGTTAACAGACAATATTTTTTAATTTTACTAGTTTATCATGTAAACGCTGTAACAACACATTGTTTTGAAGAATTCCGATCAAAATGTCGCTAAAAAACATACTACTAAGGTGAGTCAGTGAAAATTGTGTCCAATAAACACTTTTTGTATGTTTTGGCGTTAAAATTGAATCGATAAATTGGTCTGTGAATATTTAAAAAGTCTAGTGTTGACTTAGTTTATTTTTCTAGAAGAAAAGCAGTAAGCGAAGTAATTAGGAAAACTTTTTTTGTATTAGAAAATAGTCATGGACTTCGTGATAATCTTCCAGTAGTTTTTAACGTATTATTTTGTATGGGAAAAATAATAAAAAAATGTGCTCTATACATTTATTATTAACACCAGTATCTACATATATCCATATAGTAACCATCCAAATCGATATTCATAATTCATTTTTATGTATAAACCATAAAATTCTTTCACACTAAGTATGCTTTTTAGTGATAGTAAAGACATTCCCTATAAGTTGTTGGAGCACTCAAAAGAAGTTCTCCAAAAAGTATTAAATCCTTATGGATTTAATATTTTTGGAGAACTTATTTCTTTTGAAACTAAAGGTGTGTTTATACACACCTTTAGTTTCTGAAGCAAAAAGAAAAATAAATAAATAAAAGGTCAGACATTAATAATATATGTATAACACAGATAAGTTTATACATCACAATTCTTTGGTTTGACCCTTGACCCCCAAACTAAGCAGGGCTTGTATCTTGGGGGTCAGGTTCTATGTAATTATATTTTAATTTAATTAATTTATTTATTTTCAGAACTATCAACCAAAAGAACAAATTCGTCAACATAGCTGCAAGTGCAGTCAGAGTATCAAGTCAAGAACAATATGGCCATAAAGAAGACAAGAGACACTATGGCCATTACAGGAGAACTGTGGCAACAGCACTGTTTAGTTCTGTGATTGTTGGAACTGTACTAGCTGGTATTTTCTTTTTCTTTTATGACAAAACTTCTTTTGCATTCATTAGTTTTTCCAGCCTGGACAAAGTATGATGCAATGGAATACCATTATAAATCAGTGGTGAACCTGATTTTTTCTGCATTCTATTACAATTGTATGATGAGAATAAGTAGTTGATCCAGATCAAGAGAGAGATTGTGTGAGAGACAGAGATGTGGGATCTACCCATGAGCGTTTGCCTTGCACCTGTTTACCCAAAGCCCCAAGGCCTAAGTTGCTAGCCCTGACATTCCCCAAGCTGACAGCGGAATTCTTCACTGAGATGATCCTACTACTCATCTTGTAGTTACGTTACCTTATTTGATACTCTAAGTAGAAACTTAAATAACACTAAATAAACATGATGCCTAAAACTTATGTCAACTAATTCACAGGTAAATGATTAGAATAGATTAGATTTCTTTATTTGTTTAAACATTGTATACATACAAAAGCATGCAAGATATTACGTTGTTCGAGTCCAGTCATGTTTAGCAGTAAGTATCTCTGGCATACAAATGAGTAAATTAAAGTTTTATCAGTCCGTTCTAAGAACTGGCTGAACAAATATTCAACGTGCTGAAAAAAACAGCTTGAATTTCCTCAATACGTAATATGTATTATGCATGATGTTTATTTATATGCTAAAGAGGGCTGAGTTAGATCAATATAACTAACAGATTCCGGACCCAGGTTGGCCGAAGCAGGGAGAACCTGTTCAGGTGGAGATTCATAAATACTGAGTGTAAATGTGGTGCTGTTCCACAAACAATGGGACGCTTAATATCATGTCCTATGTGTCCTGTCAGCTGCACGTTACAGGAACTGGACGCTATTGATGGCGCCAAATACGTAGCCGAATTCTGGGCCGAGTCCATTTAGATTGCCACCGACACACTAAAAGAAATAACAATATAGTTAAATAAAACATTAACCTATTTAATCCTATCCTACTAATATTATAAACGCGAAAGTTTGTGAGGATGGATGTTTGTTAATCTTTCACAGAAAAACTACTGGACGGATTTTAATGAAACCTTACATTAATATAGCATACACATCAGAATAACACATAGGATACTTTTCATCCCGATATTCCCACGGGATCGACACTTATGCGGGTGAAACAGCGGGGCGCTGCTGATTAAAAAATATATGAAAGATCAGTCACACGTAGATTCCGACAGTAATATAAGTGAAAGTAAATTGTTGTTGCCATTATTTTTATTGCAGATTCTGTATTTGTATTGATTTTATTTACATTTCAGAAAAATCAAACAAAAATGAAAGTAAAAGAAAGAAAGCAAAAGGTGGTGAAGAAAAAATAATAGAGGCAGGTGAGACGAGACCTGACCTTCCTACTTTCAGGGCTGAGGAAGTTAGCAAGCACGACAATGAGTAAGTTACGGTTAAAACTTAACCCTATTTACTTACTTCCTGAAGGCCACTAAGGGCGAGTTCACATTTAACGTCCGTTTTACAGGTCCGTTAAAACGTGTATGTTATTAGCGTATGTAGTATGTAGTTGTATGAGCAAGTTCACACATAATACAGTATTCCGGATCCAGTAGAAAATACCGATCCGACAAAATAAGCAGCAATCCGTTTTACAGGTCCGTTTAAACGTATGTGTTATTAGCGTATGTAGTCGTATGAGCCAGTTCACACATAATACAGTATTTCGGATCCAGTATACTGATCCGATCTCTTAAAATCAGTCCTGTGTGAATACTATCTCCAGTAGCGACGGATCCGTTAAAAAGGATCCTGTAAAAACGTACGTATATGTGAACGCGCCCTAATCCTAGACTATCTTCTTCTATACTTATAATAAATCTGTAGAAGTGAAAATTCTGTACATTGAAAATATCAAAAAAATAAATGGCAGGGGGTGTTACTAGACCGACACCGAACCCAAAAATGTGATTAAAAAAATTTTTGTCCGTCTGTCTGTCTGTCGGTCTGTCTGTCTGTCTGTTTGTTCAGGCATCACGCAAAAACTACCGGTTCGATTACGATGAAACTTGGTATAATTATTCTTTAATATCCTGGGCACCACACTGGGTACTTTTTATCCCGGAAAAGTATACAGGATAATTTTTTATTCAGTGCGTACATTTTTACAGGGTGTTCTACCCATGAATATGAACAACATTCACTATGGGACCATCTCTGAAATCACGAAAAAAAAATCAGCAGATTCATACATTTTGGTCGAGTAGGTATTGAACTTTTATAAGAAACAGCTGATTTTTTTTTGTGATTTCAGAGATGGTCCCATAGTAAAAGTTGTTCATATTCATGGGTAGAACACCCTGTGAAAATTTACGCACTGAATAAAAAATTATCCTGTATATAATAAAAAACAAACTTAATTTTGCGGTTCGATACCTAGACCCAATTACTGTACCAACCGCAAATGATAAGTTTGTCGTAGGTTACGTTACCCGCAGTGGAGTTCATTTTTATTCCTTTTAGTTTTTAGAGTTATTTAGGTTTATTTTTATATAAGTCGTAGGTATAGATTTTAATTTTATAGTATAGGTAGTATATTTGATAGTGTACGTAGTGACCGTAGGTTATTTTATAATACTGTTAGTTAGGATTAGTCATTCGTATAGATATTAGTTTTTAGGGATTTTGCTTATTTATTGAGTTTAGATTAGTTATCATCAGAAATAGGTTTATTTAGGTAGGTAGGTATTTAATTTTCTGTTATTGAGTTTATTTTTTTTTAATTAGGTAGGTACTTAGGTAAAGATATCATATAGGTACCCTCTTAATCACCACTAATGAGACACAATTGGTTTTCAATTGTAATTAGCCACAAAGGGCCCGCGAGATAGATGGCATTCTGAGGAAGCACATACATTTTATCCTGTTAGCACGTTCCCGTGGGATAATTTCCGACATCCACGCGGGCGAAGCCGCGGGCAGAAGCTAGTAGACTAATATATTCGTAATAGGTACAGGTATCATAATACAAGCTATGTATATTCATATTAGGATATGCGAATATAGAATAATAGGTTACCAGGTATTAGTCAAATAATAGGGACGCGTAATAGCGAGGCGACTGATCGCAGCGACTGATATAGCGCCCTATGGTGACCAGTGACCAAAGCTCATAGCGACAGCGACTCCTTAATATTGCTGCACGCAGTGATTGATAACTAATAAATAGTAATAACTATTCATTATTTTGTTAGTGTTTAGTGATTGGGTTGCTATTTTATTTATTTTTGTTGGAGGTTTTGGTCCAAGGAAAATTGAATCACTGTTTCACTTCTATAATAGGCATACGTGTCTAATAAACGTGCAGAATCTCGTATTTCATATTAATTATTATGGAGACTATTACCGATATTACGCAGATATGCATATTAGATTGAGTAGCTATAATGAATCAGGTCACTAGTATTTGACTAATATTCAGTAATGGGTATGATATCATAATAGGCGTTAACTTCAATAATAGGATTACATCTCTAACTACTATTAAAACTACAGTTCGGCCGACGAGAGAATACGTTCTTGGCACCTGTCACTTTCATACAAACATATACGTGTTTGGCGAATTTGATCTTTATTAGCTACTAGAATTGTCGTACTGACAGGTGTCAGGAACGCATTCTCTCGACGACCGAACCAAAAGTAACTCTGTGTGTCAGTTACCTTATCACGCCTAACCAAACTGATTTGGCATATGGACAGACCATGACCTGGATTAGAAGGGTATTGAATACTTTTAATCCCGGTATCACGTTCCCATCAGATAATTTCCGACCTCAACGCGAGCAAAAGCTTGTCTTGAAATGACTATAATGTCAGGGTAGGTGTTACATTCTTACTGTAACAGCTTTTCATTCAGAAACTCTGAAAAAGTCAGTGACTAGATAAAGACATGTGCAAGCAAGCAAATGTTTCTCTCTGAGGTGGGGAGGGTTTCACAATGGCACCTATTTTCTCATTTCGAGGATGACTGCATCTGTTGATATTACAGCTTGTCAAACTGTGTTATGTGTAAAGCCCAGGGAGGGGGGCAACTGCACCCGTTGCTCCTTCCTCTGTATTCGCGCCTGTTTGCAAGCTCATGATGGTTATTACATCTAAAAGTAGTCAAAAAAGTTACTTATTTAAACAATAATAAAAGAAACTTTCAATTGAAGCTACCATTGCTATCTGAGGCACATCCTACTCCTACTAATATTATAAACGTGAAAGTTTGTATGGATGGACGGATGTTAGTTACTCTTTCACGCAAAAACTACGGATTTGGATGAAATTTGGCACACAGATGGTTTATAACCAGGATTAACATATAGGATACTTTTTATCTCGATATTGCCACGGGATCGAAACTTATGCGGGTGAAACCGCGGGGCGCAGCTAGTTAAATATAACTACCAAGTCCTGACGACTTGGTAGTTATATTATTTGTGTGAGTAGGAAAACCGACAAAATCTTGACTTGATTGCTCATCAATCTACCAAGAAACAGGCAGAAAATATTAACACTTCATAAATGCCACTCAACGTTTTCATCGACAATAAATACTAATTGTTAGTTATGTACAGTTTGCAAAACACTTTAGTGAGCATGCAAGAAATAAACATAATTAGCTGCACTACGGCGTCATTATTCATTGTTTTGCGTGCGAGTAAGTTGTAAAACAAGACAAACATCGTTTTGTTGAATAAACTGGAAAGTAAGCATGAAATATGACCATATTCCTGTCTGAAATCTGTCTGATCGCATGCCGCTTTATTAGTTGCCTGCATTTATATTTATTTTGTTGACTGTACTGAGTACTCACATTACGATGGCATTGTGACACACGATTTATTCGAATCCACATGAAAAATATTTTAAGGAAATTGTGACAAAAAATATTTTGCTTAATCGATTGTTTATTATACCTTGTCCTGTCCATCAGGTTAACCGTTTTTGACAGCTGTCTTAGAACGTACATATTCCAGATTACGTAAAAGTTAACTTAAAAATTAAATATATAAACTGCGTTACCTTCTTGAATTATCTTATTTATGACTTCTTACAGACATGATAATACCGTACGTGTATCAATCAATGTATTGTGTGTTGCTGCAATCACTAGTTCCATCTGTCAAAAAACGGTGTATAAGTGCCGTGACTAAATAATGTATCATGATAAATAAAGCTTTGTAGTAGGTAATTTGTTGATTCATATCGGTTTATTTAAACGTTAATCAAGATCAGCCTAACTAATCGCTAGCGTTATTCGTGTGTGACATACTTGTCAAAGATAACACAGTAAACCAGTAAAACCTACCTGTTTTAAGAATCAGAACGTCTTTTTTTTATGTGGCATCTCAGAGGTCAACCTTGAAGGTGGTCGGCTACTTAACCGGGCTTGCCTGTGGGTTCCTCAATAAGGCCTCCAGCTAGGGCTTTAAAAACTAACTACGGGGTACGGACCTCGGATTAGGGCGTCGCTGGGGGAGGGCAACAAGGGACAGGCTGGATCAGATTATATTCAGAACGTCGAGTCCCACAACTATTACTTATATAGTAGGTACTTTAGCTACAGCTAAAGTAGAGTACTGCACCCTTATACCCTTCTTTAACTCTTGGAGATTGTGCGATGAATAAATTATGTAATAATTCTCAAACTATTTATTTCAACTAAACCAATAACAGGTACTTTTGTAACTGTGTACTTACTTTTGAATTGTCAAGGGTCAGTCAGTCAAAAAGATGAAGCTAGTTGCCCATTCCAAAACGTAGTAGGTACCTATGGAGAAGAACGGGCAACAAACTCCATGGACACTCTTTTAAATCACATTTCATCGAAGATAATATGGTTACAAAGTATTGGTTACATAATTCATGTTCAACTTATGCATGTGAGAACGATGCAGAACGTTAAAAGCGTCCATAATGAAAAAATAAAAAAAACAATTCAAATATTTAATAAATTATCACCTAGGTAAAGTATTGATAATTATGATATCATAGCGATATTAGGTGTTAAACCATCCAAGATAGTTCCAGTCATTACCTTTAGATATAAAATTCAAATAGTAGCTCGGTCGATAAAATCTGCAAATTAGATTAGATTAACAAGATGAACACTTGGTGATAAATTGATAAGAATCGTACATATGTACGTAATGTTATCGGCTTCTGTTTGACAACAATCTTGGCACTGATAAGTGAGTTTGTAATACATGTAGATATAAACTACTTTTGCAATGTGCTGTTGTCAAGAAACGGTTATGATTGCGTGGTTGGATATGATGAAATTATTGTTATTTTAATCGTAATCAGTTGCATGCCGTAATTACAGAAAGTACTTAAACTTAAAAAGCCGAGGGGCTTGTGGCTAAGTACTAATAGCCGCATGGGTCGATCGATCAGGTTAAGCTACGCTTGCCGCGGTTGGTCCGTGGATGGGTGACCATCTTTACATTCGGAGACCCCTCCGTGCCTCGGAAAGCACGTTAAGCCGTTGGTCCCGGCTGTCATTCGCGAATCTTTGACAGTCGTTACGGGTCGTCAGAAGCCCGAAATTCTGACAACCAGTCTTACCAAGGGGTTTCGTATTACCCAGTAACTGGGTTGTGGAGGTCAGATAGGCAGTCGCTCCATGTAAAATACTGATATTCATCTGCATCCGGTTAGACTGGAAGCCGACCCAAACATAGTTCGGAAAAAGCTAGGCAGATGATGATGACTGAGCCATTGTGTCTCCCGTGGATCCACGTTTATACGAAGAGTTTAAACAACTACAGAATGTTATATTCAAAAGGCGGTGTAGGCCTATTCCCTATTCGAATACAATAAAAGGACGCCACCTCTTTTCTCACGACTGCAAAAATATTTTATATGAAGCTAAAAAAGTATGAACTTGTCACCAAAACATATGTTGAACTTACTTAGGATTAGGAACGCAGTTTTAATCGTTGATAACGAAACAAGTGTCAACATTGATTGCGTATATAATATAAAATTGACGTATTCTTATGTTAAAAGGTGACAAATATCTAAATATTTACTGCGTCTGGTTTCATTTTGCCATCCACCTTTTAAGGCAAGCTAGAAACACTAAAAGCTAATATATGGGTTTTATTTTATGTTCCGGCAGTAAATCTTGGAAATATAGGCTACTAGCGGACGTCGGCAGCGCTACCTACCGGGTTCAATTGTGGTTTCAAACCATCCAGGAACCCATTGAAATATACACACAAAATTTCATCCAAATTGGTCTAGCCGTTTAGGAGGAGTTAGGTGACAAACACAAGTACAGAAGAATTATTATTATTATTATTAAGAAGATAGGTAAATAAGTTATCGATAATGTTTCACGTTATCGATATTTATTTCTATGTTACATCATTTCTTTATCCGATGCCCCCACGTTGCTCGATGTTATTGTATCATTTTTACATAAATGATGATAACTCAAGAATGAATTTTATATCACGATGACTTTTTCTGTCAAATCGTTTTTCTTCCGATATCGATAGCCCGAAACAAGGACTACTTATTTATGAACAAGCTTCAACCCGCGACTTCGTCCGCGTGAAATTTCGGCTCGACCCGACCCTCTGCGTCGCATCCAATCGCCCGCCCGCTTTATTACTTCGTTTTCTTGCTTTTTCCTTGGCTCCTAAGGGTCGTAGCGTGATAGTTAATAGCCTATAGCCTTCCTCAATAATTTGGCTATCAAATGCAAAAAGAACTTTTCAAATCCGACTGGTAATTCCAGAGATTAGTGCGTTCAACAAACTTTTCAGCTTTACTATTAGATAACAACAAAATTATTTGTTCTTATTACAAAGATGACCTTACAACTATTACATAATTAATTATCTTGACAATCTGTTTGGGCGGTGGTCCCCAAACTAGGTAACCTGTACCTTGGGGACTGTAATATATTAATCTATAATATAAGTATGCGAATCGCGACGATCTTAAAGCTCTGTTATACTGCTTTTCAAATTCTGATTGTGACTTCTAAACTCTAGCCTCTCCACAGTAAAAGCTTCTGGGTGATATACAAAAACGGCGTGTATGACGTGACGTCATTTCTGCCCTCCCACCCGGGAGGGGATCAGATCATGAACGCAGCAGGGCTGAGTATTGAACCCTTCTGGAACGTGTACGGAATGCACAAGACGCAGGAGGTGTATGCCTTGCTGGAGTCCTATAGGATAGGTGAGTGTTTATATTTGAGATATTTTCATATTATGACGTATGTATATGTATGAGGTAGATGTAGCAAAGTATACTTAGGATTTTTTTTTACAGCTAAACTAATTCTTAGCCAGACATCACAGCTTAGGTTCCCCTATGCCAGGGATGCCGAACCTCTATACGTCTCTATACTCTATATATATATACATATACTAAAAGTTGTTTTTCCTCCTGACCCTCAAAATGCCCATGCAAGTTCCCAATAAAAACATAAGCAGCACATCCATAGGTAACCTTCACGAGGACGACATAGTTGACCACTCGAACGAAGAGCTGTGGGTGAAGGAGCCGAGCAGGGACAAGAGACTCATCGTGAAGACCAGCAAGCCGTTCAACGCGGAGACACCGCCCAAGCTGCAGATAGCGCACTTTGACACGCCCAAGTATGTTGGTAACGTGCTTGTGAATGCTTTTTGGTAGATTCAAAATGATGGGCTCTGTTGCACAAGTCCCTAACTCCACTCAGGGACTTTTTAATCTGATACCACCAACGTGTAGTGTAGTAAAATACCCTTTTTTCATCTTTTTACTTATTACTATTACGTAATTAACTCCAAATAACCAAAGCTATTTTGTTTTCATTTCTGATTTTGATTGCAAGAAGACCCTTTTTTTTTTTTTTTTTTTGAGGATTGGAAATCTCCTCCCGCTCTGGGTGGAGCAGGAGGGAGTGTCAGACTCTTACTGACTAAAACCCACCCGTGTTCCTTCCTTAGCCCTTTATGTTCCAGGGCAGCGGTAACCCTTTCGGACAATCCCGCTACCCTGGTGCAAGAAGCCCCTTGGACTACATCCGAACTCAGTCCGTCCGAATTTAGAAAATTACCAATTCGGATTGAACCCGGATCTTTAATTCGGATTCGGATCGGACGTAGTGCGAAACCGCTCTAAGTGTGCTACTATATTAGCTCATAAAGTAACTAAGTAAAAAAATGGCTAATAAACCGCGTATCCAAAGCTTTGGGTTAAGTATTAAGTCCAATAAATAATAAACCAAAGTGCCTAAGCCCGTAGAAAATAGACTAAATCCAGTCATTTGGTCCATCACATAAAAAGTGGATTTATTTGAAAATAAGTGAGCATATTCTTAATCTCAAATATACGTTGATTTATTCTTAATACACTGACATTTAATTTTCAACCCTTTTCTCAGATGGAAAATTTCCTACGCATATTTTAGAGTTTTTCTCGCTCTATTGTAAAACTCGATTTCTGGACTAAGACTTCTGCAACTGGGCCCTTCAAATGTTTTTTGTTTTCAGCGTATGTGTAGTGTAGGCGTTGAAATTGCGTAGAAGCTGCACTAGAGTCGTGTAGATGTAATGATATTATAAATAGTTAGCAACCCAAGTAAAAAGAAAGTGTGAAATGTCCTGTATTTTAATGTTTCTTTATTGCAGATAATTGATACATTCACTCCAAGTAAATGTGTTATTTTAACCGGCATGAAAACTGGTTTTAGATAAGTCCGTCGGCAAACTCCATGAAACAAATACTTTGACACTTATTTATCCTAAATTTATAATAAAACTTGTTTCTGTCGGCGCGTAAAATTTCATCGTCCCCCAAGCCATCCCGTCGCATCGCATCGCCTGCCCGCGCTATTACTGCGTTTTCGCTTAGCATCCTTTCTTACTTTTTTTTGTTCGGTTCCTAAGGATCCTAGCGTGATGCTAGGACCCAATAACATATATAAAACGTTGTATATTTCATCATAATGTTTTCACGTATCCGCACGAAGTATGGCAAAATACTATCATACCTGCTAATAAATAACCATGTCTTGCTGAATTTTGTAACCTCAGAAGTAGGTGTGTGTATGACCTCCTTCCCTCTTCACCTCGCACTGTTCTTTTCTTTGCAGCGAATTATTTTACGTCCGTCAACACATGCCTGTTCCAGAGCTGGAATCGTCTCGGCACCACGTGAAGATCATCATTAAGAACGGCAGCGTCCGCACCAAGGAGTTCAGTCTCAAACAGCTAGAGATGTTCCCGAAGGCGAGAGTGCGCGCCGCGCTCATGTGTGCCGGGAATAGGCGCAGCGAGATGAGTGAGGTAGAATTAAAACCATCCTGCTTTTATGTCCGCTTGCGCCACTAATCACTTAATGCATTTAGTGCTAAACATTCTGTCTCTGTCATACCTATTCAAACGATTGACAGAAACAGAGATGTTTTACATACGTTTAGCGGTAAACGTATTTAGCTATTTGTGGTGCAAGCAATAATTAGTGTTTTAGTACCTAATGGTTTTCGTTTTTGGTGAAAATGTTTAATTTAGATAATAAGGGTCTTACTACAAAAACTTAAACACTTGTTGAACGAGTGTTAAATGTGAGTGTTATGTCAAGGTCCATATAATTATGTCGTGTTTAAAAGGTGTTTAGCCTAAACAACTGATAAACACTGTTTTGTGGTAGCCAGGTAAGAGTTTTAGCTCGAATCAAAAATTCAATCTTATTTGTAATAGGGGGAAAAAGGGAAATCCTTGTTTTCGCTTAATTGGCTTCGTCCAAGGAAAAGTGTTGGCATCTAATAGAAGGTGGGTTCGTAGATTGCTTCAGTGACATCAGTTACAATTGTATCCACCAAAGAGACTGTGGCACAGGTATAAGTGACAGAGACGACGCTGTACAAAGCCGAACCTTCTCTAAACCGAGACGTGCAGCCTCGTCTGTTTATTTTGGCTTGTATTTGATGGCCACCCCAAAGAATTCCCAGCTGTGCTGTGTGTACAGCTAAGGAGTGGAATCGTCTGCCTGCGTCTGCATTCCCGAGTTCATACAACCCGATTCTCTTCAAGGCGAGAGTGAATAGGCTTCTTCTGGGCAAGCTCGTTCCACCGTAGATCTCATCCCTGCCTCTGGGCTGGATTGAGGTCAAGAGTGAGCCCATAGTCAATAAAAAAAAAAAGAATGTACACACATAATAAATGCGCATCTTTTTATGAGTATGAAATAATTTCCATTTTGTTGTCCTAAAATACTAAATAGCCAATTAAATGAGACTAACTTGGATGTAAAGCTCGCCTGTACCAAACATATTTCACTTTTATTTTTACCCTTCAGACTGCGACTGACTTTTTTTTTCTTGCCTTTACGTACCTAGCAGGTGAAACCAGTCAAGGGTATCAACTGGCAAGGCGGTGCTATCAGTAACGCGGTGTGGGAGGGAGTGTACCTGCGCGACGTGCTGGTCTACTGCGGCGTCGACACGCAGAACACCGTCGGGAAGCACGTCATTGTAACGTATATCTTGTATAGACATTTCAACAGACACCTTCCTTAAAGACCTGGGGACGTAAAGGGCAGTGTCAAATTCATCATTATTCCAGTGCGAAAAAGAGATGGACCTATGCAGGACAAATAACGCCATCCCGTTTTCGAACTGGAACCTACCTATTGATAAATTTTAAGCTGATTCTATTATATATAACCAATCTCGGAAAGGAGAGGAGCCCTTTTTTGTCTGTCAATATGCAGACTGATTACTTTTGTGAGTTCATCTAATTTACCTTAAGTTCTTAGTTTACAACTCCCATGAAACACATAGGCAATTTTTTTTTAATTTTTTTTTATTAGCCATTAATGTCCCACTGTTGGTCAAAGGCTTTCCTACTCTCTTTCTACCTCTCTCTGTCCAGAGCTGCCAAGGACCAATCTTCCAACTAAATGAACATCATTTGAATCTTCTTTAAATATTACAGTCCTACAGCTGTTTCTTATTCAAACTTCCTAACAAAGTCATCTTCAGTTCACAGGCTCAGACATCGACGCGACTGGCGTGAACTTCTCCACATCGATCCCCCTGGACCAAGCCCTGAACCCCAACGGCCGCATCCTCCTGGCCACCTCTATGAACGGCCGCCCGCTGCCGCCCGACCACGGGTATCCTCTGAGGGTCGTGGTGCCCGGGGCGCCTGCTGTCAGGAGTGTGAAGTGGCTGGGTAAGTCTGGAACTGCTTTTTAGTAATACAACCAACGGATCAACTGTCCCGAATGATGATACCTTGGTCTTTGTATTAGATAAAAGTAGGACCATTGATGACAAAAGTTTGATAAAATCATCGGTAGTGGACATCCCACAATAAATATCTTTTTATGACACAGACGTGAAGGTGGTAAAGCCCTTATTTAAATAAATAAAGCTGTGTTGCTATTGAAGCTTATTTCTAAATGTAGCACTGTCCTAAATTGTCATAACCTGTTATGTTTGTTGTAGTTTGCAACACTGAAGATAAAACGGACCACATCCGAGCAGATTTAAATAAAGCGCTGTGTTTAAATAAAGAGATGCAGAGATGATTGAAGCTTCTACCTTCACCAACACGCGTTTGTACCATTCCGAATGGTAAAAAGAAACGCGTACATAGTACTAATAATAATTGTATTTCTCCTCTCTCAACAGAATCAATAACAGTATCCCACGACGAGAGTTCCTCCCACTGGCATCAAAAAGACTACCGTTCCTTCAACGCGTCCAAGACATGGGAAACAGCTGACTTTGCGACCGCTCCACCGATATACAGCCTGCCCGTCACGTCCGCTATATGCGACCCGGTGGACGGAGATACTGTAGTTGCACAAAATGGATTCGTGGAGATTAGAGGTAAGGAATAAGGTTCATATTACTATAGCTTAGCAGACAGCTTTTCTGTTCTGCAGACACATATTTAGGGCAGTTGATTACCCCACTTCTTCCCGGTTCAAATTAGTATTTCGTCCCGCCCTTAACCATTTTGTAACGGGTATTTTGGATCTGGTAGAATTTTTTGAACCTTAAGTGTTGATGCTATTTTATTCTCTTCTCCTCATAAGTCGTTTTGGAGGACTGATAGAGTGATTAATGATAACATTTTTAGAGCTGCTGTATGCTGTATTTACGACTGCAATAAACGATTTGAGATTTATTTTTAAATCCTTAATTCAGGACTCCTAATTGTAATTGCACTTCTGATACACCACTTTTCCATCGCCAGGTTACGCCTACTCCGGCGGTGGAGCCAAGGTCCTGCGAGTGGACATATCGCCCGACTGCGGCGCGACGTGGGTGCAGGCTGAGGAGATGCAGTGTGATGATGCACCGCCGCAGCAACACTATGCGTGGACGCTGTGGACGGCGAGGATACCGGTGCAAAAGGGCCAGAAGGAGGTAGGGTCAAACGTCTGTTACATTAGATACCAATTACAGTCTATTTTATTTATGCCTCGTGACAGCCCCTCTACCCTCTTCAATATTGGGTTTTAATGGCTACTTTGAAATGCACAATATGTGTAGGAGTGACAAACCCTAAGTTTTTAGAGTCTATTCAAACTTTGGATCTGTATGCAGGGTGGTAGGGACATGAACCCCCTGCGTTGACATTTTTCGTCGTTTATTTTTTTTTTTTAATCGCTGTTCCATACATTTTGACCGCGTAGGTATTGCACTTTTCTATGAAACAGCTAAGTTTTTATTTATTTTGATAACCTGCGGAAATTTTTGTCGCTAGGGGGCAGAGATTCATGGTTTAAGTTTGCGCGTCGATGTCCCTGCCGCCCTGTATACAGATTCAAAGTTTGAATCAAATCATAGTTCAATTTCATGGTGCCTTTCTAGTTACTCTACCAATCACAATAGCAAACACGAGATTTACTAATCAGACACTGAATAGATCCCAGAGGCCGGAATAATCTTTTATTTTTTATTGTTGCAGCTCCAATTATGGGCAAAGGCTACAGATAGCAACTTCAATACTCAACCCGAGAGGTTTGCAGACATCTGGAACATACGAGGGGTACTTAGCAACGCATACCATAAAATCAAAGTACAGATCAAACATTAATGTTTAGTAGTTTTAATTATTATTGAAGTACTAGAAACTGTTGTCAACATACCAATTAATTTTGATGTAGAATGTTCAAAGGTCTTTTCATTTTTATCGACATATGCGTTTACATCACTACGGTACGGAATGACTCATCCTGCGTGGATACTGTCATAGTATAAAGAGGGGAAATAGGCTATCTCCGGCCAAATCCGCGATATAATTGCCTACTGTCTCAGGGTTGTCACTTTTTGCTAAATTTTAATTCAGTGCCTATAAATTGGCAAGGGTCGGTAAATTATATTTTTACTTGTATTGTCTGGGTACAGGTTTTGTGAGTTCGGTTTTACCTAAATGATGATGAAACCTTTCACGATGAAAGAAAGAGCGACAGGCCAACAGACGGGCGGCGCGGGGCGTTGATGAGCACGAGTAAACGGTAGGTTACTGATAGTACTGTCACCAATTCATTAGTTTAAAGCCCGGCCCTTGCCAAAGATAACACATCTCTGTATAACTAAATTCAGTGATCATTACTCAATAAAGTTCAACAATGGTTTTCCTAACAAATACAGAAATGTTTTCAAGATTCAGAGCAGTATTATTTATAAAAAAAAAGGGATAAAATAACCGGCACATTTTTCATTCATTTAGCTGTGCCGAAAGCCGTGACGCGCGAACCTCGTGCGGTGTTAGCCCCGACTGGCACACCGAGAAACGGGTCGAGATTTTGTTTAAGTGTGCGTGGGGCGACGCATAGATACTTTGGCGCACATATACAAGCCGCGCGCGGTGCGTTTGTATGAAGATAACTTACTTCCCTCTTTATACTATGATACTTTGCTTCCAGGTTGTATAAGTTATTTTAGTAACAATGTTTATTATTTACAAAAAAATCTACCCGGTTGTGAAGCTAGGTTTTACTTAAACACAAATATATACTCGTGTTAGGTAGGTTACTTTGCTAGTGTTGTACTTCTCTAATTTTTTATTCATGTGACTCAATAGTAAATCACGTTTTGATTACCAGTAAGACTGGAAGTGACTGTACAATTGTTAATTATTTTGTAGGCATGAAATGTCTTGTCTTCCTGATTAAAAATATTATTAAATTTTTACAAAATATTTTTTCACTTTCTGCTACCATTTCGAATATAAAACAGTTAGTTTCGGCCAATTCAGTTTTAATGATCAAGATTAAAAAAAAAAAAAAGGTACCTACAAAAAATATTACCGATTAAATCGATAATTTTTTTTTTGTTTCGTGATTATTTATTTTTGGTTAGTTATAAGTTCTTGAAATATAAACGTCCCCAGTAAACCATTTACTAATCATATGCGCTCTCAAGAACGTAATTATATTCAGTAATTAATCATTAATTAATCACTAACTTAAAATCACGACTAATTCTGTACCATCCTAGTCCAATCACGACCACTTACGAATTGAAATATCTATCATAGTGTTTACGAACTACAATGCAAACTTTTTTAGCAAGAAATAGATTAGTAGGCGTTTTGTTTTACCGCGAAATGTTGTTACTATTCATAGTGCTTGTGTTTTTAATTTTTATGTTACTTTTTGCATATTAAAATAGTGTTATGTAACACGTGTTTTAATAACCACTGTAACCATTAGCTAATTGAAGAAAAGCAAGGTCTCCGGAAGCGTAAGTTACCGAAAAAATATGTTTATCTTGATCAGTAAGTTGTGGTATAAGAGAATGAGAACCCCAAAGAAACGATGGATCGATTGTGTGAAAAATGATATGCCTAGAAAGGGGGTGACCAAGATAAAGACTAATAGAGGAGTATGACAGACAGCTGTGCTGCTGGGGAGTTTGTTGCGCCACTTCTTCTTCCCAGCGATAGCACTAGGAGATGGTGAAGGACGGGCGTTTTTGGGGGACTGTCTTTTGTAATTTTGACGTTCGAAAAATGCTGATTCTCAGCCTAATTTGAATAAATGACTTTTGATTTTGATTGTTTGATTTATGGAAGAAAAAACCCCAAATAAATGGGATAAGGGCAAGAAAATAATGATGACGGTATTTTAATGATCAGGATTCAGGAGCATAGTCACAGTTCGCCATGGGTCGCGGTCACGGGGACGAGTTAAGGTCGTCAAGTAGGTAGGTACCGAACTTAGTACCACAGTCTCATTTAACGAGATAACAAACGCGAAAGTAAAACAAAATGTCCGGTCTTTTTATTTTACCTCTTAAATTCTTTGAGTAATATTTATACAGAGATAATTATTATTAGGTGAAATTAAGATTATTTCAGCAACAATAGGGACGATCGAAAACGAAAGCCGGTGTAGGGCTACGGTTACCGCACTTATGAACGGAGAGTTATAGGAGAGTGAGTGAACGTGAGCTATCTGAGAAAATAATCACTGATGATAATTTATAAAGCATACTTGCAAGATGGAACTGATCGTAGGTACCTACCTATGCCTTTCTAAACTAGCGTATCCAAATAGTCGCCTACACACATCGGTATCTCACACAATGGTTGTTTGATACTTATATCACAGCGTACATCCCAGTTCATTAACCTATCGAATATAAATTATATTATCACAGTTTTATCTCAATTATCTCAGTGTGGCGCCCGCGCGCTCGGCACGTCAACATGTTCGCCTTGAGACTCGCTGCGAGGGCGAAAAACTTTACTAAATCGTTGCCAACCGCATCTTGTAACAAACTAATTCACACTCGGAATGTGCTAAACAAAAATAAAAAGGAAGATTTACTAAACGTAAACATTCGCGGCGAATCTTTACAATTCCCATACGTCTGGTTACGAGAGAACTGCCAGTGTGAACAGTGCTATCATACGTCAGCCAAAAGCCGGATACTGGATTGGAGCAATTTCGATCTAAATGTAAAGCCGAAAGACGTCTCTAAGGACCAAAATTCTCTGCAAATCACCTGGAACGACGGACACACATCTGAATACAATTTGAACTGGCTCAAATACAGAGGTTTCACGCCAGAACATCAAAAAAATTACACCGAAACTATCTACAAACCTAAGAAAATTACGTGGCACAGAGAAGATTTCGATAAAATACTTTCCAAACATGATTACAACGACGTATTAAATTCCGATGAAGCTCTGTACAACTGGCTATACAAGTTATCTGTTTACGGAGTCGCGTTGATTCAGAACACACCGGACTCTGAGACTGCTATAGACGCTGTTGTGAATAAAATCGGGTTTACAAAGAGGACGCACTACGGGGTCAAGTTTGTTGTACGGAACGTCCCAAACACGAGTAATGTCGCCTACTTACCGAGTAATCTACAGCTACACACTGACCTGCCCTACTACGAGTATTGTCCGGGAGCTAATTTATTACATTGTTTAGTACAAACAGCTAGTCGAGGAGGTGAGAATTTGCTGTCTGATTGCCACTATGTCGCCGATTATATGAAGGAAAATCACCCAGATCAATATAAGCTTCTCACTGACACAGAAATCGAGTGGAGGGATGTTGGAACAGAAGATGGCAACGAATTCTTTAAACTACACCGTGACCCCGTCATCTGTTTAGATCGTCATGGCGAAATAACTCGAATTAACTTTTCGATTCCGCAAAGAGGTAGTCAGTTCCCTGGGCCGATTGAGTTAGTGAAGCCATGGTATGAGGCTCATGGCATGTTCTTAGCTTTGAACCATAAGTTTGCCGCGAGGTTTAAAACTAAGGCTGGAGATATACTCTGCTTTAATAATATAAGGTTGTTGCATGGTCGGAACGCGTATGAGGACAGTGAGAACAATGTGCGGCAACTAATAGGAGCTTATGTGGACTGGGATGAGATATACTCAAGATTGAGATGTTTGAAAGTAAAGTTGAAGAATGAAGATGATATCTGTTGAGGTTTTTGCTGAGAAGTTTTTAATAAGGACATGAAGTTAAGTAGATAATAGACTCAATTGTTATTTTAAAACTAGTTTCAAGCCATTTGATTGGTTGGAACTAGTTTTAAGTAATGCTTGAGGCTCGAGTGAGCTTTTGTCATACAAGTCTAAATCAAATAGAAATTATTCTAGTACTAATAGATAATTATGTTGACTATTTTTTATTAAAAGATGGATAAAATTATGACAAATATTATTTATTAAGAATAGTTAAGTAACAATTAGCACCATACACTAGGTAAAATGTAAAATTCAACAGCACATTGTAACTGTTTTAACAAAGTTTTGATTCAGTCTAGTCGGCTCCTTGTCAAACTTACATAGTTTCACTTTTATAACAATTGAACAATTCTTATTCAGCCATGCAGGATGCCAATTCAAATTGCTGCAGGAATTATTCAGGGTGTCACATCACAGTGTGAAACAAGTAGAAAACCATTGTCTCATGTGGATCCACGTTCTGGCAAACAGTGTTAATCCATGTTGACTGTTGTGCACTGTTTTACATCCCTTTAAATCTGGTCACTTGGTGGGTTGGTGGTGTGATAATTAACTACTTAGATTAAATAACTCTTCTATTTCTATAAGACACTTATTAATGAATCGCAGCTAACTTGAGTATTTCTTGATTTCTTAGATATCTATCAGAGAATTGTATAACTCTCATTTATTAATTGAAGGTACAGTCTGCAAAGGAGTTAAGTAACCAGTTTTGTAGTGTTTTGTAGTGTGCGTGACACTACAAAACTATATCGCTACTGTACGTACTGCTCACAATGTCAGCCACGCACACATCGCATTCGTAGAGTGAGTGAGCTAACGTCTTTTAAATGATAGTATAACATAATTTCGCATCTAAATTTAAAGCGTTCGTAGCCCAACGCAAAACCCATATACTTCTGAATCCAACGGCGTGAGTTCGAATCTCGGAAATGGTGAATCTTTTGTGATTTAAAATTTTAAGCTAATAATATTTTTTTTTGTTAAGGAATGGTTTTATTTATTTAAAATAGCTTAAATAAGTAAAACCATTTTCAATAAAAATCTTTATTTAAAAAATAAAAGAACATCACAAGTTCGGTCATAACTTTATTTCTCATTAAGACTCACTTACATCAGAACAATAAATCTTATTGCTAATTATATTATATCAGTGCGGGTAGAAGAAAACAAAAAAAAAAAAAAAGTATGATCATTGTCAACAAAATTGGAAGCGAGTTTACCGCATTCCTAAGATAAGGCGGTGGCGCAAGTTAAAAGATGTGGCTGTTTTGGACAAAAATAAACACAACACAATTAATATAGTGTTTCGACGTTGTAAATAAAAGTAAATATTTCTTTTTAAATATGTTGAGTGAAGTCAATTCTTTTGCATTCTTTGGAAGTTTATACAATTATGTAATAAACAATGGGCGGAGTGAATAAACATGTCACATAGATGAAAAATATAATCCTGATCTAGTAACAATAACATCACTCACACTCCAGTACCGCCGACTTATTTTATTATAGCTAAATATGCTGTGAAAGTATTGAAGATGTAATAGTATTAAGTATTTCGTTTATTCAGTTATCAACCATCCGGTATCGGGAACAGTATTACCAACACAGTTTCTAGGATAATAATAGATTTAAATATGTTAAAATGTCTGAAATTTCAAGGTTATAAATGTTACGATAAGTCGGCGATGATTTTCAATATTACACTTTCTCAAGATGATCCGTAATTAATAATATTAGTGGATATTTTATATAGTAATAATTATTGTTATTATTACAATAATTATTCATTTTTGTCGTTATTTTAATAATGCCGGTCTGCAACATGCCAAACCGTCCGCTCGCAGGTGGTTCCGTACAGTTTGCTTAGTGATGTTGTATGCTGCTGCTGTTATAGCAAATGGATCAGATGTATGAGTGGCAACAATCTCACGGTGCCGAGGCGAAGCATTTGTGTAAGGTAATGGTTTCGGTCTAGACTGGCGACGGTTTATTTCACCTGTGTCAGCGTGACGATGCACCCACAGTCGAACGGTTTTTCTCTACAAAAAAGGGAAAATATTAGCATTAATAATTAAAAAATAAAAATGACACAATATAAATACAATGCGGAGAATATTTTTTTTATATATTATTTATATAAACACAATTCATATACTTATACACATATAGGTATATATAGTTTATACAAATTATGTAATACATATATAAAAAAATGTAATATTTATATAATATGATTATTATAACACTTATTATTTACTTTATTTGCACATATATTTTTTTTTACTTTTTTCTAATAAGTATTAATCAATATGTATACATTATTTAGAGTTGTTATTTTATTATTATTTCCTAATCATTTACAAACATTATTCATTATATTTTTGAATATTTCATTTAAAAATACAGATAAAAAAACTATTATCATAATACTGTGTAAAAGATAATGGTAATTATTAAATATCGATACCTATAGTGAGTGGCTTTGCAGTTAATAAATAAATACTCCGGTGTTATTTCATATTATTTTCAACTATTCATATCCACAGAAAATCTCATTGGAATTACTGGGTCACGGTGACATAATAAATTAATACATTATTATTAATAATAATTTTACTCACCGATATCATTATGCGCCTTGCGATTTCACTAACAGAAATATTCTGCTCAGGCAAAACAATAATCTGAGCTTTTTGGAATATTGTCAAATGATGCATGGTTATTCAATTTATCACAATAACAAACTTCGTAAAAGTGCAAAAGATGGAGTATTAGAGGTGTGTAGTTGCTAATGCAGACTGACTCATACACAAGTTCACAATTAAAGGCAGGAATATAGTTTTAAAGCAGGTAGTTAGCTTCTAAACCGGCAAATAATTTTAAGTAATCGAGAAACTTGTGGTAGTTTCTCAAACCGGTCAGAATATCACTTTATTCAGTTAGTATATTAACTCTAAATTACAAAATCTCAAAAATGATATTGTAGTAAACTCGCGACTCGAACTCAAATCATTTGCCACTGCAGGTTGAATGCTTACCTGTTGCGCCACGAGAGCAATTATCCTATATTGCGAAATAATGTTGTACTATCATTTAGAAGACGTTAGCTCACTCACTCAACGAATGCGATGTGTGCGTGGCTCACATTGTAAGCAGTACGTACATTAGCGATATAGTTTTGTAGTGTGCGTGATTGGTTACTTATCTCCTTTGCTTTGTGTACATTATAGCCAGAACAGACAAAATAAATGCTGTGTGCACTTACAGAGTATTATTGTGTACTTATGTCCAATTATACTAACAACTCCTATTTCAACTCCACATAACTATCTACAGCATAACTCCTTATTGAAAACCTGCTGAGTGGAATTATTCTATCTGTCTCCTCTTGCTTTTCACTAACTTCAACTAGCGGGAACTCTTCGAATTCAGGATTGGTAGACATGGCCACAGCATTGGACTCATTGGTATGAATGTATATTGAGAAACTGCAATCTTCTGGCAAGTCTTTAAAGTTATTATTCACTGAGGAAATCTTTAAGCAAAAAGCCCTCAAATTCTGCTCACATTGTACCAAATATGCGTCAAATGTCTCGTCAAAGTATCTGTTCTTATCAAATTGAAACACAAATTTCAATAAAGGTTTGTACTCATTATCTGTAACTACAAACTCCACACAACCAAGTTGTTCATTCTTCAAACATTCTCCTATACTTTTCAGGCACAAATCAAGATACTGATTCACTTCAGGATGAACTGAACGATACACGACAATATTGTACTTTTTACGAGTTTCAAAGACACTTCTGGGGTAAACTGACGCGTAATAAAGAATGCTGTGAAAGGCAACCGCTAAGAATTCAATTGTGATGTCTACAAAACAGTTATCCATAATCGAGTACAAAGACAGTCAAAGACTACTAATATAATATAAATGTACTCTGTGGCTGGGTAGGTAATCTAATAGGTAGTACAAACACAAAGTAGTACTAATTCTTAACAGTCGGGTTATTAATGTTATTATCATAGGTTATTATTTTGTAAACAACATCTGCAAACGTCAACTGTCACTGTCAACCATAGGTAAGGTAAACAAAAAATCCCATTCACAAAACATTCCCGAAAAGAAAAAGCCAAGAATATTAAACTAAAAATTATAATAACCTCAAACACCTCCAAACAGTGTACGAAAGTTGGCCAGTTATGTTCAATGTGCTTATCTAGATCCAGAGCGCAGGCTACGACAGAAATTATGATAGAAAAACCGCTGCAGTATCCGAAGCAATCGTTTCATTGAGACACTGTATTTTTCGTTCTTAAATTATATTGTAGTCTGTGTTTTCGTTTTAAATTCGAATAGAATACGTGACGTCATATCGCGCGATGTCGCCTGCTACAACAAGACGTGAAGCGATTTTATATGCCCAAGAGAAAAATATGATCTTTACTTTATGGTTTAATGTGACGTCATGCAACGCATTGTTTTACGAGTTTCAAAACAGAAACCAAATAACTCGGATTACTCGGAACCACAGAGTAACTTTTATACTCAATAACTTTCCAATGAGGAATAGACAGAACCAGGGGGGAGACAGTTAGAACATGCACAACTTTAGTAAAGATAGAGTCGCCATCTACTTTTGTTAACGAAGAAGCTATTAGTTTAATAATCATCGATAGATGTCTCTGTGATACCAACTTAAATGCAAATAAGAAAATCAAATACAAGAGTTCTCTATAATTTAAAACAATAATTATAACATTTTACATCAAGATTATTACATTATTTTATATATTTCATTTCTGACCGGCATCATCAATTATTGCAACCGTGTCACGGAAATCCTTATTGTGTGACATATTCTGGCAACATCACACAATATGGTCGCCGGTCTCAGTTTATAAGTGTATAGTCTATGGTCGCCGGTACCGTTTATTAATATACTCTTAGCCGTTACACGGTTACAAATTACAATAAATTAAAGCAAAATGGTTCATTATTGTGTTACTGCCAATTCTGGCGAAATTTAGCGTTTGATGTATGTGATCATTCAAATTTTCTTAGCTGTTGTTGCGTTATATGTTGATCAATATGCGGTCAATTTACATTAGGACACTTTTACTTCTGAATCACCATCATTCAAATTTTAATTATTGTAATTTAGTAAATGTATCATTATTATTATTCGCCAGTCGCATATTGATCAACATATGACTACAACAGCTAAAAAAATTTGAATGATCACTTATAAACCAAACTTACTGATCTATACGTACGTAGGTACACATACATTCATGCATATCTATAGCCACCTATAGAGCCTTAGTTCCAGTTAAGAAATGCAGATGGCATTTCGAATCTGGATGCTTCGAAATGGCACAAGAGGGCTCTCTTCTCCCGTATTATTATTATCAGGGGGGAGACAGTTAGAACATGCACAACTTTAGTAAAGATAGAGTCGCCATCTACTTTTGTTAACGAAGAAGCTATTAGTTTAATAATCATCGATAGATGTCTCTGTGATACCAACTTAAATGCAAATAAGAAAATCAAATACAAGATTTCTCTATAATTTAAAACAATAATTATAACATTTTACATCAAGATTATTACATTATTATATGTATTTCATTTCTGACCGGCGTCATCAATTATTGCAACCGTGTCACGGAAATCCTTATTGTGTGACATATTCTGGCAACATCACACAATATGGTCGCCGGTCTCAGTTTATTAATATACTCTTAGCCGTTACACGGTTACAAATTACAATAAATTAAAGCAAAATGGTTCATTATTGTGTTACTGCCAATTCTGGCGAAATTTAGAGTTTGATGTATGTGATCATTCAAATTTTCTTAGCTGTTGTTGCGTTAAATGTTGATCAATTTATATTAGGACACTTTTACTTCTGAATCACCATCATTCAAATTTTAATTATTGTAATTTAGTAAATGTATCATTATTATTATTCGCCAGTTGCATATTGATCAACATATGACTACAACAGCTAAAAAAAATTTGAATGATCACTTATAAACCAAACTTACTGATCTATACGTACTTAGGTACACATACATTCATGCATATCTATAGCCACCTATAGAGCCTTAGTTCCAGTTAAGAAATGCAGATGGCGTTTCGAATCTGGATGCTTCGAAATGGCACAAGAGGGCTCTCTTCTCCCGTATTATTATTATACTCTTTGATTATTATACTCTTTGGACAGAACTGATTTTTATATTATTGAAATGTTGACAGTCGTTTTTAAGAAGATTAAGATATAACTAAAGATTTAAGTTGACCTTATACTTACCCAAATAAAAATAAAAGTTTTGTTTCAGATAGGTGAACAACTATCAATATTTAATGCGGTATGAAATGAATGTTCATCAGGAGCAATAAACAGTTAGAAGTTCTACACTAAGTGTAAAGATAATTCACATAAGCTTGGCCACATTATTGGCCTTAACACTTTTTGTCTTTTTGTTGTTGTGTTATGGCCGGATTTGTTTACATAAATACTTACAGAAAATTTTGCATACAGATACAGAGGATATAACTCATTCAGTACCTACTGCAAGTACAGGTTTACTTGCTTACCGCAAGTTTCAAAACCTACCTACAATTTAAATATGAATTCAATAATAAACCAGCTATGAAATTTTTTCCAAGATCTAATTACAGCGCAAATGAAAAACTTAAAATTTTAAGGCTTAGACATGTCCAATTGAATCCATCATCATCTGCCTAGCCTTTTCCCAACTATGTTGGGGTCGGCTTCCAGTCTAACCGGATGCAGCTGAATACCAGTATTTTACATGGAGCGACTGCCTATCTGACCTCCACAACCCAGTTACTGGGTAATACGATACCCCTTGGTAAGACTGGTTGTCAGACTTTCGGGCTTCTGACTACCTGTAACGACTGTCAAAGATCCACGAATGACAGCCGGGACCAATGGCTTAACGTGCTTTCCGAGGCACGGAGGGGTCTCGGTATGTAAAGATGGTCACCCATCCACAGACCAACCGCGGCAAGCGTAGCTTAACCTGACCGATCGACCTGTGCGGCTGTTATTATTTAGCCACGGTCCAATTGAATCCAATGGTTCTGAAAAAGCACAGTAGAGTATTTGTTTGCCCGAACTGTGACAAATTCTTTGCAAGAAAATATTCTATGCAACAACATTATAGAAAAACACATCTTTCTGATGGTAAAGATTTTCCTTTTATTAGCTCTAATGTAGTTAAAACAAATGAATGTGATACTTTCCGAGGCACGGAGGGGTCTCGGTATGTAAAGATGGTCACCCATCCACAGACCAACCGCGGCAAGCGTAGCTTAACCTGACCGATCGACCTGTGCGGCTGTTATTATTTAGCCACAGTCCAATTGAATCCAATGGTTCTGAAAAAGCACAGTAGAGTATTTGTTTGCCCGAACTGTGACAAATTCTTTGCAAGAAAATATTCTATGCAACAACATTATAGAAAAACACATCTTTCTGATGGTAAAGATTTTCCTTTTATTAGCTCTAATGTAGTTAAAACAAATGAATGTGATAACTTGGCTAACATAGAACCTTATAGATTATGCTCAGAACCTATTATAAAAACAAATGAAAGTCACTCAGCACTAAGTCAAGGCAAAGCTAAAATTGAACCTGAGGATAATGGATTTGAGGCTGCATTTAGAACATATTATTTGGATGAAAATAAGAATAACTTTTCCAAGAAAGTACCACTTATACTGAAGCCTGGCAGGAAGATATTACCATCTGAAAAAAACTCAAGACCTCATGTGTCACTGCTGCTAATAAATATCACATGCATGGTGCATGCTGCACCAATGGCTGAATGGTATACTATGCCTAAGGGTATACCTGCCTTCTTATGAATACAAGAGGGTTGATCTAATGGTGTTTACATGACTCCATGCACTGAATTTATTGTAAGGAAGTTTATAAAGGGATACTTAATGCAAAAGTTGTTAATTTAAAGTGTAGGTAATATTTTGTTTAATATGAAAGTGTATAAACAAAGACATAAAAGAGAATCTATTATTTTGCTATAAAAAGTAAAGACATACATTAAAAGCAATTTATTAACAACAAAAATATCTAGTACATAATTTAATTAGGTCTACTCTGATGTACTCTGATCTTTACTTCTTTTTTCCTTTACCTGAAATTAAAAAAGATTATTTTAGAACCAATACCCTGTTATGGGAGGTATATTGATTAAAACAAATCAACTTCTGGCAATAATTGATTAGTTGGGGATCTTTCGCGACTCTACAACAAAATATGCAGGCAATTAAAATCCTTACATGCCAGCAAATCTAATATAACTTAAGTACAGACGCCAGCACATCAAGCTACTACAATCTGTCAAATTTCTTTAATAAATTTTCAACTTTATTGTTGTAGCTTTAAGATTCAAGGTTGATTGGGAAAATTTGAGTTTCCGGTAGCTTGACCTGCTGGTGTCTGTACCTTCATTGTCTTCCAAAAAAAAAAGTAAAAACTATGTATAATTGCCAGGTGGGTACAGTTATATCAGAAAAGGTCTGGCTTCAGAAATCGTTGTTTTTGACTTAGTATGAATGTTGTTGCACCAGAGAGTAACGTCCCAACTGAGGTAAGGGCACAATCATTTAGCTGTCATATATTTTTAGGCTAAATCTGGAAGTGTGAAACAAAAATAATGTTAAATTATTTTAATACAACATATAACAAAGGCAAAGATACCTATCATTGTGGTTTCTTTGGAATTTTCATCTAGTATTGAAGAGTAGTTAATTTTGTAATCATGGCAATACAAAATCGATCATTACTTCCATGGTTATAACATCTGTCATCATTATAAGTATTCATCAACAACATTTTGTAGTACTAGATAAAGACAATGATTGCTGAAGCGCATAGTTTGTGTGTGAGATCTGTTTGCTGATGTACCTACCAGTCTCATCATCCTTAATTGTTTCCAGTCCCTGAAAATAAGAAATATTATTTTAGAAATAGTACAATTGTCAAGAAGGTATATTAGTCACAACAAATTAACATCTGGCAATAATTAATTTCTTGGAGATCTTTGGTAACTCAGCGACAAAATGTGCAGGCAAGCATTTATTACTTCCATTGAAATGTTAGGTAATCAGTGTTTATAAACAAATGTTTCTTACCGCTACTTTGTAGGGATTTCCAGTCAGCCTTAAGTCCCTCTGGTACAGCTGACGGTCCCATCTGTCATTGAGGCTGCGTCTATAGTGCTGCAAAACAAATGAATTAATTCTTTAAACCATCTATAGCTTGACATTGGTTTTAGATTCCATCAATTCAGTAAGGGCTAGATAACCTGATTGTCATCTTCAATTACATTATGGCATTAGTAAAACAATATGTTTTAACTCCATTCACAACAGATGATTGGTCTGACTACATACACACACACAATATATTATCTGTGAACCCAAAACCCGAGCTGATAATACATTTCTAACTCTGTGTGATCTATGGAAGAACACTGTGCTGGGGGGCTGTTATCTAACATGTTATTCTAAGTGAACTTACGTTGCCTATTGTTAAATTGTGAATATGATATAGACCCCAGCCTGGCAAACCTAGGGCAGCCGTGATAATGAAGGCGCTGGGCAGAATTTCGTACCACATATTAGCAAATTATCGGACACACAGTACCAACAATTTCGTAATTCGAATGACAGTAAACTGCGTGTTGCCAGAGCTCGATTCAAAATATTGCAATAAACAACAGTGTGACCAAGTGGAAAGTGGACAAATCCGTGCAGGTAATCCTATTCATAATAACACAAATCACTTTTGCTTACCATCATTATCTTCCTGGCCTTATCTCATGTTACTTGGTGTCGGTGCAACACGTTATCTTCTTCCACTCTCCCCTGTCAACCGTCACGCTATCATTCTTACCATTGGTAGCATTTTTAACCGACTTCAAATAAGGAGGAGGTTCTCATTTTGGATGTTTTTTTTTATGTCTGTTCGGGCATAACATTTATAGACGGATTTGGAAAATTCTCTTTTTAATGGATAAGGTATGCATAAGGGGAGGTTCCATATAAATAAAATTATTACCAAACTGGGCATATAAATCGATTCGTCAGCTAATTTTACCTGTGATAGCTACTTTCATAAGGGAAGGTCTATTATACAAAGCTTCAAAGTCTTGGCTTTATCTATACTAATATTATAAAGAGGTTAAGTTTGTTTGTTTGTATGTATGTAGTGGGTTATCTCTGAAACTACCAGTCGGATTTGAATACTTATTTTTGGATTTGTTATCCCAATTCATGAGGAAGGTTATAGGCTATATAAAATCACGCTGTGACCAATAGGAGCGGAGCATCAATGGAAAATGTTGCAAAAACGGGAAAAATGATTCCTTTTGAGAGCTTCCGTTGCGTGCGCTGCATGTTACGCAAAAATGATGTATGATGGAATTGCTCCTCTTTAAAAGTTATAAAAAAAGTCCTCAACAGCATTTAATGTCTATCTTTTAAGATTGACTCACTATAACCTTTTTTATGGTAATCAAATTTGTTAGAAATTAATGCGTTATTTGCGAAGGTGTTTTATCAACATGATTATCCTTATCCAAATGATAATCCTTTCCAAATAAATTTCATCACAAGTATTTAACTGTGAACAAAATTGCCCATGACATCACTTGATTTCAATCAACATCTTAGGAGATAGGTACTTATCATAATTTTATAATAACTTCGCAAAAAAATAGGTATGACAACGTTCGGGTCGGTTCAACATCACGCTAGGTCAAAATGAATGCAGTCAGAAAGAGAACTAAGCGAAAACGAAGTGATAGTGCGGGCGAGCGATGCGACAGGGTGAGGCGGGGGAACGAGATTTCACGCGGACGAAGTCGCGGGCACAAGCTAGTTATTGGTAAAGATACAAGTCTTAATTTTAACCATTATCGGTCCGCAAATAAATAAGAATCGGCCATTAGAGTTGTGAATGCTGTAGGCCCATGAAGATTATTATCTATTTTTTTTTTTCTTGAGTGGGTCTGCATTGGCGGATTTTGTTGTAGTGTCCTTCATTTACGAGAGATAAATGTGAATCTAATATGGGGCACAACAGGCGTGGTGTTACGTTATAATAATGACGTGGGAATATAGGTATATTTGTAAAGTCATAAAATCCTTGGTTGGCCTACCCCAAGGACCTCGTGTAATCAAAATAAAGGAAGGAAGAATATAGGAAGGAATAGTATAATCTGAAGTATAATTAGCCTATATATTCCTACTGTTGGGACACAGGCCTCAAGGAATAGGCCATAACTTACTATTTAACTGCCATAGTTGTTTAATTCATTCCTTGAATGTAAAATTTGATTAAATTAATGACCCGCACTGGGCTCG
Organism: Apamea anceps; assembly: GCA_951799955.1. Taxonomy (NCBI): domain Eukaryota; kingdom Metazoa; phylum Arthropoda; class Insecta; order Lepidoptera; family Noctuidae; genus Apamea; species Apamea anceps. The sequence continues at coordinate 22,466,276 of OX637501.1, read as the reverse complement.
CGTGACGCGTGTTTGATTATGGCCCAATCCCAATTACAGAGAGGAGTCAGAGGACTTCTATGTCTCAGAAATGTTACAGGCTGAATAAGCTCTACCTTTCTGAATTTTGTGATAACAATAGTGTCTATTAATTTGCGTGACTTACGTTCCCAACGATTAAATAATGAGTCCACCAGAGCCCGTATCCTGAGAATGCAAGAGCACCAGAAATAATAATGCCCCCTGGAAGAATATTAAACCACATTATAAGCAAAACACCTTACGAGTAAAAACGGTGCTTTATTTTATGACAATAGTATTGTCATCTTTCGTGTGTCATTTATGCATTTTTTCTCGGCTCACCTCGTACTGCCGCTGCCGTCACCACATGACACTGGCAGAATAGTCGACATCGGCATCGGCTCAGTTGCCAAAGAAGGAAGAAAACAAAAAGTGCATGTTTGTGAGCACTGACAAGGAGGTGCAATCAAATTCAAAAGGAGGAGACTGTGTTGAACCTCCGTCTATAAGCGTTGTTCAGACAAAGGTGGTGTAGGCTTGTAGAAAAAATATTGATTAAAAATATCGATACCTCGATATTTTTGGCGATATCTATTATTTCGATATATCGGTGTAAAATAAATAAAATATCAAGTTTTGAAAATGTATTAAATACAATATATTTCCCATGGCAGCACCGTTGTCACCACTGACTACGGACCACAGACATGTAAATAGTAACCCGCCTTAGGGTATTAGCGTTCTGTGAACTACTCTGTCTCTAATTGAATAAGAAACAATTACAACAGTATTTCACAAGATAGCACATACTACATACAATAATATTTTTTTGAAAATTTCACCGATAGGTTATCAATGTTTTTTTCGATGTACTGAAATCTATATATATAAAATTCAAAGTCCTGATTGACTGACTGATTTATCAACGGACAGCCTAAACCGCTAGTCTTACAGACATGAAATTTGGAGGGTGTGTTCTTAGTGAAGATTAGGAATCCACTAAGAAAGGGTTTTTCAAAATTCCACTCCTAAGAGGGTGAAATGGGGGGATACAGTTTATATGAAAAATCTTATTCATTTAGTTAATAAACTTGAAACTTGGCAAGAATACTCGCCTAAGTAATTAATAAAATTAATTATTATAAGTTTTTCAAAACTACCCCTCAAAGGGGGATATAGGGGTGTTGAAGTTTGTGTGGAAGTACTTGAATGCGCGGTCTAATTAACTCGAAACTCAGTAATATTACTTTTGACAGAATATAATTAATAATAATTATGTAAAGTTGTCAAAAATGTTAAAAACCGACCCTTCTTGCAAACCTCATGTTGTGAGAATAGGCGACCCTTCAAGTAAACTTCACTTTTGTTTAACACATCACATTTTATTATGTACTTCCCATATCAAACCAATAATAACTTATCTATCAAAATAAGGTCACACAAAACTAAACATCTAACATAATATATAAAACTCCATTCGACTCCTAGACCTGAGACACCCCTTTCGAATCTATTCCAAACTGCTTCATGACAACATAATCTTTTTATAAACCATAGACATAAAACCTGCCAGTAATTCAATAACATAAAATTCTATTAAGCTACTATTACAACATCCCCTCTGAATTTTATGTTTCTTACAATTAGAATAACATCTCTTATATAACTCCCATCAACTCATTAAACAAAATAAAACCCAGCTTAATTAACCCACCCAACATAACTAAATACAACAAACAAACTTTTGAATTAATTAGTCTAAACACCTTACTTAACTAACTTAAACATTAAACATTTCAAATTAATTCTCAAACAACCTTATATTCTAATAAACCTACATAACTCATCACATTACAGAATGTCCTTTACGTATCACTCACTATACACTGTCTCAATCTCAAAAACTTTGTTCTGTCCAGTGGTTTAGTTAATATATCTGCCAAATTATTTTTAGTCGAACAATAATGAATTTCCAACAAATTCTTATCTATTTTTTCCTTAATGAAATGATATTTAACATCAATATGTTTGCTTCTTCTATTCAAAATTCCATTTTTAATCAATACTATAGCCGATTGATTATCAACAAACAACTGTGTTTTTGGTAATTTATTTGTCAACTCGTAGATCAAACTCTGAATGTATAATAGGTCTTTAATACACTCGGCTGCAGAAATATATTCAGCCTCAGTACTGGAAAGAGCAGTGACTGACTGTTTACGTGAACACCAATGAATTGGACCACCACCATAAAATATAATAAAACCAGTCGTACTTTTTCTAGTATCAGGATCACCTGCAAAGTCTGCATCACAATACGCTTTTAAAGTTAAATCGTTACCACGAACATACTGTATACCACTGCTAACTGTATTTTTAATATACCTAAAAAGGTTCTTAATATTTGTAAAATCATTCAAGTTAGGATGTTCTTGATGTCTACTACAATAACCAACATGAAAAGCCAGATCCAGTCTTGTTTTATTAACCAAATACAACAATGAACCAATCAATTGTCTATATCGATGCACATCATCAACTCCCACTTTCCCCTCTTGATGTGTATCGACTAAAATATCTGGATGACTACTATCTTTTAAGCTTTCATATTTAAACTTTTCCAAAATTTGATTTATATAACTTTCCTGATAAATCTTAATAGAGTTTCGTTCTACTTTAATATCAAACCCTATAAACTTTTCAGTCTTATCAAATTTCCGCATTTCAAATTCTGTTTCTAATTTATTAATAATTTTATTTAAATCAATCTCATTTTCACCAATCAAAATGCCATCATCTACATAAATAGCCAAATATATTTCTTTATCTTTATTTATAAACACACATGGATCTGATTTTAATTGTAAAAAACCCATTTTTTTCAAAAATTCCGTTAATCTCTTGTTCCACATAAGTGGTGCTTGTTTCAATCCATACAAACTCTTCTTTAATTTACATACTTTATTCTCTCTATCTTTTATATCATATCCTAAAGGTATTTCCATAAAAATATCCTCATTTAATTCTCCATATAAAAATGCTGTCTTTACATCAAATTGCTTAATTTTAAAACCTTTTTGAGCTGCAATCGCCAACAACAACCTAACACTAGTAGTATTTACCACCGGACTATATGTCTCCTTATAATCAATATTGTATTTTTGTAAAAAACCTCTCGCCACTAATCTAGCCTTATATCTTCCACCAGGCTTTATAGTAAATATCCATTTACTCGAAATTACTTTCCTATTATTTGCTTCACACTTGTTAACGATTTCCCAAGTCTTGTTTCTCTCTAAGGAATCTTTTTCCTCATTCATTGCTTGTTTCCATAAATCTTTATCAAAACTATTAAAAACATCTGTATAAGTCAAAAACGAAGTCTCTAAATCATAATCTTTCAACCTAGATGGCAATTTCCTTTCTCTATTCGGTAAAATCCGCAATCCATCATTAATAACTGGTTCAATTGCATCCTCAAACTCATCACTAATCTCAACTACTGTATCATCTCTAACTTCCCCTCTCAAACTATTATTTTCTTCAACACCAACTATGTCTTCAACACTATCTTCAAAAATCTCATTATCTTCATCACCAACTCCAACTATAACATCTTCAATACTGCCTTCAAAAACCTCAGCATCTTCATTACTAACTTCACCTCTATTTTCAAAAACTACTTTATCACCAACAACTCCATCACCACTATCATTACAAAAATCATCACCACCTTCACCACGAAAATCATCACCACCTTCACCACGAAAATCATCACCACCTTCACCACGAAAACCATTACCACCAATATCGACACTAACCTTTTTAAATAAATTTTCTAAATCACACTGTTTCACTCTACAATTACACATTTTCAAATAATCTGCAACATCACTCTTATTATTATTAAACACCACATCTCTCGAATAAACAATTCTAAAACTTGAAGGATCCCATATCTTATAACCGTTGTTAGTAAACCCTACTAAGAGCCCTTTGCTACTCCTGGAGTCAAGTTTATGTAACTGAAAATTATTTTTATAATATGCTAAAGATCCAAAAATGTTCAAATGTTTTAAACTAGGTATTCTATTAAACCACATTTCAGCTGGTGTTTTTACATTTATTGTATTTGCACTCCTGTTCAATAAATAAGCAGAAGTTAAAACGGCTTCACCCCATAATACATGTGGTAGCTGCATATCAAAAAGCAACGCTCTGGTTCGTTCCATTAATGACCTGTTTAATCGTTCAGCTGTACCGTTCAGCTGAGGAGTATAAGGAATAGTGTAATCAATATTAATACCTTTGTTACTACAATACATTTTAAATTGTTTGCTAGTATATTCACCCCCATTATCACATCTGAATGTTTTAACTGTTGTTTTAAAATGATTTTCCGCCAAATTAATATAATTAGTTATTTTAGAAAACGCCTCGTTTTTATTTTTGATTAGAAAAACTTTAACAAAATGAGTATAATCATCCAAGAACGTAATAAAATATTTGTAACCATCCCATGTTTCTGTTTCAATAGGACCACAAATATCACTATGAATAATTTCTAAAGGCTTACTAGCTCTGTGTCTATTTGTTTTAAAAGATTTCCTACATAATTTTGACTGTATGCAGACTTCACAGATGTCAATCTCCTTTACCAGGCCTCTATCTATACCACGGACAAGATCCTTTGTCCTGTTAATAGGTACATGACCTAATGCACGATGCCAGAAATCAGCATTTATTTGACAAATGTTTACTGACCTTGAACATATGACTGGCTTGGTTTTAATATTCAAGTAATACAGACCGTCTTGCTTCAATTCACCGACCTCTATACATTCAGAGCCCTCACTTACGATATGACATCTCGTTCTGAAAAATTTTAGTAAATAATTATCATCAGCTAAGCTAGATACAGATATTAAGTTCTTCTTGAGTTGGGGAACACATAAAACATCTTTGAAAGTAATGTTTTCCGTATAAATGTTGCCCATAGTGTTGACATGGTGAATATTTCCATCTGCAGTCATAATTTTATAATTAATCTTCTTTGTATCTTTAAGATAACTATCGGATGTCACAATATGACTGCTGGTGCCTGAATCAATTACAAATTCAACCTCTGTTTCTGCACTATTATTTGCAAGGTTACATACATTTTGCTTTAGGCAGAACTTTGTGAAATGCGAGTCATTCTTACAGTTCACACAGTTAAACTTTATGTTACAATCTGCATGTCTGTGTCCACTCTTCATGCATTTATAGCATTGAGCTATGTTGTTATTAGCTTTTCCGTCACCAGTTATTGTTCTGCAGAATCTTGCAATATGTCCCTTCTTACCGCATTTAAAACAACTTACATGAAAACTGTTTCTAGTATGTTCTGCATTGTCAGATGTTGTAGGTTTTTGATCTTCAAAATTATGTGTAGATTCTCGTCTCATCCTTATTTCCAAATTTAATCTTGATATTAAGTTAATCAAATTTTTCTCTGCTGATGCTGTACATTCCCAAGCTGTTCTAAAATGATATAGTTTCTCTGGTAAATTTGAAAGAATTTTTGACATTATTTCTTTATCATCAAACTTGTATCCTAAATTTCTTATTCTTGTCGCTTTATGTTCAATTTCTGCTATGTCCGTCATCAAATCTTTGTTTTCGAATTTAAATTTATAATATTCCTCTAATAAATGTGAAATTTGAGTATCTTCTTGTCCTAGAAATAGTAGATCAAATTTTTCCAAAATTTCCTTGGTTGTTGTGCAATTAATTGCATATACCATATATTTGTCGCTAATAGCGCATATAATCATTAATTTAGCTTTTGCATCCTTTTTATTAAAATCTTTCTTTGTTACCGCGTCGTTATCCAAAACAGAATCGAGCTCCTTAGCTGTCAAAAATAGCAATAATTTTTGTTTCCATAACAAGTATTCTGACTCGTTTGTCAGTTTTGACAACTTTAAATCGTCAGTCATTTTTGCGAATTTTTTTTAAACAATTTCTTTTTGAATTTTAACTTTTACTCCAAAACATTTTCTTGGGCTCTTCTTTTGTTGTTTCTCACAACATGAGCTCTGGGCCCATAACCTGTGGAAGCGTGCTGGGCCCATAACCTGTTAAAAACCGACCCTTCTTGCAAACCTCATGTTGTGAGAATAGGCGACCCTTCAAGTAAACTTCACTTTTGTTTAACACATCACATTTTATTATGTACTTCCCATATCAAACCAATAATAACTTATCTATCAAAATAAGGTCACACAAAACTAAACATCTAACATAATATATAAAACTCCATTCGACTCCTAGACCTGAGACACCCCTTTCGAATCTATTCCAAACTGCTTCATGACAACATAATCTTTTTATAAACCATAGACATAAAACCTGCCAGTAATTCAATAACATAAAATTCTATTAAGCTACTATTACAACAAAAAATACACCCCTGACGGGGCAAAAAGGGGTATTTCAATTTTTAAGGGAAGGATTTCAACTTGAAACTGTATGTTACATTTTCACACCTAAACCACTGAACTTCTGATTTGGCAAAGAGATAGATGGCATCCTGGGGAAGGACATACTTCTTATCCTGGTAGCATGTTCCCGTGGGATAATATCCGACATCCACGCGGGCGAAGCCGCGGGCAGAAGTAGTCGATTGATGTAATATATACGAAACTTTTTGGTACTTCTTGCATTCTTAAGGTGGCGTGCGGTGACGCGGCGGACAGTTGTAGTGTATCCCACGTATGTTTGAATAACTCCTTATCAGACAGTACAACCGCACGTTAGGTAACATAAACTGTAAAAGCTGGCTTCTTTACTAAAGAGATAATGATATTATCATCTAACAAATCTCTATGTAGTGTGTGTCTCTATAATCTAGGTCAGCTCAAGGCTCGACCATAGCCTTGCGGTCGACTGTAATTCCAACTATTATGAACAGTCTGCTGATGCAGGCCATCTATCTGAATAACGATAGTTTTATTGAGACTACATCACCGGTAAAGTCTGGCATGACAGGGCCATCTTCTATTAATATACCTAAGGAAAACCCCGTGGCCTTTTCGCTACTCATATAAGTACCTATTTTTGTGTGTGTAGTAACAAGTCTCTCTTAAAAGTCAGGACCACTCAGATGGAGGTTTACGATTTCTTTAACCGAAACCTACACAAACCTATAAAATATGTGTTGGTAATTTTCATCGTGTTCGAACTAAGTGTGTATACAAGAGTGACACGCGTCGGTTATGTATTTGAAAACGGTGCTCAAATACACGAGCGGCATGTGGTCGACGGTTGCAATTGCCTCTGTCGTACGTGGACGTGTGTCGCTCGTGTGTATGCACACTAACTATCTATCTATCGAATCTCACTTGATTGGTTTTTATATGGAAATACTATCTTATTTTTTTAAATTCATGGATGTTAATTTTCCTTGGCAACACTAGTTATCGGGTCATCAAAAATGGCAGACGCTCCGATCGACTGTGATTTCCCCGTTTGGGGATTATTGCCGAAAAAAGAGACAGGAGTCGTTTCATTCATCAATAAAAATGCAAATTATGATGGCAGAGACACCGTTATTGCTATTTTCGATTCGGGCGTGGACCCTGCAGCTGTTGGACTTACGGTAAGAAACTGTCATGTCACGATTTGTTTAGTTGCACTTTTATTGCAATTTTCGCCGAAATTAAGTATTGCTGAGGTTGCAGGTAACGAGTACGGGTGAGACGAAGGTTATTGAAAGGTATGACTGCAGCGGCTGCGGCGATGTGGATACCAGTACTGTCATTAAAAAAGTCACCGATGGATGCATTACCGGTCTCACGGGCCGCAAACTGAAGGTAAATTCTTGCGGAAATAGACTTTTTTTCCTACTTTTTCTTTGTTTGGTATGTTCATTGCAATGATAGTCAACATTGTCAATAGGTAGGTTATTTTATAGCATACACTAGGTGCCAATGAGTGGATTATTAAGTTAATGTTACCATCAAGTTACTTTTGTAACTTGACAAGAATGTTTGTTTTTTCTGTTTGTGGCCTTGTTTGGTGTAATTAGAACATATTACAGATTCTCTTTATACTAAATCAATTGCTGCTATCATTAATTACCTCTTGGAAATACTACTGGTTCATGCAAGTCACCATTAGTCTCAAACAAACAAAGAGTATATTTTGTTTAAATGGGTTGATGGTAGAAACACATTTTAAGTTTTTCCATAGTCATAATAATTCATAAACATCCAATTTTGGTAGCAGTTAGCATCAACAATTTTATAATTTAAAATTAAATGTTCAAATAAGGTAAACCAAGAATATTAATTTGTAATAAAATGTTTGTATCTTTTCTGTTACTAATAATAAAAGGATTTAAAGGAAAGGACTTAATAAATAATACTTTTCCAATATTGTTTCCCGTAGATCCCAGAGTTATGGAAGAATCCCTCGGGATCATGGCGAGTGGGAATTTTACACCCATTCAGTTTATACCCAACAAAGTTGAAGGAACGCATGCAAGAGCATCGGAAGGAACATGGCTGGGATGTCGGCTACAAGCCAGCTTTTGCTGAGGCTAATAAGCATTTGCAAGATTTTGAAACTGATGTTGGTAAGTGGAATTGAGAATTATACCTTTTTTTAACATATATAGTTCAGGCACACAGCTACATTAAGATTAACAATGATTGATGAATTGGGACTCAAATGTCACAAATTTAAATGTTTGTTACACCTTTGGAGTCCCATCAATAATTTAACCAATTCTTAGATAGACAATAATTTAACCAACCAAGGTTTAATTATTGTCGCAAGCCTAGTATCAACAGATAAACAACTAACCACTTCTATGTTTCCTTTTTTAAAGTTTCAATCACTGACTAAATATATTATTATTTGCTTCACTGAATAAGAAATTAATATATGTAATTGATTGTTCTTAGTAAAAAAATTGGGGTAAAGTTTGTAAGAACTTTGGTTACACCTTTGCAATGGTAACATGTTAGCTAACTAAAACAAAAAAAATGTCTGGTGACTAACAATATCCATTCCGAGTTAACTCAAAGATTGTTGTTATTTCAGTGGCCAAGAACCCTATACTGAGCCCAGATGACAAGCTCCTAAAGGAGGAGTTGGAAGCCAGGGTGGAAGTGCTGCAGACGGCAGAGAAGAAGTACAATGATCTCGGACCTACTTATGACTGTGTGCTGTTCCATGATGGAACTTTGTGGAGGTATGTTGTGGATTTGATAAAAAAGGATATTAATAATTTAGTGTGTAAGTAAAAATATACTTAATGAGGGCCATCATTATTCTCTTTTATCCAAATTTATTTGGGGTTGACATTACATAGCTGTTTCTTCCATACTTGTCTATTAGTCGTCAACTTGTAATCACCCAGTTCCTAGCCATCATTTAGGGTAGAAATCAAATGTTGCAGAATAGCATTGTAGGGTTTAAAATCCTTAATAGGCAAGAAAAAAAAATGAAGCTATTTCTACATAGTAGATCTAGACAGTTAGTTTTTTTTTGTAAAAATCCTTTTGACTGGAATAAAATGTTTCACCATTGTCATACATGTAATTACTGTTATATGGTTTGAAAACATTATTTTCAACGTTTAATTCTATAACAAATTGCTCTTGTAATAAAACTGCACAGTTTTCATTACATTTTATTGATTGTAAATCCTTATTTCTATTTATAAATAGTCAAACCAATGTTATTTCCTACAATTCTATTCAAGCTGTTGTTACATTAACATTCTTATTACTAAAATAACTGTAAATACACAAATAATAAAGAGGTTTTATTAAAGACCACACAATGTATAGCGGATTATTAGACTTTTTATGAGTCCATTGTGACTAAAGTTATTGCTTTATTAGTCATTACAACGCTGATCTTTTGTTCAAGTTATAATTGCTGACTTTATGCTGATATAAATAGAACAGTTAATGGTTTTTACGGTAATCCTGTGTGAATTGCAATAGGAAGTTTCAAGGGTTAAAGTGTATGTTTTTAGACAAGTCACTATGTAGGTAATCTACCATAGATAAGCACATACAATACCATAGATAACTAGACACATTATTTGATATTTAGTTATATATACTGTATTGTGCACCAGAAAAATCAAATCAATTAAATTAAACAAAAAAACTACTATAATATTATAAGGACGAAAGTTTGTCTTGAAAAGCATAAAAGTAGTTTGCCTAGCCTAGCTTAACTTGGCTATCCTAATATCTAGGTATAGTATCTGGGCTTATCCACAACCTACTTACGAGAGGCACAATCTTTTTATAAATGTAGGAAATAATATTTGTACTGCCCCGAATACTGAACTAATAATAATTAAACTGCTAACAAAATTCGACTGCTAACTTTAAACTGCTAGCAAAATTCGACTGCTCGACTGCTAACAATAGTCTCTTCAGTAAACATCAGTCCACTTAATAACATTGGATGCAAAACTTCAAACCAACCTTTTATTTGTTTTCCTCAACAGAGCATGTATCGACACGTCAGAGACTGGCGACCTGGCGTCAGGCCCATTGCTGGGTGAATACAGCGTCACGCACGAACACGCACACCTAACGCCCATCGATGAGATGACTGTCAGCATTAACGTGCATGATGATGGACACACGCTTGAGGTCGTGGGAATGTGCTGTGAGTAGTAGTCCTTCATTGCTGACCACAGGTGTTCCCTACTAAGGTATTATACAGGGTGGCAGGGACATCCACACACAACCTGTTATCATCAGTACATGATTCTGAACAAAGTTGTTGGCCCATGCATTTTGACTGGGTAGGTTTTGCACTTTTCTATGAAACAGCTAATTTCGTTTTTGATAATCAATGAAAAATTCTATGCTGAATTCATGGTTACAGTTTGCGCGATTGTATAGAGAGATTGTCCCTTTAACCCATTGAATGCCGTGTACAGCACAGTAATGGGTGCCAGAAACAACCGTTTTCGTGTGGGAGTGGAGCTCTTGACTTGTTTTTATATAACTAGGCTCAGTGACTACTAAACGAGATTACAATCCATGCCACTTAAAGTAATATCTGTGCTACTGGAGCTAGAATATGATATTATGTAATTGTTCAATGCTGAAGTTGGATTGTCTGAATCAGATGCAGTTGATTTTCCACCATACAAGTTGTGAAAGAAATTGTTTTAAACATTTTTCTTTCTTTGTTAATACATAAAATAATTTTCGTTTATTTATACGTACATAATACCTTGATATTGTCTGCAGCCTTTAACACACTCTGAAGCCTATTTTTACGTAAAATAAATAAATGATTAATCATTTGTATCCCCAGCAACACACGGTACGCACGTCGCCGCCATAGCCGCCGGTTACTTTCCGGACGAACCCGACCGGAACGGGGTGGCTCCGGGCGCCAAGATCGTCTCCCTCACCATTGGAGACAGCCGCCTGGGTTCTATGGAGACCGGCACGGCGCTGGTGAGGGCTTGCATCAAGATCATGGAACTGTCCAAGAAGATGAAGATTGATGTAATCAATATGAGCTATGGAGAGCATGCGCATTGGTCTGATGCTGGGTGAGTAGTAGTGGAAGTGTTCACAGTTTAGTTAGTGCTACCCGTTTGCGCTACGTTTGCCGGTCCGTGGATTGTGCGTCCCCTCCCCCGAAAAGAAGCTGAGTCGGAAAAGAAAGTTTGACATTACTGGTAAAAAGTAATTCGTTTTTCTCTCTCCCTCCTATGTTCTACCTTGTTCATAATTTTTAATTGACACTACCTTTCTTTCTCCCCAGTCGTATAGGCGACATAATCTGCGAGGTAGTGAACCGCTACAATGTATCGTGGGTAGTCTCCGCCGGCAACCATGGGCCTGCGCTTTGTACTGTGGGCGCTCCGCCTGACATCGCACAACCTATACTTATTGGTATGTATTTTATTTTTTTCATGGTAGTTCAATGATAAACTAGAAACTCTTGTCTTTTTTGTTTTATGTGGTGTTCAGCAAATAACTTTTATCAGTAATTTCTGTATCAATTATTATGGCTACTGTCTGAATCGTATTTATGTGAATCAGTCATGACTTTCGGCTTGTCTAAATTCATGTCAAGGCCATCCCGCCGAGAGGCTCCTTTTTAGCTCCCTAAAATGGAGCCTCGAGGAGGGGCGGGGAGGGGAGGGATATTACATCACCCCTGTCTCACTACCCTGAGCAGTTGGATGGGGCTGGTTATCTTATCCTGGATCTGGACAGTCATCGTGGCATCGTCATACAAACACCTCAACACTTGCCGTACACAGCGGCTGGTTGTACTCTTCGGTCTTCTGCACAATTTGCCAAACAGTATGGATGTGAACAGCGTCGGACTCCAAAGTCACGATTCTACCATCTGCAGTTCTTAGATTCGTTAGTTGGGACCCCCCTAATTGCTGAGCGAACACTTTCTACCCTCGGTTCTGCTCAATCGCGACCTTGATGTCGCGGGTGTCGCGTCGCGACAGCTTTCAAATTTTTTGGTTTAAGATACTCTTATCTGACGAAGAATACTGTGGTGGATGGCCACTCCTGATGCCCAAACTATACTGGAAAGAGCTAATCAGAGAAATTATATGCCAAATTATTTAGCTGACCATGTGATTGGATCAGCGATACTGGTATTCTGATGCATCCGGTAGAGTAGAAGCCGACCCCAACATAGTTGGGAAAAAGGCAGGCAGAGGATGATGTGAATGGGTAGCACCTCAATAGACGCCGAGATAGTTTCCAAATACCACAGGTCAATATGTTCCCCACCATGGACATTTCAGATCTAGTTTTATTTAGCCAGAAATGTATCAAATTAAACAAGCTCGCTCTTATTACGGAGCACATATTCGACCGAACGGTACTTTTACTGTAGAAGTAAGTCAAGATTTACAACCAATAAATATTCCAGGCATTTCGTCATCACATGAGACAGCTTTGATCACACGACGAATAAAGTCAAGCCGCTATAGCAATTGAGTGTTTACACGTATATAAATTATTAAAAGTCGCAGAGACTAGTTGGAAAACGTGTATTTCTGATTATTATTGCAGTTTCATGATTGGGAAAAGGACTGTAGGAAGCTGTCTCATGTGATGACAATTTTATTGTCTGGTATCTTGGATGAGCTTGACATCAAAATGATATACCTATCTCCACCTGCTCAGTTTCTCGAATGTTTTAATAAGACAAGACAGTGAAAATGAAGAAAATTAATAAAAGTATATATAAAATAAAAGTTTTACTTCATAACAAAACTGTAACACTTGCGTCCAATTATAGCATATTAATTCAGTTTTTAAATAGGATAATATTGTCGAAAGGCTTTTCATCCACTTCCAAACTTGGTTCCAAGTCATTAAAAAGGAATTCTCCTACGTAATTATAAAATGTTCTCGATCAATAGATACTATTATCATTTACTCCTGCTAAGCAGCCTCTGTGGACTATGCTGAAACATGCACTTCTTGATAACCGCTTTATTATTAGTATAGATTAGATTACATATGTAAATAAATAATCTGATTAAATTCGTTTCGTTCACATTGACATACCCTTATATCAAACATTGATTGACAGTAATGGCAGTACCATGTGTCAATTTTTACAAGATTATTATTTTTTGGGGAGTGTTCACTTTATTATCGTAGACAATTAGAAAGGTTTGTTCGTTTTAGGAGTAAATTCACACTAAAATAAAAAAAAATATTTCTCTCAACATTGGGGCCCTTTAAAAATGTATGATATAGTTAGAACCAGTAGTTTTTGGGATGTCTATCCAAATATATTGAATTTATCCTAGTTAGAATTATTGAATAATAAAAAAACATTTTGGACATGTCCTTTGTGCTTCTTATCCGCCATGATGAAGTCTATCTAGTTCCTTGTCAACTTAGGGTTCATACAAACCCCCAGGCTATAAGAGCTTTTAAAGATCTTAAAATTAAATCAACAGAAGATCTCTGGGGTATGTCTGTGAAAGTATGTAGATCTCTCATTGAAACCATTGCGCCCTATTTAGCTTTCATATTTAACACCAGTGTTGACCAAGGAGTCTTTCCGAATCTTATGAAACAGTAAAGTAGTAACATTGTTCAAATCCGGTGATAGTAAAGAACCCAACAATTATAGACCTGTGTCAATTCTACCAGTTCTCAGTAAGGTGTTTGAAAAGTTGATGCTCAATCAAATATTACGTCTGTTTAATAAAAATTACATCTTTCATGAACACCAGTTCGGTTTCACCAAAGCCGGACGGACGCCAGCAGGTCAAGCTACCCGAAACTGTCAAATTTTCCCAATCAACCTTGAACTTAAAAAAACTTGAACTTGAAAATTCTTCAGCGATAAAGTTGAAAATCTATTAAAGAAATTTGACAGATTGAAGTAGCTTGATGTGCTGGCGTCTGTACCACTGACGCCGATATTACCCCAATGAAGAACATTTTTAACGCCTGGGAAGAAGCACAAGATGCTATTGGAATCTTTTGCGACCTCTCTAAGGCGTTCGATTGCGTAAACCATGAAACACTTCTAATGAAACTCGAGCACTATGGGCTTAGGAAAACAGCACTTGACTTGTTAAGATCATACCTGAAAGATAGAAAGGTTAAAGTCCAAGTAAACGGCGTAAACTCATTGGGGTCTGAAATGACAATGGGCGTTCCTCAAGGTTCGATATTGGGTCCATTCCTCTTTTTAGTTTATATTAATGATTTACCCCAATTACTTCAAAATCAACCGAAGATGGTGTTATTTGCAGATGACACATCATTGATCTTTAAAACAGACCGACGGTCACAAAATCTTGACGACGTGAATAACTCTATTCTTCAGGTCCAAGAATAGTTTACGGTAAATTATTTAGTACTCAATGAAAAAAAAACCTAATGCGTTAGATTTAAATTACCTAATGTTAGAAGTAGCGAATGTGACATATTGAATGGCCAAAAACTAGAATTTGTTAATCAGTCAGTTTTCCTAAGAATGAAAAAAAAAACACGAGAAATTACAATGGGGACCTCATATAACATCTATTGCGGGGAGGCTAAGCTCGGCCGCATATGCTGTCAGAAAGATAAGACAATTAACAGATGAAGAAACCACGCGTTTGGTCTATTTTAGTTTCTTCCACAGTATTATGTCATATGGCATTTTACTGTGGGTTCGGTTACAATAAAATTCCTCCCCACATACTCCAACTGAATGAAACGAAATTTAAATCTTGTATTAAACGCACACTATGTAGCCAAGCATACTATAAGTTAGGAGATTACATCGCTGACAAAAATGCTTGGCTCAATGCTGGTCCTGCTCCACAGAGGCGCATAAACTAATTAGCATTCGGAAACATTGTTGGAGCTGCTGAACATTGGAAAAGAAAAACTATCTTTGCATTGTATAAACTCAATTGCTTAGAATTGTATAATTGCATAGCACACGTGTGAGCACTATGTACTTTCTATAAAGCTACCATTTACTGGGTACGTCTTTCATTGACTTGAATGTGCCCTGGCAGCTGTGAGTATGTCATGCTCACTCAAATGTCTCGCTGGTGGTGGCGTGTGTGTTGGATCATTAAGTTCCCTCCAAAATGGTTGAGCTGAATGGTGCTGATCCATACGTCATGTTCGTGAACGGGCGCCGCCAGTAGGGACTCGTCATCTCTTAGCTGCCTCGGCTTATTTTAATTTCTGAATTGTTTTTGTTTTTTTTTATAACGGACGCTTTTAACGTGCACGTATTTCTACATCGTTCTCACATGGTTAATTTCAACACGAATGATGTAATCAAATATTTTGTAACAATTTTATGATTTAAAAGAGTGTCCATGGAGTTTCTTGCCCGTTCTTCTCCATAGGTACCTACGCTTTGGAATGGGCAACTAGCTTCATCTTTCTGACTGACCGACCCTTTGACAATTCAAAAGTACCTGTAATTGGTTTAGTTGAATTAAATGATTTGAGTTTGAGTTTGAGTTTGAGTTCGGGCTGCTGACATTGAATCCATTTTTATTTTACAAAATAGAGCTGTCATAGCCATTTACAATCTACATCGCCGCGAATCTCTCAGGGAACTATTTACAAGGGTTAATATTATGACGGTACCTTGCCAATTTATTTATGAAAATGTACTAGCTGTTGCCTGCGACTTGGTCTGTGATCCAGGATGACAAGTGCTCAAGTTCTCCAGATCATGGTCTACCCATGTGTCAAATTTCATCAAACTCCGTTCAGCAGTTTTAGCGTAAAAGCGTAATTTTTAAATTTTCTAATTTACTGCGCAATTTTCTTATTTTGTTTTTCCGTAAGAACCTTCTACAAAGTATTAGAAAACTTAAAAAAAAAAGATGGATGAAATCGGTCAAGTCGTTCTCAAGTTATGGCGTGACCAAGGGAAATAGGGATTCATTTATTTAAAAAATAGATGTAAGAAAAAATCAATATCTTTTTAATAAAATAAGTAAATAAATAAACATAAATTAGACCAACCTTTTTTCAGATTATCTAAAGTACTTTTATTTTGTTTGTTACTTTGGCGTCCCCCATAACAACGTCGTATCTTTGTCGTAACGTGCATTGCCTTGTCAATATCCTCATACATGGCCTCGGCTGTCTCATCAGAGCAGAATTTGTTGTTTAAGACTAATCTAACGTGTCTGATCGGTTCGTGTAACTGATTAGTGAATCAAGTAACGTGTCTCGTGTGTGGGCAGGTGTGGGAGCCTACGTGTCCCCGGAGATGATGGCGGCCGCGTACTCCATGCGCTCGCGCCTGTGCGGCGGCGCCTTCAGCTGGAGCTCGCGCGGCCCGGCGGCGGACGGCGCGGCCGGCCTGGCCGTGTGCGCGCCGGGCGGGGCCGTGGCCGCGGTGGCTAGGTAGGAGCTATGCACGGACGTCGTGCCGCAGAACTGGATCACCAGTCGGATACAAAACATCTTTTTACATTTGATAGCCCAATTTTAGAGGAAGGCTATTTAACATCACGCTGTGACTCTTAGGAGCCGAGCAAAAATATAATATAATTTATTTTTTTGTACTTGAAAGAAAGAAAGAAACAAAAAACATTTATTGCTTGCAGATTTACACTAAGAAATTGTCAACTAATGAATGGAACATCAATGGCAGCACCACACGTTGCGGGCGCAGTAGGTTAGTCCGTAATTTACTTACAAAATTCCTTGTCTAACCTTAACAACCTTACGTAAATCTATGTCATAAATAATTTCACAATAACATACATGATTTCATGGTTGGTCCCATAGTAAAGTTGTTAACAAAACCCTTTTAAGGTCCAACATCATTTATGTTACATCTTACCAAAAACCTGTAAAAAAACCTTAATCATAATTTTTATCTTTACTCTTTTTCCAGCGACCCTAATCTCCGGACTGAAAGCGAAGTGCCTCCCGTACTCGCCGTACTCAATCAAGCGTGCGCTAGAGAACTCTGCTACATACTTATCACACGTGGAGCCCTGGGCACAGGGCTGCGGTCTTCTGAACGTTGAAAAGGTAAACTTTATTTATATAATTTTGTAACTTTCATCAGATATTTATGTTTATTGTTCCATCTAGCGTTAGTTCAGCTTAGGGTTAGGGTCCACCAACGCGACGTATTTTCGATAAAATGACGCTGACACAATGCATTTATGCAGCGTCTAAGCGGCGTCTATGCCTATGTTTAGCAAACGTTTGTTTTGCAAAAAATAATCTATTTTTCTTTCAACTCTTTGAATTAGAAGTACTAAGCTTAATTAGAGGAAGCGTTAAGCATTGGAAGGCCTCCCACAAGGTGGCCCGATGACCTGGTGAAGGCCGCAGGAATCCGCTGGACGCAAGAAGCGCAGAACCGGTCGAAAGCGGTGCTTGGGGGAGGCTCCTGTCCAGCAGCGGACGTCTTTCGGCTGAAATGATGGTGATGATGAAGCTCATTAACAACCCTTAATTTATTCACCTAAATCTTTTCCCCACAGGCATTCGACCTCCTAAGCACATACTATGATCAACCGGAACGCGACGTCACATTCAGTGTACAGTGCGGCGTCGGCAACGCTAAAGGCATCCTCCTGCGGCCGCGGCCGGACGACTCGGCCAAAGACGTCGGCGTTACCATCGAGCCACGTTTTCTACAGGATCATCACGACATGGAGAGTGAGTGTCACTTCATACATTGCTAGCTTCGGCCCCGACTTCGTCCACGTAGAACTCGGCAATAGTGTAGCTTTCTACGAGTGATTTTTTTTTAATTTGATGAGTTTTTTTGGAAAACACTTGTATATCCAAATTCGCAAAGTTTACCTCTTTATAATATAATATGTAGATGTTGACTGTGGTGAAGCTCAGTTTAGGTGACGTAGGACATTTTGGGTTAGTTATTTATGTTGGATTTTATAAAATAAATTACAGTAGCCATTTAATTTTTTTTAAACCAAGTGGACTTTGACCTTTGATTTTCATTTCGTAGGGCCGAAAGTACCTTTGATCACGGATATAATAATTGGAATTTTGTCTGATGACGGTACGTCCAAGATGTTTCTATTATGTAGTTTTGATTTATTGACAAGGTGTTAAATAGCACAGTAAAATACTTTTGTCAGTCTTTGACAATAATTTAGATTTATGGATATAGAAATCACTACAAAGTTAACCATGCAATGCGCTTGCGATTTTTTTTACAGTATGGATTTTATTTTTCCACATTTAATCCAGTAACCGTAATGAAGATAGAAAAAAAAAATCGTTTATTACGACTTATTTATTTATTTATTATATGTCATCAGATCACACAAGGACTGTCATGGTGTTGTTTTAGTTTGGCTATGGGCCTGGCCGATACAGGTTAATGTCGTTTACAAATTGTCCTATCAAACTATCTTGCTCTAAAACACTTCAATCCTATTTTTTCCTGGTCTTTCATTTGTAAAGCTGTACAAGGATCTTTTTGGCGCGTGACCAAAATCGGAACCATCGCCGCCATCTTGTTTTTTCAATATAATTTGACGTACATGTATCTCCTCCTGCCTACGTGTCTAGTAGCAGATACAACGAAAGCTATGTAGCGTGCATGTGTTGCAGACAAGTCGATAATTCCGAAGCAGATCGCGTTCGGCATGCGCCTGGCGCTGTGCGCGGACGCGAGCTGGCTGTGCGCGCCCGCGCACCTCGACATGATGAACGCGTCGCGCCCGCTCACCGTGCGCGTCGACACCACGGGCTTGAAGCCCGGACCGCATTTTACTAGGTGAGTTTGGTTTGTAGGGGGTTGGAGGAAATTGGTGGTGGATGAAATCTGAAGATGTAGCGTAAGTTGAAGTTGCCCTTGATATCCTAATAAGCAATTAAAATTCGTGATATTTGGAGAACTGTCAATAAAGTTTTTGTTTTATAAAAATCTTTAACAGTTCTATGTTATGAGCTTGACAACTCTTGAAATGCTATGGCCCGATGTTATGAGCTAGGGATGCGAATTTTCCAACACTAACCTATCAACATTAAATTCGTTGTTTATAGTCTACATTTTTTTTTCTTTCCCCCCTTTTTCTATTGAGTCAAAATATTTCTAAGCAATGCCATTGTTATAAAATAGTAAAGATATAATAATCTTCTGGGTATATAAAATGTTAAAAAAATACTCACAATGAAAATTAAACAGATAAAAATACCTTTCCTATTATTTTACTTTATTAATTTTTAACCCTTGGGTACCCTAGACTATTATCATTTAATACTTCAATATTTACGAAATGATTCCAGTATAAAAGCATACGACGTTGCCTGCATAGAAAAGGGCCCAGTATTCAGAGTACCTGTGACAGTACTTCAGCCGCAACCACTTAGATTAGCTGCGCCCGCGCCGCCCGGCATTAGTGAGAAGAATGTGTTATTCAAACCTGCTACCATTGTCAGGCATTTTGTTATCGGTGAGTAATTTTATCATATTTGTAATGATTCTACAAAATAAAAAAAAATATATATTTGAAGAAAATATGCTTTAATGTGGTATTCTACCGTAAGCAATGGTAAGTCCTAAGTTATAGAACCCTCATAAAAAAAAAAAACAATAATATAATATCATTCTTCCATCAACCATTTTAATAACTGCACTATCAACTCTTCCACAGTTCCTCCTGAAGCCACATGGGGAGTGCTGAAGATCTCAACAGAAGACAAAGAAAAGCCTGGCAGATTCTTAGTCCACACCATGCAGCTGTTACCTAAGAAGAGCTGTAGATCCCACGAGACACAGAAGATGATCAATGTTACTGCTGAAGCACCTACTTTGTTACCTTTCCAGTTAGTGGTAAGTGGATAATATTTTCGCACGACTTGCTCAATAATGTAAAAATATATGTCATGCAAATCTAATCTAAAGTAAGTCATTAAAGCCCCTAGGGTAGATCCGGGATTTCATTCATGTAAAATTCATTAATTCACTGACAGACAACACCAAATGAACCGCTGGGCTTAGAAACAATACAAAGGTGGAAGGATAGATTTTTGAAAATTCGTATGGAAGTTCATAATTTTTGCTGAAGGTAAATCTCATCGGACAGATGTCTAATAATCCGCCCTATCTCTACGTTGACGTCATGGTGGGGCTTGCGTGCTCTAAACTCTAGGTCTGTGACGGAAGAGTTTACTTTGCCGGATCAGGTCTAGAATGAGGAGCCAGACCAGAGAGGTACAGGAACCCGCAGGGTAGCATGTGGCGAGCTGTTGGGCAGTAGCGACCCCGCGGACCCTGTCTCCCGGGAGAAGTCTTGTTCCTCACCTCTGGCTGGCCTTTATTGGCCGGCTGGAGTGAACACTGACGAGGAACAGAGCTCCCACCTCATTCTTGCCTTTATTGGCTGGCTTGAGTGGAGATTCGCAAGAGCAAACGTGCTCGGAGGAAGGAAGTATTTCATTAAGATGCTGGTAGGAATCATTGACCGTACTTCCGGGATGGTTCTGATAGCCGTGGAATACCTCTCCACTCCTCATAAGCACCTCAGGACATGTTGCCCCCTTGTCGCTACGACCGTTTTCAGGGGCCCATTATTGAGTGTGTAAGTCACCTTCTGCGATTTTATCTGTGAATATTATAATTATCATTGGTCAAGTCACATAGTCCTTCCATAATTCAAGGTGACCGATCCACTATAGCCACCCAAACCCACAGCCCAGTATATTTTGTTTCCATGTTCTGCAATAGTCCTGCACCAACCGGGGGTTGTCTTTGAGTGCACTTGCATGGTGCATATAGAGATGACGTCGGTTGGTGCCTCCTCATCATTTAAAATGGTCTAAAAGGCCTTTGCCAGTTGGCTTCGGCCCCTGGTACCCCTTTCAAAGGTCCGGGACCCCAGGGTCCTGAGATATGTCAAAGACAAGTGAAATATAATAATAATAATATTTATTTGCTTAAAACACAGTATAAAAACGTGTTACAATACTAAATGAGATCATACATGTTTGCTTATAATTAAAACATGTAAAATTGTGCTGTCAACGTTAGTGTTCTAAAAACTCCTTAATACTATAGAAATTATTTTCATTCAACCAGTTATACAATTTAATTTTAAATAGTCTACAATTCAATACTTTTAATGTAAATTACTATTACTTTGGTAAATTATTAAATATACGTACACACATAGCTACACAATTTTTATTATATTTAGCATACCTAGGCAGCTTGTCTAGTACAAGCAGCTTGTCTCTTTTATTTAAAATATTATGGAGTTTCTTGTGTTCTTCTCCATAGGTACCAACTACGCTTTACGATGGGCAACTAGCTTCATCTTTTTGACAGACCGACCCCTTGACAATTCAAAAGTGCCCATAATTGGTTTATTTTAACTAAATACTTTTAAGTTTTTATTTTTTAAACATTATTTTGTAGGGAGGCGTTACACTAGAAGTTGTGATCGCCAAATACTGGGCTAACATAGGTGAACTGACCGTGGACTACAGTATTGACTTCCATGGCCTGAAGCCGGACTTCGGCAGCAAGCTGGTGATGGGCGCCGGCGACGGAGTCAGGACTGTCCTACTGAGCTCCTTAAGGTTGCAGGATGTACAGCCTTCTGCGCAGTTGAAGTATTCAGAGCCTATTGTCAGGTGAGAGAGATGGAGTTATTTTTCATTTTAGATGTGAGCTCTTTTTCAAAGAGGTTCTTTCAAGTATTAAGGTGTTTGTAAGCAGTAGTGTAGTCTGTTCTAAAATTATCTGATGAAAATGTAAACAAATGGATTAGACAATGTGCATGTGTATGTAAATTGTAGTGCCACTTACAAATTGAGAGCCATGATTTGATCATTTGAATACTAAAGCAGAAGGCCAATGCCCGTAGTTAAAAACGTTCAAAATCTAGTCGCAATCTCATCTCAGCGATAATCAATGTCAAAAACTTGTCAAAAATGTAGAGAAATGAATGGTATTTTGGACAGATTGAGACAGATCACACGTGAACGTTCTTAAAATTATGAGAATTGCCCCTTAGCAACTCCACATTTTAAAGCACCTTAAAGATGTTTTCATTTGACAATTAAGGTTAATTTTGTTTTTTTTAACCTGAATAGGTTTGTTTAAACTTTCATTAGTTACTTTTGGAAAAGACTTGCATTTCTGCCGCCAAGTATCGTTGCTGTGCTCTGCTTAGAAGGGTATTTATGCCGCTGTAAATGTTTCTAATGGTTCAATAAATACATCCAGGCCGACAGAATCAAAGCTGATGCCGCTAACAGCCCGTGACGTCATCCCGCCCAGCAGACAGATCTACCAGCTAGTCAATACATACAACTTCCATATCGCTAAAGCTACTGAGGTAAAGTTCTCATCATTTTATGGTAAGACGGGCAGAAGGCCAATTCTCGTAATTTAAAACGTTCAAAATCTAGTCGCAGTCTCGCGACAAACAAATGTCAAAAACTTGTCAAAATGTAGGGAAATTACACCTATTTTTGACAGATTGAGACTGAGATCAGACTGTGAACGTTCTTAAAATTACGAGAATTGTCCCTCTGGTGTCCGCAACTCCACGTCAAACCACGTATTTTGCGTACAGCGCATAATTTTATACTTCTATATCAATTGTTATTAAAATTAAAATAAATAGGATTGTCTGAAATAAAAAGGCTGCTATCGCCCTCTTACCCTATACATAACATATCTTGCCTGTAATCTGTAGGCAGATGTATAAAATACACCCACATTTCACCTTGTGGAATTACCGGTAACATTTCGGCCCTGGTATTGAACCCAGGATGCCAAGTTTCGTAGTCACGCTTGAAAAACCAACGAGCCGGTCAGTATTTTTAAGACGTATAAGATAAAACCAGCTAGTATTGGCATTCTGTAAAGAGATCACATACTCTACAAATAAACTACAAGAAATAATAAATGTATTCTGTTCCAGGTGTCACCAATAATATCGTTACTATGCGACATGCTATACGAGTCGGAGTTCGAATCCCAAATGTGGATGATCTACAACAGCTGTAAGCAGCTGATGGCGACCGGCGACGCTTACCCATCTAAGGTGAGACCCAGGAGAAGTAGAAAGAAAAAAGTAATCATTATTTACCCTTGGCAACCAGTAGAGTAGCCGTAGTAGTAGCCTATGTATATACTTACGGTTTTATTAAAAAATAAAAAAAAACAAATATTAATTAAAACAAGCAAAACATTTTACATAAAATAACATTTCACAATACTTCAACAATATTTAATATTTATGCATGCGCATGCGTGGTCATCGTCTATTCTGTTTTGAGCATGATTGCTACCCTATATAAGCAGCTTTTCATAACACTTAAAAAAGCATTGAAATACAAAAAAACTATAAATTGAGTAAACATTACAAAAAAAAATGTGTTTTTTTATTTTTTTCCAGTACTCAGTAAAGTTAGAGAAAGGCGACTACACTCTTCGCTTGAGCATCCGTCACGAGAGCAAGTCTCTGCTAGAAAAGCTACAAGAGTTGCCAGCCGTCATACAACAACGACTACAGCAGCCCATCACCTTAGACGTGTACTGCTCGCTACCACTGGTAAAAACGATAACCATACTTTATTTAGGCCCACTAACACCAAAAATCACTAAATGCATTTTATCACATTATTCTGTCTATGTCTCTCTGTCATCTTCAAAAGATTGACAGAATAATAGGTAATAGGTACAGCGGGCTGGTATCCGCAACTCCACGACAATGCGCGTATTTTGCGTACAAATATAAAATTTGTACGCAAAATACGCGATGCGATTGACAGAAATATAACAATATTTAAACGCTAAACGACAACATGTCGCTCGTCTATTTGAGCACCGTACCCCAATACACGAGCCGACGAGCCACGAGTGCCCATGGAGTTTCTTGCCCATTCTTCTCCATAGGTACCTACGCTTTGGAATGGGCAACTAGCTTCATTTTTCTGACTGAGCGACCCCTTGACAATTCAAAAGTGCCTGTAATAGGTTTAATTGAAATAAATACTTTAGAGTTTGACGGTTGCAGTTGCCTCTGTCGTGGACGCGAGTTCCTCGTGTGATTTATGACGCAAATGGAGTCTGCAATATTTGCAAATAAGTTTGTAAGTTATCAGAGCTAGGACATTGATTTTTATCCACATCTAATTGAAGTTGTTATTTCCCAGGCGCTGACTGGCGGCAAGAAGTACAGTTCGGGGTCCTTAGCGAGTGGAACCCTATTACCTCTTTACATCACACCTGTGCCTTCAGATAAGTAAGTAAAGCATTCCATTGTGGTCTTTATTCTTTAGTGCCTGTATAATACAGGGTCAAAACAAAAACACAACACAAAACTGACAAAATGTTGGTGTTTTGTAGGTCAAACTCGACTTATAATTTCAAGTATACAGGGTTATTTTTAAAACACCAGCAACCTCTTAAGAGGTCATTGTACTCATCATTATGAACAACTTTTACTATGGGACCAAAATTGAAATCGCAAAAAACAAATCGGCTGTTCCCTACATTTGTGTTCACATCTTCACATAACTCGTCAAAATATATCCTCGACATTACTATCAGCCCTCGTCTTCGGCTCGGGCTGCTAAAAGTCTCGGATAAAAATGGTTTGTTTTGTGCACTTGTTGTAAAATCTACTATTGTATACATTAATTATAATTATTTGTGAAGCCGATGTACCTGGAATAAAAGTCGCAAGATAAGTAATAGAAAGAAAAGTAACATGCGTGCGTCCGTCCCAGGATAAGCCGCTCCAACCTGACGATCGGCCACACGCTGACGGGCACGCTGACGTTCGCCAAGGACGAGCTGGCGCGCAAGGTGGACGCGC
Source organism: Apamea anceps (assembly GCA_951799955.1). NCBI lineage: Eukaryota > Metazoa > Arthropoda > Insecta > Lepidoptera > Noctuidae > Apamea > Apamea anceps. The sequence continues at coordinate 22,440,940 of OX637501.1, read as the reverse complement.
ACGCGCTGGCCTACTGCGTGCCCGAGCCGCCGCGCCGCGCGCCCGCGCCGCGGGACAAGGGCAAGCCGCACGACGACTACCTGGACGCGCTCAAGGACTTCACCGTGGGCTGGCTCGCCAAGCTGGGTACGCCACTTTCTAATTGTTCATAAATGTGGTACTTCAATAGGTGTGGTAACCTAACCTTCTATTCAGATTTGTAAAAAAAAACTCAATGTCTTATGTGACAAAATTCAAATTCCACTGCGCATCGATTAACACACTTCAGAGCCGACATACAGTTTGAATCGGGTTGTACTAAGCTTGATGTATAACATGTGTAGATGAAGGGTTCGTGATGGATCTTTCTATAGCCTGTATTTTTATAGATAAAACTAGAATGTGTGATTGTATTTCCTGCAGAGGGCGACAAACTGGAACAGGTGTACGAGGAGCTGGTGGAGAAGTTCCCCGGCTACCTCGGTGCGCACGTGAGCTACCTGCTCGCACTCGACGCTCCTTCAGACGCCAAGAAGTGAGTCCAGTGTTTACATCTCTAGAAATTGTACTGCAGAGAAACAAGCTGAAGCTGTTAGAAATGTTCCCCGGCTACCACAATGCGCACGTGAACAAATGGCCTCCGTTCATTCGGCGGTATACATTATACGGTAAATTATCGTAAAGTTTAACTGTACGATAATTTACCGTATAATGTTGGGACCACACGCTAGTTTTATCAATCAGTCAACTCCGCCTATCTCAGACCACTGCTGGACATAAGCCTCTCCCAGGCTGTGCCACAACTCTTTGTGCTCTGCCTTCCGAATCCAAATCGTCGCTGGGGGGCGTCCCACACTAAGCTGGCCGACACGCGGTCTCCACTCCAGGACTCGTCTGCTACAACAGCCATCGGTCCTTCGACAAACATGGCCAGCCCACTCACCACAGACTTATATTGGCTAGATAACGCAAGTCTCATCGTCTGTATAGAAACCAAGCGTGCCATTATTTTTCTACCTACTGTGACGTCACATGAGCGATTTAGTGATGGGAACTCCCTGTCCGCGAGTAAACGATTCAAAACGATCCGCGTTTCGTCTCGCTCGTCCGCCAGTACTCTTTGGATCGAGAAGTCGCGTGCGCGCACCCCTCCGCTTGCATGTTATTGTTTAAGTTCGCCGCTCTTCAAGTTACACGATGTATCCTCATTTGACGTAGACGGCTGGTGAATGTCCTGTAACACGAAATTAACTATTAAATAATCATAATATCAGCGTCAAGACGTCCACATTTTCCGACCCGTTACATTTAGAATGAAACGAGTACCTACTAATCGATTTTTGCAAGATAACAGTGATAATTTAACTTTGGGATCACTTGGAAATCTGTAAATATAATTAATAATATTCTAAACAAAATCACTAAATTGAAACATTGCAGTAAAAAAAATTACATGTCACAAAATACCCAACGCAAACATTATCATTCCTCTGTTTCCAAAATCGATTAGAATCGAGAACAACTGTACAAACTGTGTGTACAACACTATTTGCTTTATTTGACAGAAAAATGAGAATAGCGACTGTACCACGAAGCTGAGCGACAAGTGAAAATATCGATCATTTTAATTTTCATTGCGTGTTTTAACAGACAAGTCCTACATACTGCCATGTAACTAAAAACGGCAATGTATCATGAATTATTCGATACACACTCAGTTGCATAGTGTTCATTGTAAGACCACAATGAACACAAAATAATTGATTTTGCAATAAATAACACATAATTTAATAACAAAATGACTTACCGATGAAAGGAAATGTTTCCATTATCTCGTCCCACTTTTTTTGTGTAGTTTTTACAGCTCAATACCGCACAATTTGGCATTTTTTAGTTTTTGTTTGACGTCTGGCATCAAGAACGTTCGAGCGCGGACTGATTAGAAATGACGCTGAAGGAAGTCAATTTTACTCCCTTTTTACACGCGAAGTACATACACTTGCGTCGTCTAGCCAATATAAGTCTGTGCCACTCACACTAGCTTACTTGTTCTGCAAGTTATGTCGGTAACTCCAGTTATTTTCCGGATAACTTCATTTCTGATTTTATCCTTCAAAGAAACTCCGAGCATAACCCGTTCCATACCGGCGATCCCAACATTTTACTCCAGATTTTACAGATGCTCCTACAACAACAATTGTACTTACTAGTTTACCTTTACTTGGGTGATTTAAAACTGAATGTAAGTAGCCGTGTGGGTGGCGCCACAATGTTAATGTTTATTATTGTTTCAGACTACCTCATGCTAATGAAGACCCTGATGTCACAACAGCGTGGTGTGAACAGCTCATTACTATCTCTGACAAGGTATAACTCATTTATAGTACACCCACATTTTTCCAGTTATGTCCTTACCAGCTTCTGCCTGCGACTTTCTTATTCCCCCGACCCACCTCGCCGCATTGCATCGATCGTCCATGCTGTTACTTTGTTTTCGCTTAGCGTTTTTTCTGTTTTTTTCCCCTTTGCGTGGCTCCTAAGGGTCGTAGCGTGATATTAAATAGCCTTATACCTTTAGCCATAAAAGCTTCCTCAAAAATTGGGTTGTCAAATGCAGAAAATAATTTTTCAAATCCGAGTTGATGGTTCCAGAGATTAGCGCTTTCATACAAAGAAACAAACTCTTCAGCTTTGTTAAATTAGTATGGATGTTGTATCAGGGGCCTTGTATATGTATATTATAAAGGTTTTTATTTATTTGATTTTCTTCTCCATTCGCAGGTAATAAAGGCAATCGAGCAGGACAACTTGCTAGCGTACCTCGGTATGAAGAATGACACGAGAAGCGACGCCACTAAGATTAAACAGTAAGTTCTTCTATTCTTTAAACTGTTCGGGACATCTGTGAGCATAAAAAAAAAAACTATAAAATAATTTTCAAGCACTTGTGAATGGGGATTGTCCAAAATTTCTAACCATTAGATTTTATTTTATTTTTTGAAAATTTAGAGCATTTTGAGAAACTAATTTGAATATTTTGATGATTAGCTAAATAGTTATTTAAAAAAAAAATATATTAAATATTTAAAATTTTTAAGGTAAGTGACGTCATCAATGGCAGAAAAGGTTAAGTGCCATTGCCTCACTGGTACATATTTAAAAATTTAAATATTTCAACACAACGGCATTTAGTTCACATCTGTCAGTGTCAATATAATATACGTCATAAATAATCGAATCACTTAATAGTAAATCATCGTATTTATTTACGGTTTTTATAAGAGTAAGTGGCTTCCAAAGTTCCAAGGAATATACTACTCTCTGTCGTCACTAGAACAATCGACGCGGCGACATATTTTATTGTTCGTTTTCCTGAACCACACATGACCACAATGAGCGATACTTTTGTTAAAGCTGACTCGCGAAACCTGCCTAAAGTTGAGACCGTTATGATATTAGAATATATTTCTACTAGCAGCCATCATAGCGTAGCTGAAATAAGGGGAGCAAAAATTCTAATGTAAGTAATGCATACAACATATAATAACTTCCGAGTAAAATGTGTTTTTTATTCATATCAAATCAGACCTAAATCAGTGTATTTTTTCATTGTTTCAGGTCATCTCGAGATTCGTACATAGATACTGCAGTAGGGTACGTTAAAGTTAGTAGAACGGGGAGTGAGTGCATAGTTAAAGCTAAAATTGTGCCGGAACACAGAATCAGCAAGAAACTATACACTGTTACATGTAACATTGATGAGTGTAATGATGTTATTATTGATTCTGTGTGTGAAGACTGTGCAGCATCTGCGAGTAATTTCTTTTAAAAACATATTAATTATAAAATATTGCTTTCTATGAATTAAAGCTATGTTGATCAAATACTTTATTTCTTGTTTACAGGTGGTTGCAAGCACTCGTTACTACTTCTTTTTTGGCTGGCAAAGAAAAGTTCAGAACCATCATCAACAGCAGTTGAATGCTACTGGAATAAGCCTACACTATCAAGTGCGAACACAGAACTAGTCACTAGCAAAGAAATATTTAGAAAAGCAAAAATTCCTAAACTGACTTCTAAAGATAGTACTATCTTAACTGAATTTGAAGAAGAGTGCAAACGAAGGAATATTGGAAACTCATTGATTTTAAAATTTTGTGAAGGATATCAATCAGATTTGAAAAATATTTTTGATATCATGTTACAATTTATTGATGTAGAAACTGTACATACCTATTTCAACTTCAGAGATTATTTGATGAAAGTTATAAATGATGAGATTATCCTCGAAATTAATACAAAATCTCTAGGGCAGTCTGAAAGCAAGTACTGGTATAGTATACGCCAAGGAAGATTGACAGCTTCTAAATTATATGAAGCTGCACATTGTAAGACAGATGGAACGTTAGTGGAACATATATTAGGAGGTTACAAAGTGCCAGAAACAAAAGCTATACTAAGAGGAAGGAGGTTAGAAAACAGAGTGCTGCAAGTTATCCAAGAAAAAATAGGTGTTAAAATAGAAAAATCAGGCTTTATGCTTATTAATGGTATATTGGGAGCATCTCCAGATGGAGTTGGTGAAGATTTTGTAGTGGAAATAAAATGTCCAGCCTCGGAGAAAGCTGTTCAATCATATATTAAGAATGATATTGTTAATAACAAATTTAGAACACAAATATTATGTCAAATGCTAGCTTGTAAGAAATCTAAAGAATTATTCTATGTTGCAGATCCTTTATTTGAGACTACTAAAAATATTCATGTAGTCTGGGTTGATTTTGACGATGTATATATTAATTTAATTATCAACAAAGCAGAACTTTTTTGGAGTGAATATATATTTCCAAAATTACTTAAAAGTGTTAAAAAATAATAAATCAGTTTATACTTAATAAGTTTTTATTATTTCTCCCTGTAAATTAATTAGGCCACAAACTATGACAACAAGTTCATCTAAACATGAAACATATTTATAATTTACAACAGAGTGTGGTTTGAGTATGGAAAATTCTCTTACACGCCTGATAACTCTTTCAACATGGACTCTTAAGCTTGCTATTACTTTGCTTTGTATAACTTCGGTAGCAGTTTGTTTGGTACCTGAGTAGACACTTGGTGGCCTCAAAAGTTTAATACCGCGTGAACTTAACACAGATTCAATTTCTTTGAATCCTCTATCAGCTAACACAAGAGCATTTGGTTGCAAAACATTTAACCTTTTGAACGCCACGGTCGGCTATAGCCGACAAATGAAAACTGGCCCAAACCGCCAGTGTCGGCAAGAGCCGACAAGAAAACGACATTTTTAAAGCATGAAATAAACATACTAAATAAAATTTTCTTTGTTTCTTTTTACTATTATTTAAGACTTTATTAATGGTATATTGCAAAATGGCACAAAGATATATCCATTAATTACATTTCACTAGAAAAAATAATCCTCAAAAATTGCTAATCGAAATCCTTAAAAAGGTGTTCTTCCCCACGCCACAGTCGGGAAGACACGACAGCTAGTGATGGGCAAGTAAGGTAACTTATATTTCAAATTTATGAAATATTTTATTAAAAGTAGCTTACTATTACTTTGACCATTATTGTTTAATAACAACTATTTGTATCCGAATATTTCTAATGCATTAATGCATAATAATATTTATACAATTGTGGAAAAAGAACATAATTTATGTGTATCGATCGATAGTTTACTTTCCACTCTCGCGCATCCCTACGCAACAGCTTATAGACAGTAATGAGTAATCTGTCTGTACGCCAGAGTCGGGAAGACCCGTCAAGCGGTGACGTCATTAGCGATAAGGGAGACTGCTAGTGATTTCCTACGTTATTATTATTATGATCGGTGGTAATATTTGTAACGGCGTTATTACTGTGCGAGTGTATAAAATTAATAATAAAAATGGCTAGCAGTGAAATGACTACTGAAGAACTCCTTCGTCTATTGGGAAGTGTAGAAAACCATGATGAATTTTCAGAAGCTGAATCTCTAGACGAGGATGATTTAGAGGTAAGTTTTATAATTTATAAAATCTTTCTATAATTGTTAGTATAGTTGGGTATATAGTGTTTGTTTAATATCATTTAAAATGGTCATTTTAATCTATTACTTATTTAGTTTATTATGTAACAAGTAATAAACCTGCTTATATTTATTTTGAATGTGAATTTGAATGGTTTTTCCTCTTAATACTAATACTGTACTAATATTAGTATAATAATAATACTAGTAGGTATAGAAGCTGCCACAACCACAATATCACATCCCTACTCGCCTGCGAGGAAATTGTCAAAAGTCGTGCCAGCCACGCCAGAGTCGGGTCTTCCCGACAGCGGATGCCGTCACGAACGAGATTAGTGATGTACCTTATTATTATTTGATTTATTCGTTTGTAGTTCTAATGTCTGCTTTTAGGTTGTTTAGAACTTTTGTAACTGCTGTTAAACGATATTATGATAAAAATAGGGTCAAATTAAATAAAAGAATGATGAAACGAGTATTATTTTATTGAAAAAACATGTGATGAAAAGCAAAGATTAATTGGTTATCGATAACTTTTCGATAAGATGTTGCAATCCCTATTTTTTTTGTAGGTATTTGCGCTGAATTTGTGGCTTGGCGTGGAAGGGGCGCCGATGCGTTTACGCTCTGGCGTTCAAAAGGTTAATAAGTCGCTTTTATCAACAATGGCTTTGTCAGATATTCTTCCTCCATAACCTTTTGAAATGAAGCTTACAAAACCATTAGGGGTACAGCCTATCAAATTCTTTACAGTATTGCAACTTTTGTATTGAGACCATGTCTGTGCTTGCTTTACTGGATTTGAAGGTTTTGCCATCTGTATTTCGAAACAATCTATTATCATGTGTACATCAGAATACCTTATTTTAAAAACTAAAGGTAGGTTTTGTTTGATCTGTTTTGGCTGTGGACAATAAATAAAATTTTGAAAAAAGTTACATAGGACTTCAATTCCTGTTAATATCACAGATGACAACTTAGTTCTTGATATTTGAAACTGGTCACTTATTCTCTCTATGGAATCATTTTGCTTAATTTTGAGTAAAGTTATAATAAGATTAATAGAGTCAATTTTTATTACGCTTCGTTGTGCAATGTAATCTATTAGCCATAGGTACTGTTTTGGCAATCCTAAATACATTTTTGGTTTCTCTGATATGATGTCTAACATATTTTTTCTACGTTGCAACTCCTTATTTGGTTCAAGCACTGATGATTCTTCTGTTTCTGATGTACATCCAAATAGAGATGGAGTTGCTGCAGAAGAAGTTTCTTGTGAAGATGGCACTTCCTGTGTAACAACACTAGTAGCTTTTCTTACTTTATAGTTTGTGCTCTTGTCTATCATCTTTACTTCACACTGGGTTGAGGCATCAATCTAAAAGCAAAAATAATGAGTTTTTTTTTTCCAGTACCCAACACATCATATTATAGCAAATCTTGTACCTAACTGGTTTTTGGGTATGTGAAGTATGATACAATCATAAATTTTTATCACTATACACACTATCTTCATGATTATTTATATTCATGGTTTGGAGAAATTATTGATTTCTAACTTGTTTACAATGTAAGTACAGCTGATCTTGCAGGATGATGCTAGTTATGTTAATCAACTACAAATCAGAAAGAGCATAAGAGAAACATAAAAATAATGTATAGTGATAAAAAGTGTATGATTGAACTATATTTCACCTATTCATCAACCAGTTTCAAAGTTTGCTCATTGTTGTGTTACATAGTGTATTTATAGGTATATGTGATCTTTTTTATTACTATTAAGGCCAAGTTTATTATAAACCTACCTTCATTGGTATTGTGGAATATGAAGATGTACTGGGCATTACAGTATCCTCATATTTCCTTTTTACTGGTTTGCGGGTGGTAGCTGGCGGCGGATGGTGCAATAACAGCTTAGTTAATTCTGTTGAGTCTTCACTTTTATTAGGTGCAATATAGCAGAGAGAAGCTGTAGGTTTAAGGCGTGGCTCTTGATTCATTAACTTATGTTGATAATAATTCTTCAAATCGTTTTTAGGCTGTAAAAAAGACCAAAACTTGGTAAGTAGGGGTGGCATTATGATACAGGCCATACAAAGAAATCTAATGCTTCTGAAATACTTACATCAAAGTGATCTTCGCAACAATACATCGTATAAACCTTGCAATATTCCACGCCTACATCACTACACCACTTTTCTCGCAAATCTTCTCTAATACGAACAAAAACTTTGTTTGGACTATTATTACTATTGTTGCTGCAAGTTGGAACAAAGCACTTCCTGTATTCCATAACTCTTCCAATATATTAAATATTGTCGAGCGTTGAAATAATGTAAATAATGAGATTTAGACGAGAATAAATTTAAATGAGGCAAATCGCAATGTTTATATTTTTGACATTTATATTATAATTTGACACTTGACAGATTGTAGACAATACTTGCCACTTACTTTTTATTTTCTGAGGTAACGATACAAAACTGTACGACCAAAGCTGACGTAATTTGAAGGGCAAAGAAGGTCAATCGTATTGTGGGACATGCGTAAACACAACGCGCTCATTCACCGCAAACCTGCAAGCATCAAACGACCGCGCGCCAGGGGCGCGCGGCACACACTGAGCGCGGTACCGCCGCCGCGCCGATACGACACCTCTGGCAATGGAGCGCGGCCGCACGGCGCGGGCGCGCGCGCTGCGTGACATGCTCGTATCGAAGCTGATGAGAAACTAACCGCCGCACAGTGGCGCTACACGTATTTATAGTCGGCGCACTCCGAGCACCGAACGCCAGGAGACCAGGAACCTTACGTCTGATTGGCTGATCGATTTTTGGATATAAGTCCAACCAGCCACTTCAACTACATTCCATTTTGTAAATATAGGACCTAGGATTTTGACAATAAATATTCTCATTCTGAACCTCAATCGTTTGTTTTATTTCACTCAAATACCGCAGCTAAGGAGTACCCCTACAGTATTTTATCAAAAATATCAATAAAATATGAATATTTTTCATGAATAATTAGTCCGTAATGATCAGTAACGCTATTCCTCGAAATGGTTTTTCAATTACAACATTTTAAAAAATATGAACAATGCCCATTTAAACGAAAATTAGTTGCTTGTTCTTCTGTAGATTGCTATGGAAAAGAATGGACCCTATGGTAGCTCTTTTTAACAATCTGTTCCAAATAACGGTTCAATAAAATTGAGCAAGTTGCATGTCTACACAGAAGCTTGTTGTGTTGCACTCAGGGAACAAGAAAAGCAGCGCGGCTACCTGGTGGACGCGCTGTGCCGGCGCGGCGCGGCGCTGTGCCGCCTGCGCGCGCTGGCGCACAGCGGCGCGGCGCGGGAGAAGATCTGCGAGGCGCTGCACAACAACCTCGCGGATCTGCTGAAGTTTACGGATCTTACTGATACTAAGGTAATTCAATCATATTTTATAGGGTATTTTGAATGTACTAACGTAAATTCGTACGTACGTACGTCCTAATGGTAACAAGATATGGAATCCAAAGCTCAGGGACCGACGTATTGCAGATTGTGTTGGAGGATACTGCGGGAGGATGCCTTCGCTCGAAAAGTAGAGACCGCAAAAAACAACAATAAACTAGTTTTTAATATTTCCTTACTTCCTTTAACCCCTTATTTCCACATGTATTTAGGCAGTTTCATAACATCATTTTTATATATATATACTAAGAAGTCCTCTCCTCCACAGGCAATCCACTACGGTGTTTGGCACACCTTCACATTCAAACAATGGGGCCGCGCCATCAAGCTTCTCATGAAGATTCAAGAAGAGCGTCCTTCCAAGGAAGTAGAAGAGCGACTCATTGAAGCGTACCAACAATTGGGCTGGGGCTTCTACGCCAAAGCGGCCCAGTCGAGCATGCCTATAAAGTACCCCGCTAGCTACAGACCGTTTTAGTACTTGAAGTAGTGAACATAAAAGAAGTTTTAATGTGTATTGAGAGAATGTTGAATTGACGAAGATTACGTTGAAGACAGCATAAACCAGTGCCCTCTAACTATCTGTTATGGTATACAAAAAACTATAGGATTAGGTGGAACAAAAACTACATTTTAACCGATCTCAACATCTTATGTCTCCTAAACCCATACGAGAGTTACTTACTAATTACGTAATAATTATATCATATTGGTTTCTCCTGTCAGTAAAAAATAGCAACGTTATATTTAAACTTTAGTTGAGAACGCAACAAAATCTGCGTCAGTTCATTATCGTCAATAAATACCTACTGTTGAATGAAGTCTTCATCGTAAATGCTTATTCTTCGAACTTTCTGTCGGGACCCACGGTATAGCCTGCGTGGCCTGCGGAAGGGGAGGAATCTTTCAACTAACAGTGCTCATTTCTGGACTAGAAAACTTATGAACTGACTTCTATCAGTACATATTAATACTAATGAAATATTTATAAACAAACAAGCGTTGCTTGAAGATTTACAACTATAGACCGCTTCGCGAAGGTTTTGTACGTATTACACTCAGACATACTGTTGTTTTATAATGCAGATAATTTTAATAGGAAATAATACAGATTTTTAAACGATAGCCCATTTTGATCGAAATATACTTTTAGCGTGTTGAGATGTTTTAAGTGAAATAGATTTTAGATAAATTGTTGACGATGTTGTATCGTCGAGGAACTACGAAAGTCCAAATGATTGAATTCTAGATAGTTAAATTCTTCCTCCTTTGAAATATCCCATCCTTTTCCTATCCTTCAAATAAACCTCACTTCTTTTTCTGTTTTCTCCACGAAGTCACTAACGTCACGACATCTGTATACAAGTAATTTTGAATTATAAGATATGTTATAATTACACCTTTTTTTAAAACAGTTTTGATGTGCGGCCGTAATAGGAAGGAGGACCCTTATCGAGGTACTTCAAAAACTACTGAAAAATAAAGCTACCTCAAGATCGCATAGTCGACCACAATAATAATTATACTCCCAATCTATGCAACTATGTTTTAAAAATGTGAATGAACTACAATTAAATTATATTCTTCCATTATGATGACATTCAATTCTTCCAATGATTTGATGAAAGATGGTTTCTAAATAGAGTGCGTACTGCCGGAGTGTTTAGAAAGAAATTGAAGATAATATTAAGAGATTATTGTTTTAGTGATCTAAGCTTGGACCGCGGGCACGGTGCCCAACGCTGGGCAAGCTTGCATGCTAATAGTGGACAAAGTTGGTCAAAGAATAAGGAATCTTCTATTCATCTTCACATAATGGTGTTACGGATTTGTTGAATAAGTATTAAATATTATGTCAAAAGCTAATTTAAGTTAACCTAAGTTTACACTTATATATTAGCTACTTATTACGCGAATAATCTCTGTTTATTTAATGTTTTACGTAATTAAATTATGTGTATTCCATTTAATAATTTTCAAATGCTATTATTAATTTTGTATTTTTTTACGAACTTGGAATTATTATCAAATGAACAGAAGATTCCATATCCTAACTGAACGCTTACAATAGTCGGACGTTGTGTAAAATAAGCCATTTCATAGTTTAATACAAATTATAATGACAGGGTGCTCTTGTTGTGTGCTCAAAATAGTTCAATGCTTTTACGTCGACACGTCTTTAATAAAATGTCAAATATACTATCTATAATGTTTAATTTTTAATGTAAACAAGACATTTATGTGTATTTATTTTATTTACTGATCTGATGTTATTGTAGTTTGTTAGGAGACATACGCAGTCCTGTCGAAGCATGTCTTCTTGATGATCGTGTTACGTAGTCGATATCTTATTATACATGAAATATTATGTAGACGTGTGACTAACCCACGGAGCAAATACAAAGAGGACACGGCCTAAGCAACTGTGCTGTGATTCTTAACCGGGTCCTGACGTCACCATGTGGGCGTGGCCTTAGTCAGTGTATTGTTGGCGTTCGTACTGTGCACAACTTTGTAAACGTTCTCATTTTACAGCATTATTCGCGCTAGAGGGGAAACAAAATGAAGTGTTGTGTTTTATTTTGTAAAAATTACTCTGATAGACGTTCTGATGCTATGTATGGCATCACATTCATTTGTAAGTAATTTTATGCGTAATTTATTAAAATAGTTCTAGAAAAATCTCTTAGCGTCGGCGTTTCCAAACAAAATACTACCCGACACTAGATGGCGGCACTTGGCGTCATGGAAACTAAAAATATTTAGGTATCGTAGCGCTCAGAACTAACATATTTTAATAATCTTAATACTGAAGTTTGTTCAATATTTATTCCTAAAGACCCATTAATGGCCAAAATATTATGTTTTAGTTTTTATATCATTTTGTAAACAGGCCGTCATCTATCGTCAACTATGAACAACAAACAAACCTAAAAAACTACTCCCTGTTGCATCCTGCACTTAGTGACATCTAGTGCGAGATAGTTACGTAACTACAAAGTAAAATCGACAGAACGAGCAAATAGGTTTGCTATTGGCCGGTAGATGGAAAATAGAAGTGGGCGGGATCTAACACCCCTTCACCCCGTAAAGTGTCACGCATTGTTTCTTAAGGAAATCGAATTAGAAAATCTCTTTGTATTTGCTCCGTGGACTAACCCACTGACCGAGTGACTTGCATTGCATCTCATCGCGGGTATGTGTTTCCTTTCCATAGTTCTTCCTCCTCTTACTTTTTTTTAATCGTATAAGATGTCCCATTCTGGTCGTCTGCGATCAGAATTGTGAATTTCGCGTGGACGAGCTTTAGTAAAATAATCTTAATTATAATGCAAAATTGCACTTGCTCCTCAGATAGATACCTTCAAAGTACACTCAGCTCCAGAATACTAAACACCAAAAAAAAAAATGCTGTTAAATAAACTAGCTAATGATAAGTGCCACTATATACTACCACTGATAGAAATAGACAAGATAAACAGTACACGGAAGCAATAATAATGTTAACAAATTATATTCAGGTTGTAGAGTTAAATAATATAGAATTTTTAAACGATTTTTATGTGAAATTGGAGTGACATTGAGTTGAATTGTGTTGATGATGATAGATACAGGTTTTCAGTCTTCCAGTTTTAGCTCGATTTTTTGGCTACAAAAGAACTCTTAAGAAAATATGAGAATTGCACTTAACTACTTCTAGTGACCCCCAAATTCATTTCGATACGATATATACTTTTGAATTATATCATTATATCCAGTAACCCCCATAAGCAGTGGTGGCACAGTAGTCGTAGGTTTAAACCCAGACAGGCACTCTGTGTAAATTATTTTATCACTATTGCTCTCAAAACGGTGAAGTAAATCATCACGAGGGAACCATGTCCTAGAACCAAAAATTTCGAAGACATGACATCTACCAACCTGCACTGGGTCCGTGTGGTGGCTTACAGCCCACGCCCTCTCACAGATCGGGGGCCTGTGTTCCAGCAGTGGCAACGTTATTTATTATAACATTCCCACTGCTGGGACACAGGCAGATTCATACCATTTATAATGGCGCCTTCATAACCTAATACAAGAAATAACCATAGCGAAAACTATTTTGCAGCGATCCCAGACTATTGTTTTGGGTATGGAGTAGCTAAAGAACATTCTCTTTGGCGATTTCTTAGCCCAATAATGTGTAGTAAAGAAACTCCATACCTTTATAAGTTGCAAGCATCTATCCATGCCCTATTAACTTCTCGTTAAACTATTTAGAGTATAATATTATGTACACTTGTGTCTTCAAGTAATTGAGGGCTTCTACATGTGCTATGTATGTATTCTATTTTATTATTTATGACTGTGTATTACTTGTCGGTGCAAAAGTTCTTTGTAACAAGACGCTTGTTGAACCTGTGTGCCACATTCAGGGCGATGTTTTTTTTTAATGAATTTGTTGATAAGGAAGGAGAAAATAAATATTATTTGATCATTTTTGAGTTTTAATTATATCGTGTATAATGAAGGTGATAAATAATACACGGTTAAATTAAATTAACTAGGGAAACCTCAGACGTGTTGGGTATCGATATCCAAACACGATAAAATAAAAACAAATTAATGATTAATGTTTTTTTGGGGTTCAACGACCACTGGTTGTGTTGTTTCGATTTGAGAAAATCTGTTTTTACTTTTGCCGTGTTGCGATATCGATAACCAACAAATCTGTGAAGCTTACGCAATAATAAGCTGATTTTTAAACTGATGTTTAAGAGGGTGCATACAGGTCCACTAGCGCCACTCCTTTAAAAAAATATTATCTCGTGACTGAGAAGGAATTATGAAAATCTGTTCAATCAGCGACCTCGGTAAATGTGTCTAGAATTTTCTAATACCTTTTATAAAATTTCATATTGAGACACGAAGCAACAAAATTCGATCTAAAGAAAAGCGGCCACATTCCTATATGTGGTATTTAGTTGCTTCGTGTCTCAATATGAAACTTAATAAAAGGTATTAGAAAATTCTAGACACACTTACCGAGGTCGCTGATTGAGGAGATTTTCATAATTCCTCAGTCACGAGATAATATTTTTTTAAAGGAGTGGCGCTAGTGGACCGTTGTACACGCTCTTAAAGCGACAAACTGCGGTCGGTGACAAACTCAAAATAAAAGATCGCCACCTCACGTCTCCGGAGTTTCGCTAGCTAATTTAAAAACCGACCCAAAGCATTACTACCTAGTAGCGGGATTGTCCGAAAGGGTTACCGCTGCCCTGGAACATAAAGGGCTAAGGAAGGAACACGGGTGGGTTTTAGTCAGAGTCTGACACTCCCTTCTGCTCCACCCAGAGCGGGAGGGGTCATTTGATGATTTCCCATCCTCAAAAAAAAAAAAAAAGCATTACTACATACATACATTTGTATTTGATTCTGCTGCCCAGGTGTGCCGATTAATGCCCACCCAGACAGTTTGTAGCACACGTGATTTTCTTCTCCGTGATCTACTCTAGACACTCAGGGCGATTATCAGCCGACACCGTCAACGAGAACGAGATGACGGTGCCGAAGTAGCGATTTACTGTGGCCGCGTGTCCGAATGCACATCACCGCCGACAAACTGATAAGCAACCCATGTTTCCGCGCGCGATATCTACTCAAAAACAGCGCGCCATACCTTGCGCATCGGAAGGCCTAGTTTCGGAGTGGAAAACTTGCGTGATGCCAACTAAATTCCAACAATTTTTGACAAAGGTCATGGTAAAAATAATCATCCACGAATCTGTAGACAAATATCCCGGGAGGTGTAGGTGATACAAGTGAAAATTTTATTAGGTTTTACCTTAGTAGGACCTAGCTACGTCTGGTTTCTTTGAGATGTTTGTAAAAAAACATTAAGTTATCCATTTTAGGACGCAACTTACTATTCAATACTTTTTTCTGAAAGCACATACAAAATTTAGCCAAGTGTACCTACCTAAATAACCACTTCAGAGATTTTCATTCAATTTTGCAAAATTCACTTGCCTAATGAATTTAGAACAGTGATCATGTTAACACAGCTTCATGCAATATAAATCTAACAATATTATAAGTACAAAAGTCACGGTCAAGGTCAATTAAAGAACATCAATTAATCTGCAGACAAACCTTTAACTAAGTAGACATACCGTAAACTGTAGGTACATCCTTACAGTTTACGGTATGTCTTGTCTTGTTTTGTAAAAACTAAAGAAGCTTGGTGTTCTGTTGAATACAGTTTTACGTAGGCATGTGCCTACCACGCTAGAAAACCGCTTATGGTTTGCATTTATGTAACAAATTGTATGACATGCGGGAGCACAATTAACTATTTAATTATAATTTACAATTTGTAACATTACAGTATCTAGTGAGTGGGAACTCACTAGATAGGTACTGTAATGTTACAAATTGTATCATTAAAGGATGCGCACTTTAATGCTTGGTTCTCACTCACTGGTGTAATGCTCGGGTCTGAACTGTTGTTATTTGCAGAACTTTGGATGGTTCAGGTCAAAAGGATAGCCAACTTACGTTTGTTATCAATAAATCTGTTTATTCGTTTAATCTCAATATTCCTCAGCCATTCATCATACGTCATAAATTGCACATCCCTGCGAAATGCAGTCGAAATATCAAAACTATAAAATTGAATATGCTCGTAAAAATATCCATTTGCTAAAAGATCGGAGCATAATCATATAATTTCGCATCTGCAGTTTTCTCTTTGCACGAAATTCTTACGAAATATAGAGGGAAGGTAAAACTAAAATAACCGTGCATGCACCAGGTTGAGCACGTGTTACTGGGCGAACGTGCCTTCGCCGCAGCATTCGACTACGGTAAGTAATGCCTCATACATTGTATATGAGATGCGATCTTTATGCTGAAGCTGTGGCCGAGGTAAACTGACAGCGGTAGCGTGAATAGTAAGCGCTGAATATTGTTGGATAACGCTGGGCCTGCGTTCAAAAATGCATAGGATGCCATCTGCTTGTTTTTACATAAACAGTGAGGCAGATATTTATCAAAGGCTACACCTGGTCATGGATTGTTTTGCTTTTTAACATTATCAGTCCATAACGTCCACACTGCTGGAATATCTCTGTGAGAGAGAGGGCTTTCAGTACCTACCCCACCCAAATAAATCGTTCTAAAAACATTGCCCTCCTTCCGAGGCAGTAGCAGTGGGGGTAAAAAGGGTTCTTGGACACCAAGATCAAAAAGAAAAAGTAACATATTACAGCCTAATAATAAAAAAATATCTAAACTTCGTCAACTAGAAAATAAATAATTGGCCTGATACCGTTTTCTACTTCAGCTAGAAGGCCTATGATCGCCTCAGTAAATCTCAAAAGGGAAAAAATAGAACTCAATTTCGTTACAGCGCTCCCAAGACGGGGTTTTTAATATTGAAGGGACTCCTCGCTTAATATGCAATGACTGGCCTACTCGTGTGTCTACTAAGGAATGCTGTGAGTTTTTAGCACCTATTTGTTTGTAACGTGTTTACTTCCCATGAAATAAAATAGGTTCGTTTCTTGTTATAGGAACGAGGACAACCAGATAGACTTATGAAAGTGTGTACTGTGTAGGGACCTACCGATACTAGTTTGCTTAGCTAGGAAAAGCAAGGTGACACTGATACGGTGCTAACTATAGGAAAGTCATCACTGTCCTGCCCTAATCCAAATTTAATTGTGGTCGGCGCAAACGTCTTTTTCTTCCATACTTCTTTCTCTATTAGTCGACATTTTGGTAGTCACCCCCTTTATATCATCTTTCATAGGGTTAGGTAATAAAGTAAAAAAAAACGTGTCTGTATGCAATTTTACAGTCATTGCTTCAACACCCTTGGAATAAGGAACAAACTGATCGTTTTATGCTATGGGAACATAACATAACATATCATGGTATACTTATAGTCGTGAGGCTAATCCTGTTAACGAGCACATTTTTCTTTTTAGGAAATCACTTCCAAACCCCATTTTCGACAGCTGCTTGTGTACCCACATGGGATGGTTTCATTATGAAAGAATGGGATTTGGGCCCCATTCCGATGCGTTCAATGATAAAGTCATTAACATTTTACGTGACGTCACGTTTTCGATTCGTTCCACCGACACACTTCCTTTTTCTTGGAAGAGCTATCTAATCAATGTGGGTGTGGGTGGATGTGATATTGAAACTCTTCTGAGATTCAAAATACCGTTAATTAAATGCGATTATCGTTTGTATAATCAAAATTATAGGATTTCGGGAAGCTGATTCAATGATTAATTTACTTTCTAATTACCCTGTAATCACAACACACCCCACGCATTAGTTAGCAAATGTTTTAATGTTTGTGAAACATATAAGCTTGAGCAGTGGGTTGTACCCAAGGGATCCGTTACTGTCATCTTGTATGGAAATTAATAGGCCGTGCACACAGTTAGGATAACAACAAAACATACGTTTGAAAACGATCTATAGTAAGACTGTGTACCTGTCTGCCTAAGGGCACTCAATGACTTTCATACTAAGAACCATTCGCTTTTCTTATAGCAACGTGGAAGCATCCTATAAAGGTTCCTATTAGGCAATTCCTGTCAAAAATACCATGCTGTGTGGAAATCTTACCTATTTTATATTAAGGTCCCATTATACATTTCATGAAACATTCTAAGAATTCTTAGGTACATCGCAGCAATTTGAATTGCTTTCGTGAAATGAAACATTACTGCGAAATCGATTCACCGGGAAGTTAGGTCATAGGCTAAAATAATATACCTGACGAATGTCCTGAAATTAAGACCTGAACTTTACCTGGATTCAGTTATGTTCGTCGACATCAAAGTAAATGAGTGGTCGTTTGTTTAAATCGCGAATTTATGGAAGTTTCATGTTCTACCGGCGTGGAACGGTAAAAGTGATTATTTGCAACAATTATGAGAGATTGTGGTTCCAGAAGATAATGGTTCTGGGGAATGAGGTATTTCCTTCGTGATGAGGGGTTTAGTGGGATGGGTAATTTTGCATTTGTCACTCTCGCTTCGTCGCATCAATCATTGAGATAAACTGGCATCTAAGAAAATGGACACACCATAATATCAGCGAAGTGAAGTTAACACTAAACGGTTACATTGATTGATAAAAAGTTTTACAAAGATAGAAAATTTAAGAAGTGAAAATAAGAAATGTAAGTAGAAACCTAAACATTTACTAGCAAAAAACTAATATCTTAAAACAACTCCGAACTTCCTATGCATGACCCTGAAACCATTGCAGAATCCACCTTATGTTTCATAAGTTCGGTTCGCGTCAAAGCGCTTCACGAAACGCGAAACACTTTTTACTTTGAAATAATCAAATAAAGAAAATTGACAGCTTGGTTAGCTGTCGCTACCATTCCCTAGCGGTATGCTTTGCATCCATCGAGAAAATTCGCTTGAAATTGAAATGTGTAAGTGTAAGTATTATTAAATCCTGAACACCGTCTCAGGCCGCGTCCTAATCAAAAGCGATCGCCACACGAGTTTGCGATCGTCGCGCGAGTATGTACGCTATCGTCGCGCTCTTTCATATGAATACTAGCTCACCGCATCGCATCTCATCGCCTGCCCGCGGTATTATGTAGTTTTCGCTTAGAGTTCTTTCTGACTTTTTTTTTCTTTGTTCTCGGCTTCTTTCTTCGTAGTGTGTTGTTAAAAAGCCTTCCTCAAGAATTGGGCTACCAAATGCCATTTTTTTTTAAATCCGACTAATAGTTTTAGGTATTAGCGCGTTAAAAAAAACAAACAAACTCTTTAGCTTTATTCTCAATATAGAAGATAGATGAAATACGCGATCAATCAAGTACCTACCTTTTGTACGTGATAATTCATAATAAAAACGATCGCGATCGCTTTTCGTTAGGACGCGGGGTCAATCGGCAATTAAGTACCTACTGGACCAGAGTTATGTTAGCTAAGTCTTTGCTCAGCAGCAAGTAATTAGCAGCAATACCAACACAAAATTCAATGTTCATTCAAATTCCTTCTAATTCAGCTCCAAAATTTGCCAGCAGCATACATTATAGCAATGACTAGTCACGTCCGTTTAACTGAAACGTTCCAACTAAGTTCAGCTCCAAAAACCTTGTAACTTGGCTAAAACATGCAGAGTGCCAATTATGCAATTGGCGCAAATTCCCGAATAATCGTGTTACTGGGCTCCGGGTCTCTACGGTGATCGGGGCGCAGAGTGGGCGATACAATGCGGAGAGATTTAGGTAGGTAAAAATAAAAGGACTAAAGTAGCATTAGTTAAATAGGTCTATAAGTACAAGCTGGCAGGGACATCGAGTCGCAAACTGAAACCATGAATTCAGCACATAACTAGACGTAGAAATTTTTCGTCGGTAACAAAACAAAAAAATCTGCTGTTTCATAGAAAGTGTAGCGCCTACGCGATCAGGATGTATTGAACATTTTTTTTTTTAATGTATGATGGAAAATTACAAAGCAGGGGCGTTCATAATCATGTACTGAATCTGAAGGTTACGCGTCGATGTCCCTGCCACCTTGTATACCTATGGTTGCTTAGGTAGATATCAGTAAAAGTTTACCATGCTGGTTTCGTATGCACTTCCTACAAGATAGCAATAAAATCAACAAAGAACCAAGGTGTTAGAAATGGATGATGTAAGAGGACCTATGTCTTGTTATTATAGCTTAAAGCTGTGCAGATGTTAACGTTTTTTTTTCATCCCAAATCCCAAAGTATGCTGCTATTAATGTCGGTCATTCAAGCAAGAGAAAAGACATTAGCCCTTGCAGGACGGTACCTAAGAACAAGTTGATTTAGTTTTCTGTACGTACCAAGTTTTCGGTGTCTCTACACAAATGCAAATACCATTGGGTGGCGATTCCTTTACTGAATTCCGTGTGATCTGGCGCTGCGGCTGCCATCTTGCGGCGGCCACTAATTGAAACTATTTACTGAGGACCAACAAGTTCGATTGCATAAGAAGTTGCTATCTCCATGTATAAATCAATAATTACGTATTTAATCATTTTAACTATGTAGAAGTATTTATATACCACTAGCTTCTGCTCGCGACTTCGTCCCTGTGGAATTGTTGGTTCCTTCGACCCGACCCGTCGCAACGCGTCGCCTGCCCGACCCATCGCAACGCGTCGTCTGCCCGACCCGTCGCAACGCGTCGCCTGCCCGAGAACCGTCGCAACGCGTCGTCTGCCCGACCCGTCGCAACGCGTCACCTGACGTCTGCACAAAGCATGTGTTGTTGTATTCGTGAATGTTTTAGCGGCATTTTGCGTTTTAGTAATTTTCTATTATCTCTGAAACTAAATAACCAATTGACATACTGTAAAGGGCAAATCTTATCTCTATAATGTCCATAAAATAATTTATTTTCATAACTAAAAATTATATTTTCATCCAAATGTAGGTAAACATGTGAAAAAAATACTTTTTTAAAACATAAAAAAAAAATATAAAAGAGAAATACAGTGTCGCGGTTTTTTTTGTAGAACTTGCCATACATTGTTTTTAGTTATAGACAACTGTTGAGGCAGTACATGCAAATAATTCTGTTTAAAGAGGTATTTCTTTCCGACTTGCTAGACCAAAGTTGTGATAGCTCAGCTAAAATGCATGATGTAAACATAATTTATAGCCTATACACACACACATAAAGTAGCTTTGTACCAGTGAAAACCTTTTTAGAATTGGATCATTAACTCCGGAGATTACCCTCTACATACAAACAAACAAATACCTCTTTATAATATTAATAGGTATAGATATATGGTCAGAAACAATCGATACAAGGTACCTTACGCCAAAGATTGCTGAGAAGGTCTCTACTTATAAGGTCTATGTAAGTATTAGTCGACCAGAAGGGCAATTCTCGTAACTTAAAACGTTCAAAATCTAGTCACAGTCTCATCTCGGCGACAAACAAATGTCAAACGCTTGTCAAAATGTAGGGAAATTACAGGTATTTCTGACAGATTGAGACTGAGATCAGACTGTGAACGTTGTGAAAATTACGAGAATTGCCCCCCTGGTAATTGAATTAAATTGAAACCTAACTGTCACAAAGACGGATAGAACTTGTCGTTTTGTGACGTGCGAGTCACATTTTACCTTACGGTGACAGCCCTTACGGTCGACATTACATAGTCACAAAGATACACTGAATGCACAAGTAATGCCTCGACAAACATAGGTATTTGCTAAAAAATAAATGAATTGTGCAACCCTGACTGCAATAGAACTCATCATATCGTATTTCAAGGCAATATCTAGTTTTCTTTTGATCTCAAAGCAGCACAAAATCGCAAACCAAATTGAATAATCGTTGCAGCAATATTTCTATCATACCGCCATTATTTTTACAAAAACAAATCAAGCAACATCACAATTCGTTATCTCCTGCAATTCGCACTGGAAAGCCTTTTCGAAATAAAGACTGTAATAGTTATGATGGATAATAACAATAAGCGAATGTCTGCTGTCGGACTACACAAAGAAAATAAAATTATATTTGACGCCTCACAGCGGGCACCGTCTAGATTCTAGATACAAAGCGATAGTAGGTACCTAGATACAGCGGGGTTTCAGTCTGGATTTTTCGCTGTCTCGTGTTGATTGTACAAAAGAATTTACAAATAGTTTGTTGATTTTAATTAAAATAGGTACAAAGAAGAATCATATTTAGGTACTAGGGAAAAGTAAGTAAGTCTTAAAATGTACAAGTACCTATATAAAAAAGGGAGGGGAAAGAATCATAGGGCATCCAAAATTTTGTCCGCATCGTTGTCAACAAGAATATGTAGTTCTCAAAAGGCTGGCAACATTGCCACGTTATATGGCGATGCTGATTCTTTGGCCAAAAAATAGGCCAGCCCTCTGGCCACGTGAAGAGTCGACCAACAAGGGAATTTAGACAGTCTCAATAAAAACCCCTGTTCATTTAGACAGTCTTAGTCTCTGGCCTTGCTGCCCTAATAGCCTAAAGAAAATTGTATAAAAGTATTGTGAAATGTGGCTTTTCCAAATGCATTGAACATCTATCAAATAGATAAAGAAACTAACTTTTTATATGATGACAAATATAACTTTTCATAAATTGCACGTTTTTTTCAGAAAACAAAATCCAATGATAAATCACAATGGGCTAACAATATTTTATTAGGAAAAAAGGAATTACAGAGTTTAATTAATTAATGGCTAATGTACGTATATACTAGGGCCCGGCGTTAAGTAAAATTGATTAATATTCGCGACACGAGGATAGTGCTGTAACTATGATTTAATGGGAGCGTATGGAGTGAATTTTAAGCGGTCGCCGTGATTTTCCTCAGAAGGAATAAACACTGTTTCATTCCTAGATAAGTGCAACTTTTATTTTCTTTTTAAAGAAATGATGTCCTTTGGTTTTGTAATTTGTGGCAGTCGCTCCATGTAAAATATTGGTATTCAGCTGCATCGGGTTAGACTGGAAGCCGACCAATAAAATGCTGAAATACGATGTATCGAATAATTTTGTGTCAATTTATATGATTTATATAGAACTACCTACTCATAGTCATCACTCATACCTGACATTACTTTCTACGGCGCCCTTCAAAGCGACTTTCCTTATGAAAGTAGGAAACCGCAAAACTAAAAATAACATTTCGATTTTAAAATCTTTGATCGCAAGGAAAAGCTGGGATATTTTTATAGATCAAGGCTTGCCCAGTTCCCCTTACAGAAAACTATAAGTATTCCGAATACTGCACGAATGAAACTTCACTCAAACTTAGCTCTGAACAGTTTGAACAAACGATTTCAATTGTAGCCCATAGACATACGAAGCACGTAGATCTATGCAAACTCTTGAATTCAGAATACATTTGCGATAAGCTGCACCGTTTGATATTTCTGGATTTGTGTACGTAATGTGTTTTTAAGGACTACTTGGCTGTATGGAATAGGTTAGTAGGTAATCTCTTGTTTGTTCCGAGGTGAGTAACCTCGGAACAAAGAAGACATTACCTAATCTAACCAAACCAAAACCAACCAAACTATATAGAACCTAACTATGCTCAGATATTAGCCCAAATCCATGACGTGTATGTTCTATGTTACGGGTTTGGTTTCCGCACTTAGTCCTTCAGGTGGACCATTGTGCGTGGGCCATGGCGGCCGTCGGTGGTTATTTCAACCAGCCCACCTCCCTCCAGAAGCTTATTAGGTCTCCTGGTCTGTCGAGAACATCTGTGTAGGATCTGGG
This sequence comes from Apamea anceps, assembly GCA_951799955.1. Classification (NCBI taxonomy): domain Eukaryota; kingdom Metazoa; phylum Arthropoda; class Insecta; order Lepidoptera; family Noctuidae; genus Apamea; species Apamea anceps. Next base: position 22,417,189 of record OX637501.1, on the reverse strand, counting down.
TGTCCCGACCATCCATGACGTGTATTAGGCGAATGAAATCTTCTAATACACATGTTTCTTTTTTTACGAATATATGCTTTCTCCCCCTCAACTTGTTCTGAGTTATTATCCATTAAGTGGATAGGTACTTGGACGAATACATATACTCGTAGGTACCTAGTAGACACAGATAGAGTACGTACATTTCTGAGAAAGCTTTTGACCATTACACAAAAAGATTCTGATGTAGGAGTGTGTAAAGTGTAGCCTGCCTGTATTTGTGTTGTTGGCTAGCTATACACCCACCTGCCCAAAATGGGAACTATTGATATGAGATGGCGCTGGCATATACATATATACAACAGTGACGTACTCGTAGTTCTAGGTTAGAAAAAAGAACCGGCCAAGTGCGAGTCGGACGAAATGAAGAAAACCGCCGAAAACAAAACAGTTTTTTATGGGGTCCCCATAAAAAACGGTTTTGTTTTCGGCGGTTTCGAACTTTATTTAATTTTTATTATTTGATACTATAGCTGCAATACACACTGGACAATTTCAACTGTCTACCTATTACGGTTCATGAGATACAGCCCGCTGACAGACAGACGGACGGACAGCGGAGGCTTAATAATAGGGTCCCATTGGCACCCTTTGGGTGGGGAGCCGTTAGAACAATCAGCAATAGGTACCTACAGTAATATCGCAGTTGCAACAGTTCAGTTTCCAAATATATCCTACAGTTATAATAATAATCATTTATTTGCAGGCGTTGAAGTCCATAGATTAGTAAATATTGACATCAAAACATATTCATGAATTACAAATAAGCATCATAACAAAAATAACATGATCGAAATACATCACAAATTACATAATAATGTCATAATAGAAACGAATCACAAATAACATAAAAATAACACAATACACACACATAAAAATCACAAATAGGCATAATAATAACAATAACATAATAATAATAGGAATAAAATAAAATGCACATACAGCTACGAGTATCTAGAGCCGATCTGTGTGTGCAGTCTCACCCATCGACCAAGCATCGGGCAGTCCCACTCAATCACGGTCACTCAATTCAGTTACAGAATTTACTAACAATTTTGTATTAAACTTAGGTAGTAGCTTAAACATAACTGGCGAAATGTGGGCGTACTTTAGGTAAACCTCTGGCCAACCCTTCAGGGAACCAGGCGTAATGTTACGTTATGTGTGTTAATGTGTGTCGTTTTTTTAAATCATTAGGGTTTTAGTACATAAGGTCCTGTAGATAAGTGCCATGTGTAACTGAATTAATGCGCATTATGAAAGTAGTGTATACAGAATCGTTTACTTAATCGATTTCTGCCATTTTTAATACAGGTATTTTTTTTCTCAAAAATAATTAATGCTACGTAAATTGCAGTCACATTTACGCTGTACAGTCAAAACAAACCAAAATGGACGAATTCCTACTACGCTTTACTCTTACACGTGCGCGACTGTGTGCGTGCGTTGATTTGTAAATTGACCACAGTCTTCTCCCAGAATCAGTATAACTAATTTAATAAATAAACAATGTTTTATGAATAAGAGTAAAATTTCAGTGTTTGGGATGTATATTGTGATTATACATAGACTGAATTTTATAATTGGGTTGTTTGTGGTGTGCGTTAATTCTGGGACATGTTGTATAATCTACTTTAATGTACCTTTGTTGTTTTCGGGACCTAGGACGAAAATTGTGACACAGCTCGTTGTATATTCCTGCTTAAAGGATGACAAACAACTTTAGTACGAACAAGGTTGTTTTTAAGTGCTACCTCTTGGTCTATGTTTTGTATAGCAGAAGGTAATATTCATTATTTTTAGCTGTTCCGTACATAAAATTAGGCGTGTGTCGTGTAAGAACTGAGGCTGCGGTCGCTGTGAAAGCGGGGAGGAAAAAAAAAATACAGCTGTACATAGGAACTTAGGCCTGTATTACAGAACCTCAATCAAGCCTCAAACGTTAAACTAGCTTATCTAAACACGATTAAATAAAACTATACGCGGTCCTTGACCCAAAAAAAAACCCATCACGGCTACAGAGTTTCGCCAGCTAATTTAATTTGATCCTGTATTTATCGACGCGTAGGTACCGCGACGGCAGGTTCGAGGTGGCGCGGGAAAGGAGTTCATGGAAAGACTTGGGGGAGTCCTTCGCCCAGCAGTGGGACAGTACAGCCACCCTCCACGCTGTCAATCAGACCGCGCCCCATCCTGTCCAGAGCGTAGCTTATTACTATTCATGAGGCACAACGACTGGGATTTAATTAATTATAAGATTACTGTCACTGCTTAGACTACAGATAACAAAACGCCGCCGTGATGATACTGAGCTCAGGTAATATTATAGCGTGACAAAATATAGTGAGGGATGGAGTGAGGGATGCCACGGAATTTGTTAAAATAAGACAAAGGCTATCTAGGCTAGCAGTATTCAGTGTGTATTGTATATATAATACCCAGTGTGTATTGTATATATAGTATCCAGTGTGTATTGTATATATAATATTCAGTGTGTATATATATAATATCCAGTGTGTATTGCCGCTATAAAAGGCTATCTACCCTAATTGAGTAATACACTATCAATCTCAATTTGAATCATTTTAAAGAATATTGCTAATCCATTGCTTCATATGTTCGCTTTTTTTTTTCTGCTCAACTACGTAAATAACGCAATGAGTGATAGTGTGTCACGCAATTAACCCGCAGGTTAGCTAGTAGAAGTCTGTTGAAAATTTTCCTTTTTAGAAAGAGCTAGTACTTAGGTACAGTACGAGTATTACAATTACAGCGAATAGAAAATATCCTCTATTAATTATACATGACGACTGAGGGGCTTGTGGCTAAGTAATAACAGCCACACAGGTCGATCGATCAGATTAAGCTACGCTTGCCGCGATTGGTCCGTGGATGGGATCTTTATATACCAAGACCCGCCGTGCTTCGGGAAGCACGTTAAGCCGTTGGTCCCAGCTGTCATTCGTAGATCTTTGACAGTCGTTACAGGTCGTCAGAAGCCTGAAAGTCTGACAATCAGTCTTACCAAGGGGTATCGTGTTACCCAGTAACTGGGTAGTGGAGGTCAGATATGCAGTCGCTCCATGTAAAATACTGGTATTCAGCTGCATCCGGTTACACTGGAAGTCGACCCCAACATAGTTGGGAAAAGGCTAAAAAGGCTAGGCTAGGCTAAATTAATGTCGGCGGCACGCTGTGTATATTTTTTGTGCGTAAAGAATAAAAGGAAAAAAACAAATCATAAAGCTTAAAGTGTAAAAATCCCGTCCTTTTTTAAAATTCTTTACACGTTTCCCCTCCCTCCCGCTGAACGAACAACACCGCGAAAAACAGTTGTTTCTCAAATTCAATTATGAAAACTCCCAGCGGTCTGGAATTACAGAGAATAATTTACCAGACACGACTGTTAAATTATCAAAGTGCAATTACCATGAGTTAATTAGCATCCCGTAAGGACAAAACTTGGTTTAAAATTAAAACTGTAATGCTGGAACCGGGCAATCGTGAGGATGGAATAATTTTTTCATGAATTATTTACAACGCCATCTAGCGGCAACAACGGCGTGGCGTGAGTTATCTGAAGCGTTAGTTTGTGTAAAGCGATGAGAGCTGGCGAAGATGATGGCTGATAAGTTGGAGAAGTTGTCATGATCGATAAATAATCATCATTATGAGCTAATAGAAATTTAATGTATGTATTAACTTCTGGAACAGTTTAAGAAAGTAATTAATAAAGAAAGTAAGTATTAAGTTTCTTTTATTGGATTTATATCATTTCATTAGGTTCAATTGAACGTTGAAAGAAAATAAGTTTTACGACTTAATTAGCAAAACTAATTAAGTCGGAAAACTTATTTTGCATTTCGTGACAGAAAAATAAAATAATTTTTTATCACATCAATGAAAGAAGAAGAAGAAAGGAAATAGGTACGTTTATTTGCGGTAAACACGACGCAAAAAAGAACCAAAAAAAAACAACAACCAATAAGAAAAAACAATGCTAAGAGTTAATTTTCCGAATCATATTACATTATTTAAAAAAATATATATATAATTATCTATTCATTTATTGTGATTGTAAAGAAATAAAAATAATCAAGAATTGAATTGAATAATAATTTTAGAATCACGCTTATCTAAGCGTGATTCTAAAATTAATTAATTAATTCTTGATTATTTTTATAAGAGTAGATACTCTTATCTACACAGCGGCCCCGTGATCCTTATGTGCCGGGCCTCCAAAAGGTTAAAGATGGCCCTGTATTCGGTACATGATGCTTCATAACACCATAATCGGCCCATAGCTGTCCAACTGATGGGACACAGGCCTCTCGAGGCCTGTGTCCCAGTAGTTGGACACGCGGGCCCAGTGCGGATTGGTAGATGTCACATGTCTTCGAATTTTTGGTTCTAGGACAAGCCGGTTTCCTCCCGATGTTCCTTCATCGTTATTACATGATGATGTTTCTTATTTACGATTGCTAAACTAGTCATGAAGTGAATGGACCACTTCCTAGATTAATTTGCTTTGTACAGTAGGTATGTAAGGTAGGTATTACACACTCTCAAAAGCTATAACAAAGTATCTACCTAATCTTCATCGTAGCTAAACAATATTTCGCTACATCTAACATCTTGGGCAGCTCCCGGGAAGTCGAGATGCGACTTTGCACTAGATGGCCACTCTAAAATGTAATTAAACTATTTAATTAAATCCCACACGGACACTGTCCTTTTATTTTACGGCACAGCACTCCAAGTTAAATGATTCGAAACAAAAATACATTTTTATACAATTTCATGGCCTTTTACGTTTTAATTACGAGAGAGCTTTAATTATTGCAAAGGGTTGATTAAAACGAAATGTATTCAGGGTTTCATGCTGTGTGGTCGCTGGTAAAATGGATTGTGGTCTTTAGATTCATTTGGTTGCCGTCCGCTTTATGAGCGTTGGTCGCAAGCTTTTTGCAGTGGTCATTGGTCGTTGGTTTTGTGCAATGGTTTGTGTTTTACGTTTTTCTTTAAGGGTAGTGGGTATTGCTTTGAAGTTAGGTATCCTCGCAACCCAATGTCGACGCTGCGCATTGTCTATTCTAGAGATATTGCAGCTAAACTCCTTTATTCATAAACGTTGCTTAAAAGTTCAGTAGTGATTAGCGACTGTCTAACTCTAACCATACATTTTTGACGTTTAAACGTCACTTAACTTTAATCATCGTTTATAAATAAACCCCTCAATATTTAATAAAAATGATGGAATAATTAATATTGACAATTATTCATTATACGAAAATGTTCTGTGACATTGTTACATTAAAACTGCCTTCTACCAACATTCAACACGGTTGTTAAATAGGTCTTCTAACATTAGCCCATAGTTATTTATGCAGAAGGTCCATATTCAGGAGTCATTATTGGCACCCACGGCACGGGCATAAGCCTAATCACAGCCCAGTACCAAGCACCTGTGCTTAAATGTTTAAAGCACTTTCAGCGTCACTAAGTCCGTTTTAATTTTAAGTACAAGAAGGAAGGCTAGTGCTTATTCTAATGTAATCTAAGTCGTAAAATAGATTCGTCGTTAAATAGACCGCTATAAAATACTTGAATAATAAACTAGGTGTATTCTTCATAAATTGATTTTATTACGCATCCGCAATTTTTACGAGGGCTTGTAAAATTATTAAAGCTTTTACACACGCGAATACAACGTTTTTATGTGTACCTTAGACACTGGGCTATCGTATGCGGTTTCACTTGTGGTGCCAATATGAAGGTTTAAAAAGATAGTTTTCTACGTTGGGAAGATTGTACTTTTTTTTTTTTTTTTTTTTCAGGATGGGTAATCATCAAATGACTCCTCCCGCTCTGGGTGGAGCAGAAGGGAGTGTCAGACTCTTACTGACTAAACCCCACCCGTGTTCCTTCCTTAGCCCTTTATGTTCCAGGGCAGCGGTAACCCTTTCGGACGATCCCGCTACAAGTTTGTACTTTAGGTTTGTATTCGGGTAGCAACAGCTAAAGAGATTTCAGGCATTGTATATTTTAGATCATTATCGTCATCATCAGCCTATAGCAGTCCACTGCTGGACATAGCACGCCATTCAACTAGATTTTCGGCAACTCTCATCCAGCTCCTAGCAGTCATCCTGCGAAGAACGCCGCTCCACCTAGCCTGAGGGCGTCCCACCTTACGTTTACCGATTCGCGGTCTCCACTCAAGAACACGTCTACCCCAACGGTCATCGGTTCTACGTATTTAGGTACATGTGTACAATGGTTGATTGACAAGTGAGTTAATATAGTTAGGTTAGTATAGCTGCTGTGCTATTCTGTTAAAATCTCACCGATAAAACTTATTCGAAGTGAGCGGTCAATAGTGTTAAGCCCTACCATCAAGTGGAATGACAGCTCTCTTCACCTGAGTTATCACGGTGTGATTTTAAAGAATAGACTACAGGCTGACCGCTTAACTGAGATGTTGCCTGAGTTAGCTGTGCGGTGCAGCGATATGTCATGGAGCTGCGTCGGTCTCAGCTTCGCGAGGTCCTGGTGGCGGAATGGCGGGACAGGCTTACACGCCCTACCGCTGGCCTCGTCACCATCGAGGCAGGCTGGCAGGCTGGTACCAGTCGGGGGTTGCGAAAGGGTCATACGTTCCCGCGACCCCCGGCGTAGGTGTGAGATGGAACACCGGGGTGGTTTTTAGTCAGTAAGAGTCTGACAGACCCCGTCGCCGGCCCCAGGGCGGCGGACATCCATGAGGATTTTCCACGCCGGAAAAAAAAAGGTAGCTGCGCGGCGCGGGAGGGGTGATAGTTGTCACAAGTTGACGAATCACTGAGCTCTCGCATCACGTCACCACACCCTCCCGCACCGCGCTGCTACCTCAGGCATCTTCTCAGCTAAGCGGTTGGCCTGATAGCTGTTCTTAGCTCTTCATAAACACATAGAAAGTATGTTTTTCTTGCAAATGGCTGTAAATCCATTTCCAAATGTTAGAATATAAAATCATACACCATAAGATAATAACCTGTAATAAACCTATAAAATTCACTCGCTTTCAGTTTATTTTTATTTCCAAGAGCGCTGAATTTTTATTACGTAGCGAAATGCGGATATACTTTTCTACATACCTATGTATATTTTTTAGTTGGAAATTGATACCTTTATGATCTTTTAGTACCTATTAAAAGTAGATATTCATGACGGGCTCAATAAAAATAAAAATATCAGCATAAAGGATCTAATATACAGAGATAAATTAAATTAGCTAGCGAAACTGCATTAACGTTATGGGTTTCGACGTCTAAACACTATAAAATAAAAAAGATTTGATGTTTTGTTTGGGGTCAACTACCGCTGGTAGTGTAGTTACTGGAAGTATGAGTTGAGAAAATAAGTTTCTTTTTGTTTTGTTATCATACCTGTAAAGTTTCTACAAAAAAAAAAAAAAACTAATGTTTAAGCTGATATTTCAAGTAACTACACAGTACACACAAACATTAAATGCATCAAACTAATTTACTTTGAAAAATGGACGCTGGTGATGGCGCCAAACAAGTGGCCGAATTTTGGGCCGAGTCCATTTAGATTGCTGTCGATACGCTAAGAAGAAGAAGAAGAATTACCTTTTTGTTTTATCATGTTCAGATATCCGATATCCATCACGTCTGCGAAGTTTCGCTAGCTAATTTATTGTGACCCTGTATATTCGTTTTAGTTACCTAATAAAGGATTTGCATTTTAACTCAGCGTATTACAGTTAACTTCTGGATATTATAGCAGCATTCTCGGCCCTCGGTTCCAATCTCATTCATTTAAAAATTTATCTTTAGCTAGCAAGCAATATTATATTTTGAAATTGCAAAAGAATTCACGAGACACTTAATTTTCTGTTCATTTTAATATTATTCATGAGTAAAACATATTTTTCCCAAAGTGCAAATATTCTTAGGTACTTCTTACCAAAGCAAGCCAAAGTTACGCCAAGTTATAAACCTACAAGACAGCTAACTTCATTAAATTAGACCCCAACGTATAAAACAGTTTTTTGTAAAAGAAAATAAACGACTTCTACAATACAAAAGGACGATTTGAGAGTAAAGGTAGGTTATAATGGTAAAGCGGGGCTACCTCGACGGAACGGGCAGTGGGGTGTGATCGTGGAGCTATGTCACAAACCATGCTCCACCTCCTATCCCTCTGTGTCCCAAAACACGCCGTCAAAGTGAGCTCTGCGCTGCCACCGACAACGCCGTGGAAGTGGCAAAGTTTTGGGAAAACAAGATTTAAAATATAGTCGTTCCAGCGACATAAAGACGTAGAAACTATAATTACGTTTATGGAAGAATTATAATATATAAGGTACGTTATTTTATCTGTGGCATGGAGATACAAAAAGTAATTAGAATATCACCATAGATGTACATGACGAAATATTGAGTAGCTGGTTATGTCAATTATACACATATAATTGATATTACCATGTTTAGCAGACAAACTGGTGATTGAAATATGACGTGAATACGCAAAATGAGTAGGATAAAGAATATTGATTCCGTATGTGTCATTTTAAGATAGAAGAGCGTCTTTCAAAATGAAGATTCATTTTGCTCTCGGGATCAATTTCGTTCATTTTTGACGATAGTGTTACCATGCTAAAGACCCTTCCAAGAAAATTACACTGTTTCTATAAAATCTTACATGTGGTCGCATCAACAAAATTAGGTATGTTCCTGCTCGTAATGTCCTGTGCCTGACGATAAACATAAAGAAAAAAAAAGTTTTCTCCAACGGATTCAATTTCATACATCTATTAATAAACTTCAAAATTGCTGCTACGTGCGCGGAGTTTTCATAACGCATTATGAAATATTGATGCAATAAGAAACCGTGCTGCTTGCAGCTATGTTCTGTTATTTTTAGCTGGCAACAACTGTTTGTTTAAAAATTAAATTTATTTTATTTTGTACTAAGTTCTGTCTAGTTAAGAAAACTTGAGAAGTTCACCGTTTAAAAGTGTAGTAAAGAAACTTTATGTAGCAGTTAAGTAACTGCTACATAAATAAAGTAATAAAGTAAGTACTTAAGTGAAGTTTCAGTTTGCAGTTAAGTGAGGTTACAGGCACTTATGAGACTTCTTTCGTTGTTTCTATATGGATGACGCATCAGAAGTAATCCACAGGTGCAGGTGTGTATAATTCCACCGCATACTCAGCCAACAATGTTGGGAACATTGTTGGCTGATTATGCGGTGGAATTGCTGGGACAAAAACTGCTGGGACACAGGCCTCCTCTCTTCGAAAGGGAGTGGGCCGTAATCCACACACATATCTTCGAATTTTTGTTTCTAGTACAGACAGCACATCAAGCTACTACAATCTGACAAATTTCTTTAATAGATTTTTAACTTTATCGCTAAAGCATTAAGGTTCAAAGTTGATTGGGAAAATTTGACAGTTTCGGGTAGCTTGACCTGCTAGCGTCTGTACATGCTGGTTTCCTCACGATGTTTTTCTTCAGCGTTTTGAGAGCAGTGGTGATGAAATTATTTATACAAAGTAAAGCGCTTGTCCGGGTTCGAACTTACGACCTACAACTCGTAAGTCGCGGCCGTTACCGCTGGGCCACCACAATAGATAAATTATAGAACAGCCGAATATCGGACGTCATCAATCTGGAGGCAGATACATAGTTCCTATCTCCTCCTCCCCGCCTGCATCGAACTGCAATCGATGCGATATTGAGCCGGTGCCTCATGTTGAAGCTCGCACGGCGACTTGTTGCTTGTCTTCAATAAATAAACGGACAGAAATATAATATACGGGTTCTTATAACTACTTTGTTGTACGTATAAATAGCTACTGGAGTATTTCAATCTATGCGTACCAATAAAACAATTGAAGTGTCTGTTTGTAATATCAAAATAACAGCTTTTTACTAAATACATATGAATACGGTACATATAACACTTTTTTAAAATTTTATGTCTGTTTCGGTTAATCTCCGAAACAGATGGACTGATTTGGACGGGACTGATAACTGATGTTATAAGATAAGTAACTTGGCTATTTTTATTTTAGCAAAATAATTAGGGTTCCGCGCAAAAAATTTAAACCCACGGAATCTAATATCCTTTTCATGCCTAAACCACTGAACGGATTTCGATAAAATTTGGCGGAGGAGATAGAAAAAGTACCTTCTCCAGAATGCCCCTGGGGAAGGTATTTTTTGTCCTGGTATACGTTCCCGTGGGATAATTACCGACAAACACGCGGCCAATATGAAGCCGCGAGCAGAGGCTAGTATCTAATAAATTTATTGCATTCCACATTGTGAACTGTATTTTTTTAAATAACTTAATTTAATTAAGTTATTTAAAATTTCACCGAGAAGGTTAACTCCGGTGCTCTCGGGACACGTAAAACAAATGATTTGATTCCATTTTCTATTAGTAGCGAAATCTTTCAATCCGATAGTAAATGCTAACCATATATCGCAGCCGTCTGATGCGGCAATTTGTCTGGTACGTGAGATTATCTGAACAATGAAAAAGGTACGTTTTGCAACGAGGGGGATATTTGCTAGAAAAAGAACATTAATTGTCTGTTGTACATGGAATGTAACTGAAAACCAGCACTGGGGCTGAATCTCGCATAGGGTCGTAGGATTTTGCGTGCATGTGACGCATATTTTCCCCTAACTTGTTTTTTTTTGTGTTTTGTGTACTTTCTCTGCGTCATGTTTGCCGCAAATAAACGTATTTTCTTTCTTTCTTTTCTTTCTGAATGTAAAAAAAACCTGTGTCAAGAGAAAAAGTAAAAAGCAGTAGACCGCTGTTAATTGTATATCGCCATTAATATAATTAATAGCGGTTTACTGCGTATAACGACCAACTCGTAAATTCTTCTTTAATATAGACGCTACAGTTTCTGAAGATAAAGTTTTTCTCCATGAATGCGGATTGCTTTAAGTAGCGGAAGACCAAATGAGTGATGGATGTATTGGGTCAAAGACGGTATGGCTATAAAGGGGGTCCACACTGAGATGGTGACTGAAGGCGATTTATGGAAGCAGAAGACATGGCAAGAGGCAAGTCTGAACTTAATATATTTGAGATTGGGTAGGTACCCTAGGGTGATATGGTCAGGAAGGCGTCATCAGAACTGCAGCAATGGAAAATAATCATCATCCTCTGATTATTTTCCATTGCTGCGACTGCGGAGACCTAAAATTTTGTGATAACTGGTGTCAAAGTTTATACAAACAACAACAACAGAGACAACAGTAACAACAGTTTATAAAACTATAACCATCCGTATGTACATACGGATGGTTATAGTTTTCACACATCAAGCTGTACATTTCCTGTTTTAGCTGACCTCAAATTGTATAGGTTTTTCGTGCAATCAGAAGTCAGCTTTTACTGGTTATGTATATAGCTTGAAATGTAGCCGTGCGTACGTAGATGATTTTTGATTGAAAATTGTAATTGAACATGATTAATGTTTAAAATTTATTAAGTAAACAATGGAATAACAATGGTTCATTTAATTTGAGAGTTTCGAGAGAAGTGAATCCCATAAATGTTCGCCTAGGCTTTATGGGGTGCTTAATTGCTGCAAATGGATCACACTATTCAAACTCAAACTCAAATCATTTAATTCAACAAAACCAATTACAGGCACTTTTGAATTTTCAAAGGGTCGGTCAGTCAGAAAGATGAAGCTAGTTGCCCATACCAAAGCGTAGGTACCTATGGAGAAGAACGGGCAAGAAACTCCACGGACACTCTTTTAAATCATAAAATTGTTACAAAATATTTGATAACATTATTCGTGTTGAAATTAAACACGTGAGAACGATGTAGAAAGACGTGCACGTTAAAAGCGTCCGTTATAGAAAACATAAAAACAATTCAGAAATTAAAAATTAAAATAAGCCGTGGCAGCTAAGAGATGACCAGTCCCTACTGACGGCGCCCGTTCACGAACATGACGTATAGATCATCTATCATGTCCTGGAAGGAAAACGTCAACTTACAAGTCACCCTGTATAGCATCGTTAACGTGGCCAGATTTACAGCCGCAGTGAAATAAGAAGGGATTCCTTGTTTACTTTCTTTTAAAAATCTATTCTCTAAATACTTACCTACTTTTGCGTAGCTCTTCAAAACTGAAATCAATCCGCTGTTCAGTCTCGGACAGGACTAATGTGGTCGTTTGTCTCGGACGTGACTCTAAGCTGTCGAAGACTTACCTTAATGTAGAGATGTCTTAAATGTACTGGACGTATTTCTAAGGGTAAGGAATCCTTTAGTATTGTAACAGCGGGGTAGTTGCGTAACAGTAGCAGTAGAAATGGCTTTCATTTTGACAGTTCAACAACATTCATTGCGTTATTTACGTTGTTGAGCAGGCAAATTTTTCGAACATATGAAGCAATGGATTAGCAATATCCTATAGATTCAGATTGTGATTTACGCATTTAGGGTGCTGGAGTTTTGGTTTCTTCTCTTTTGCTCTTGTTGCTGATAAAACTGTTATTATTTTTATGAGAAAAATGGCACATATAATGGTTATTTTACAGCTGTGACATAACATAAATGGAAAACTGGTAATTACACTCGTAGGTGGTAAGATAATTAAAAGATGAAAAAAGTCGATGTATGCTATACAGGGTGACATTGACGCGCAACAGAAAACGCTGAAAAAAACGCTGGGGATTCAGAATCATGTACTGAATCTATGGTAACAGACCATGGATTCAGTACATGATTCTGACTGAAAAAAATATATATCAGCAGTGCGATTCTGTAACCATCTCACCGTGAAAACTTAGGTGAAGTGAGCGTGGAGTGAGCTGTCATTCCAACTAATGCTAGGGATTTACACCTTTGACAGCTCACTCTAAGTTTCCTTCACCTGACTTTTCACGGTGAAATGTTTACAGACTCGATCGGCTACTCAGTATATCTTGACCGCGTAGGTATCTATTGTACTTTTCTATGAAACAGCAGCTATTTTAGGTATAACCGACACATTTCTACGCTAGGGGGAAACATGTGCTGAATTCATGGTTATAGTTTTCGTTTTAAACCCTGTATAACACTCTGTGGTATAACCAGTTTAAAACGACACGGTTGGCGCAGTGGCTAAGCGATCGTCTGCTGCGCTGCGTGGCGCGGGTTCGATTCACGAATGGAACAAATATTTGTATTTCCTACAGGTAGTTGTTGCGGGGTCTGGCTGTTTGTGTATGTGAGTTTAAATGCCTCGGCTTCCTAACAAAATATACACAATAGGTAGATACACAAAGTAATGTTTTCACATACCTAAAGTCAGCAGCCTTTGTTTGATTTGATCTGCATACACAAACAAAATCGACCAGCTTTACAAGTTTACAACCTCTCAAAGGAAATATGTGCTATATATGTACACTTAATTATACACGTCTGCACTTAGGGGTATTGCCAGTATACCTACGAATCAAAGAGGAGGTTGGCAACTATTTACCTTGAGAGAGGGACCCCAGGGAGTGCAGGCAAATATGGAAACTTATGAACTTGCTCAAAGCACCAGTATTGCTTCGATATCAATGTTCTAGTATTGATCGGAATTAATCGACACTTCTGAAGTTTTAAACTATTAAAGCATAATATCTTGAACGAAACTGTGCAATAAATTCGTAAGTGGACACTTCGGAAATATTGAAAAGACGATTGAAGTCTTAAAATGTTATGCAAACTTGTGTAGGTCTTTAAAGTTGAAGTTCAGATGGTGGTGGTGGTGTACGTGTTTAAAAACGGGACCCTATTAATAAGACTTCGCTGTCTGTCCGTCCGTCTGTCTGTCACCAGGCTGTATCTCAAGAACCGCGATAGCTAGACAGTTGAAATTTTCACAAATTATGTATTTCTGTTGCCGCTATAACAACAAAGACTAAAAACAAAATAAAATAAATATTTAAGGGGGGCTCCCATACAACAGACCTGATTTTTATAGATAATGGTACGGAACCCTTCGTGCGCGAGTCCGACTCGCACTTGGCCGGTTTTTTTGTTATATTAGTTTATATCAACTGCCCCGTTGGTCTCGTGGTTGCAAGCGCGACTGTTGAGCGTGGCTTCTTGGGTTCGATTTCCAGGCTGGATAAAGTGTTATTGGGTTTTTCCGCTAGGAATTTCTTATTTATTTTCGCCGTACCTCGGAAAGCACGTTAAGCTATTGGTCCTGCGCCTGATCTCTTTCCGGCCGTGTTGGATTGCGTGCCGTTCCATCCAGAATGAGGGAAGAGAGCACTTATCTCTGCGTACACACCAATATCTCTTTTATATCCAATTATATCGAAGCTAGGTAATGTAATATTACCTAGTTTTCCCAGTGTTAGATTTTTTTGCTATGATAACCTAAGTAGGTACTGGGAATTGGTACAAAGGAAAGCGTGTACACATTTCTCCTACAGGCATGAGCCTTCACAAATTCAACACAGAAACGAAACAACAGATTTTATTTCGTTCCTAACCTATTTTTGTCCTTCTAGTGGTTCTCAAAGTGGCTCATTAAGCCGTAATCCCCCGTTTTCATGTACCTAATGATTGTGCCGATGGTCGGGCGGCCGGGATTAGGAGTGGTCATAAAACCGATACAACAATTAATTGTTCGCTGTTGAGATTGCCAAAGTGGTTTATGCAGCCCGGGGGACGGTTGAGTTTATGACTATTAGTTGAAGATGGGCAGTTGATACATATTCTAAGGCTGGACTTAGTGATCGACCGATGGTCAGCGCTTACATCGGCCGCGTATTGATTTATAATATGGACTCGCGCTAGTTACGATTTATCAAACTGGATTTAAAATAAAAGATAATTTAGTTTATATATCCTCTACTTCCTATCCTACTAATATTATAAACGTGAAAGTTTGTATGGATGGATGGATGGATGGATGTTTGTTACTCTTTCACGCAAAAACCACTGAACGGATTTAGATGAAATTTGGCAGAGAGATGGTTTATAACCAGGATTAACATATATGTAGG
Source organism: Apamea anceps (assembly GCA_951799955.1). NCBI lineage: Eukaryota > Metazoa > Arthropoda > Insecta > Lepidoptera > Noctuidae > Apamea > Apamea anceps. The sequence continues at coordinate 22,402,108 of OX637501.1, read as the reverse complement.
ATACTTTTTATCCCGATATTCCCACGGGATCGAAACTTATGCGGGTGAAACCGCGGGGCGCAGCTAGTAATAATATATTGAGTACATGTTAACCCTATTGAATACAAGTAAAGAGTGCAACGAACACAGTTTTCTTAGGTCAAAATATACCAAGGACTACAGGAGGAACCAATCAATGACTATCCCCTAGCACTATAGTCACGACACAAGATGGTGTAACAAAGCAGATTGACATTTTTCTCTTGATCAATTTTTATATTTTGTCCAAGTTTTTTAATAGCTATAATTTATATTTATATATATATTTATATATATTTTATATATGTTACGCATACTGCTGCTTTTAAAGATTATCATTTTCTTAGAGCATGGGGAGAGGCCTTCGCCAAACAGTAATAATACTAATAATAATAATAATATAATAATATCCCTGGACATTTCACAGTGGGATGATAAAGGCTACAGTAATTTTCTACAATGTCCAGCAGTGAAATTGATAACTGAGAATTTTTCACTATAATGTAAATCAATAAATTAATTTCAGGAATTTACAAATCTCTTTGACCACCACTGCCCTAGGGACGTTAGGTACTAACGTTATCGAACCAGTGGCGTAATGTCATACTTTATTGAGTAGGGCTTAAGGCGGGCAATTTTGTTATAATAATGGCCCCGATTTATTTCATATTGTAAGCCCGTAATGAAGTGCGGGTGTTTGTGCGATGTATGGGCCGAGTTATCGTGACAATGGCAGGAAATATTGATTTATTCCGTTATTTCTGTTATTTGTATGGGTTATGTAAGTAATCTGTAAATGATTGGGTAAATGTATGAACCAGGGGAGTTGTTTGAAATAATTATATTATTATGAGTCTTTATGTGTAGAACGTGTAGTAGAGTAGAATCTCACCAACAACGTAGTGAAGTGAGCTGTCGATAGTGTCAATCCCTAGCATCAGGTAGAATGACAAATCCTGCATTGCGCAAGTCACAGAATAGACCAGCTGTAGTAAGAGGTGCATTTATATAGATTGATTGCAGGTGAACACCCATAGCCATTCTTCACTAGTTTCAATAGAGATGCGTCACAAAAATCTTTCTCCTAAATTTCTATTACAGTTTCAACACCTATTATATTCATTTACCTCACGCTCATAACAATGTTTGTCGCTCACCAAATAAATAGCGCAAACAAGGCACCAGTATGTCACTATTACACTCGCGTGCAAAAGTGTGGCACATAACTTATAGCTGTAATAACTGAATCATTTTCACGAGTTCCGCTCGCGACTGTAACTCCTGAGGCAGGGTTGGCAAGTTGGCGAAATGTGATGGAATAAGTACCTATGTACTTATAATAAGTTGGAATAAATAACCGTGACTTGTTAAGTGATGTAACACCACTTGTAAATTATAAATGATTTATTTTCTGTAAATAGGTTTGTACAAACACTTTGACGCGTCAATCATATTTTTTTTAAACTAGATGAGTTCGGCGTTTCCTATTTGACTACTCTGAGAAGAAAGGCCGAAACTAACTCAGAGGTTCACAGTCTCTTTTAAAGTTCAGACATAATCTTGGTCAGGTCATGTAAAGACCATGTAGATTTGTGTCTGAAATGGTCTTTTGAGGAAAGAACCACACAGATTGAGTGGACCTGTCGAGTCAGTGCACGCATTTTTTTTTTTTTTTTTTTCAGGATGGGATAACTTCAAATGACTCCTCCCGCTCCGGGTGGAGCAGAAGGGAGTGTCAGACTCTTACTTACTCTTAGGAGTGTCTGACTAAAACCCACCCGTGTAATCCTTCCTTAGCCCTTTATGTTCCAGGGCAGCGGTAGCCCTTTCGGACGATCCCGCTACCCTGGCAGGACCCGCTAGCACCCTTAGGAGCCGAGTAAAAAGAAAAAAAAGTCTCAATGATCTCTAAGCGAAAACGAAGTAATAGCACGGGCAGACGATGCGATGCGACGCGGTGGATCGGGGGAACAAGAAATTTTATGCGAACGAAGTCGCGGGCGAAAATGCAGGCCTTACGTCTAACTTCGGCACCTGCCTCCCACAGAATACCTAATTAATTTATTATTTTCTTGATACCGTGCTAAATGCACTTCTTATTATGATGCGAGGCAAATTAGCCATTATTAATTCCAACACTTAGGTAGGTTCATTGCTGTTCAACCCATTACTATCACTAAACACAACCAACCATCTTATATAATAAAGTTCACTATATGAAACTGAACCACTTCGTTCTCAATTCGGAGGGAGCCAACCCTAGATTTAGTGCTGGGATAATCGCGGGACTCCTAAAAATGAACGATTACGGTCAGCGTCCCTTATTCAGGTGATACACCAACGTAACTGGGTCCTTTACACTTTATATAGACATAAAATTATTTTGGGATATAATGTGGCATATTTTCAGAAGCTAACGTCGGTATATGTTGTAACGTACGTCATAGCATGTAATGTCTTGTTTGTATACGTACGTAACACCTTTGAAACGAGACTAATTAACCTATATAAGATTGCGTTCCTATAGGTTAATTAGTAGTTTTAGTAGTTCGTAGTAGGTAGTATGTTACTCCAACCTGGTAAAGTCGGGCTACTTCGACGGAATGGCGGCAAGGTGTGGATGTGGAGCTGTGTCGCAAACTATGTGTTTCGTCTCGAAACAGTTTTTTTTTGTTTACATTTTGTTAAATATTTCTTTATTCGTGTTAGGATAAGATGACACAATTTGGTTCATAAACGTGGTTCTTTTCATTTTATTTGTATACTGGGTCGACGATAAACTGCGTCGATTGGAACGCATCCTTTTCTTGAGGAATGGTTTTTTGGTGTGAAGCTCGTACCACCACCAATTAGTCAAAAACCGACACCGTCGCGGACGCCTGCGTCGCTGATATGCAGTGCTAGTGTTTCCCGTTTCATTGAGTTCCCTAAAATTAAAGTTCCCCTTTTATCTTCCTGGAAGACAGTGCTTTATGTGACCTATGGACCTATATGTTTGGGATTATTGACTGGAGATTTCCTGTGGTGTGCTCTGCCGACAAGCCCCGACGTTTTACCAGGCCAGGACCCTCGGATTGTGGCTGCGGGAAGGTTGAAGCGGGTGAGTCGCTGGACCCAGTAAATTCCCTACACTATGCTTTACTTCCTATCCTGTCGTCTGTGTCCCAAAACATGCAGTCAAAGTGACCTCTGCGCTGCCACCGACGACGCCGACGAAGTGGCGAAGTATTAGGCCAAAATTATCTGAAATAGGTAGTGCCAGTGACGCGAAGAAGACCTTGTTACACCGTAGGTAATATAGACAAATGTGTAGGTGATAACAAAGGACTTCTATACAGGGTGGCAGGGACATTGACGCGCAAACTGTAACCATGGATTCAGCACATGAGTTTAGACCCCATAGGGTCGAAATTTTTCGTCGGTTATAAAAAAAAAATCATCTGTTTCATAGAAAAGTGCAATACCTACGCGGTCAAAATGTATGGAACAGCAATATTTTTTTTTTAATAACCGACGAAAAATTACGACCCCATGGGGTCTAAACTCATGTGCTGAATCCATGGTTACAGTTTGCTCGTTGATGTCCCTGCCACCCTGTAGAGTTCAGTGCATAAGAGTTCAACCGAACGAAAAATGGGTTGGAAAATAATGGATTGTCGATTTAAGAAAGAAAAATAATTTATACTGCACAAACAAAACGCACAATTACCTACAAATAAAAAATAATGATAATAAAAAAAGACATAAGCTACACATAGTCAAAAGACTCGTACTCAAGCATAAAAAAAAATGTTCACCACTTTTGTCTTTGATTTCACTTTCTCACAAATAATAGCCAAGTTCTAGGGAAGAAAACTTATCTTTTTATTTTGTGGCAAGTGCGTGGGATACCCATAACCCAACCTATTAACTATATAACCTGGGCTAACTATATTTAGTTTTCATGTAGTTCTAGTTGCGATTGTCTCAATGAGATCAAAATTAAATGTATCCTAACATTCTTAACGCTGTGACTTCATAAAAAGTCACTGTATATCCGACAGTTCAGTTAATACTGGCCGCTTCCTGTTTATGCGTCTACCCATCCCTAGCGATACCGTCATATTTATCGACAACGATCCCGGGATCCGCTATATTTGCACCGCTCTATCAATTGATATCGGTATCGATAACATTCGGTACAAAATGTGTTGATGTTCGGTGTTCAATATGGTGAATTTAGATGTGTTCGAACTAAATAAATAGGTACCTTTAGCTTCAATTTACATAAAGAGTGTCCTTGGAGTTTCTTGCCCGTTCTTCTCCATAGAGATCTACGTTTTGGAATGGGCAACTAGCTTCAACTTTCTGACTAACTGACCGACTATTTAATTTTGACAATTCAAAAGTGCCTGTAAATTGTTTAATTGAAATAAATGATTTGAGTCGTCAGAAGCCAAGGGGTTTCGTATTACCCAGTAACTGGGTTGTGGAGGTCAGATAGGCAGTCGGTCCATGTAAAATACTCAGCTGCATCCGGTTAGACTGGAAGCTGACCCCAACACAGTTTGGAAAAGGCTCGGCAGATGATAATGTACGTATTTTATATTTGGTTTAATTTAGATGACATGGGTGTGTATTTTAATTTAATTTGATTTGAATTCTTGCGTATTATTAACACAACATATAAATCATGTCCAGTTAATGAAAACGTACATAAATGTAACACAATAATTCTATAGTGCCTAGGTAATGGATAATAATTAATTAAGCATCTTACTAATAAGTGATGTCCCTTTGGGACTACAGAGAGAAAGATGAAATAATTCTCATAGTTAATTAACTATGAGCACATACGTGTTCTCTACGGGATACTAATTGTTAGTATTACTTAGTAAATGAGCTAGTACTCCTATTGCGTCTTCGATCACAATTTTTTTTAAAAGCTATTCTTAATCTATTGCTTCATATGTTTGAATAATTCGTCTGCTCGACAACGAAAATAATGCAATGAATGTTGTTCAATTGTGAAAATGTAACCCATAGCCATTGTAAGTGTGTTGCCCCGCAGCTCTGGAAAATCCACGGAAAATAATGCCAGGAAAATAAAAGTGGAAAGAGCTCGTCCGGAGGAGTACTAAAACCATTATTTTATGCCAAGCACATATGACTTCGTCTTTAAACTTGGTAACGTATTGGTGTTTTGAAAAAAAAAGAAACAGTTGCAATTAACAAGATATTAATACAAAAAAGTTAAGGTGGATGCTCCAAGGGAAATTCAAATTTTCCTCCGTTTTTTGCAATTTTTTTGCAATTTGCAGGTCAGTACTAAGTTGTAGGTTGATTAAAATATGATTCGCGGCCGTAACAAATATGTATTTACAGAATTATAATCATTAGAATCAGTAATACAACTTGTTAAGTTTGCATAATCCTAAAATGTCAAGATTTCATGAAATAGTCATTCAGTACGATTACTTTGATCTTAGAGAGTTGTGTTGATGACTTGAATTGTTGTTGTTGTTGCTTGTTTCCGCAATACATGATTGGGTTAAGTAGAATGTTTTAATAATTAAAACACTTTGTTCAGTCGTAAAACGCTCCATAACAAATTTGCCGTATCTACTCGTACACAAAATCATTTTCATGAAACAACTGTCATATTCGCCGCCAAAACAAAATGGCGGAAAAAAAAAATTGTATACTTCAAGTTGCCCACCCTGTACTAATTGTCAAAGAAACGCTCTCCGTTTATTTTGCTATCAAGTATTTACCAACGCACTAGCGCCCGTCAGTTTCTCGAAGGTAATTGTGTAACATACGCATAATTTAACCAACATTTACACAACAGTTACGAAGTTATTCTACAAATAAACAAACAAACGCTTTCTTTTATTACGTTTTCCTTAAAAACCTGAAGAAAAAACATCAAGTGATGAAAACCTATGAAACATTTTACATAACATCTATCAAACGATGCGAAAATAATTTTCAATATTGTCAAGTTCAGCATAACTTCATTATATTCAGTTTAGCAGTTTCGTAGAAAGTGGTAACTAAACAAGCATATGGCTTTCCTTCACTTAGCACCCGGTCGAGGTTTGAGAGACTAAAAATTACTGTATGTGTGATCTTCGACCATTACACGATTGATTCATGGTGAATACAGACAGTAAAATCGATATTTAAAAATAAATAAAAACTTGTTGACCTTTGCTCGTTTTTGAGAGTTGCCAGTGAAAAAATGTGTCAGTTGACAGTGTTGCTAGTGTTTTTATATGTGGTGCTGTGTGAGGGGCTGGAAGATGCTGTCGAAGAGAGAGGGAAGAAGAAGAAAATTGGATTGTTTAGTAAGTTTTTAACGCCGCGTTGAGATGTAACTTTTATCGAAAACTTCATGGAAAATAAGTATTTTGAGCATAGGTAGTGACTCACATATAAATTCATGACAACAAATTCACGACATGACGGCACGGTTGGCGCAGTGGTTAAGCGTTTGACTGCTGCGCTACGTGGCGCGGGTTCGATTCCCGCACGGAACAAATATTTGTATGGCCTACAAGTAGTTGTTCCGGGTCTGGCTGTTTGTGTATGTGAGTTTAAATGTTTGTAAACGCACCTACGATACAGGAGAAATTCGTAGTGTGGGGCAACGTTTTGTATAAAAAAAAAATGGACAATGTTTGCAATAAAACTTAAAACGTTGAATAGCTAAAATCTATAATAATCTATAAAGCACTATAAAAAATCACTATAAATAAAATATGTGCATTGAAATCATTGCTGTTCCAAAAAACTTCGATAAAAAAAACGTAGATTCAATCGTTTTTAAAGCTAACAGATTCGAAAAGCTCCAAACAAATTCTGTAGATTTTAACGCTATTTCACAGTTTGATATTTTAACATCACTCAAACAAAATATGCAGTTGGAATAAAGATATTTTATTATTAAATCGTAAATGGATGATGTTCAATAAATTCAAATGTACAGGGCCATTGGAAAGCGATTATCGAATACCACTTTATCGGCTCATAACTATCGTGGGAAGCTATTTGTCACCATTTCAAAAGTATTGGGTGTTTTATTGTTTGAAGTTTTGATTGATTCGTGCCGGGGGTTTATGTATTTAATGTCTTTCTTCTTCGTGTCGCTGCCACGACTGTATTTTAAATCTTGTTGGCCCAAAACCTTCCCACATCCACAGCGTCGACAGTGACAGCTCAGAGGTCACTTTGACTGCATCTTTTGGGACACAGAGGACAGGATAGGAGGTGGAGCATGGTTTGCCACATACAATCACACCCACCGCCGTTCCGTCAACCTTGACATAAAGTAAAGTGGTGTAGTTTATGTATTTATTTATTAGACTTTTCAACAATGAGTACACTGTTATTTTACCATTTGTACATTGCAAACTCAAGTCTAAGCGCATCATTACTTACAGAAAAGCACAGTATGCACTACATTATGCGCAGATAATAACACAATTAAATTAATAAAACAAGTATTACCTACATAGTTTGAAAAAATAAAAATAAACTGTTAAATCTAAATTGATTGATTAATGTATTTTTTGTTAAACATATTTAAGGCAAGCTATTTGTAGGAGACGATGTTCATGTTGCGTTTTCAAGAAGTTTAAAAAATCATTGACGTCGGGTCAAAAAGGTCACAAAAGGCTGCAGCTTCTAGACAAAAATGGTTGTGTGTAGATAGTGAAATAAGAGGTTGCTGACACAGTGCTAACCATAGGGGAGTCACCATCGTTCTCCCGCCCTTATCTCAATTTATTTGGGGCCAGCGCAACATGTTTTTTCTTCCATACTTCTCTATTAGTCGTCAGCTCAGTAGTCATCTTTTCTAGCCATTACATCTTTTACACAGTCCATCCATCGTTTCTTGGTCCTCCCCTACTCTCATCCACATTCATACGCAAAACTCTCCTCACGACATTTCCCTCATTCCTCCGCATCGCATGTCTATACCATGACAATCGATTTCCACTCAATTTTTCAGTCACTGGTGCCATTCACTTTCTTGTAGTTAGTGAATAAGTTAGGTAATAAGGTGTACCGCCGTGTTACTCTGGAAAAATAGCAGCAATTTTTTTTCATGTTTCATTATCATTCATAAAGAATACCTACAAAGTAAATCATCATCTGCCTAGCCATTTCCCAACTGTGTCGGGGTCGGCTTCCAGTCTTACCGGATGCAGCTGGATACCAATATTTTACCTATCTGACCTCCACAACCCAGTTACTGGGTATAATACAATACTCCTTGGTAAGACTCATGGTTGTCAGACTTCCGGGCTTCTCACGACTGCCAAACGGAGGGGGTCTTGGTGTATAAAGATGGTCACCCATCCACGTCCAACCACAGCAATCGTAGCTTAACTTGATAGATCCGTGCGGCTGTTATTACTTAGCCACAAGCCCCTACAATACAATACTTACAAACTAAACATGAAGAGAAAGCCCCATATCCTTATAAACAAGGATTACGTAACATCTTGTTAATATTAATAAAATAAATAACATTGGTTTAGTGAGTTCCTCCTCACGTATACTCGGACGACGCAATTACTTTGCTAAGTCCACTTTATTGTTATGTCCGAAAACCTCTGGATTTGTGCTCGGCTTAGTATGAATATGAAGATACGTATGATAGAAAACTACCAGTATCTTTTTATCTTTTCAATTTGTTAGGACGTAACAGAGGCTTTTGTCGAGACGTTTGTTGCTAACTTCCTCGAAATTATTGCTTTATGTAGTAAATGTTATTACTTTCTAACGATGAAAATAACAAAGGAACGGAATATATATTTAGTGCTGTATTTAGTTAACAGGCAACATGTCTGAAAGTTAAGTTGATTAAATTTACTTTCCAGGCAGGTTTTGACGACCTCTCAATTTTATTTTACGAGTGTTGTTACTTCTTCTTTCCTTATTTTGATTTCACCATTTTTTATACTATTTTTCTATCATGATTTCACCTGTACGCCAATGATCACCAATCCATTTCGGAAACGCGGTGATTGTGCCATTTGTGGTAGCGTTGACAGTTATTCTGAGTTTTAGAGGATTTAGCCCAACACAAGAAAATCTATGATCACATCATGATTATAAACTCAGATATTTAAACTATGTATTTTATTACAGCTAAATTCTTCATCAAATTGTGCTTTTTCTAATTTTATCCTTTTTCTTTTCTAGTATACTTCGTAGACCTGGTCATCAAGAAGATCTTCATCCTCAAGCTGATATACGCTTTTGCATTCTGGGTGCTGCTCCACAAAGCTGGCTACATCTTCGGCTGGTTCCTCAGCTACATCAAGGAGAAGCCGCAGTATCATGGGCATCACGACCATCACCATGTGGAGTATGGTCCTCCTGGGCCATACAGGAGGGGCAGTCAGAAGCCGTATAACCCCTATTCGAAGCCGAGTTCCTATTCTGCTAAGCCTTCGTATATCTCTATGTAAAACCTTTTAATTTGACTTGAGGAAGATGTTGGGAGGATTTTTCAGACGATTTATTCTGTAAAACTCTCACCGTGAAAACCCAAATGAAGTGAATTTTCAAGGCCAATTCCCATGATAAGAAACATAAAAATCTAGTCGCAATCTCTTTTAGCGACGATCAATCGATCAAAAAAAAACCTTGTTCATAAAAGTTAATAAAAGAATTAATAAAGAGTTAATAAAGTTTATAAGTAATTTAAATGTATGAGTTTTAAAACTATGGACTAGAGTTATGTCTGAAATAAATAAAAATTAATTAGTTAATAAAAAATGTATGGAAATTATAGGTTTTTCTAACAGATTGAGCCTGAGACAAGAATGCGAAATTTCTTAAAATTAATTTAGATTGTCCTTTGTGCTCGGTTCCTATAAACAAAAAACACACGAATCGTTTTGCAATAGGTCTTTGTTTCACTATCGGTAAAGATGCAAGAGTGTTAATTCTAACCAATTACGGTCCGTAAATTATAAGAATGATAAGGAATCGGCGATTAGATGCAACGGATTGACACTATTCGCGTCTTATCCCTCTCAGCAATAAGACCGCCCATTGTGTCACCCTTTGTAAATTTTTTAATATTTATGTTCTGTAATTTGTATGGTGTACAATTTAAAGAGTATCCTATTCTATTGCCAGCTCACTTCACCTACTCGGAATACGCGCATTGACGTGGAGTTGCGGAGAGCGGCCCGTATTACCTAAGTGTTCACGGTGAGATTTTTACAGAAAAGGGCGGTTGTGTTGACTGCATTTTGTATTGCATTGGGTTTTAATGTGTGATATTGTGAATGCTAGATTTAGATATGTGTTCGCTCTTTATTAGGCTGGGTTACAAGATCAAGTCTCGCATCGAGATGTTATTTAATAATAGGTAATCATATTTAATAATTTAATAATAATGGGATTTAATCCCACGCTCAGTACAGAGAGAGCTTGTGTGTGATTACAAGTATTTATTTTGTGACAAGTTAATAGTTTTATGAAAGAAAAAGACGATGTTCTTAGTGAAATAATTTTATTTATTGTCTTTTTAAATAGGGTGTATTAAAATAATTTATTTATTGATATTCATTCTTGTGTTTATTATTAAACCCTTAGTTTTCCTATACTACACAAAAATTAACAAATTAATTACCGACCAGCATAGATATACATTTCTATGCCGACCAGTCACGGTTCTATATGGAGATATCTCATATCTTCATTGCGTTACCTTCGTTTTAGTACTTTGAGGCAGACTTAGTAACTGAAGGCATAGCATAAACTAGTGAAGTTAAATACGAAGTAATTACCGTACTCCCCGTAATGCATGCTTATCAAGAAGTTGGCAAAGTTCACGCAAATAAGTACACAGAAATTCGTATCAGTAGAGTTGAGACGAGTAGTTTTGTCTGTTTGTTCGTTTAGAGCGTTTGCAAAACCGAGATGGTATTTAACACAGAACAGATAAAAGAGGGTATTTAATATGGCAAAATAAAAATGACTCTCTTGTTGTGTAAATAAGAATCAATACAGGATGTATTGATTCATGAAAGTAAGTAAAGTGAACTATGGTTGCCAGAGTGATAATTGTGTAACACACTAATCAAAATGACTTTCATTTCGACAGTTAACACCATTCATTTGTTATTTACGTTGTTGAGCAGACACAGTTTCCGAACATATGAAGCAACGGATTAGCAATATCCTTCAAAATGATTCCGATTGTGATTCATAGTGTATTATGCAATTAGGGTTCGGATCCCTGGCACCGGGTACCCGTTGATGAATGTATGGGGTAATCAGGGTAAATTCTGCCTAGCTGTCCGGCAGTCGGAGTGTAAAGGAAGTAATTTTATTAGATAAAAAAACATGCTGTTTTATTTTATGAATCGTTTTAATCAGACAAATTTGTCTCTGAACTATATTTCATAATTTAATCTGTAAGTAAGAAACACCGGATGAAAACTATAGTATTTCAGCAAGTAAACTACTGACGCCACCTGGCGGTGGCTGCGGCACATTGCTGCCACTTGTGGTGCCAACTTCCCTGTTTTTATCTTGACATTAACTTTACGTTATTTTAAAAGTATTGTATGACAATAAAATGTAATGAGCGCCTTATTTTAGGCACGTTTGTGTTAAAATTCGTTTCATGTAAGTAGGTAGTTATTTTGTTGGTACTTAAAATATACGGATACGGTTATAGTGTAATTACAAAGAAAGGCTTGATTAAGCCATGATTTTGTTTAATTAGGAAATTAACCCTCTTTTATCAATGTAAGTTCATATTTTGACTAAAATTTCTCGCAAATTAACAAATTGTAACTTTGAGGAAATACCTATTTCAAAATATGTAGTATGGTTTCAAACATATTTCGTAACACCATAAAATATTTATCAATACTTTAGGAGAAAATCGCTTTTGAGTCTTGCGTAAGCTTTTATGATCGAGACTGTATCAGGATTAGTCTGAATACAAGTGGACCAATTTCGTCTCCATTTTTCTGTGTTCCTTTCAAACTACATAACATTTTGCCACCCTGTTATCAACCTTCTCAAAATAAAATTCTAATATTATCCGTAATTTTACTTCAAACAACGCATTAAAATTTAATCCTGACATCTCGTCCAATTTTAGCTCACATCCTAAAGAAAATGAAAATAACAATTTCACTACGCCATCAGGCCATAAACCGGATAAAACCGGTTTACTCCGGTTATAACCCCCCGTAACCAGTTTAATAATCTTTAGTATCGCGCGCGCGGTCCTTAAGACTGTCATTTGAAACGGTACACAGTTTCAGCGAATTTATTGACAGATAAAACTGAACACTAACTAATTAAGTGAGAGGTTTTCATAAGAACAAATAGTTTTCGGTTGACGCATGGTAACCTATGACCTAGCTGTCAGTTATGTTCTTGTACGAATAACTGACAAATAAGACAAATCTAGTCGATAGTACAGGTTCACCTAGGTACGGGATAAGGTGTTGAACTTTACACTGTACATCTTATGGCCATACTACATAACATTATGTCACTCTAGGAAAAATAGTATTTTAAAAGAGTTACTGTGGAATTTCTTGCCGGCTCTTCTCCATAGGAAACGACCAACTGGAACTGAGCTCCTAGCTTCTGACGTTTCATAATGTGCCCATGTTAGTTTATGTGAAATAAAATATTTTGATTTTGATAAATAAATAAAGAATATTCTCCACACGCAGATGCCTTGCTATCACCACTTTTCAATCATTTTCATTCTTCAGTAGGTATGCGCCTCTGCCAGCTGCGTGTGAAGTCGGTAGCGAAAGAGTGGTTCGTAATTATGGTCACAAATAAAATTTAAACCAGTTGAAAAACAGAAATATTCTGAAAGTTCCAAAAAGAAAAATCACACGAAAAAAGTACCAACTTTTTCAGTGTAATTTTTATGATGACAGATGATACACGGCCATCACCATAAAACTTCATATGACCAATAGTTTGTTACTACAGTACAGCTACGAAATTGATTTGTCACGTTCATAAATCTGGAATAACAGTGAGTATTAATTTATGCGCGCGACTGTACCGGTTTCGCGTGATAATTTGTAATTTAGGGTCGCACATTTGTTACTGGATAAATTCTTGGGTGCATATGCAGAGAGTGATCGTCGGTGCAAAAAGGGTGCGCTCTTTTGATAGAGGACTACATTCACGGGCATGAGAAAATACCTAGTAGTAGGTACAGTTGCCTTGAACGAGTCTTGAAATTTTTGATTTTATGCTATATTATTATATGATATTTGATATTTTAAGCTTTTTTTTTTTCAGGATGGGAAATCATCAAATGACCCCTCCCGCTCTGGGTGGAGCGGAAGGGAGTGTCAGACTCTTACTGACTAAAACCCAACCGTGTTCCTTCCTTAGCCCTTTATGTTCTAGGGCAGCGGTAACCCTTTCGGACGATCCCGCTACCCTGGCAGGCTATGTTCCATAGCTTGGTTTAGAGTCTAAACTAAGCTGAAAACCAGCACTGGGGCTCTGTTTCGCATAGGGTCGTAGCATTATGCTGAGCGATGGCCGTATTGCGTGAATGCGACGCATATTTTCCCCCAACATTGTAATAAATATTGTCATTTTTTTGTTTGTGTTCTCTCTCTGCGTCATGTTTACCACAAATAAAGGTATTTTATTTTTTTTCTATTTCATGCTCTAAAACGTGGTTGGCCAAGATTTGATTTATCTACTTATTTTTATTTTGACTCCACTCATAGTATATGTCCGTTTTGTTGGTATACCGATATACTTTAACTGTTTTCATGGTGAAACTACAGTCTTAAAAACACAATCACAGAATCTCACATTTGCAAAAGCCAAAATTACGCCACTTCTGCGCTCTTCCCACATACTAAACTTGATTTAACATTACGTTTATAATATCCCGTCGGATGCAACATCAAGATTGGAATTATGTGCTAATGGTCAGGGGTGCAAAAATGATGCGAAAACTTTACTAATTTCAGCATGCTAACGGTTTTGCTTAATAGTCGTTTTATCATCTTTCATTTTATTGCAGATAAAATATTTTAAATATGTTTTTTATCATTTATGCTGGCTAGTTATCGTGAGAATTTATGAAAAGTTTGAAATGATTAAGGTTTAGTTTATTTATTAGATTTGCTCGAATTACTTTTTTTAAATTTATTGCCATGATTCATGTTTCTTTTAGCTTTTACCAAAATAGTCAAGTGATTCTTCAGATGTAGGTATACGTCATAAAATACGAAAAATAGAGAATTCTCACAATGATTATAAATGTACTTAAACTCTTTTTGAGGATTCCGTACACCTAGTCTGTTACACTCTGTTGGTGTTATGACGAAATACTAAAATAACTAAGTTAATCGATATATATTTACTTAAATATTTTAAGAACACACACCAGGTGTGTGTGTTCTTAAAATATTTCCCGTTACCCAACTGCATCCCTATCGTCCCCAAAAAAAAATTTAATTAAAAATTTAAAAAACCCCCGACTACGTGAAACCCTATAAAAAGAAAAAAATAACCTTGATATTATGACCCTACGTAAGTACGTATGAAATTTTTTGATTAAATGTTGTCCCGTCGGGGGACCGCTCTAATTATTAGCCTAACGTTCTGTTACAGTTTAAAATAATAGCGGTCCCCCGACAGGACAATATTTAATCAAAAAATTTCATACGTACTTACGTAGGGTCATAATATCAAGGTTATTTTTTTCTTTTTATAGGGTTTCACGTAGTCGGGGGTTTTTTAAATTTTTAATTAAATTTTTATTTCATGCTTTTTGTAGGGACGCCTTATTATTTCTTTTCTTTTATTTTCTTGCGTTTTAAGATTCAGGTAATTTGGTATTTAATCAGGTTTTTTGTAATTCGCCATTTTGTGGTGGTGGCCATCTTGGATTTAAAATTTGTCATAGTGTATGTATTCTACTAGTCAAGCCCTTTCATTTGATACCCATATTGAGGGAGTTGTGAATAAAAAAATGCAATTTGCCATTTTGTGGTGGCGGCCATCTTGGATTTGAAATTTACCATAGTGTATAGTATTCTACTAGTCAAGCCCTTTCATTTGATACCCATATTGAGGGAGTTGTGAAAAAATATGTAATCCGCCATTTTGTAGCGGCGGCCATCTTGGACCGATTTTCATCAAACATAGCTAAGAACGCTCCCGACAAATTCACCTTTCAAACAAAGAAAACAAAATTAAAATCGGTTCATCCGTTCGGGAGCTACGATGCCACAGACAGACATACACACACACACACACAGACACGTCAAACTTTTAACACCCCGTCGTTTTTGCGTCGGGGGTTAATTACTTAAAATAACGATCAACGATTGCCGTAGAACATTAAGTTATTATTTAAACTTTAAAATAAACTGTGTTTATTTATTCATTTATTTATAGTAAATTAAAACGGCACAGGTCCAATTACATTAATTAACATAAAATTATAAAGATTAAAATAAAAATAAGCATTCAAATAACCTACAATACAAAAATTAAATTCAAATTCAAAGATATACAATTCGTGGATAAAATTATTAGTAATTATTTGCGTAAATGGTTAAATAAATTAGAAACATCATAAACTAACAAACTATCATGTAACAGTGGACACCGTGTGTTATTTAACGAATCCGTTAAAAGCTTGTATTATACGCCTGACTTGCTGAAGAACCGATAACGCGCACATATTTATTCAACGAATAATTTCGATGCAGCAAAAAACCGTAAAACTGTAGCTTTGGTTATCTCTAGCGGAAATAGTAAAGCGTGATTTATATTTCAGTGCTTCCGGTATTAAAATAATCGATAACCGTTGAAAGTTTTCAATTTTTAATGAGTGTCAGCGGTTGCGGTTTTCATTTCCGTTATTGTGGGAAGCGACACGGATTATGTATAGAGTAGGGAGAAATGTAAGCGTTTTTACTGTTAGTTTTATAAACCACTTGTGTATGAAGCGTGTTGATTGTGTCAGTATTTCCCTTTTGTGTTGGCTTTGCATAAAAAGATGGAGGATACATTTGGACTTCTGTCTGGCCTAATCCCATTAAGCATCACATATGCAACACAGGTGTTCTTACTCGACTGTAAAAAGGGTTATGTTTTGCCAGTGCTACATAATACACATGATTTTGCCGGATTTAAACGATTCGTCGTTAATATGGGGCGACGACGCCTCTCGTGCCATACGTTTTTTTTAGTCTACCGCCTCGCTACCACAGATGTGACGCGGGAAGAAACAAAAAACAAAATTTCCTGTTGCGTATGTCGATTATCAAAGTTTCTGCTTCCTACAATATAAAATTAAACTCATTGCAAATTGTCAAAGTGTACCCAAAATGTTGTCACCCAAGGGTATAAACGCACGACATAATAAAAACAGTCGTTTGGTGAACCATAAAAAAGGGGTTAACGAATTTGCTATAAATGCGATGCCGCCGGGCGCGATTATAAGCATTTTACGTTCAACATAAAACAACATAAACAAAGTTGGCAGGAGGAACAGATGGGGAATGAGTTTTGTACCTACATAGCATAACATCACGCATGTGAACCCCGAAGGGTCAGGCAGAGGTGCACCTATAAGTACACCCACTTTTCGCCAGTTATGTTTAAGTCCCATGTTCAGTCACGAGCAAAAGTATGTATACACTCGGCTTTATTCAAAAGCGATTTACTCCTTTATTTTTTAATGAAATTTTATGTTGTTACGAACATAGCATTGTCGAACCCATAGGTTTATGTAATGCGTCGTATTTCAACGTTGCATTCGTTATTTTACGAACAATTGCAATTGAAAGTTGCCGAGTGTTGACATATTGGTGCTCGTGACTGTAACAAGGGGCGAGATTTGTGCTCAGATTCCGGGTTGCTACTCAGAAATTCCAGGTGGAAAACCCAAAATAACTTTTACCTGCCACGAAAAACGAACCACAAGAACTTTTGAACCATTGAGGCAGTATTTGACTGCAATACTACGCTACAATACACCATCAACAATGTGCTGGAGAACACAGGGGAAATTGGTTAACGCTTGTTCCTATCTGAAGCAGCCAGCAGTTTCTTTTTTAACTTTGTCCCACACTAGGAATTACTCCTGTATCGTGGGTGAGTTGACAAACATTTAAACTCACATACACAAACAGCCAGACCCGGAACAACTACCTGTAGGTAATACAAATATTTGTTCCGTGCGGGAATCGAACCCGCGACACGGCTCGCAGCAGTCGATCGCTCCGCCACTGCGCCAACCGTGTCAAATAATGTTCCCACAGTTGGGACTCAGGAGTCCTCTCTGTGAGAAAAGTGGACCATTAGGCCCTTTGTACACACACGTTTTTTTGCCGTGAAAACCTACGGTTTATTCGCCGTGTGTTGGCACGGTCGTCAATGTTATATGGATCACAATGGAAGCTTTTTTATTTATTATGAGACAATAAACAGCTACAATATAAAATGTTACAAATAACAATAATATAGGTATTAACAATATTGCAGCCGCAGACATTATCCGCAAGCTCGTTGACAGACACGTTTTTTCTACGGCGCGATTTATGCGCCGAACCGTAAAGAAACCGTGCCGTGTACAAAGGGCATTATTCGGTAGACGTCACAAGTGTTTTTGGATTTTTAGTCTCATAGATAAGAAACACAAAAAGATATGCCCCGGGTGAGGATCGAACTCACGACCTTAAGATTATGAGACTTACGCGCTGCCTACTGCGCTACCGAGGCTATAGGATTGGGGTGCGAAATTAGCTTGCAGTGTGTGACGTCATAATACTGGATGTTCTATTACAATCCGTCTCGCAGCTTTGTACAGTCAGGGAAATTCATTGCTAAGCAACAAATTGGCACCCTATGTCAATTTGTCGTGTTATTGCCATTTCATACACAACAGTCAACGAATGAAAGTTGTAATTTTTGAATATACGGGCAATTTTAGTCGGTAGGCAATTTGCTTAACAAACAACCTGACCTGCCATGACTTTACAACAATTATTCTAATATTAGTCCACTCCTATATTTACATCTATTCTGTTACCAGAAATGAATGCGAGAAGACACTTGACATTTTACTAAAACTTATGAGGCAACAGAAAAACTTATGGAAATGTAACATCTCGGAACACACACGCACACACCCCCTCTCACACACGACACAAAACATACAAATTCACACTTTCTTACTCAAAATTAGGTACCCACACACACGGCACTTACCTTAAAATGTATTATTATGTAATCTTCTTTAAATATTTAACAACCTATCCTCTCACTAGGAGTCGAGCACTGGTAAACTACGCCACAGTTTTATCTATTGCAGCTATCAGCGTTTAGCACTGTTTGTCTTTGAATGTATTTGTTTTTTGTTCCCAATCAACGATTATTAGGCTAAAAGTCACCCAAAGGGCAATGGAGAGGGCTGTGCTTGGAGTTTTCCTGCGTGATCGAATCAGAAATGAAGAGATCCGCAGGAGAACCAAGGTAATCAACATAGCCCGAAGAATTGCCAAACTTAAGTTGCAGTGGGCAGGGCACATTGCTCGCAGAACAGAGACAGAGGCCGATGGAGTGGAAGGTTCTGGAGTGGCGACCGCGTACCGGAAGACGTAGCGCTGGACGGCCTCCCACAAGGTGGACCGATGATATTGTGAAGGCTGCAGGAATTCGCTGGATGCGTGACACACAGAACCGGTCGAAGTGGAGGTTCTTGGGGGAGGCCTGTGTCCAGCAGTGGACACAGGCCTCCCCCAAGCGTCTCAAGGCGTCTTTCGGCTGAAATGGTGATGATGACGAAACGATTTATTTTTTATTTTTTAAACGTCTATAGGTAACTATTGTGTCGCATCTGCACTTGCCTGTTCCTTGGCTTAATTTAACGATGATTGCTTCAATCTTTTGTTGTTGTCGTAGTACCAGGTTGTTGTGGAGTTACGATGACTTGCCATTTATTGTGATATTAATACTGTGATGACTTTGTTTTCCTTGATTATTTTGATTTCCATTTTGCGCGATAATGGTTCGTTTAGCAGTGGGGTTACTAGTCGATATCATAAGAGTTGTTCATTTTAGTAACTCGTTGTTGGGATCTACTCTCTAAGTCCGTCAACAAAGACACGGGCCCGTCCAAAAGTAGTTGATCCGTCTAAACAAGTGTCAAATTAATTTTTTCGGAAAGGCAAAAGCACATCGGGCTTAGGGCCAACTGTTAAATCGTGTAGTCATTCTTTCTTAGCTCGGAAATCGAACCAATCTTATGTCCGTAAGTAATACGTAGTAGGAAGCACCCGTAACTTTCGGCTGAAACTACGGACTTAGTGCTAAGGGAGTAAATACCTTGATCAAAAGTCTTATTCTACTCACTTCTACTATATTATAACGAATCATGTTGCTCTTGAAACATTAGTTAATAAGCAACACGTTTATTTAAAAAAATATCATATTGAATTCAATCTACTTATTTATGAAGAAAAACTTAGAATACGGACCGTTGTTATCATAAAAAACTGAACCAAACGCGAGGAAAGGTGTTATTCCTATGTTATCTTTTGTATTAAACTTGGTTTAAATAAAATGCAGTCAGGTAACGTAGCGTAAGGCTTCTAGTGAAACCAATTTTTGTCAAGACGCACTGAGTTATCAACCGCTTGCGGCTAGGGTGTGCATGGATTTATTTCGGTAGAGACGGTTCTTGTTAAAACGGCATTTTTTTACTTATCTATACAGTCCCATTGTTGGGCAAAGGTCCCCAAGTCCTTCCAGGACCTCTTTTCCCACGCCATCTCCAGCTCTCACGGTACACGTCCAGTTCATCTCGCCACCTCTTTGTGGGCTGGCCTTGGCAGCGCCATCCATCTTCAGGCACCCATTGTGTTTAGACTTATCCAGCGGTCATCATGCAAAAGCGGGGACAAAAAGGCACTAATTTCTAACAGACAGTACAAGGATCAAACCTTTTAGTCATCATCATTTACCCAACTATCATTTTCCTAACTATTTTGGGGTCGTCTTCCAGTCTAACCGGATGCAGCTATTTTACATTGTGCCTATCTGACCTCCAAAACCCAGTTACTTTGTAATACGATAGCTTATGGTAAGACTGGTTCTGACGCCCGTAACGACTGTCAAAGATCCACGAATGACAGGCGGGACCAGCGGCTTAACGTGCTTTCCGAGGCACGGAACGGAGGGGTCTTGGTATGTGAAGACGGTTACCCATCCACGGACCAACCGCGGCAAGCATAGCTTAACCTGATAGATCGACTCGTGCGGCTGTTATTAGTTAGCCACAAGCCCCTCGACCAAACATTTTAGTAATTACATCTATTCAAGTTTTAAAAACTCGTGTTGTTTGCCTGTTATTCCCCAAAAAATTGTAAAGTAAAAAACCCAGCATGTTTTTCTTGCCTAACTACCTTAGTACAGACGCCAGCAGGTCAAGCTACCCGAAACTGTCAAATTTTCCCAATCAATTTTGAACCTTAAAGCTTCAACGATAAAGTTGAAAATCAATTAAATAAATTTGACAGATTGTAGTAGCTTGATGTGCTGGCGTCTGTACCTAAAATATTAATACATAGTTTAAAGCCTTAATGGGTACTTTTATCAAAACTCATACACATACATTCGCTAAACAAACATATTACAAACTAAACAAAAGACTGAGCGAGGAAGCGAAGCGTTTGCATGTCTTTGAGACAAACCCTTGGAGACAACCACTGTTTAAACGTACGTTTGAAGAACATAGTTGTATCTTATGTAATCACTAGCACTTGCCACTGGCTTTGTTCGTACAGTCGCTTTTTGTGTGCCCTCAGGGGTTTGTGGTAGCCAAATCTAAACTGCATGGTTTCAGAGTTTCTTTATCTATATACTTATCCTAATGTAGTTTTGTCCTAGATTTTAACTTCGTTCTAAAGGATTGTGTGATTCTCGTTGATACTCTGGCCAGTTTTGGTCAAAGAGCTCTGTGTCCTGGTATTTCTCAAGTTGCTATAAAATATGCAGATTCATTAAACAGTCGAACCACGACTCTATAGACACATAAGCATGATAAAGTTGATTGCCAGTTGCATCGCACTATATGCATTACTTATGAGTACTACGTCGTGGGTTTGAACCCAGTCAGGCGCTTTGTCTAATTTATTTCATCACCACTGCTCTCAAAAACTGCGAAAAAAACATCGTGAGAAAGCATGTTCTAGAACCCAAAAATCGAAGACATGTGACATCCACTAACCCGCACTGAACCCGCGTGGTGGATTAGGGCCCATTTCCTCTCACAGATGGAGGCCTGTGTCCCAGCAGTGGAAATATTATAAGCTGATAATGTTATGCTAGGTATGTATTAATGTGGCCTGAGTATTAATTGTGTCTGCTAGAAATCTGACGACGTGAAAATAAGCTTAACGGAAAAAATAAAATGTGTTTTTTTATCATGAGCCGCGGGCGTTTCGAACCACAACATTGCCGTCGTGTAGCTTCTCTAAAATTAATAACAATGAAAACAAAATTATGTTTCTCCAAGCGTAAGTTGGTATATTATAATTATGTTATCTACGTACCTTCTTCTTCTTAGCGTGTCGACGGCAATCTAAATGGACTCAGCCTAGAATTTGGCTATTTGTTTGGCGCCATCATTAATGTCCTGAAATGTGCAGACGAAAGGACACGTAGGACACAAAATGAAGTCTCCCATCGTTTGTGGATCAGCACCGCATTTACACTCCAATGCGGAGTCTTCCACAGACGTCCAGGTTAGCCAAAGCAACTCGTCCAGGCAGAAGATCCTCAGCAGGTGGAACAAATGGTAAAGAAGAACTGTCTACATAATATGTACACCACCTTTTTTTTTTATTGGTTTGTAATTCATCAAATGACCTCTCCCGCTCTGGGCTGAGCGGGAATGCCGTGTTAGACGTCTGACTAAAACCCGCCCGTGTTCTTTCAGTTGCCTGTGCCAGGGGCCACGGTATCTCTTTCGAACAACCCGCAGCCCCGGTGGCATCGGCCCTAGCGGACCCCGTCAGTTCGTGCTGACATCTCTTTGAGGCGCGCGTGGAACACAACGCGCCGTCGACCCGGGCCTGGTCCTTACCGGGCGGCGAGCTGCCCATTCCTCCACCACCACCACCACCACACCACCTACGTAATAATTCAGTGGAAATGTTACCAGCACCTGCTGAAGGTGTCGTTATTATCAAAACTTCTGGATCAGGTGTTGAATATCTGTTTATTAATTAATGAGTGTTACGATTTAGTAATGCGTAGGTTGGCCTAAGGTACAGAAACAGCTCTTTGTTTATTTAAAATGTTAGGCGGTAATTAGGAAGTCAGTAATTAGAAATGATCGATGATGGAATTTACGAATCATTTTACAAGATCACATGAGCAGAACTACTCTCCTCACTACACTTCAGAAAACCGCTAAAGTAATACTTACTACGTATATACACGTACTCACGCCTCTTTCCTATGGGGGTAGGCAGATTTACCTACAGAATGGAACCTGTTATAATCCGTATATACTCCAATACTAATGTATAAGTTAAATAAATGAATTTGAGTTTAATTCAAAAAGCTAATACTAATAAAGAAAATACCTAAATACTGCCTTCTTGTCTCATCGTCAGCATTGTCCTGCCTTTATCACAATTTATTTGGGGTCGGCGCAACAACATGTCTCTTTTCTTTCGTACTTCTCTATAAGTCGACATCTCGGTAGTCACCGCCTTTCTAACCATATCATCATTCACACAGTCCATCCATCGTTTCTTTGGTATTCCCCTACTGTTATAACCATCGAAATTCATACTCAAAACTCTCCTCACGATATGTCTCTTAAATTAAAAAAAAAAGAATAGTCACTATAGCCAAGCAGAGCTTATAGAGTTTTATGTTTCAGCGCGCGCCAAGGAATGCCATGCTCATTACGGCAGGAATCCGGCCGGGGGCGGGAATCTGGTGCACGCCCGGAGCGCGATTACAAGCACATGAAGTACTAGCTATCTCAGGTGCACGCAGTTACGTTGTACTTTTTGTAGTGGATAGTGTGGTGGAAGATATTTGAGTAATAGTGAGATTCCGTTAATGCGGTAACCGAAAAGTTGTGTGGAAATCGGTTGTCAGGGTATGGGCATGTGTTACGGAGGAACGAGGAAAATGTCATGAGGAAAGTTTTGAGTATGAATGTCGATGGCTATAAGAGTAGGGAAATATCAAAGACACGATAGATGGCCTGTAATATTTTATGTATAGAATTTGGTCGCGATTTCCATGATTTTATCTCTACTATGGTGTTTTATTCCGTCATTGTCTTTTAAGCTATTGATCCAAGTTTTCCCTTCGTCACTCCATGTTTCAAAACCCATAAAGATGAGTGTTTTACTAAAGCTGTTTTTACTAAATATGTAGGTATTATTATTTCTCAGATCTTTCCTAATAGTTCTTTTGACTTCTCTATCTATTGTTCTGTATTCTACTGTCTCCATTTCTTTTTTTGTTCTTTTTTCGATCAAGTCCACACTATGAGCTGTTAATTTGTTTTTATTTTTGGGTGTGGTGTGCTTTTTTATGTTTCTACTGCTTTTGGTTATTTCAGTAACTATTGCATTATATTGGTCTTCTGTGTCTGTTTCATCGACTGTTAGTTCCTTAAAATATTTTGTTAGTTCAAGATTAAAAAGGTTCTAAGTTGTTGATAAGCTCTTTAGATAGGAGCTTAGTTTTTTTAGTGAATAATTTGGCTCGATGGACTTTGAAATCAAATCAAATTTTTGCACGGATTGGTCGGTGATCGGTGCTGTATTTAATTCTATTGATAATACTAACATTCTTGACAATTTGTCTGTCTGATGATAAGAAGTATTCAATTTCGTTTCGTGTGGAACCATTGGGCGCGACCCAAGTCCATCGCCGTTGAGGTTTCTTTAAAAATAAGCTGTTGGCTATGTGCATGGTCTCTCCAAAGGCAAATTGTTTTAGACGAAATCCTCGTTCGTTGGGTCCCTTAAGCCAAAGTGACCGAGATTGTCCTCGCCGTCCAGTGCTTGCCTCCTTTCTATCTTAGTTTTAAAGTCCCCAATGACCATGTTCCAGTTGCCCCTATTTTCGTCATATGCTCGGTTGACAAGATCATAGAAATCTTTTACGTCTTCATCGGTATGTGCAGATGTGGGTGCATAAACTTCAAGAGTAAGCGTTTTGTTCGGTGTAAGTTGAAATTTGAGCACCGCGACACTTTCAGAATAGCCTACGAATTCGATGATGTTATCCTTCCACTTCTTTGTCACCATGAACCCCACTCCGTGTTGTCCACTGGTTTCACCGAAGTGGAAGAATACATCATCGTCTCTTTCTTCTGTGTGTTCGCCTTGTCTTCTTACTTCTGAAAGACCTACAATGTTCCAGTTGATATCTTTCAGAGCATTTTCAAGCTCAATTAATCGCTCGTCCTTCATTAGCATCCGGATATTGTAGGTGAGAATTTGAAGTGTATCGGTGTCCGTTATATAATTTGCCATGCTCGTTTGACGGGTAGTCGATCTCACCCGGAGATTCTTAGCTTCCCCGACCCCAGGGCTACGCCCACGTCCGTCCACGCCAGCACAACCCAGTGGTTGAGCCGCCGGGCACTTGGGGCCTGTGTCTTATTCCTCTGTCCATTGGGGGGGATTGGACCGTTACCCACCACGCTAGTCTAGTGCGTGTTGGTAGGTTACCAGAGCCTTGTTTGTTTGCTAGCAGGGTGCATCATGAGCAGGTGAGGTTGGCTTGAGTCCCGAAAGATGTTAGTTGGAACTCCACACACCCAGGCTGATGTTATGTAATGTTTATTAACTGGTGACTAAGTAAAGGAGCTGAGTCAATGAGTAGAATGTAAAGGACGTCTTGTTAGCGACAGTATAAATTCGAAACCTCTCACACACATCCTATGTCCGTCCTTATGCCTCTACTATCAAACATTTGCAGACACTAAATAAACAGTCACTGGCAGCTCCAATGAGCTTGTTAAAAAAAAACACATAAAGACAGATAAAAATAAAACTCCTGACTTCATCACTGACTGAATCGTACTGACCTAAAAAGCTGCCAGAGGTACACTTTATGTAGTAGACGAGAACTAAGGCCAGCTTTTTCGATATTCCTACGGGATAAGGAAAAATGGGTGTATGAAAACGCGAGGAATGTGTGTAGATATTCGTACACTACTAGTTGTGCTAGATATTCGTAATTTAAAATCTTGTAAGCTCGTAGCTAAATAATAACAGCCGCACGGGTCGATCAATGGTTAAGTTAGGCTTGCAGCGGATGCTTCGTGGATGGTTTGTGTGGCACAAAAGGGGTCTCGGTATGTAATGGACGGTCATTGCATACCGAGACCCCTTTGTGCCTCGTAAAGCACATTCGTAAATCTTTGACTGTCGTTACAGGTAGTCAGAAGCCCGAAAGTCTGACAACCAGTCTTACCAAGGGGTATCGTGTTACCATAACTGGGTTGTGGAGTTTAGATACGCAGTCGCTCCATGTAAAATACTGGGATTCAGCTGCATCCGGTTAGACTGGAAGCCGACCCCAAAAGGCTAGGCGGATTGATTCGTAAGTTTACAAAGTTACGACTAAAGACGCATTGCAAAAATCCACCTTCATCACTTTCGTACATTTTTTATGAAACAACACACTACAGTCGGGCCGCACCGCACTTTTTTGTATGAAATGCGTTGCGGCCTGTTGCGGCTGAAATGTGCGCTTGAATATATACAAGTAAAAGAGAGAGGCAAGAAATTAAATAACACGATTGTGGTTCGATTACTACCTTCCTTTACTTATTATAATTATAACGTTACGTAAATTCTGTTGTATTTCTGTATTTTCAGGTGGGTTATATTGTGCCTATCCTTAATCAGCCTATAATGTTCTCTGTGAGAGGGTGTGGGCTGTAATCCACCACGCGGGCCCAGTGAGGGTTGGTAGATGTCACATGTCTTTGAATTTTTGGTTCTAGGGCATGCCGCCGGTATCCTCACGATTTTTGTGTGCCTACTCGAAAACTATGAAATAGAGGACCTGCTTATGTTATATTCAGAATGATAATTAAGTATGAAGTACGTTGTGTTGTAGTATAAATAATTTCTACTATTATTTCGTTTTGTAAAACATAGGATACTCCCTTACTGAAATTATGACCTGCCGAGTAAAACCTACTATAAAATCGGTCGACTTCTGCGGGTAATTGCGTAATACACTATCAGTAGCAATGGCTTTTATTTTGTCAGTTCATCAACATTCATTGCGTTATTTACGTTGGATTAGCAATATCCTTAAAATGTATTCAGATTAAGATTGATAGTGTCTTACGCAATAAGGGTGCAGTTAATGTTATCTTGAGAATAATAATTAAGTATTAAGTATGTTGTGTTGAAGTATAAAATTACTATCTATTATTATTTCGTTTTGTAGCAATAAGTATTTGCCTGGATACTCGCTTACTGAAATTGTAACCTGCCGAGCCTAACCAACTACAAAATCGGTCGGACTTAGTCTAAAGAGCCGACGTTTACAATCCAATTACTTAGAAATACTGCTATTCTTAGTTTAAAATAGTTGTCAGACATTTGGAGGAGTCCTGAATTTCTGTAATTAACTAATACTCATCCATTTCTGAAATGGCGGCAGTTACAGTGCGGCCGACGACAGAATATGTTCTGAACACCCGTCAGTTTCATACAAATGTATTTACAAATTCGATCTTTATTAGACACTAGAATTGTCGGATTGACAGTAGTGCTATTCTGTAAAAATCTCACGGTGTAAACTTAGGTGAAATGAGGGTGACGTGAGCTGTCAATCCGTAGCATGAGATGGGATGACAGCTCGGTAGCTGTCAAAAAAATGTATGAAAAAATGTTGCTGTTGTTGTTGTTAAAATGTTGCTGTGTAAAAAATGTATGTATGTGTGTATAATTCGGCAGATATCAGGAACGCATTCTCTCGAAGGACTGTAGTGCACTTTTTGTCCTTTTCTTCAGCACTTAGGGAATAGATCTGTCCACGCTGTTCTGTGTGTTCAATAGCATTCAAAATCTGGAGGTTCTGCAAACATTCAATTTAAATAGAAACCATCGAAAAGGAAAATGAAAAAATAAACAACAATATCAAGTGCTCCTTTCGAAATCGGTTAAAATATTACACTTTAAAATAGTTAACTGAAAATCAGGGCGTTTCGCAATGAGCGGAATGAGCTCGAAATAAGGTGAAATTCAATAAAAATCTGGAAGCTTTGCCCCGGCTGCAGTGTAGGGAGGATACGGGAAATTAAGCCTCGGGATTCGTAAATAACGGATAAATGTTGGATAAATATTTTGTTGAACGATGTTTTATTTTTGGCTCATTGGATTATATGTACCCTATTAGTGAAGAATCAAAGCTGCACACACGTGACTTTTAATCCTTGATTCCACATAAAATTAGATTTCATTTTGGAAGACAATTTCTGAATCGTGACTTCTCTTCTAATTATATATTCATTTGGGTTGTGAATATAATTCTACGTTCCCGGGGTTCACTTTACATCACTACAGCCGGCACTGGTTGAGATTACGACGACGACGCGACGCTTACATAATTTATGCTTTCTATTAGTGTCGCTCGTAGGTAATAAATATCTCTTTGCTTTCGAGCTGCATTTTGCATGTAACTTTTATTTTATTTGAAAGCAATCTTAGTTGGACTTATTATTATTTATTTAGAGTACTTAGCTTCCTACTGTGGGTAGCCTATCAGCGTAGGTAAGCCAAACAGAGTTTTAATACTTCTTTTTCGTGTCGTTTGCAGGACAGAATCTCAAATTTTGTTGGCTCAAAACATCATCACTTTCACAGTGACGTTGCATTGCAGTTTTCTTACTAGAATTTTGCAAATCAAAAATCTCGGTCACCGTTCGCGCTCCCTGCTATCCCGGCACGTTCCCGGGTTATTTCTCCATCACTGGCTGCGACACGCTTACATAATTCATGCTCTCTATTAGCCTGTAGTAGTTTCGCCTCGCTTAGCTTCGAGCTCAGTTATAAATGCAGCGCGTTTCATTTCAACAAAATTGTTGTGCTCATTATTTAAAGCTGGATTGGCATTTGGTAAATAGCTCTGTTTATTTGGAATTTAAATGGAAATAATCGGGTTTTTGTGCTGTTTGTTGGTCATGCATGAGCAGTAAGTAGGTAATGAAAAGATTTTCGACGAAGCGTCAAAATGACTAGCGCTCTATTCCTGATTATTTATAGGCAATTTATATATGAATTGGATAGCATTTTCAGCCAGTAGAACAAGGGAATTCAAGTCATTAACTCTTATATCTATATTGTTTGAAAGTGTGAGTCGTTGAATCGTTGAGCTCCTTAATTTCTGAGTTGAGCTGCATGATTACTAACAATTAATGAGAAAAAGAAAGAAACAAAATACATCTACAGCGATCGATCAAATAACTACAGACCCATATCAATTTTGCCTACACTTTCAAAATTAGTTGAGAGGCTCATGAATAATAGACTGGTTAAGTACCTAGAGTAAAATCATCTTCTTTCTTCATCTCAATATGGTTTCCGTTCCGGAATTTCTACAAATAATGCTGTGCTAGACCTAACCACTAACATCTTCTCCAACCTGGATAAAAAGCAGAAGGTAATTGGAATTTTCTTGGATCTTGCGAAAGCCTTCGATACGATATCTGTCCCCAATCTTATTGCTAAACTTGAACGGATCGGTATTAGAGGCATTCAACTTGCTCTCTTCGAGAGTTACCTCACGGGTAGGCGACAATGCGTCAGGATCGGTGATTGGACAAGCGACGAGCTCCCCATATCTTACGGGGTCCCCCAGGGCAGTATTATCGGCCCAACGCTTTTTCTTATTTATATAAATGAGCTCTGCCGTTTAACACTTCCCTATGCATCCATCTTCACATATGCCGATGATACTGCCCTACTATTCCATGGAGATTCTTGGGAGCTGGTATTCCAGCATGCACAATCCGGACTCAACCTTGTTACCAACTGGTTGGCTCAAAACTTGCTTACTTTAAATGTAGACAAAACCAATTATCTAACCTTTTCATTTTCTGTCGCTGGGAAACCTTCCTCTCCTTATTCTTTGATTGCCCACTCCTGTATTTCACCTCACCTCACAGCTTGTAATTGCCCCTGCCTTTCTCGCATCAATTGTGTGAAATATCTTGGTGTACAAATTGATGATTGCCTGTTATTCTCTACACACATAAACACACTCACCTCGCGATTACGCAGGTTGATTTACATTTTTAAATCCCTTCGTCACGCTGCTGACACTACGGTGCTAAGACTTGTATATCTCGCCCTCTGCCAATCGCTTATACAATATTGTATAATTACTTGGGGCGGATCAGCAAAAACTCATATGCTCAAACTGGAACGTGCTCAGAGGGCACTCCTGAAGGTCAGATGGCGGTTACCTTACCGCTTTCCTACCATCGATCTTTATAACACGTGTTCGGTTCTCTCTGTTCGCAAATTATTTATCCTTAATCTTGTTTTAATCACACACTCTCAAACCCCCTATGCTCCAAGCAAATTTGACTCCCAACGACGTAAACATGCTGTTTGTCCCTCCTTCCGCACAAACTGTCGATCGGCCCAACGTAGTTTCTCTTTCCTTAGTAGCTACGTGTATAACAAGGTTAATAATATTTTAAATATATACCCTATGTGCAGATCAAAATGTAAAAGAACTGTTACGAAATGGCTTCTTGAATTGGATTATGCGGAGACTGAAAGTATATTAAATATTCTAAAATAATTTCGTCTATCGGAAATGTTCACCTACTCAAATTAATCTTAGATCGCGTTTCACCTTGTTAACCACATACAGACACACACACACACACACTTTTGGGCAAGTGGGTGATCACGCTCAGTGGCCTTCGTGGGCGCTGGGCGTGAGGACTTATATTGCACTCACGGACACATAACACTCTCCAAAGACACACATAGACATAGCACATCTCCTTTTTTTCTATTAATTCTCTTCCTCTCAGTACTTGGAGCTTTTATAATGTTGTAGTACGTAAGTGTCATTAAATATTGTAATTTTAAGGGTGTGAGCCTGGAGATCTGTCATACAGGTCCCGAACCCAGTATAGACTCCAGCTCTCACAAAGGATAATATTTAAAAATGTAACGTGATCCTATCAATCTAAACTGTACCTTTTTGAGAGAAATAAATTACTATTATTATTATTATTATTTATTTGCGGCAAACATGACGCATAAAAAAGAACACAAACACAAAAAAAAAATAAGTTGGGAGTAAACATGCGTCATATCCACGCAAAATGGCCATCGCTCAACATAATGCTAAGACCCTATACGAGGCAGAGCCCCAGCGCTGGCAATGCACTCATAAATGCGTCCACTCACTGGACAGGTCCACTCAATCTCTCTTCTTTCCTCAAAAGACTATTTCAGACACCAATCTATATGGTCTTTACGTGATCTGAGTAGGATTATGAGTGGAAACGCCGGACCTTATCTAGTTTATAAAATATAATTGACGTGAAAGTGTTTGTACAAACCTACTTAAAAAATAAAATCATTTATCATTTAAAATTTTATTTTATTCTTTTAACAAAGAGGGAAGTTTCTATTTCTGAAAACTCGTAAAAGTGTTTTTCATTTATACATACGTCGGCTTACTAAAGAGGTGTAAAGTACACCCACATTACGCACATTCCCATGTAACATTTAGGTAGATAATAAAACCCCGACCCTGTTGCCATTACCTAAGCCTAATGTAAAATACTACGAAATTCACACGAAATCTTAGCTTATCTAAATTCCCGAGAACAGAGTATAGCTAAACTAAAATGTAAATCAGCACTTGTTGATGGGTTGTTTAGCCACGAGCCACGAGCAACAAAGACAGGCGTTAATGACCGTACTAAATTTAAATAGGTACCGAGCACTGACAGCGGATATTTGGGAGCATTTTGTGCGAAAAGTATCGGGTACATTACAGCTAAAATGTGGATTTATTTAGTTTTACATTTTGGTATTAGTACTGTACTACCTAATGTGTTGTGTTATTTGAATTGTTGCGGTTCTGCTAGGAAAGTTCTGTATATTTGATATCACTTTGTACTTGGACTCATGGTGGGTTATGTAAATAGCCTGTCAATAAAAATGTAGTCTCGTCGTGATTGACTAACAACTAGTTAATAATAGGTAATACGGGCTAGTGTCCGCAACCATACGTCAATTTTTTTGCGTATTCTTTTTTGCATACGGTTGGGAAAATCGAAAAGTGGGGCAACCGACTGTGACTGCTGCAATGCTGTCCGAAAGTATCCGGATCGAGTGATCTTTAACTTTCCTGGCCATGATGGCTGAGGCGGCTAGAGAAATACAAATGCATTCGGCCTGGAAAACTGTTATGGACCCCCAATGGTGTGTCTAAATGTACATACATTTAGACACACCATTGGGGGTCCATAACCGTCGTCCATCGCGGCCGTAACAAATATGTATTTACAGACTTATAATCATTAGAATCAGTAATACAACTTGATAAATTTGCATAATCCTAAAATGTCAAGATTTCATGAAATAGTCATTCAGTAGGATTACTTGATCTTAGAGAGTTGTGTTGATGACTTTAATGATTATAATTCTGTAAATACATACTTGGTACGGCCGCGAATCATATTTTAATCAACGTACAACTTAGTACTGACCAGCAAATTGCAAAAAACGTAAGAAAATTTGAATTGCGCGGGCTACCTTGGAGCATCCACCTTAAGGGTAAAGAATGTAGTACTTACAACAACATACATAATCCATCAATTTTAAATACCTATAAGCAAAAATGTCATCTCTAATCTCTGTAAACCTAAAATAAAGAAACAAGTTTTTCTCTGCTATTTCCATTTGAGCTGTAATCTATTTAGATCAGACGCCTTGATCGTTAAGTTCAAATGTTTTTAACTAAAAGTTCTTTGGTTTACGAATGTTTTAGGATTTATTTTTAGGTTCTGGATATACTTTGTTGATAAGGCATTTCTATGAACCTCTAGAATATATAAAACTCATGGTGTCACTGCATAATTTTATTCACGTGAGTGAAGAAAATTCTCAGGGACGGGGCCCAGATTATCAGCTGAAAGACAAAAATTTGGCTGATAAAGATAACATTCACACTTATAAGTCCAGAAAGCGTCACAATATGAAATGAAAACAGAGTAGTTCACAAAACCACAGATTTAGTTTATTCAGGAAACACCCACAAAATATTCCTTAATTAATCATTCAGCCAACCCCCATGGGAAGGGGGTGTGAGTTTATGTATGTAATCATTCAAACGAGCCTGAATTTAATTTTAATTATGACGAAGACAAATTACTACGAGTACGTCCCTTCCTCCCCATGGAGACATTACAGGGAATGTCAACAAGAACGTAGTTCACACCTACCTATAGGTACCCACCCCCACCTACCTACCTCAAACAGAATATTCAATAACCACTATTCAAATGCAAATGACGGTGAAATTTTTTGAAACAAGCGTAAAAATTTAAATAGTTACAAGTAAAACGTATGGAACGCGAAAGTTACACAAAAGAACATAATAATTATTTCCTTACATGCAAATTAGTCACAGAAATGAAAACTCGACACAGTTTCCTTTAAGTTATGGAAACAATGAACAAACTTTCTTCGAGAAAAGAATTTACGAATGCCACACACCAACCAATGCTTATTTAATAACTGGAACGCAGACCGCACAGTTCGGTGTTCGGGAAAAGTGTAAAATATATTTCTAACCCGACAAAACTTTTTAAAGTCAAACATTTCATATTTACCCGCAGGGTTTATGACAAAACTTCTCGGTATTAATTCCGTTGCTCCATAATTTTGCATTAAAAAAGCAAACTGTCAACTGTCAGAGGGCACGGGAAAATAGAATATTAATTTGCAATTTAAATACAGATTATAAATAGCTTTTTTATCGTCAAAATGTTGAAGAAACTTATCGTTATTTTATCGTTATTGGTGTGTTGTTATTGTTTGGAAAACAACGAACAATTACCGGAGGAAGCGAGGGCGAAGAAAAAGAAAGGATCTTTAAGGCTTTTGGGTGAGTAGTTAATTTAATTGGAGTGTTTATACAACCGACAAAATCAAAGGGATCTTTTGCAGTCGTGATAATATAGCCGGAGAGTTATGACGATGTTCAGCGGAACATAAATCGTCCTTCCGTGTTTTTACGAAAAGGAAGAAACTGGCAAAAATGTATAATCAAATCTGTGCAATTTGAAGAAGGAACCAAGAAAAGTAATTTAATGCATTGCTTTTAAGTAATGAGCAATTTTTTCTATTTGCATAAGTTTTCATCCCGGTTTTCATGTATTTTTTTGCCACTGTCACGTTCGTGTTTTTAATCGTGTCTCGTGTTTTAGCTGTAAAACCAGTAAATTCAAAATTCCACTTATTTTAAATGAGGTAAAATCTAACCGAGATTAACCTTCCTAAACCTCATCTTCAAATTATCTTAGCAGTACAATTACAAATAAGTAGGTACATGGTTTAATCAAGATTAACTTAGATCTGTACCTAAGAGATTACTTAGAATTGGTACAATTTCCGTAACGGAAACTAACTACGTTTGGGTTGACATTTCTTCTCATCAATACAATTTATTGGCGTACCGTTTTCTGGATGTGATCTTTAGAAGCAGTATAGATTCCATTTCTCTGGAATTAAAGTCTGAATTTGATAGACTTCAGTTTCCTGACAATTTGATTAGTGAAAAATATTGGGCTTTATGTAGTTTTTTGTATTTAAAAGGTTGTAATTCATATTTTGTAATTGAGGATACTTACTATAGTTTTTTGGGCACACTTGCTCTTAACGTGCAGGTTTTCAAAATCTTTCGGATATACTTAACAATCAGCAGCAATAAACCAGTGGTAACCGCGACGACTTACGAGTTGTAGGTACGATCTCAACCGGGCTTACAACTCGTAAGCCTGGGTTCAAACCCAGCCAGACGCTTTATTTTGAGTAAATTATTTCGTCACCACTGCTCTTAAAACGGCGAAGGAAAACATCGTGAGGATGTTCTAGAAACAAAAAAAAAGACATGTGATATCCACAAAACCGCACAGGGGCTGCAGTCTCGACATTCATAGCGATCGCTTTACGAACGAATTCGGTCGCAAAGTCCTGTCACTCCATACATTACACCTGTCAATCCGGGACTTTGCGACCGAATTCGGTCGTAAAGCGATCGCTATGAATGTCGAGACTACAGCCTCTGGCCCACGTGTTGGATTACATCCCACTCCCTCTCACCGAGAGGAGGCTTGTGTCCCAGCAGTGGGCACATTACAGACTGATTATGCTAACAATATTAAATAGTCATAACAACACATAATTAAACAGTCATTAAGAGAAAACTACCTTTATTTTCTTGGGTCTGAAATATACATTTGCTTACTTCCTGTTGAAGGGTAATGAAATAAAACTGTTAGAGTAATTAGCGAGCCGCCAAAGATTTACTTAGCTTGACAATTCAATTAAGACCCAATTTATTTACTTTCAAGAAAAGTAGAACAAGACTGAGGTCGCTCCTGGAAGAAATACTTATTATAAAAATATTACTTATTCCTTACGAAGTTTAATTATTTTTCTTCATTTTCTTATGGACCTGGGAATTAAGGAAAATAAGAATTAAATTAAGGAGAACGTTAGCGGAAATAAGACTGTTATTACTAAGAACCTCTTAATGTGGAAGGTTTTTTTATACTAGCTGCGCCTCGCGATTTCACCCGCATAAGTTTCGATTCTGTAGGAATATCGGGATAAAAAGTATCCTATATGTTAATTCTGGTTACAAACCATCTGGGTGCCAAATTTTATCCAAATCCGTTCAGTAGTTTTTACCTGAAAAGGTAACAAACATACATCCATCCATCCATCCATTCATCCATCCATCCATACAAACTTTCACGTTTATAATATTAGTAGGAACTAGGGTTACCAAGGTTTCTATTCTAACCTATTTGAGGTAGCTCCAGGTATTTGGATGAAGTCATACATTAGATAGTGGATAATTATAATGAAAAAGTTTTGAATTATTGATCATAATTATACACCATCTTATTCTTCCAGAGAAAATAAGTATTGGCCTTTTACCGACAAAATGAGAATCAGCCTGAAATCCAACTACTTATGTATCTCCCGGGCCCCTGACTTATATTAGTAGAAAGAACAGTGGGGTTATAGTCGGAAGGAGTCCGACATAACCCTCCTTTCTCCCCAGATGGAGGGTATTCATGAGGATTTGGACCCATGGAAAAAAAAGATCCAACATGGGTCTCACTTCTCCATTTTTTTATACACACTACATTTGAATGGTTTTCATTTATTTCAGCAATCGTCGCGCTGGTAGTCCTATCAAAGCTGGCAGTCATCAAGGTTGCATCATTCTTCTTCCTGGTTGCGTTCTTCCAAAAGCTCTTCTACGCTGGCGGTCTACTCCTCAACTACTACATGAAGAACCAGTCGGGTCCACATTCCGGAACACCTCCTCAAATGATGTACGGTCCTCCCCAGGAGTATAATACTGTGGGGTATAGTTATGAGCCCGCCGATCATGAGCCGTTCCAAACTCCGGACTCGTTGCCTAGTATAGCTGACTTTAGTAACGGGTTCAATTGGTTGTTTAAGAATCAACAGTAGTAATGTAGGGTGATTTTAGAGGCTGCATCCCATTTTGAAGATTACTTAAG
Source organism: Apamea anceps (assembly GCA_951799955.1). NCBI lineage: Eukaryota > Metazoa > Arthropoda > Insecta > Lepidoptera > Noctuidae > Apamea > Apamea anceps. Next base: position 22,366,248 of record OX637501.1, on the reverse strand, counting down.
CTGCACATTATGATAACACAAAATCCAACTTAAAAAGATTTAAATCTTTTGAGAAGGTAAGGGTAATTACTTGCCCAATATATTGGACGCCTCACTGCGATACATCGCGGGCTGCGTGGGGGTTTACCTCGATGCCTGGAAGCGTAGCATGCTCACAATAGAAACGGGTTTTGTCGACGGAAGAATAAACAAAATACAGATTTCTTTAGAAATCTGCCTACGATCTGTCATTTTGTCTGACAAAACCAGTTTCTGTGGTGGTCATGCTGCGCGTGCTGGCATGTGCGTGCGTGTGTGTGCATGCATTTGTTTTACATGGAGGTGACATCGAGGTAGCGAGCTAAACCGTGACCGCGAGGTATCGCAGTGAGGCATCTTTGGCATGTAATTACCTAGGTTCATGGTGAGACATTGAATTGGGTAGTCAAAATGACGATGCACAGGGTAGTTTTTCAAAATTGCCATTTTTCGAAATGGGATGTAGGTACCTATTAGGTCCAACAAGAATTCTTCTAAAACTATGTCCGGCTATCTCTACTAGGTCATGTATGTAGTAGTTTTTTTTATAAAATAGTACAATCCTTGTCATAGTGCCATAGGTAAAGAACAAAATGCCATACTTAGTAAAATATATTGCAATATGAAAGTAGTTGAACCCAAAGTCCAAAATGTAAGTTACGTATTAAACTGTCTCTAGTCGGTTTTTAATACTGTTGGATCCTTTAGTAGTTTAAGAACTAATTAGTTTAGGTTTAGTGTAGTAAATTATTAACTTAGTAAATTATAAATCATTTATTGTTTTGTATTTCGAGTTTTATTTCGGCTAAAAAGGCTTTCTTCAGGTTTATAACTACTGCAAAAAATGTGTACTTAGGGTATGTAGGTGCTGTAAGGCTGGATTTTGTGTTACTCTGACGTCGTCGGCCGCGTACTGTCGGTCACGCGTACTAAGACGCTAACAATAAACGGACGTGTATATGTAGTGTAGCACTGACGGTCAGCGAGCGCGAGTGTATATAAATCGGTACGCGACCGATGTCAGCGCTGACTAGCCATCGGTCGAGCATTAAAATCCAGTCGAAAGCCTGTGATAGCTTGAAAAAACATGCTTCGAATTTTCATTATAATTGACCAAGTTAAAAAATCTTAAAAAAACTTATACTTCACAAATCATTACTTAGTCCGTTGCGATTACTTGCACACAGAAAGAGAGAACAGAACGAACGCACAGCCGTCGTACCTTGGCAATACTTCAGTGAAATTGAACTTTATTTGAATGACATAATTTTTTACGAATACATTTTGATTGCCATACGAATCAAATTCAAGTTCAAATTCACGAAACGGCATATTCACGGCCCGTCTCCGGCACAGATCGTTGTTGATCAGCTGGGCGGCCGGGGCACCGCGCCTTTCAAACTCGAACTCGACTCACGCACTCGATCGCGGTTGCCGCGTCGCCGCCGCTCGCGCCCTGTGCCATGCCACCGCGTATTATTGTAGAGGGAGTGCGGTCGGGCGGGGCGAGAGGTACGAAATCGCTCGCGTTGGGCTGTAGTGGTGGCTTTTCAAAGTACATTAGAATAACTAGCACTAATTAGTGTTATTAAAAGCACAAACATACCCATTGCAGCCCAGGAGATGCATAAACACTACTCTACTGACTTACTCGTGTGAATTAAAGCATGAAAACACCAACTAAATTACAACTTCACGAAAGTTTAAACTCAATTTACTTTAATTCAAAGTTATTTTGCAGGATCGGAGTTAATTTCATATTAAAGTCTGGGCTTGGTAATTGTTTCCTTGTAATAAATTAGGTACAGTGGAGCATTTTCGGGGATATTGTAATATTAGTATTTAGGCACTGTTGTTACTTGTATTATAGAAAGTAAATTGAAGTATTTTTTGGTTTTGAATAAACTCTAAGATTTTGTACAAGGAGTCGCCGGGAGGACGCTCTAGAAGGACATATAGTGGGATATAGTTATTAGTGATGTTCTTCCGAAAGGTCAGGTGCGTAATGCGAAAACGAAACAAAAGTATGTAAGTATCGTAGCAGGAGTATTTCTGTAGACTCTGCCTACCGTCATTGGAAGAAGTGTGCGAGTTTATGTTTACGTATAAAAGATTATCGTTTTAAGAGTCTCGTGAGACTTCTCAGCATCTTCTTTGGGGCCTGTAAAGACGTGGCCCACGAGGTATCGTAATTCTAATCAACGAAGACAGCTGATAACTTTCTGGTAAAACCCTACTAGTCCCATTAACATAACATAACAACAGCCTCGAAGGGCTCGGCAGATAAGTATGTACAGACACCCACATTTCGCGAGTTATGTTTAAGTACTATGTAAAAGGGGACGCCGCCCCCCTCCCCCCCATTGCTATCAATCGGGCACAAATCCAGACTCCAGGCAGCTAAATTCCAGAAAAAAAAAATCCAAAAACACTTTGCCTGACCTGGGAATCGAACCCAGGACCTGCAGCAGTAGCAGCAATAGTAAACCAACAACGCAGTTAATAACAAACTTTCTGGGAAACCATCTGCTAGCCCCATAACTAAATCATTAAACGCTAACTTTGTAATCAAACGGCAAAACTTAGTCACTAAAAAGTAACTGATTTAATCAGAAGTGGAACAGTTATGACACGGAATTAGAGCTGGGATTGTGAAACTATGGTAACGATGTCCGTGCACACTCAATATCTATCGTGTCATTTTCTATGAATATCCACGGATTCAACAGAGAAGGAATAGCAATATGAAAAATGTGGTAAGTAAAAACCGCTGTAAGAAAAACTATGACATTTTAATATTCTTCTAATGTTTTATCCTTAACGCCATTACAAATTCAAATAATCATTACAAATCAATAATACACAAACAACAAATACAACAACAATATTGTCATATTAATAACCAGCTTCTGTCAGCGGTTCGTCCACGTGAAATTTCTTGTTCCTCGAACCACCGCATCGCATCGCATCACATCGAAAAAATTACATTATGCGCCAGATTTATAAGACCATTGGCCCCTAGGGGCTATTAAAGATGGCAGTAACAGGTATACTTATTATGTAGCTTTTCTAAGAGGCCAAATCTGTCCTTACAAATACTACTCGGCCACTCGGGTCGCCAACCAATTCTCAAACTTTGCTGCATTCTCAAAAGAATATTGCTTTTTCTCAATAGATTGAAAGTTTCAAGATGGTCATAACTTGGGTGGTCTCCTTCCAGCAGTTATCGGAATAAGCACTTTAAGTTTTATTGAACAGGCGCTGGAAATGATTCCGTTTTATTTATTATGTTCTCCAAAGTAGTTAATAGAGTTCTTGGTATTTTGTACTAACTCTGTAACGTTCATTGGGCGTATACCAGAGGGCAATCAATTCTCGTAATTTTAAGAACGTTCACAGTCTGATCTGAGTCTGATTTTTGATATTGGTTGTCGCTGAGATGAGATTGCGATTAGATTTTGAATTTTTTTACGGGAATTAGCCTTCAGGTCATTTACTCATATGATCTGACCAAGATTATGTCTAGACTTTAAAAAAGACTGTCACTGAGTTTGTTTCGGCCTATCTTCTCAGGGTTTTCAGATAAGAAACACCGTCCTCATATAGTTTTTTTTTAATATGATGTGTACAAGTGATTACGATTATCCTATTTACAGAATGAACAATTTCATTTCATTTCACCCTCCAATAAATTGTATCCAAATGTTTAAAGACCCTTAAAGATCAGATTCATAATATCACTCATTTATGACAAAGAAAAACCAACGTGAAGGGATCACTCAGTGAGCAATCCTGGATGTATCAGTTCCTTTTTATTACAAAAACAATTTACAATTAAAACTGTTCGCCACTGCACCAACCATTCTATTCCTGTTTTCCAAATTCCAAGCTAATGCCTAATACCTTGTTGTTATAGCGAAACTTCGACACATCGGCTGCTTCCAATGTCGGTAACCTCTTTATACGCAGAACAATGGCTTACATTGTTATGATGTTCTAATATCGGGATACAGGAGATAATTCTCTACGAGCTTAGAATATTGGATGCTTGGGTCTTAGTGGGGGAGCTTATACTTGCATTGTCCATGATTCAACTTTATCATAATGTATGCACGGTACAAGGCTGGAGTTTGTCGGAAACTACTTTGGAGGACGGAACTGCGAAAACTGCTTTAGTTAACACGGATGCCACGGGCATTCGAACGTATCCGCAACATGATGACAGTTTTCGGATCATTGCCCAAAATGAAAACAGTGACACAGTATGTAGGTTAAAGTGTGGCTTTATCAGGAATCAAGGGGGTTCTGGAATGAGCCTGTAGAGGACAATTTCAGTAAGTAACAGAAAAAGGTAAAATTTTTGTTTGGTATGTATCGGTACTTATAATGGTTGTTAGCACGGAACTGATTTACTCTATTCCCCGTACTAGTATAAACTGTACTATGGTGATAACAGCTTTCCTCGATCTCTCTAAATGTACCTATAGTAGCAGATTTATAACAAATTAATTATTTTAGTAGTAAAAGGAATTTTAATCAGTACAAAGCAAAGTACTAGCTCCCTTCTATTCCATGATGGTGGCTACCGGTTCGATGTCAAGTCTTAGTCCCGAAGGCCTGGTGTCTCTAGAACCTTTTCCCAGAAAACAAAAAAGGTAAATATTTTGTGTGAATGATGTTTGATGCATAAGGGTATGCCGCATTTTAGTAAGATGATTCGTACTGAAGTTCATAGTCATCAAAGCGGCTTTCGAATACTTGGACTAATGAGATATATTCCGTTGTTACGTCACCTCATTATGCGTCAAGGACCCAAAAATCAGGGTGGCAGGGACATCGACGCACACCTGTTACCAGTACACAATTCTGAACCCTCCTGCGTTGATTTTTTTTTTCAAGTGTTGCAACTGTGATTTTTGAGCAACTTTGATTTTTTCAAAGTTGAGTAATGATAAACACGAACAAAGTGTTTATATCATCATATCAGACTCTAAGAAAGTGAAACGGACTTGTGTAAAGTACGATAAACACTATTCTAAGTTTTAAAATAATTATCACGTAAAAAATTAAGTTAGATTAAAATTGCTTATTAGTCTTATAGGCTAGATTGTAATAAATTATTAAGAAGAAAGAAAGAAAATACGTTTATTTGCGGTAACATGACGCAAAAAAGAACAAAATAAACAAATAAAGAAAAAAACAGTAAGAAATGGTTGACATGCGTCACATCCACAAAAAACGGCTGTCGCTCAGCATTATGCCGCGACCCTATGCAAGACAGAGCCCCAGCGCTGGTTTTCAGCGACAGCCGGCGCCGACGTAATGACGTCGTCCGGTGCAGCAAACAATTGTTCATCAACAACAACATACACCATTACATTACATACAACATTAAGAACCTGGTTCTTTTTACTAAAGGATAAAAAAAAAACAAATACTCGTAACCGTCGAAAAATTTCTACGCTAGGAGTCTAAAGTCATGTGCTGAATTCATGGTTACAGCTTGCGCATCGATATCCCTGCCACCCAGTATTTTGTGGTCAAGAAGCTACGTCTTGTCGCAGTTCCGTCATTACCGTAGTGCGTTACACACCACAACTTGTAGGCAATAAACAAACCTCATCAAACTCGTCAGTGCGTGCGGCCGGTGCCGGCGCCATCTCATTAGTATGCACATACATTTTCATAAGCTTGGCGCTGTATGGGCTATTGTTTACATAGGACACCGGTGAGGTGTTGCCCTGGTTGGTAGCTAACGGTAGGTCAACATGGAACTGTTATACGGGACCCCGGAAACGGGGTCTACTCCGAAGTAGTATCGGCCGAATGTTCGGCCGTTTCCTGCTACAAAGTTACTATTTGGTTCGGTCGGTTCTGATCCTACACTCCTACACTCTTTCGAATATTGACTATGGTTCCGACCCAACTGCGCCGATCCAAACTTTTTTCGCATTTTTCAATAATATTCGGTTCGGCCATGTGTCGGTCCGATCCGAACATTCGCACTTTGCACTTCGGAGTAGGCCCACAGGTTTAAAAAAAAAAAACTTTTGGTTACACGAAAGAAATTGTTTTACTTAGAGGTTTGACCTTGATACAATTTTGGGCTAGACTAAATTGGAACTGGCAGACACAACGATATGGATACAGAGATGGTACCGGTTCAGCGGTTGGCAAGAGACTGAAGCGCCACGGGAGCGGGACACAGTGCTGTCTTTAAAACAATGACAATGCAATTTAGAGAAATCTATGTAATCAATAATTATTGTTAACTAGCTGTTTTAACTTCGTCTGCGATCCAGGATGAAAAGTAGCCTATGTCCTTCTCCAGTCCAGTCCACCCATGTGTCAAATTTCATCTAAATCCGTTCAGCTGTTTTAGCGTAAAAGCGTAATTCATCAATTTTCTAATTTTCTGCGGAACTTTCTTAATTTTTTTTCCGTAAGAACCTTCTACAAAGTATTAGAAAACTTAAAAAAAAAGATGGATGAAATTGGTAAAGTCGTTCTCAAGTTATGCCGTGACCAAGGGAAATAGGGATTCATTTTTATATATATAGATAGATTAAGGGTTTTCCCTAGCTTTGGGGAACCGTAACAGAACGTAGTACCTACGACTCCAATATTATTATTAAGGTAATAGGTATTTTTTAATTACGAGTATGTAGGTCAATTACATGTGATCGCAAATTAATATTTTATGTTCTGAACATACCATGGGTACAGAGAAAAGGAAGAAAGAAAATACGTTTATTTGCGGTAAATGCCTATGACGCAAAAAAAGCATACAAACACAAAAAAGAAAAAGTTGCGGGAAAATATGCGTCACATTACATCCACGCAAAACGGTCAAATATGGATCATTTCCATTTCCATATACCATACGTCACTCCGAATTTTTTATACTGGAAATCTGAATAATACGGGCACTTTTAACGTGGTTATGAGTAGCGTAGTAATTTATATACAGGAATAAAACTGAAGATATATGAGAGTAAGAAGAAGAATAAGAATAAAAAGAAAAGAATAATAATAAGATGAATAATAATAATAAATAATATAATATAGTGAATAAGATAATAAATAAGATTATAACGAATAAGATGTTTCCTGGTCATCAACAGCTAGACCTAATAAATCATTTATTTTACAGACGCCAGTAGGTCAAGCTACCCGAAACTGTCAAATTTTCCCAATCAACCTCGAACCTTAATGCTTTAGTGATAAAGTTGAAAATCCATTAAAGAAATTTGACAGATTGTAGTAGCTTTATGTGCTGGCGACTGTACCTATGAAAACAGTCTTGCTTGTGCCGCGTTCCGATGCGCACGTGTTTGCATATTCTGTGTATTGACTAGCGCGGCGCAAGCTGTCGCTCGTAATTTTTTTTCGCCATGAGTAATGAACTTGTGGCGAATGAGCTGCTGGCGTTCCTGCAGCAGAAGCTGGATGTGATGGACGAAGTATCCGCTATCCAAATCTGCGCAACAAACTTCAGCGAGGATGACATAGCTGCTGCCAAGCTATTGTTGTTCAGTGTGCTGAACAAGCGCGATCAGATGGTGTCCCGCAGGCGTGACGGGACTAAGAGAAGCCTGCAAGACATTATCACGCTGTTCAAGGAGACCGACCCGGACGACGTGCCGACGTTTGTGGCGAAGCAGCTGCACAAGCTGCCACCCGTCACCTTCGACCACGTCGATGTAACAAGCCTTCTGAAGGACATTGTCTTTCTGAAGGCTCGTCTCGCGGATGTGCTAGCGAAGTTAGATGCATCCCAAAATACCGTCGCCGATTTGCGCAAGGAATTTAGCGAGTTGCGCAACAGTGTGGCGGTAAATAGGTCATCAGTCGATGCGTCTAACGTAAACGTGTGTCGCGGAGCCGGCCTCGATGTATCGTCGTCAAATTCCGCGTCAGCAGTTTCGTCGCCAGCGCACCCGTCGTTTGCTGAGCTTGCAGAGCGCCCCGCCCGCGTGCCCCGCAGCCCCGCGCCCGTCATCGCGGCTCCTCCACGCAGCGCCGCCCGAGCCCCTCGCCCCGTCCCGCTGCCAGTGTCTGCAGCCCCAGCGAAGCCCCTACAAAAGGAATCCGCTAGCGTCACCGCGAGTACCCCAGGTGCTCTAAGTATGAAGCCTATGCCAGAAAAGGCACCGAATAGGGCTGATGATGAGGGTTTCGTGACGGTGCAAAGGAGGAAGCGCCGATCGCGAATGAACAAGAACCGCTGCGGCAAAGCTCCTACGGAGCCTGAAGTCAGTTTGCGTGCCGCAAAGCCGAACACACCGGTGTACATCTCCCGCCTACACTACACCACTAAGACGGAGGACATCGTGGAGTACGTGCGCCAGAAAACGAGGTACTCGCCGAGGGTGCAGTTACTGGAGTCGCACCGCAACGTCAACTTCAAGGCGTTTGTGGTGCGTGTACCGAATTGTTATCTGCCCGTCGTCATGGATGAAGACTTCTGGCCGCAGGATGTGGTGTTCCGTCGCTTCCGCGGACAAGTACCACAGAACAGCACAAGAACTGCTAGCTAGTGAAGTACTATTTTATAGTAAAATATGTATGTTTAGGTTAAGGTATATATCTATGGGCCTGCGTCGCCTGAAATAAATCAATAAATAAATAAATAAAAAATAAAAACTTTTTGCACACAGAAAAGTTACAAAGGCCTCTACCAGTCAACCAAGGGTAGTGAAGAGATAAAAATGGCAGGTGCTTGATCATTCTCGTTCTACTGTTCTGCACAATACTGTGTCAGTGGATCAGCTGTGTTTTTACATCATTAAGCCCCACGCTGGCAGGTGGCGGTGCAAGAAAAAAGTTCCGGTGACGTGGTTTGCATACACCGACTAGTGACCATGCTGGAAGAATATTTTGGCACTTCATAACAAAATCATTACGAAGGGCGATTTTTCAAAAATAAGAACCAAGTCATTTTGCGCTTTAGAACAGTGTTCTGCCTGTGGTAACGGCCCTAAATTACGAGGTCGAGCAGCCGTAGGTCGTGGGTTCGAACCCATGGGAATTGGCATGTCCTAGAACCAAAAGATCGAAGACATGTGACATCTACCAACCCGCACTGGGTCCGCGTAGTGTATTACAGCCCACACCCTCTCGAAGATAGGAGGCCTGTGTCCCAGCAGTGGGAACATTATAGGTCTTAGCAGGTGGATCGTTCTGTAGTTTCTGCTTACCCCCATGGGAAAAAGGCGTGAAATTATGTATGTATGTTATGAAGATATTTCTACCGCAATGTTTGGTCATCATTGGTAGTCCTGTGCCAAACTTGGATGTGGTGTGCTTAAAGCCAAAATGATAAAATCCTCACAAACATTATGAAAAGTGGTCACCCACCTAGTGGTACAAATGGCCCGATAAATTAGCCGTCCACCCAGTGTTTTACTAAGAAGCGGTAAGCCAAACAAAGCTGCTACTTCAGATGGAAACACGCGGCAGTCTAGAATGGGCGGTAGCTCTAGTAAGACTAGTTTTTGAAAAGATATCGAAACGTCATTATCATCTAGGGAACTCGAGAAAGTACAATTTTATAACAATCGTTAGCGTTAGTCCGCGGCTAATGTCTGTTCACAGTTATTTTATCTCTGACAGCAACAACCTTGTCGTGACAAGAATAAAGATCGCATTGTGATATACTCGACAATGGCAGCACTAACAGCAACCTTATGTTAATGAGAATAAAGATCACTGTGTTTTGGGCAGTGATGCAAAATCAGGGGTAAAACGGACTGTACTTTTCATCCCAAGTGAAAGAATGCCATTTTTAAATATTTATACAGAAACGAGACTAAAGGCTGATTTTTCAATGGTCAGATAACTTATATCTGAAGAATAACTGTTTGACATAATATTTTCTATACAAAAGCTGTCAAACCACGATATTCATTCCTGAGATAAAAATGATCTATTGTGTGATGGAAAAACCCATATCATTATGTACAGACGCCAGCACATCAAGCTACTACAATCTGTCAAATTTCTTTAATAGATTTTCAACTTTATCTCTGAAGCTTTATGGTTCAAGGTTGATTGGAAAATTTTGACAGTTTCGGGTAGCTTGACCTGCTGGCGTCTGTACTAAACGGCAGTAAAAATCAGGTCTTATAGAAAAAGTTTGTACTACCCACTGGACAATTTAAGAAATGCTCGCGCTGGTCGACCCCTGATTTTCAGCCCTGGCCCTGCCGTTACTGTATGTTTTCAACTGAAACAAGTAAACAAAACTATAGGTATTTAAACTTCTTATGCGGCCAGTTAAGTTAGAGAGTTGAGATTTACTCAGTAATTAAGTTTTGAGTTAAGTTTTATAACTGGGACGAATATAATTAATGTGGTTTGTGTGCATTAAGACGATAGCAACCACGAGTTTTAATTACGAAATAATAATATTTTACATGTTTTACTTGACAATCATAATTATTACCATATCAAACCATCACGCCTGTTTTATCCTTTTGGGTATGGCAGAGATGCAGATGTAATGAGCATAGTGTGGGGGCATTCTAATAATACAACGTTTATTCCAAACAAACCTGAAGGCCAATTCTCGTAATTTAAAATGTTCAAAATCTAATATTTTTTGACATATTGAGACTGAGATCAGATTGTGAACGTTCTTAATATTACGAGAATTGCCCCTCTGTTCACATCACCGCGCCTATTCTGTAGCTGTTTTTTGAAACATAAAAACTGACTGATACTAGAAATAATTTGTAAGCTCATTCTAAATCGCTTGACTGTTCGAATGCAACCAGTTATTTTTCAGCCAGCCTACACTGCATAAGATCGACTTTTGTATACAACCTGTACAGTATCATAGTACACCCACATTTCGCCAGTTATGTTTAATTTCCATAGGGGTGAGCCTATTGCCATCAACAAGGCACATATTCAGACTCCAGGTTTCTTCTTAGAAATTCCTGATGGAATCCTCATCATCATTTCAGCCCGGAATCAGCCACTGCCGGCTATAGGCCTCCCCTTTCGTTTGCCACACTTCCATGGCCAAGGTTCGGCCAAAGAAATAAGGGCCGTCCAAAAGCGCGCTGGGTTGACGATGTCGTCAAAGTCGTGGGAAACGTCTGGATGAGAGACGCACTGAACCTATATCATAATGTACTGAAAAAACCATATCATAATGTACTAAACAGCATTAAGTACATGCAGAACTAGACCTCTCAATGATCGCTTAAAAAATGATAAAGGATTTATTTAGTCATATAAGAGAATCTAGACGTTAATCGCTTGCACATGATCCCTATTTATCACCCGACTACGTGTACGTATAAACCTCACATTACCGACATCTATAAGCTTCCGCAATCCTAAGAGGCTCGTCATTTCTGTGCTAATGATTCTCGGACTGTTTCTGTTGTTTATGTTCTTGTTGTGATTAGTAGGTGCACAATCTTTCAGTAATGTAGCAACCATTTCCCATGGATCCTATATCACACACCACATTAAGTTAACCATCACGTCTGCGGAGTATTGATAGCTAATTTAATTTGAGCTTGTATATTTCGAGATGCAAGCGCGGGGATATTTGGGACTTTATTCTGGATACTATTCTGAATACGTGCACTTTTAGCTGTTTATGAAGGATTTTGTGCCACTAAAAATCGTGGGCTAGTAGCGAAAAGGCAGCTACATACGAGTACATGACCGGATGCTTCAACGGGATGTGCAATAAGTATTAAGTATTCCGAGCTACGAGTTGTGGGTTCAATTTTTATTATTCACAAGTTTACTCAGGGTCCAATATTAGTCTCAGTAAAAAAAAAACAAGTTCATAACAATTGTAACATATTGCTATTAGAATTTTTATAAATTTGGATGTTTAAAAATAAACATAACTCATAAACTCATGCTTTTTTCCCATGGGGGTAGGCAGACACGACAAACTATTTAAAAAAAAAAACCTAGAAAAAATCATTACAAATCTTTTCCAAGGACTTCACAATAACAGAATAATATAGATTTATTTTTCTTACCATAAATTCCAGCTTAAAGTTAAATTAGTCTACAGATACAATTTTTTACTTAATTTGTGAAAGACTGGTGACTAAGTTTTTTACAAAACCTTTACAATAATATCTCCCACTAATCCTCTTCCAGCATCAATGCGGATCGTGTCTCAAATTCCTTTGCCTGCAATCTGTCTCCGTGCCGCGCCACGCTCTTCATAAAACGAACCCAATTACTTACTGCCACACATATCACAGGGACTCGGGGGAATTTCAATAAGTACTGCTGTTTTCTGCGGTTGGGTTCTGCACGTGTTTTATTTGTTAAATTAAATTAGCTAGCGAAATTTCGCCGACGTCATGGGTATTGATATCTAAACATGATAAAACAAAAAAAAGAAATTAATTTGATGAATTAAATTTTTGGGATCAACGACAACTGGTAGTGTAGTTACTTGAAATATTAGTTTAAACATCAGTATTTTTTTTTATGTAATCTTAACAGACGTAATGGGTAACATGACAAAACACAAATAAACTTATTTTCTCAGCGAATACTTTAAGTAACTACACTATCAGCGATTCTTGACCCCATACGAAAAATCACGAAATAAATTTTATTTGAGGAGTTTTGCTAGCTAATTTAATTGAACCTTGTACAGCGATTTAGTACGTACGGTTAAGAACTAGGGGTCTTGTCACAAAAACTTAGACACTTGTTCAACGCGTGTCGAATGTCAGTCTAACGCCTAATTCCATACGTGAATGAATTTTTACAGAACAGTTAAAAGAGGTTTGTACACTGCTACAAGAATAGGCGCTTGAATGACGTTGACAGGGGGCGCTTTTGGTAAACATTGTGTGCAATTGTTTTGTGGAATGACACTTAAATGTTTTCAAAAAACCAGATGGCTTCGTTAGTTCCGATTTTGGCCACGCGCTAAATTAAGCTTGTAGCGCTATAGTAATTTAGCTAAAATAACCATGGTTTTGTGGTCGAACTAGAGTCAATTGTGGATTGATCTTAGCTGACTGATTTGAGAGTTAATCTTAAAAATAACTTTGAAGCTGTTACTTGTACCTTAGGTATCTGAATGCGTGAAACTGTGAACAACCCGATGTGGATATTCTCATTACCCTTATGGATAAGTTAGTTTTATGGCTGGTCTTCGTTCCATATATTAGGATATTTTATTAGCTCAACGTCTCGTGTGGTTCATATCTAGATAGAAACTGATACCTGCTTCATTATGTTCTAAAGTAAAGCTTTAGGTATTTCAATTATACTTTGTATATCATATTATATTTGTACAATCGCAGTATACAAATAAATCGCATCAGTTGGCTGGGTGCCAAGTTAACTCAATTAACCTGAGTGAATCTCTCACTTACATCTATTAGGAGGGATTTAACACAATCTGCCAGCTTTTTCTGACTGTTATTTACGAGTACCTTTGAAGGGTTTAAGCGGTGAGCAGCATCAATAGGTTGGTTTATTTTTAAGGGCTTCTGATATTCAGTTATATAAATGCTTCCCTCCCTCAGCGACGCGCGACGCCCTAAGCCGAGGTCCGTATCCCATAGAGGGTGCCCTTAGCTTAACTTAACTCACAGGCAAGCCTGGTTAAGCAGCATACGTCGATTTACAAAAAAAAAAAAAAAACTTCTGTTTCATCACAAAGAAAGAAAGATTTGAAAAGAAATAATGTATCCTACATTACATATGAACGCAGATGTTCACAAGTGTAATAACAGCTACCTATCTTTTATACAGGATAATTTTTTATTCAGTGCGTAAATTTTCACAGGGTGTTCTACCCATGAATATGAACAACTTTCACTATGGGACCATCTCTGAAATCACAAAAAAAAAATCAGCTGTTTCTTATAAAAGTTCAATACCTACTCGACCAAAATGTATGAATCTGCTGATTTTTTTTTCGTGATTTCAGAGATGGTCCCATAGTGAATGTTGTTCATATTCATGGGTAGAACACCCTGTAAAAATTTACGCACTGAATAAAAAATTATCCTGTATGGCTTTGAATATTTTAAAAGCAAAGTACCTATGTATAAGTAAATTAAAGCCTTTAATTAAAGTAAAATCAAACTTGGTTTATAACAGACCACTTTATAAGCTACGGATCCCTAAAACGAGAGAGTGTCGCAGACAGAATTGTTATAATATACTTAAATAATAAGTGGGCTTGTTTCAATTAGAACTCTCCAGAATATTTAAGTATCTATTTTATATTTTATGTGTCTGTAATAAAAGCAAGGAGTATTAACACAACACACGCTGAATTAATTTCGTGAAAAAGAACGACAACACTATAATAAACGTTTATTCTGTAGGTAGTGTCCTTCGTAATACATTATGTAAGAAAAAGGAGTATATAAGGATGGTAGCAGGTGGCGTTCTGTAGGTTCTGCTTACCCCCATGGGAAGAAGGCGTGAGTGTATGTATGTATGTAGTATCTGTCGCAAAATTCAAAATGAAGGCAATTATTGTTTTTTTAAGCTTCAGTATTAACTTTGCTTTGTTCGTTTGTCATTGTGTTTCTAGTTATCTATATACATAAAATTCAAAGTCCTGACTGATATATCAACGCACAGCCTAAGCCGCAGATCCTAGAGACATGAAATTTGGAGGGTGTGTTGTTAGTGAAGAGTAGGTATCCACTAAGAAAGGGTTTTTCGAAATTCCACCCCTAAGAGGGTGAAATGGGGGGATTTTGTTTGTATTGAAAATCTTATTGCTTGAGTTAATAAACTTGAAACTTGGTAACAATACGAATCTAAGTAAATTATGAAGTTTGCCATTTTATGTTTTTCTAAACTGCCCCCTAAAAGGGGATTGGGGGTTTCAAAGTTTGTATGGAAAAATTTTAGCGCGCGGTCCGATTATCTCGAAATTCAATATTTATACCTACGATCGAAACTAAAGAATAATGTGTGTCAGGGTTTTTCGAAAATTACCAGGGCAGTGACGGGCTGAAAAGGGGTAGTCAATTTTACAGGGGAGGAGTTTACTGCATGGCTTGATTAACTCAAAAATTAGTATAAATAATCTTTGAGTCAAGCTATAAATACATCCCAGACGATTTTTTTTGAATTCCACCCCTGTGGGGTTGAAAAGCAGGGATACAGTTTATATGAAAAAACTTCTTCATTAGGTTAATAAACTTGAAACTTGGCAAGAATACTCGCCTAAGTAAGTAATAAAGTTTATTGTTATAAGTTTTTCAAAACTACCCCTCAAAGGGGGATATAGGGGTGTTGAAGTTTGTGTGGAAGTAATTGAATGCGCGGTCCAATTAACTCGAAACTCAGTATTAATTAATAGTTTTGACAGAAAATAATTAATAATAAATATATAAAGTTGTCGAAAATTGATCCCTGACGGGGCAAAAAGGGGTAATTCGGTTTTTAAGGGGAGGATTTAAACTTGAAACTGTATGTTACATTTTCACACCTAAACCACTGAACTTCTGATTTGGCAAAGAGATAGATGGCATCCTAGGGAAGGACATACATTTATTAGGATAGCACGTTCCCGTGGGATAATTTCCGACATCCACGCGGGCTAAGCCGCGGGCAGAAGCTAGTTCTTATTACAATGATATTTTCCGCAAAAGGGTAGTATAAAACTTCGCTCTGTAAAGCGGAATGCGATAAGGTGGCCCGCGAAATTCAAGTTTTCTTCGATTCTTTTGCAATTTGTCAGTGTCAGATTGTATATTGATTAAAATATGATTCACAACGTCACAAATATGACTTTACAGAATTATAATCATTATAATCAGCTTAAACTTGACCTCAAATGTCACGATTTAATAAAATAGTCATTTAATAGAGTAATAATAACTTAGACAGTTGTATTGGTGCTTTTTATGATTATAATTTTATAAATAAATATTTATTACGATCGTGAATTATACTTAAATCAACATAAAGCCTGACACTGACCTGCAAATTGCAAAAAAACGTAAGAAAATTTGAATTTTGCGGACTACCCTGACGCTAATCAGTGTACCAAGAGAGGTGATAAAAATGTCTGACGAGGTACTCAACGATTATCAATCAACTCAGCTAATCACAGTGCACTGCTGAACATAGGACGTTCCTAAGTTTTTTCAAATAATCAATCGACCCAGCCTATTGCAGTCCACTGCTGGACATAGGCCTTTCCCAGGCTGCGCCACAACACCCTCTGCCTCCGCCTTCCGTATCCAGTCTGTCCCAGCCACCTTCTTTAGGTCGTCCGACCATCTAGCTGGGGGGCGTCCCACACTATGCCTGCCGATATGCGGTCTCTACTTCAGGACTCGTCTGCTCCACCGGCCATCGGTCCTTCGACAAACATGGCCAGCCCACTACCACTTCAGTTGGCTCACTCTGCAAGCTATGTCGATAACTCCGGTTCTTTTCCGGATAATTTAATTCCTTCAAAGAGACTCCGAGCATAACTCGCTCCATAGCGCACTGAGCGACCTTGAATTTGTGGACCAGCCCGACCGTCAGTGTCCACGTTTCGGCACCATATATCATGACGGGCAGGATGCACTGGTTGAAGACCTTAGTCTTCAAACACTGCAGGATAGGCGACGAGAAGATTTGACGGACTTTTCCAGTTTTTTACCGACTTGAAAAAACGTGGTTCTGTATTTTTCTTGTCTTTGACGTTGATATAAGAAAACCCTCCAAATGTCGACATAAAAACCGATCTATCTCACAAATGTTACGAGGTAGTAGTTTTTTGGCCACAATTGATGGTCACAGTGAGGGGTCGTGTCACAGACCATTAATAAAAAGATATATTGGAAAGGGTACCATGGTCGGTGGTTACAGAAAATGAGATCATTTTTTGTGAGGGTAAAAGTATGTATCTTCATAAAATACTGTGTTGTAATTTTCTTTTTTGTAGTTTTTAATACGGTTTTTATTTCTCTAGATATGGGTCAAGTTTTATAAGTATTTCGATTTCTTCTGTATTTAATGAAACAAATCTAGAGCTAGATTTAAAGTAATAAAGTAAGGAAATATAAATATATTTCTGACCAAACATTCGAGTACTACGAACTTTAAGCCAACGTGAGCAGTGACCGCATACGGGCTTGTGAACACTTGGCTAAGAATTTCCTGAAAAATGGGAACTCCGAACTTTTCCTCGGAGGCCACCGACTCCAACGACCAAAGACTCGCTTTTACTTCGCAGAAAACCTCTGAAAAAGTTCTAATTTATAAAATTCTTGACTTCAACCGAGAACGAATGTAACTATGAAAATATATTAAAAGTTTAATCTCGTATTTCGAAGAAAACTTTTCTTAATTTTTCTTGGCCCCAGTTTTTTAGTCGAATTCGTGACGTTTCGCTTTAGGAGTAGTTTTAAAGTATTGATTGCTGCTAGGTGTGCAGATAATACTATCTGCATACCTAGCAGCAATCAAAACAAAAAGGCAAACCCCCTTACCCTTGCTCCCCCCCCCCATTGGCCTTTATTTTTGTCAAGTTTCTGTTGGTACAGTCACCAAAGGAGATAAGTAACCAGGGTCGTCGGATATAGTTGAAGTTTAGTTAGAAACCGATGGAAATGAGATAAAATTTGATTAATGAACTGTTTGTTTTCTATTAATTAAATTAAATTTTATTCGAAAATATCCATTGGTTTCTTACGCACATAGAATCTCTAAATTCATATAAAAACTGTTCAAAACTTCAGTTGAATTGTTCTGAATGGTCAGTTTGTTAAGAAAAGCACAACTCACTCTATTTTTATTTTAAAAATGGAAACAGTTTTTCGTTTTTCGACTCATCAAAGCTAATCTCGAAATAAAAAGTAAAATCCAATGTAAAAATGGAATTACTCGTTAAACGTTTGAATGGAAGCGGTCGCCATTATTATTTCATTGTGTATTGTTTAGTTTGATATTATAACGGAAAGTGGGGTCCTGGATTCAAACATTGTGTCGGACACAATGTTATTGTGTCAGACACAGTGTTACTATCCATAAAAAAATCTCAGTAGCAGTCTGGAGTCTGATTTTGTGTGCCCGTTTACCATTTAAGTACGCCTATTGTCGTGGGCCCTTTGTCATTATAACATGCGACTCGGATCATAACTGGTTAAATGTGGGTCCTCTGCCTTCCCCATCAGGGAATTCAGGGGTAATGTTATGTTTTGTGTATTTCCCTATTTCAGAAAATGTACCATTTCCCAAGATAAAAAGGGAAGATACGTTACGCTCTAACATCACAACCGAAATGTTTACAGTACCTTTTTATAGTACCTACGTATCACGCGAGAGTCATGCTATGCGTCGCATTGTGTCTCTCACGCCTGTTTGTATTATCTATCTCGCTCTCACAAAAATGGTGAAGCAAACGATAAATAAATTATAATTTTCAACAAATTATCATTTTTGTTTATACTTAGGGCCGGCGCCCACTGGCGGCACGTAACGCGCGGACTATCGTCTAAACAGCTCATGTCGATACAGCTCAATAATTAAAGTTTTTAACCGACTTCATTGTATTGTAGAAATACGCATCAAAATTTATTTATTTAAACTTACACACACTATCTTTACAGGAAAAAAAAAATGTCTTCTTGTGTATTTTAATGAAAGAAAGAAAAGTCACACGGGATTACTTATCACGCGTAAGGGCCGGTACCCACTGGCGGCACGGCACGGCAAGGGATTTTTATGCGACGAATAGAAATATAACTTATTTGTATGACAATAAAGTTGATATTTCTATGATGATGTCTAAGGACGTCGCGGCATGCCTAAGGATTAGTGTTGGGCAATGATACTAATCCGGTTAATATCATTTGGCTAATAATCGATTAAAAGCAGTTAGTAGCCATTAATAGCAATTATGGATGATAACCCTGCTGATAATGTTATTTTAGTGATTGAAAATTTCCCTTCATGGTTTTCAGGCTTAGGACTGTCAGATTAGACTTCATTTTCATCATCTTTCTTTGTAGTAAATAAATGTGCAATTTAAAACTAATCTGGCCCATTTAAAAATGTTCAATCAGCTATTTACATTGATTTTTGATACTTAGATTTTTTATGTACTTTTTTTTAAATTCTTAATCAATCATTTATTTGAGATATTTTTTTGGAATGTTTTATTTTTTATTTTCGTTTTTTTTTGTTTATTGCTCAAAAATAATTTTCAGCCTAATTACTGCTAGAAACACTGGATTCTTCAAAATCTCCTAAGTTTGGTACATCGATTGGATCGGACGCCAATAGATCTATTTCTGGTGTATTAAGAAGTGTAGGTTCATTACTGTCACAGGATAATTAATTAGGTAGATGGTTAAATCACAAAGCGATGTGTCAATAGTAATTATGGTTTTATAGTATTAGATCTCTAAATTAACAAAACTGAATTTCCCGAAAAATGTGTAGGTATTTATTTAATTATTAACACTTTTTCACATACAAAAAGTGAAAATAAATTAAAAAAATAACAATGCATTGAATCACACTGCGTACAAGCACCCAATTTATGTTCACACCCACAGATATTACAATAAAATAAAAAAAGCATTTATTTTTTTAACATTATATTATTATCAGGGGGTTATCATCCATTGCAAGGCTATTAATGGACACTTATGGATTATAATCGATAATAACTCAAAGCATCCGGCTATTAACCCAACACTACTAAGGATACCGCGGCATCGTTGCCGATGGAATTTCAATTTTGATTTAAAAGAGAACCGTGGAGTGTCTTGCCTGTTCTTCTCCATAGGTAGGTACTTACTACGCATTGGAATGGGCAACTAGCTTCAGCTTTCTAACCGACTGAACCCTTGACAATTCAAAAGTGCCTGTAATTGGGTTACTTGAAATTAATGCTTTGAGTTTTACTATTCCACCACCAAGAACTTTATCATAAGAAAGAAAGAAAGAAAAACAAGTTTATTTGGACACAGTTTATGAAACACATAACAGCACCCTAACTGCGCAACACACTATTACTCTCAATTTGAATAATTTTTAAGCGTATTGCTAATCCATTACTTACATTGCTACTCTTGGTTCAAAAAAATAATTGATTACTCGTATAGTTTCAGATAGTAAGTGGCATAACAGTTGCCATGCAAACAGCAAAGTCATTCTTTCATTTCATGCATCTGTTCTGCTGTTCTGCAGAGATCTGCATTTTATTTCAGAGATTGCACGGCTTACTAACGGCGTAATGAAATGAAAAGCATCAAGCAATAACAGGCTAATAAACGAAAAGCTGGCATTATTTAATGGCGCCTCCGAGCGCGATGCAAATTGATGTCGAAGTACATCAGCACGAAGTACACAGCGCGGTATTTGGAGCACTAATAAAAGCATTGACTGTTTACTGAGTAATCCGATTAGCTCATAAGTCGCGAGCGGAGGATTGCGGTGTGAGCGCTCTGTGCGGACTGCGGACACATTTTGTGGCGAACTAGAACGACAATGATAACAGTGCCATAAGAAGTTCGCTTACATTACTAATTCAATTAACATATGCACCTGATGCGCCGAGTTATGTGTGACGTCAACTGTTCGGTATCACTCGAATGACGCCGACACCTAACTTCATTACTGAAGGCCAATTCTCGTAATTTATAACGTTCAAAATCTAGTCGCAGTCTCATCTCGGCGACAAACAAAAAATGTCAAAACCTGTCAAAATGTAGGGAAATTAGAGAATTTTTTGACAGATTGAGACTGAGATCAGACTGAACGTTCTTAAAATTACGAGAATTGCCCCTCTGGTCATCTGGAAGATGACTAAACTTTATTATCTTTAACTCTTGATTTATTATATCTTCATACCGCGCGCTTAGCTTAGATTGTTTTCAGTGTTATGAACGAAAAAATCAAGTATTAAATTAAAACAATTAGCAACCTGCCAGAGAAAGAGAAATTAGTAAATAAATGGCTGATGAAAGCATACTACACTAAGTATGAGGCAGTGCGCAGTGATCCGTTCATCGATTATGAGAATAATGAAATACACCGCTGTTCTTTTCTTTATATAATTACGTCAAATGCATGTAAATTGTGATTCAATGATGGTTGTAAGTTCACGCACGCAAGAGACTGAGTGCTTGCACACGCACGCACCATGCTCCGGGGTATCTTTTTATCTTATACAAGATCTCGCCACTTTCAACACTTACTTACAAGAGAGCGATGCGCCCTAGACATGGGTCGTACTTGCAAAATCGAGTACCAGGTCTTCCAAGTACGTCCACCTTAAAAAACCAGGGCCTAAATCCAGGGTTCGAAATACTTTCAAGTATTTTCTATCTGCATCTAAAATTATTGATCCATGACTTCATACAAATAAGAAGTACAATCGCATATTCAAAAGCCCTGTTGGAAGTAAAAATACTTACATAGGAAATTGATCCGTGACTTCCTATAAATAAGGAGCAAAATCGCGTTTACAAATAAATACTAACAAACCAATAAAGTAAAAAAATATTTGCATACGAAATTCTTCCGTTCCGTTCTTACTGATAAGGAGCAAAATCAAATCCACTCCAAGCCCTGCTAGAAGCCCAGAGGACACGGTGGAACATACGGTGGAGGTCTGCCCTGCTTGGGCAGAGCACCGCCGTGTCCTCGTAGAGGCGATTGGCAGCAGCGGCGACCTCTCGCGTCCGGCCCTGGTTCAAGCCATGGTCCGGGGCGAGAGGGAGTGGGAGGCAGTCACCTCCTTCTGCGAAGCAGTCATGCTAGCGAAGGAGGTGGCGGGGTGGGCGAGGGAACGCACCTCACGCCTCAGCCGCCGCGGGAGACACTCCGGGCGTCGGGAGCCGCGTGACGACTCCCGGCCACCTTAGGCGCGGGCCTGCGGGCGGAGAGTAATGGGTAACTCACCGTCCGATCAGGACCAGGCCCGTGCCGGACGGCGCGTATGTGTTCCACGCGCGCCTCAAAGAGATGTCAGCAAGATTGACGGGGCCCGATAGGGCCGAAGCTTGCCAGGGTAGCGGGATCGGCCGAAAGGGTTACCGCTGCCCTGGAACATAAAGGGCTAAGGAAGGAACTCGGGTGGGTTTTAGTCAGTAAAAGTCTGACACTCCCTCCGCTCCACCCAGAGCGGGAGGGGGGGGGGGTCATTTGATGATTTCCCATCCACAAAAAAAAGCCCTGCTAGAAGAAAAAATACTTGCATAGGAAATTGATCCGTAACTTCCTATAAATAAGGAGCACAAATCGCGTTTATAAATAAATACTTACAAACCAATAAAGTAAAAAAATACTAAAATATTTTTTATTTTGTTTTGTTGTTGTTTTTTTTTATATACATTTTGACATTAATGAATTTGATATGATAAATGATAAATGATAAATGATAAATGATTTTATTTTGTAAGTAGGTTTGTACAAACACTTTTACACGTCAATCATATTTTGAAACTAGATGAGGTCGGCGTTTCCTACCTGACTAGTCTGAGAAGAAAGGCCGAAACAAACTCAGACGTCACAGTCTCTTTTAAAGTCCAGACATAATCTTGGTCAGATCATATGAAGACCATGTAGGTCGATGTCTGAGATGGTCTTTTGAGGAAAGAACCACACAGATTGAGAGGACCTGTCCAGTCAGTGCACGCATATGTCAGAAATCGTGCAGCTCAACTCAAAACTTAAGGAGCTCAACTCAACAACTACATCTTGGAGTGCTTCCCCGAAATAAAGATTGCAGAAGACCTGGCAAAGAATTCATGCTAAGGGGAAATGGGAAACTGTACGCAAATTAGTTTTCTCAGTATCAGTCAGTTCATTATTATCTCTTGCACGTGTACTTTGTACATTTAGCTGTTGTTGTTACTCCTATATACTTATGTTGATTGTGTTTAGTTTAGTTTTATGACCCTTCTGAACGAGTCGCAATAAATACTTTTTCTTTCTTTCTTTATACCTATAGGAGGACTTCCACTATCCTGTACTGGAATAAGGCGACTCCCAAACAGTGTTACTACATCTGTTTCTTCGTCTTCCTCGTCAAGTCTACTCATGTGGTCACATGAGTAGACTTGAGGCGGAAGACGGCTGTACTTTGATCCTTACCAAAGGCTAATGTGGAGAAGCCCCTAAAATTTCGCCCACTGTCACATAAGCTGACTTCTCATTGTACGCAAAGCCTAAACAATGCGAGGTCAGCTAAAACTGGAAATGTATAGCTTGATTTGTCGTCATGGATATAAATTATAGTAGTGAAAGAAATTTTGTAATTGCATCAGTACTTCCGGATGTTACTTTTTACAAACAAACAATTTAACTTTTTATAATATTTGTTTAGATTTAGACTTGTCGCTTTCTACTATTATCAAAGGAATATTTCTTCCTGACTCGTAACTGGCCAATTCTTGATGGACCGTTAACCCGAGAAACAAGTCTCCCGAACAAACTTTGATGGTCTACTGACAACCCGAAAAACAAATCTGGAAGTACTGATGCAAACACAAAAAAATATTTCACTGATAAAAAGCTACACTATGCCGAGTGCCATTGGATATGTTTTATGGTGTAGTTAACTTCCACGACGACGAAGTCGCGGACAAAAGCTAGTGGTATATAATATAAAAAAATGGTTTTTAATTTTTTATGCATACCTACTTAGTACTTATTAGAGTAGGTAGACCTTCTGGAAGTTTCTATGTAATTTCTGTTATTGCTCAGGCAGCTTGCTCAACAGCACCTGTTGCAAGACGTGGACTATAAGCGAAATGTGAACAAAATTTAATTGTTTTCTCGCTTAAGAAAACAAGGAATGCTGTTAGCAATATCTCTGCAGAACGTGCTAACGGCCAGGGTGGATTACAGCTTTAATTGTTATTTGCTAGGTCTTGGCTGACAAGGTAGGTTATAGAGAAAAGTCAGCCAAGCTGGATTATTCTTTTGATTGCACAACCTAAATGCTGAGAAGCCATCAATTTCTATATTCCAATAATTTCCTGTCGTTCTTCACTGAGCAATAATCTTAATTCAAATTTTAACAGAGCATTCATCCCTTGATACCAACGATCCAGTGTTTGGCTGTAAAAAATAGTACTTTGGTTTAAATTTAATAAAATAATGACGAAAAACCACTGAAAATGCGACGTTGCCAGCCCGTGCGGCATGAACCCTTTTAAAGAGTACTTTTGAATTGTTAAGGAGTCCTTTTGTCAGTCAAAAAATTTAAGTTGTCCGTTCCAAGGATGATGTGATACGAAGTGTGCGATTAGTGTTCCGTAGATTCCTTTGGAGAAGAAGGGTAAGAAACTCCATGATAACTCATGGCTACTCTATTAATTTCCTGTCCACTTTCCATTGCAGTAGTTCCAATAAAAAAAAAAAAAACATGGAGGGATAATGCCAGCCCTGGTATATTTCCATATCCGTCGGGACTGGGGAGTGGTTGATGGCTCGCAAGGGCATCTAAATTTGGAGTCTGCGCAGTAATGGAGTGGTACCGGCGGGCTTGTCATTATATTACTCGCGTAGTCATTGGTGTCGCCTGAGACCTAAGTGGCTCGAAAGTACTAGAAATTGGTAGATTTTAATATTATACTAAAGTCTGTTAAGAAAAATTAACTTGCGAAAACTGTATGATGGGTGTATAACTACCCTTAGCGAAGCCGAGAGCCACTTGTTCTTTTCTTTATTATGATTTTTATTTCCCGTTATTAGTTTTTGTACCTGGGAACCTTCTGGTTACTGAGAAGGTCCAGGCACTCGCAACCGGCGTGCGTGTATGAACATAAACGAGGCAAAAGGAGTATGTAACAATCATGGCAGGTGGCGTCCTGTAGTGTCTGCCTGCCCCCATGGGAAGAAGGCGTGAGTGTATGTACAGACGCCAGCAGGTCAAGCTACCCGAAACTGTAAAATTTTCCCAATCAACCTGAAACCTTAATGCTTTAGCGATAAAGTTGAAAATCTATTAAAGAAATTTGACAGATTGTAGTAGCTTGATGTGCTGGCGTCCGTACGTGTAAGTTTTAAATGTTATAACTTAACTTTAAATACTCCCACGGCCCTTGTACCGTTGCTTGTACCAATAAGCACAATGTTTACATTGTGCACTACCGTAAACACACAAACACACCAAAAATCATAGTCGTTTCCCAGCAATGATTATTGCAAACACTTACATAGTTTGATATACTGAATGCGTGGGGGTGACGACAGATGATGCTTTGGAATGGGCTTAGCTTCATCTTTCTGACTGACCGACCCGTTTACCTTTGTAATTGGTTTATTTGAAATAAATACTTTGAGTTTGAGTTTGATAAAACATATTTCTTCAGCTCGTACTTCAAGTAACAACACTACCAGCGGTCGTTGACCCCTAAAAAGAAAACATCAAATAAAATTTTTATTTTATCACGTCTGCAGAGCTTCGCTAGCTAATTTAATTTGACTTAACTGCATAACTTCGATAGAACATGGATTCAGACTCATTGTTGTTTCCGGGATCACAATGGTGATAAAATACTCTTCTACCGAGCTGCTTCTATCGGAGGATAAATCGACAATTTATATGCAATCTAAACCCAAACAATAGATACAGGCTGCTGTTAAACCAATCATTTAAAATCACGCTCAAAACAACAAAAATACATTGTGCACGACTGACTTGCATTGACTTCAAATGCAACGACTTTTATGACCAACATGTCGACAGCTCCAGTGTCAAACGATCGCCACTCGTCGACAATTTATTTTTACAACTGTTCGCGATTGTACTCGATTATGTTGTTTGGGAAGTTAAATGGCGGCGATGTGTTCAAGTCACATTGTTAACGAGTGTACCTACGCTACAATTTAACGAGTTTGTTAAAGTTTTGTTGTCGTGTGGCGCGGGGTTGTGGGTTTATCTGTATGTCTTAACTCAACTGTCATAAACTAACTCAATTTTGTGATTCATTCCACATTTGCACAATATTGAGAGCTTGTTTCGAACTTCTTACTAAGTGCCACAAACTGTATTTCGCGGTTTGCGGTTTTGAATAGCAGGATTTTGTAGATTGGGTAAATACATCTTTATCTAATGATAAATGATAAATGATTTTATTTTGTAAGTAGGTTTGTACAAACACTTTTACACGTCAATCATATTTTTAAAACTAGATGAGGTCGGCGTTTCCTATCTGACTAGTCTGAGAAGAAAGGCCGAAACAAACTCAGACGTCACAGTCTCTTTTAAAGTCCAGACATAATCTTGGTCAGATCATATGAAGACCATGTAGGTCGATGTCTGAGATGGTCTTTTGAGGAAAGAACCACACAGATTGAGAGGACCTGTCCAGTCAGTGCACGCATTTGTCAGATATTGTGCAGCTCAACTCAAAACTTAAGGAGCTCAACGATTCGACGAACAATACCAAAGAAAGGACATTTGGGTAGGCCACATTAATTACTCAAACTGCCAGACCATGAAAAAACTAAGAGAACAAAGAGAAAAATAATATAAATAAAATGACCCACGTAGTCTTCACATTCACAATAATTAAAATAATAGAATACTTAACAAAGTAAGCAAATGTCATAGTATATGTAAAATTCATTAATGTCAGTGTATATAAAAAAAAACAACAACAAAATAGAGCAAAAAAAAACATTCAATATGAAAAAAAAAAATTGGAAGCAGCTCAATCCCAAGCCTTTTTGTCCTCGATATAATCCTTAACGGTATAAAAGGCTTTCTGGCACAACTTACGTTTAATGAATGATCTTCTTCCATAACAATATTGGAAACGGTATCTCTGACTGTTTCGTAGGTACATTTTCACGACTGAACTTAGTGATTGAAGTAGAAACTTTAATCCTGGTTAAAATTTTCCAACTGTACACAGCTGTTCAGAATTATCAAATAAAACATAAACATATGCGGCATAATGCTGATCGATAGCCGTTTTGCGTGGATGTGACGCATGTCAACCATTTCTTATTGTTTTTTCTTTATTTTGTTTTCATGTTCTTTTTTGCGTCATGTTTACCGCAAATAAAC
This sequence comes from Apamea anceps, assembly GCA_951799955.1. NCBI lineage: Eukaryota > Metazoa > Arthropoda > Insecta > Lepidoptera > Noctuidae > Apamea > Apamea anceps. Next base: position 22,339,223 of record OX637501.1, on the reverse strand, counting down.
GTTTTTTCTTTCTTTTTTTTTCTTTCTTTATATCAATTAACATGAATTCTCTTGGATTATTGAAAGTATTTCTTTTGGCAAAAATGTGTAATTATAAGGGCCGGTTGTTTCAGACGGTTGGTTAACGTAACACATACGACGTTCGAGTATGTAATCGTAAATAATAACGATTACATACTCGTTATTATTTGACGCATGGCAAGGCCATAATTTTGTAATTGTAATTTGAATCAATGCTTTTTTTGGTTTGATGATAGTTAGCGCTATTTTTGACGTTGAGTGGACGTGAAGCAACCCGCTCTAAGTGATTGGTTCTTGCAAAGTGCGATTCCGATACCGATCCTCTTGTCAAAATTACTCACTCGCACACATCGTCTAATGCACAATCGGCAATGAAACACGAAAACGAACATTTAGGAATTTTCGGGCTACTACGAGAGACCTGTAGAGTACGTTCAGTACGTAGCGTACAGGCGCCTGACCGCGTGGGTAATTGAATTTGAAGAGCGGAGCACTGCCCTCTGGGTATATTTGATCAGGCGTTCCGTATGTGCATACATACATATACTCGTAGAGCCACAACTGGGAGTGGGCTACCGTGACAGATTTAGGAAACTGCTGCTGCTGGAGCTGGCAGTATCATCTCAACGGCAATATTTTCTCATTGTTTGTCTTATTTCTTTTCAGTATATTCATGTATTTATGTACGAGTATTTTGTTGTCCTTATATTTATATGTAAATAGGTATACATATATTATATTTATAGTTTAAATAGATTTATGCGTATCTTTATATTTAAAATATTTATTACTCATTTTTCATGATTGCACCTACCACTGTTGGTTCTGCATCACCCAAAGGTTGACTGGTAGAAAATGCCTTCTGTACATTTATGTGCTTGAAGTATGAAATAAAAAAAAGAATCACCGTCACCACCCTTGGTGTGGTGACGGTGATTTCCGGAGTGGTGGAAAAGGTGCAAGACACAGAAACGATCCAAAAGTGAGCTACAGATCATCATCATTTCATCCAAAAGACGTCTACTGCTGGACATAAGCCTCCACACACACAGCGGATTCCTGCGGACTTCACAAGGTTATCGGTTCATCTTTTGGGGGGCCTTCCAACGCTTCGTCTTCAACGGTACGCGGTTACCACTCTAGAACCTTTCGGTTGCAACGGTCATCAGTTATGCGAAGTGTCCTGCCAACACAGAGATGCAAAGTTTCAGATGTATCCTAGTAATTAGGCTGGCTTGAAAATTCTGCTTCGATTTTCTCTTTTGATAATATTGGTTTTTTTTTTTGTGGTCAACACAGTGAATAAAATCGAGATACATAAATAGACCTATGTAAGATACATTGACGCCAATGTCTATAAGCAATTTTAACCTTATTTATTACTTAGGGGATTCTAAGTATTATATTATAAAGTATAGATCAACATCTGCCTTTTCATAAGAAATAATTGAAATAGTATATTAAGAAAATTACTTTATATACAAAAGTCTTTAATAAAGAAAAGCTGCGCATACAATTTATTCACAATCTGTATGGAGTTAATTAAACGAAGTCTCGTCAAATTGTAATAAAATAGTTGTGTTTAACTTGGAAAAATGAAATTTACAATGAAAGTAAATGAAATGGCGGGCGTATGAAATATTTAACTTTATTATTTACGAAGAAGTTAATTTTAAGTTACTCTGCCAATTTAATCATAGCTCTTTCTCAATTTGTTTGTTATGCTTGATTAAAATAATTTCGATATTTTCTACGTTTTATTAAAATACAAATACGTTGGAACTTCAAAGTCGTCAGAGGTTCTAAGTCTTAATATATACTTAGGAACTGCCCCGTTGGTCTCGAGGTCGCGATTGCTGGGGTCCTGGGTCCGATTCCCAGGTCGGCCAAATTGTTATTGGGGTTTTCCACTAGGAATTTCTTAGTAACAGCCCGGACTTTGGAAGTTGGTGGTGTGCTACCACCGTGCCTCGGAATGCACGGTAAGCTTTGCCGGCGTTTGGTCCTGCGCCTGATCGCTGGTCGTGTCGGATTGCCGTCGGACTATGAGGGTGAGGGAAGAGGGAGTGCACCTGTATCTGTAAGGTTAGTCTCCGTAAAATACGATCTGGAGGGCTATAGGTTTTTATTCAGATAATTGGGAGTACTCTTTTTATAATGCCATGCTGGATTTTTTTTATTATATCGACCGTTAATGGTTTCCTTTACTCTTGTCTCGTGTGTCACTAATATCGAAGCCTAGTGTTTAGCATGTAGTCGAATAATTATGAATGTTTAATAATTGGATGTTATGTTAGTCAATTAATCACAAGATATTTGACCTTCTGGTAAAAGATTTGATGACGCGTCTAGATGGCTATGCTGGGATGAAGAACAAATAAATTGTGTTTTTACCAAGCCTTTTGTACCTATAATCCATACTTGTTGGCCAAGACGAGACTTGTAGACTTTGGCTTGAAAACAAAGATTAATTACTAATGTTCATTATTACAAAAATAAAACCTCTCGTATTTTTCTTTGTTTATCCTAAAATTAACAAGACTGACTATCATGCAAGCCCATGAAATACTTCACGGAATTTTTCTGTCGATGCAAATGAGGCTTTAGACCATTAAGGCAGCATCTCATTCCTCCAGACTTCGTTACACAGATTTACACACAATATTAACATAAAGAATAGTCATAAACTTATTATTATTATATGAAACAGAAATATTACCGCGAGTGGAATGGAAACACAGTCTATTAAATAACACCGTTTATTCGTGGGGCAATGTTTCACAACAAATATAGTTAACCTTAAAAATAATAACAACTATTGCTCCTATACCAACTTTGCGAACGATTTTATTCTAAATACAACTGTCTGACTTTGTATTTTTGTAGCAATAAATATAATACTTTGTCATATTATCGTCGGTTGTCGTTCGAAAAGCTAAAACACGCTTTTAAGGACTGTCTGTCACTTTAAAGCTTTGTTCAGTCTTAGTTCACTTTAGTGCAGTCTGTATTCACTCTTCCTGCTCAACTAGCGCGTAATCTAAACCGTTGCCCTCGAGCCCTTTCGACACTTCGTTGTCCTTTGCGGTTTTTGTTGTTGTTTTCAATTCCTTCTTCCTTATTTTGCCGACGTGTGTTGTGGCTTCTACTAGTTCCAACTGCTCAAGTGGTGTCGCTGAGGATGTCTGGACAGGAACCTCCTCTTTCTCTGTTGTTGTTTCGGCAATTTCTACTTTCTCTTCTGTTACAGGTTTTTCTGTTTTGTCTTCCACTTTAACTGGTAATCTTACTTCTATGGGCACTTCTCTCTCGGGTGGCGGTGGAGGCAGCTCATGTTTGGGCACAGACACAGTTAGAACACCATTTTCCTTGAGAACCGCGGTCACTTCCTCCTGTTTGCTGCCGGGAGGTAGCACAAACCGCTGAACGAAGTGGTTCGCCATGAACTGCTGAACATCATCCTTGATCTTGTGCTTTCCTTCAACTATGATATAACGGTTCTTCACTTTGATCCTTAGCTCGTCGGGTTTGAACCTCTTCACGTTGAGATTAACTTGGAAGTTCTCCTTGTCTGATATAATTTGGGGTTCTTCTAGAGCTTCCTCGACGTCCATAGCCGCTGCTGCCCTGATGAGCTGGCTCCAAGGCCATAGGTAATGGTAGGCGAGTGTGTGGGTGATGTGTTTGTCCAGTGCAGAGAAGGGATCCTCAACCCTGTGCTTCCTGCCCTCATGGCAGGCCGCGGTGGTGATGAATGCAAGGACTAAAAGATATTTCTGCATCGTTCGTTGCTTCGTTGTTGCTTTCGTAATGTACTATGACGGCTGCAAGCCAGCTCGGGGCTTATATAGGCTTGGTGGTGTTTCGAGAATGTACGCCGCTCATTGATAACCGCAGCGGTAAAACCAGTTGTTGTAAACATTTGGAAAGTTTGATCAGATGTTTCCGTGTGTCAGTAAGGTGAATCATTGGATTGCTGTGTTGTAATGGGGTGACATTGAATTTCATGCTTCAATAGTCATACCTACGTCAATAAACTCTGAAAGAGTTTTTATTTGATCGTATAAACATTTTTTATATTTATTAAGTACCTACTGTTTAGTTACTGAAGAAACATGTTTTTCTCGAATGTATGTATTTTTCTCGATTACATTATGTTTGACCAACGTCATGTGACTGCCTTCTGCAAAAGTTTCCAGAATTGGCACAAATATTTAGTCTACAATATTAACATTATAATGTTTGCTTTAAACTTCGCGCTGTGTGGAGTTTGAGTAATTTTCTTACGTAAGACACCTAGGTAGACCGATATTTTTAGAGCAAGTATATGAATGTGTGGAGATTGCTCCTAAGTCCTACATTGACCACGTGGATAAAAGAAGATGTCAATAACTCATGCCAAAAGGGAGTCGAAGCTCTTCAAATAAAGAGTCTCTCCGAGTGATAGAACTCATAATAAAGACCGCGCAACCAGGGTAGGATGCCTTGCTACTATCCTCCTAACTGGCTACTCTCTACTCCACAGCATGGGCCATTTTCAAGTTGCAAATTAGCCGTTGGCACAAAAAGACGAACAAATAACTTGATCTAATATAGGCATTTAATTGCTTAAAAGGACGCTTCTATCACTAGATAGGTAGTACAAAGTTTGTATGAAATAAACTATTTTGTATTTTGTAAATCCATTTATTTTTGCTTAACCCCATACTGTTCAACTGTGGGGCAAAAGCCTTCCAGGTACTTGTTTCTAACGCCACCTCGAAACAGTCCCCGCGCTACCCATCTTGATCTTGGTCATCTCGGCACCATTTCAACGTCGTCAATCTTCAGGCACCCATTGTGTGGAGACCTTTTAATACAAAAATATGTAATAGAAATTTAATATCACTTAGCTATACTTACTTCTTCTAATTAACACTTTCATTAGCAAAAGCTGCAGGTTGTCGACTCCTGCGCAGCGCGACGTGTTTAGATCACACACACACACATACACGCGCGCGCGAACCGGGCAATGACCGCGTCTGTGTGCGCGGTACCGTTAGCAAAACTAGCAATGCACTTATTTGTAGGTCAAACACTTTTACTCTTAATACAAAACAAAAACAATAACACTTTCGTCTATTTTTTGTTTCAGTTTCAATAACCTTTCCAATTGGTTGAACATAAAACGAATCAGTGGTGATTGATGCTTTTGTTGCTGTCTCTACACTGTATGTGGTAATTATTTATAAATTTACTCTCGAGAGTGTGTTACCTACTTTGAAGATGTACCTATGTTAGTGTAATTTGAAGAAAATTGCTTTAAAGATGGAGCCGAGTCAGTTGCATATATGAACTTGTAAACCGCATTGGCTTTGGTCGAAGAATTTCTGCACGACGTCGATTTCTAAGTCAAAGTAAATTTTAAAGTACTTAAAACCCTAGAAATGAGAGCCGTTTGAGAAGTGACGACTCCTGACTTTATAATTAAGTTACAGACAGTGAACTACGCATTATCTTTCTAGCATTGTCATGAGCGCTGACTAACACAACGCTATATAAAAATTAAGAACGCGGTTAGTGGGACATGAATAATCTTTTTGGGGATTTACATCTTTCACCAAAAAAAGGTAAAACTTCGGTTTGTTTATCATATTAGTGAGTTGCTGTCTCATTATGACATCGTTCTTTCTACATGTTTGGCTAGAGGTGGATCATCGAGCTTATACGAGTATATAATTTCTTTTTTACGATTTTCCTTCTGCATGGGTTAATGCGTTCTTCGTAAAAACTATCACTTCCTTTTGACGTCACACAACGTCCGTTAGGGTCAAACAAACTGCTAATTACCTAACTGTAAATAATGTTTCTTAATGGGGTAAGTAGGACTCTGTAAAAGCTAGGTTAATAATCAGCAATTGCAGGCCCAAATTTGATTTTAATTGAAATCTAAAATTACATAGAGGTACTGTTGTTTTAATAGCTAAAGGTTGCTTTAATTGTGATTTTCATTAATCACAGTTGTTAAATATAAATAGAAGTGTTCGCTGGTTTGTTTTTCGATGCCTATGAATATTATAACGTATTTTTACCGCTTCGACAAATGCCACTATAAAAAGGGGTTGAAAAAATGAGATACAACCTACCAACATTATTATCATCAAAATGGGGTAGTTGCCTGGGTAAAAAAAAAAAATAATAATATTTAGTCCGTCAGTTAGATTATCGAAAAATAATAGACACGTATTTTTTCTTTTGTCAATTATATAAGAAACATTTTTGTGCACATCATGTTAAAGTAGATCAAGGATTCAACTTTTTTGGGATGTAATAAATACACAAATACAACGTGAAATATAAATATGACATGTGTTCTCAAGAGCCTTTAAAAAACTTATATTTAGAGAGACCAATTAACATACAACCTTTTAACCAGCATCTTAATCTTTAACACACATCGCCTAACCAAAGAGAAAAGCTTTTACCGGCGACATTTAAAGTTGTTTTAAACTTGTTGACCAAAATAAACAAAGTGTCGTAACTTCAGTGGAATTGTAACAGGTTGTCGACCTTTTTGTTACGTGTTTGGTGACTCATTGACTTGCCTCATTGAGTGGGAGGACTTTTGATTTATTCGTAGACTATATTGACCACTTCGTTGGTTTAGTGGTCGGAAGCGCTACTGCTGAGCGTGAGGTCTTGGGTTCGATTCCCAGGTCGGGTAAAGCGTTATTGAGTTCTTATTTCAGGAATTTCTCAGATGTAGCCCAAAGTCTGGATTTGTTTCCGGTTGATGACAACAGACTCGCTCCCTATCACATAGGACTTAAACATAACTGGCGAATGGCGAAACTGTTTTTACTGTAGGGACAGCTCTGCCAAACCTTCTGCCTTCGAGGAAACAAGGCGTGAATGTCGTAGCATCATGCTGAGATAGGAGCCTTTTGGCCTCGTATAGGACTTTCTGTTTCATTTTTCTTTTTGTTGCTTTTTTTTAAATATACTTAATTTGTTTTTTTTTTTTTTTTTTATTGTGATTACTTAAGTTTTATGATCTTCCTGTACGAGTCGCAATAAATAATTTTCTTTCTTTCTTTCAGGGTCTAAGTTTTCGTGGTCCACTTGGAAGTCCCTGAACCGTTTCCGAATCCAAGTGGGAAGATGTAAGTCGAACCTCGTAAAGTGGGGCTACCTCGACGGAACGGCAGCAGGAGCAATATCGCACACTATAGCACCTTTTTTTTTGTTGTCGGGGGGAATCCTTCAAAAGGCACCCGATCTCCGGGGTAGTGAGGTCAGGGAGATTGTTACCTCACTAAAACCACCCCGGTGATCACCATCCGCACATAGGGGTGGTCCCGGTTCCTCTTAAAAGAACTATAACACCTCCTATTCTGCCCTCTGTGTTCTAAAATATGCAGTCAATGTGACCTCTGCGCCAACACCAACGGAGTTGTGGACGTTATATTTGATTAGTATTTTAAATAAAAAAAATTGTCTGTGGCGTTGAAGAATAACAAAATTGTTATGTAAAGTAGGCACAATGTTACCTAACTTTGTTTATGAAATTATCGCCTTTTCACCAATTAGATATCTCCTTTCTCTTGTCTTCGACGAATTTTGACTATACTATTTACATAACCGTGAGGATTTTTCCATGTTAGTCAGCAAAAATCGTCTCTATTTGTTAGGACCTAAGCAGCCGGACTAGCCAGTTTATATATTGTTTTTTATTTGATCTGATTTATACAAGAATTCTCTTCATAATTTCTATGCATAACTTCAATTTTACGTATATTGACACTGCATTAAATAATACCGTACCAAAAATAATATTGAAACTCACCAAACCGGTACATTTTATATGCTGACGCTACCGTTGCGCGAGTATTACAGGTTTTCGTCATTGCACCCGATAGCGATAAATCTATGCCTCTAATTTCAACTTTCGTTCCAACAAAATAAGACACAAACTCGTTTACAATTGATGATGGATAAACGTCTATCCGCTTTCTGGAATAATTGAGCAATTCTGTGCAAGAGAACGTCGTAACTCTTATAAGATTTTCAAGCAATACTCTACTTTGATCGATATGTTTAAGGTCGATTTTTGACTGGTGGCAATTCTGTAAGTAAGGTGCATTCGAGACCATTCGACCGGTTTCGCGTAACATTGTAAACAAACATACGCAACAGGTCGGCAGGGACTTAGGGGAGGTCGGGGCAAAGAGAAACAGTTACCACAACTTGTTGTTATGTAATTAATATAATTTCACCTGTTACCTTACCATTTTATTGAGTTGTCGCCGGAAAACATGCAATATGGCAGTTATATTAATGTGGTTTAACGACTTAATTATAACGTTTGTAATAGTCGGTGTTAGGTAATGAGGGTTGTGGCGTGCCAGTTGCCGGTTGACGGTGGTTAAGTTAAGTCATTGTGGCTATATGCAGGCCACCTAAAAAGTGTCTCAATTGATCAACTTCACTTCATAGCCAGCCGCTCTATTCTGTGAAAATCTCACCGTGATAACTGAGGTGAAGTGAGCTGTTATTCTACCAGCCGATCGATTCTGTAAAAATCTCACCGTAAAAAGTTACGTGAGGTGAGCTTAGAGTGAGCTGTCAATAGTATCAATCCCTAGCATTAGTTGGAATGACAGCTCACTCCACGCTCACTTCACCTAAGTTTTCACGGTGAGATGATTACAGAATCGCACTGCTGATGCTAGAGATTGACACTATTGACAGCTCACTTCAATCTCACTTCACCTAAGTTTCCACGGTGAGTTTGTAACAGTCCAATACACTTTAGAAATTGGCAGAATGGTTAACATCGGCTACCATAATTTAAAAAAAAAATAGGATAGAGTTGTAACAGAATAGATCGGCAGAAAGTAGGTTCCATTCTTTTGCGATACCCATAGTGAAATGTTTACATTAATAAAGTTACGGTAATTAATACTGACCTTGATTTACTTAAGTATAATTCACGGTCTGTATAATTTACTATTTACATTATCTGCTAACTGCGTCGCGTTGTACGGATGCGGGCGGTCGTTAGTTTTCTCCTAATTTTTCAGTAGGTCGGTCTGTGCTATTTTATTTACATAAAAAATACTGCCATAAAATACTTTTACCTTATAATTAAACTTTCTGCGCATTAGTCATTTCTTTTTTTAATTATTTTCTAATTCGTGTAGGTACTATGTAAATGGTGGTCATTACCTTGAATAATGGGATAAATAGTTCCCTATCAGACGCACCATTTTTAACCGACTTCTAAAAAAGGAGGAGGTTCTCAATTCGGATGTTTGTATTTTTTTATGTTTGTTCACGCATATCTCCATCGCTTGCCAACAGATTTGAAAAATTCTTTTTTTGTTGGAAAGGGTATATTTTCCAAATGGTCCCATAGAAATTTCATCAAAAACGGTTCAGTAGTTTGGTTTTTAAACCAAAATTATTGGTAAAAATTACAACTTAAAAGTGAAAAATAAAAACTTTTTTGAAAAAAAAACAACCGACTTCCAAAAAGGACACTACAAAGTGAAAAATAACTTTAATTTCGGAAGTCGGTGGCAAACAACGAAAATGCGAACCCAACGACACCGACTTCCGAAATTAAAGTTATTTTTCACTTTGTAGTGTCGTTTTTGGAAGTCGGTTGTTTTTTTTTGAAAAAAGTTTTTAATGAATCAGCTTGTCATCAAGATGGCCGCTTGACCTGCCATCTGTAAAAGGTAAAAGGTAAAAGGATTGAAGATTTTTATATGGAGCCTGCCTAGCTACTGTCACACAATTTTGTTTTTTTTTTTCAAAATGGCGGTAACTCATGAACAGCCGGTCGATTCTGTAAAAATCTCACCGTGAAAACTCAAGTGAAGTGAGCTTGGTGTGAGTTGTCAGTAGTGTCAATCCCTAGCATTATTTGGAATGACAGCTCACTCCACGCTCACTTCACCTAAGTTTTCACGGTGAGATGGTTACAGAATCGCACTGCAGGTATCATGAGTTGCCGCCGCATAAATCGATGATAAATGATTTTATTTTGTAAGTAGGTTTGTACAAACACTTTTACACGTCAATCATATTTTAAAACTAGATGAGGTCGGCGTTTCCTATCTGACTAGTATGAGAAGAAAGGCCGAAACAAACTCAGAGGTCACAGTCTCTTTTAAAGTCCAGACATAATATTGGTCAGATCATATGAAGACCATGTACGAGTAGATGGACGTCTAAGATGGTTTTTTTGAGCTGACATCATTGCAAACGGAAAATATAATAAGACCAAACCCCGTAAAGCGTCACGTTGTCGAGATTTTAACGTCCAAAGTTGATCACGTGACATCCACATGTTACAGAAATAATCACTCTGAAAGTTTGAACTATTCAAACATCTATGCAACAAGATCTAAGCAAGTTTATGAAATATGGTGACGTTATTGGTGAAGTTCTTCTGAAAGGTCAGGTGTGTAGTACTCGCAACCGGCGCGGCGTGCGTATATGACCAAAGGGGCAATTCTCGTAACTTTAAGAACGTTCACAGTCTGATTTCAGTCTCAATCTGTCAAAAACTCCTCTAATTTCCCTACATTTTGACATTTCTTTGTCGCCGAGATGAGATTGCGACTGGGTTTTGAACGTTTTAAATTACGAGAATTGGCCTTCTGATGTATGAAGTAAACGAGTTAAAAGGAGTATATAAGGATCGTAGCAGGTGGTGTGTCCGCCTTCCCCCACGGGAGGCAGGTGTGAGTTTATGTATATAAGAGTATATTATGATTAGGGTAAGTAAAGTCGGGTCATCAGGTCTCTCCCCTATACTTTATTTGATTGAATAATGTTCTACCAACTGACAAAGCCATTTCAATGTTCCATTTCATTTGTATTCCCGTTCTCCCCTTTATGGGGGGAAATAATTGAATGATTGCGACTAGTTGACGTTAGTTCTAGAAACATTCGGTGTGTGAAATATAATCTGATACGAGACAAAACAACCGTGCGATTAAACGCAACGATTGTCTGTTTACCTTTGAGAACTATACATATTATGTACTATTTTGGTTTTGAAAACAATTACTTATCTGATAAGCTTGTATTGTATCGATAGATGTTGCTAAATGCAGCACTCTAATTGCGTACTACACTATCAATCTCAACCTGAATCATTTTGAAAGATATTGCTAATCCATTGCTTCATATGTTCGAAAAATGTGTGTAAATAAAGCAATGAATGTTGTTGAACAGTCAAAAAGAAACCTATTCCGGTTCTGAAGAAAATTGTTGTTTCTTACAATCTGCGCAATCTGCTGGGTTCAAAAACTGTTTATTTGTAAGTATACTGCACTATGCTACTGATTAGCCTTGACTGAAAACTGCAATCGAGTTTCAACGTCACGACGGCACCAGCCAGTTGACGGTACAATAACAGTGTGAATGTTGTTCATCGACATTTGACTGCCCCGTTAGTCTCGTGGTTGCAAGCGCGACTGCAGAGCGTGGGATGCTGGGGTCGATTCCCTGGTCGAGCAAAGTATTATTGTGTTTTTCCACCAGGAATTCCTCAGTAGCAGCCCGGAAGCTGGTTTGTGCTCTGTGGATGGCAATAGGTACTCCCTATTTCACGGGACTTGAAACATAACTATCGCCACATGTGCCTAACCGTTCGGGAAATACAGGCTGGATGTTATTTTATGTTATAACCATAGACCAAGTTTTTTTATGATGCTGTTTAACCTTTTTCTAAAAATATAATTGTATCTATTTTGGGCGATTTAGATGATTTTAATTAGACGTGTTCGAGTTTTGCAATAGTTACAATAACGTTTTTAACTTTCGATCGGTCTTTAAATGTTTTCATGAAAAAGGCAATAAACACAACACATACAGACGATCACAAAAATGACAACATGCAACCTTAATTTCGGAGTGTCTCAGCACAGGGGCATTTTTGTGATTTGTGATGTTTTTGTGAGTGTTGTCCTTTTTTCTTGTATTTAAGTAAGTACTAACAATAGTTTTTCTAAGTTTTTGTTTTTGTACACTAACCGGTGGATCTAGTTGTCCCAAAATAAATAATTTGAATTGAATTGAATTTAATTAATTTATTTTAGTTAATTTTTTATTTTATATATGGCCGATGGCCTGATGGGGCCGAAAAGTTCTGGAATAGCGACCGCATACCAGAAGACGTAGCGTTAGAAGGCCACCCACAAAATAAAGGACTGATGACCTTGCCGCAGCAATTCGTGGGATTCGGACAGCACATAACAGGTCGAAGTGGCGGTGCTTAGGGGAGGCCTATGTCCAGCGATGGATGTGACATGATGGAACTTTTATTTATTAGATACTTCGTTTTGTTTCTTATATTATTAAGTACAGACGCCAGCACATCAAGCTACTACAATCTGTCAAATTTCTTCAATAGATTTTCAACTGTATCGCTAAAGCATTAAGGTTTAAGGTTGTTTGGGAAAATTTGACAGTTTCGGGTAGCTTGACCTGCTGGCGTCTGTACACACGGCTACACATCAAGGTATGCAAAACCAGTATTGGCTGACCGTTCACTGTGAGAAAGTATCATACAAAGTGAGGCCAAGACAAACTGGTTTTGTATAGCTTGAAGTGTAGCCGTGTGTACAAAGGACAATGCCAGAAAATTTATAGAACTTTGCCCCACTCAATAAAATTCATTTACAACCATGCAATATACAGCATCTTATTGCTTTTGTATTACTGATAACTAAACTTTGTTCTAATGCCTGTAGAACTTGCGGTTTCTGATTTAATCTAAAAAATAAAGACATTGATTGTAGGTTAGGTGCAGTTTTTAATTTTTAAAATGAATTATTGATGTGTTATTATTATAGGACATACTATCTCTAGGAGGGCATTCTGCGATTGCAGAAACTACTTATTTAAGGTCAGTCTCTATCTTATTATATATATGTATATATAAGTATGACTAGAATTATTCCATCAGTTGATGCTGTTGGAACCTGTTGATCTGGAGGTGGTAGTAGAGGCTCTGGTATTGCTTGCTGAAGTACCAGCAATTGTTCTGGTCCAACTGGTTGAAGCTCTATTTCAGCATGTTCATCTGTGTCCGGTTGACCTCTAATGTGTTGTTTGTCTACTGTGCTATCTGGTGAGTAGCACGCATACAACATAAATAGCTAACATATGCATCACTTGATGTCATCTGTAAAGAGAAATATTATTTAAATGCACAATGGCTTTAATTATTTAAAGGTTTTATTTCTTAGGAGTATAGAAAGGTGTAACTAACTTGGTAGTTTTCAATATTTCCTTTCATAATAGTGTTGTTGTGTTTTGTTCTATGCTACTATTATGAAGAAATAACAATATTGTGTAATGTTAGTTTGAGGTCATCACTTGAATTACATAATTTATTGAAGTAGCTTGAAGTTTTCTGGAGAACATTATTTTGAGGCTGTGAAGAAAAATGACATGTCCCTTTTATACAGTCTAAGGTGCTGGCTAGTTAGTTAAACTTTACTACTGACCTTAAAGTGCATATCCCATGAAAGTATAGTGACTATTATTGGATCAATGGCTTTAACTGTATGATATCTCACACGTCTTTTTCCTTCCAAAGCAGATGATCCACATCCTAGACAAACATGTGTGTAGTCCAGTTCTCTTTCTTTCAGTATCCATATTTCCATTTTTACAACGGCTTACGGTTTAAGATAACTTATTTCACTCAAAAAGAAACCATTTATTCACTGCTATGAGGAAAAACATAACAATGCTGGTTTAATCGCCAGAAGCACTCATAGCTCCCGAGGGAAAATATTTTCATATGTTATGTAAAATGTTGCATCATTAAACATAACATATGAAAATAATTTCCCTAAAACATAAACGCTCAAAATACAAAGCAAAACATCCAGAGAATTCCAAATATGCAGAAACTCGCAAATAAAAAGGTACACAAACGAGAGTACACACGCAAACACTTTTGTGTGCGACAGTACAGTTGGATGTGAAAGTAAACACGGTGAAAGTGCTCTTCGATTGGTACCGACAATGTTATGAACTGAGATGAAAGCTGAGTGGCGATGTACAACCTAGGTATTATGGCTATGTTTGTGTTTAGTCATATTTTTACGTTTTTTACCGGGTTTTCGGCCAAAGAATGAGCATTGCCATACAACGGGGAAATACAATATTAGCCGTAGAACCGATGATCGTTAGGGTAGACGCGTTCTTGAGTGGAGACCGCGAATCGGTAAACGTAAGGTGGGACGCCCTCAGACTAGGTGGAGTGACGATCTTCGCGGGATGTCTGGTAGCAGCTGGATGAGAGTTCCCGAAAATCGAGTTGAATGGTGTGCAATAGGAGAGGCCGCGGGGCAATGCTGGACATAGGCCTCTTGCCCTTTTGGGCACTTTTCCTGTTGACAGCGGTGCGGACGATTTCTTCCTCCATTAATATTAATATATATATATTTTTTAAATATACGTGTTTTTTTTAAAATTATGGTTTGCAGGTCCGCTGGGTAGCAGTCTCCACACACGGTGGGTACTTAAGAAAGGACGGCATCACCAATGAAGACGTCGCGGCGGGATGGTGAGATGACCTAGCGCAAGGGCTCACTCGAGGTGGCTCAGGAAAAGAATTCGGGAGAATCAATTGACCAACAGTGGGACGGTCAGCTAACTGAAATGATTATTTTGTAAGTAGGTACTATATTTTGACGCCATCCCTGCAATAGTACGAATATAATATAGTACGGTAAATGTTTGGTAAATAGCCATATACTATATATATAGTATAATACATATCATGTTAAAAAAATCAAATGATCCATAGATTTATGTTCGCATAACTCGACATAATGTATGGATCAACTGATTTTTTTTTCAGGGTTGGTCCCGTAGTAGAAATTGTTTATAATGATGAGTACAATGACCCCTTTTAAGGATTAAAACGATCAAAATTTAACGGTGTATTATATACAAGTACGTGAGTTCAGCGTAACTGCGAAATTTCCCTTATCTATGTTTTGCTTAATGCTTCTGGTTACTGAATGTCAATATTTTGAATTTCAGCGTTAAAAATACCTGCATGATTTCATGGTTGTATTGTACTTATGGAAAAGACGAAGAAATCTATGGAAGGATTGTGTTAAAGATGATAATATTTCAAGAAAGGGGATGAATATTGAGATGGCTGTTGATATAGATGTATGGAAGAAGGCTCCAATAAAATCGGAATGAGAGCAGGGGATAGTGATGGATGTACACTTACATTATCATCTTCTCATCATCTGCCTTTCCTTTTCCTAACTGTGTTGGGGTCAGCTTCCAGTCTAACCAGATGCAGCTGAAAACCAGTATTTTACATGGAGCGACTACCTATCTGACCTCCACAAGCCAGTCACTAAATACGTTACCCCTTGATAAGACTGGTTGGTAAGACTAAAATAGGCTTATATTATGGGCTTCAGACGACCCGTAACAGCTGTCATAGATTTATCTATATTATCTATAGATTTATCTATGACAGTCGGGACCAACAGTTTAACGTGCTTTCCGAGGCACGGGGGGTCTTAATATGTTATAGATGGTCACCAATCCAGGGGCCGACCTCGGTAAGCGTAGCTTAACCTTCCATCGACCCATAACATAATCAGTCTATAAAGTTTCCACTGCTGGGACACAGGCATCCTCTCTGTAAGATGGATTGGGCCGTAATCCACCACGCGGGCCCAGTGCAGGTAGATAGATGTCACATGTCTTCGAATTTTTGGTTCTAGGACATGTCGGTTTCCTGGCGATGATTTCTTTCACCGTTTCTGAGAGCAGTGGTGATTAATTAAATTGCACAAAGTAAAGCGCCTGCTCTGGTACAAACCCATGACGTACAACTCGGGTTCGTACCTCTGGCCACCACTGCTTGGTCGACCCGTGTGGCTATAAACATTTAGCCACGATTGGCCACGAACCAGCACCCTTACACAACACACTATCAATGAAATCTGAATCATTTTGAAGGATATTGCTAATCCATTGCTTCATATGCTTGAAACATTTGTCTGCTCAACAACGTAAATAATGCAATGAATGTTGTTGAACTGTCAAAATGAAAACCATTACTACTGTTAGTGTTTTACGCAATTACCTCGATGCTTCTATACTCAAATTACTCAGAGCCTAGGTAAACTCTAGTTTATCTCAACATCCAACATTTCTAGCTACAGTTTTATCACATCCCAAGGGTATTGAATTTTCTTGAATTCAATCAAAAAGTTTCCATTTGTGTTTTGTTGAAGCAGTATTGTTTTCGTTTGGATATGAATCGCTTTGAGCCGAGGTACCTACCGCAGACGGGGCCGCGGCCCGACGGTTGTATCGATATTGGATTGCTATGCCAATATATTTGGAAGCGAGGGTCTTAATAAAGTCTGGTAGATCTAGTTCTTTGAATCATTTTGAAGCATATTGTTAATCCATTGCTCCATATATTCGAAAAATGTGTCTGCACAACAACGTAAATAACGCAATGAATGTTGATGAACTATCAAAATGAAACCCATTTTTTTTAAATGATATAAACTAGTGCTTGACTGCGATCCCGCCTGATGGACAGCAGTGCTGCAATCGTTGATGGTAAAGCGCACTAATTTATTATGAGCCTACTCACTCTAGCCTTGAAGACACTTAAATTAATTGACGGACGGGAAGACCGCTGCAGGCAAATTGTTCCAGTCCTTCGATGTACGCGGTATAAACGACGAGGCAAAACGCTTCGTCCGGATCGCGGCGGTGTCAACAACGTAAGGGTGGACACTCGCCGTACGACGGGTTGTCCGATGATAGAACGGTGATGGCGGAATTAAGTCATGTAATTCCCCATTGCTACTGATAGTGTGTTACGTAATTACCCTGTTGTTCATGATTTTCACATATCAAAATACCTCGCGGAGATCTTGCACAACAATAGGACAATCTGAATAAAGAGATATTCTGATAGTATTATACGATCCTGCAAGATTCTCCCAAAGCGCCAATCACTGATTCGGATTCGCAGGGATGTTCGATGACGCGTTAATATCCGGAATCGAATTCACGCCGTATATACGGATATGATAACATGTGGGTGTCGTTCCTTTTGTGACAGTGGCTTTATTGAAATTCGTCGAATATTTTTAGACGGAGGTTACGGGTAGAGATGTCAGGAACACGTGAAAACTGGTCTATATTTGGATCCGAATAACCTTGAATGTACGAGTTGCGGGTGCCTGAGTGTTTATCGACGATAGCATAATCAGCCTATAATGTTCCCAGTGCTGGGACACAGGCCTCCTCTCAGTGAGAGGAGGTGGGCCGTAATCCATCACGCGAGCTCAGTGCGGGTTGGTGGATGTTACATGTCTTTTGTCGACAATATCCTGTTTCAAAGAATTTGGCTAAGTTGCAAGTTAAGAATTTGGTAAACTGGGCCTAATCTTTTCATTGGCTCATGAGAAAGTCAATTTAATTATTTGCTGTTTTTGATTTTCCCTCAGAAATCTTCGAAGTAATCTTTTCTGAAATTTTAAATTACCTTCAATCTATATATAAATAATATATATACTTTACATACTATACAAATAAATAAAATTGAAGTGTCTGTCTTTGTAATGTCAAAATAACAACTTTGTACTAAATGCATATGAAAGTATATACGGTACTTACTTATAACACAAAAACAAATTATTATTATTATCTCAATTTATTTACGGGGTTTTTTCTTTACAGAATATGTCACCCCGATTATTGAATACATACAACTTATTTATAAATACATATAGTATACTAGTCTACCCGCAACCTTATAGCTAAAATAATAATATGATAAAGCGTTCTAGCCTCAACTGATAATGGTGAGGCCAGAACGCTATTATAGAAGCCCACATTAAAATTGTTGACAAAAGCTTGACGTCTTTGGACCCCAACACGAACACACTCCGACAGGATATGATGAACGTCTTCTATAACTCCACAGACCACACAATTGGGAGAATTAACTTTGCGCATCATGAATCCAAAACTATTGAGTGGTATGTGACCGGATCGGAGTCTCAAAGCCGTCACAACCTCCTGTCTACTCATCCTTCCCTCGCTGAACCAAAGCATCCGTGGAAGAGATGGCTGAATCGTTCTATACCAAATGCCTTTAGTTAAAGACCTTTTATCAAAGTATTCTGACCAAGATTCAATACATCTGTCTCTAACCAAGGGTAAGAGCTCGGTATGCCAAGGAGAACACGGATAGGTTTCCCCATCGGACCCAGCCTCATTTGCCAAACGATCAACCACCTCATTACCCTCTAATCCAACGTGAGAAGGAATCCATTGCAACACAATTTTTATATTTTTTGCAAAAAAAACATTAATGCTTCTTAATATAACATGCGCCAGTGGAAGCCCTCTCGTAGATGAAGTACTCGTACATCTCATCAGATGGAGAAGAGCACTTTTCGAATCAGTGAAGACAACGAAACGATCACCGTCCAATGATTCGATATAAGACAAGGCTTCAGCAATAGCAATTAGCTCTAAGTGCATTATTGACACTTTTGATAAAATTTTAAATTTGAAAAAGGCACCTATTTGCGAGTCAAAAAAGGCTGCACCACAGAAATTTTCATGCCTAGAACCGTCCGTGTACACACAGTAAAAGCCAGAATACAGTACATTTAGAGAATTACAACATATTGACCTTAAGTTATGTATATTATAACAATGCTTAGGTTTATCTACAGAATCTAAATTGGGCTTTACAGTAACTGATAAGTCCATATTGCTAACCCAAGTAGCCAAGGAGAACATGTCCATTTTATTACTACAGTACATATGTTTTTCCTTTAGAACATCGTGAGACAAAACTAATAGTGGCTTTTTCTTTTTTCTCCAATAACCACTATTGTAACAAAGAGTATGTAGCTTATCCAGAATTCCTATTACAGGAAAATCAAAACATTTCGATTTTAAGTAAAATTTACCAGCTAAGTATTGGCGTCGAATAAAAAGAGGACGAATCATTAATTCGGATTCCATCACGTGAATCGGAGTGCTTTTGATAAACCCACCTACCAAACGCAGACAAATGTTTTGTAATCTGTCCAGTTTAGGCGCTATTGTCTAGTAAAAAGCTACCATAGTCTATACGACTACGAATAAAGGAGATATACAGTCGTCTTAAGTGATTGGGGTGAATACCCCACCCAGGTCCTACTAAAACCTTAAAAATATTAACCAGTTTGAGTACTCGTTCACGAACCTCATCAATATGTTTTTTCCATCGAAGACCCTTATCCAGCCACAGTCCTAAATACTTGACATGGTCTACTAACTCTAATGAAGTCCCGTTAAGACGTATTTCTATATCTGGCCTACGATAACCTCTACTGAATATACAGACTTTACTTTTAGCGGGAGAAATGTCTAAACCTACATGCGTTAACATGTTGTTGATTAAGTTAAGAGCAGACTGGATTTTGGATTGCCCATCATTAACAGAAGAACACTGTACGTATATAGCGAAATCATCCGCATACTGGGATATGCAAATGTTGTTCTGCAAGCGTTTACAAATATCCGACGTTATTACATTAAATAAAAGTGGAGATAACGGATCACCCTGAGCCAAACCACATCCTGAATATCTACTGATAAAGCTATTACCAGATCTTATTTTGAGTACTCTACTATGAAGAAAATTCCATAAATACAAAAACAAATTGTTGAAATTTTTGTTTGTCTGTTTCTTCCAGCTAATTTCCGAAACGGTAAAAGGTGATGTTGTAAGGATTGTTTATCCCCGTAGCACGTTCCCGTGGGATAATTTCCGACAGTCTAATTAATGAAATTAATCACTTACACTTCACGTCTAATGTCCTACACTTTAAGGGCGCTAAATGGCAGTGTCCCCATAGCTCCCCTGTTAAGGTCACTTCCACCATACCTTGAAGGCTAGCTGCCCAGTTTCTTGGTGCAAATGTCACGAAAAGGTCACTCCCTCGTTATGTGGCTGTCACCATGACGCTTGAGGATACACGGAACTAAGGTGAAGTGGAAAATGGACATGCCTAATGCGGAAAATGAGTCGAAAGTTTTATACATCCATATTTTTATACTTGGTTTTTAATTAAACAAAACACAACTGAAAACATGTGTTTGTCGTTTGACATGAGGCGTTCACTACCAGACCCTTGTTCACAATTTTTCTATAGTTTTCATCATCAATATTTATATTGTAAATCATCATTTTATCCTGATAAGCATGGTTTCATAAAGAACCGGAATCACCACACCGTGGTATATTAATTGGTAGTTTGTGGTACGCCCACAATAGTTATCGTTTAGCAGTTTTGATAGCTAAGAAACGGGCAAAGTTGACAAATAATGAAGATAATCAAAAGTTACTTTCAGCTTCAACAATATACCCCAAGTGTCGTCACTAGACTAAAGCGTCGTCATTTAGTTAGTAATTGAAATTCTCAGAGAGACGCCAAAGGGCGAGAGAAGGCGCCAAGTGGCCCTCAAACAATTAAATATAATTGTCAAGGCGATAAAAGTAATTAGCGAAAAGATTGTATATTTCTATGATAATGTTGGTATTAAGGAGCTTAGTTAACTAGCTGTTTTGGCAGTCTGGGTAGCGAATGACCTTTAACACTAAAAGCTGCATGGCGTGTCTTTAACCTTTCATTCAGTGAAAAGATGGGCACAAACTATCTGAATTTGTGACGATGATAATCGTGATAATCACGTTAAAGATGATTAGAATGGCTTTCTAATAAGCCTTTTTTCAAGATTCTGTCATAATTTTACATTCATACCTAATCTCACCTGATGGTTTTCGATGACGCGATGGTCATAATGGTGCATAATTGAGTAGAAGTAATCCATTCACTCAACACTTCCAGATATTGGGAAACAGAGTCTGGAGTGAAGTACGAGTGGAGTCAGGGAAATGAGGCCTCCTTGGTGATTCATGGTATCTTAGAACAATAAAACTCGGCCCGTCCAATTGAAATAAGGGCTTGTAAATGAAATATTAGTCAAGCAAAATTAGGCCGGGAATGTCAAGCCTAAACATCTGCTGTAGCTAAACATTACGAGAGCAGTGTGTTACGAGAGCCAGTGGGTAGCCCAGTGGTAACAGCCGCAACTTACGAGTTGTAGGCAGTGGGTTCGGTCCCAAATAGGCACTTTACTTTGTGTAAATTATATCATCACCACTGCTCTCAAAACGGTGAAGGAAGACATTGTGAGTAAACCGGCGTATCCTAGTACAAACAATTCGAAAGCATATGACATTCGCCAACCCGCACTGTTTCCGCGTGGTGTATTATGGCCTACTCCCTCTTACAGAGAGTAGGCTTGTGTCCCAGCAGTGGGCACATTATAGGCTGAATATGTAAACATTATGAAAAGAGATATCATCATAGATAGTCAAATTCTTTAAATGTACCGTCTCTACCTCTTACCACATGTATGTTTCCATGAAAACTATATTGTTAGGGTCTAATAGTGCCATGGCTGAAGATATAAAGGTATGAATAAAGAATAATGTCCCTCCTGACATTCAGTGAGTGACCTCGTCATATTGTGGGTGTCGTTACGTTCAAGAATAAGCACTAGAAAGTGGACAGCTGTTGAAGTTACAATAGAAATATGGAAATTACTTTGCAAGTTCTTTTTTGTGTGATATGAAATGGAAATCGCGTTAGACACAACTAAGCGTTCATTTTAGTGGTTAAGAACTAGAAAGCGAGCTCGAACTTTTGACAAAAATCTTCAATAATTCTTTAGTTTATTTAATTACTAGCTTCTGCCCGCGGCTTCGCCCGCGTGGATGTCGGAACTTATCCCACGGGAACGTGCTAAGAGGATAAAATGTATGTGCTTCCCCAGGATGCCATCCATCTCGCGGGCCCTTTGTGGCTAATTACAATAGAAAACCAATTGTGTCTCATTAGTGGTGATTAAGAGGGTACCTATATGATATCTTTACCTAAGCACCTACCTAATTAAAAAAAAAATAACCTACCTAAATAAACCTATTTCTGATGATAACTAATCTAAACTCAATAAATAACCAAAATCCCTAAAAACTAATATCTATACGAATGACTAATCCTACCTAACAGTATTATAAAATAACCTACGGTCACTACGTACACTATCAAATATACTACCTATACTTTAAAATTAAAATCTATACCTACGACTTCTAAAAAATTAAACCTAAATAACTCTAAAAACTAAAAGGAATAAAAAGGTCGCACAGATAATACTGCGGGTGACGTAACCTACGACAAACTTATTATTTACGGTTGGTACAGTAATCGGTCTAGGGATCGAACCGCAAAATTAAGTTTGTTTTTTATTGTATATACTTTTCCGGGATAAAAAGTACCCAGTGTGGTGCCCAGGATATTAAAGAATAATTATACCAAGTTTCATCGTAATCGAACCGGTAGTTTTTGCGTGATGCCTGAACAAACAGACAGTCAGACAGACAGACAGACAGACCGACAGACAGACAGACAGACAAAAATTTTTGTAATCACATTTTTGGGTTCGGTGTCGGTCTAGTAACACCCCCTGCCATTTATTTTTTTGATGTTTTCAATGTACAGAATTTTCACTTCTACAGATTTATTATAAGTATAGATATAGATTTATGTACAGACATGCACACCAAGTTACCCGAAACTGTAAATTTTTTCCAATCAACCTTGAACCCCTAATGCTTTAGCCATAAAGTTAAAAATCTATTAAAGAAATTTGACAGATTGTAGGTATGCTTGATGTGCTGGCGCCTGTACACACAAAATATTATAGATAGAAGAGCACAAAGGTATAAGCTTATTTTATTAGCTATAAATTAGCTAAATGATTTTATTCCTGTAAGTAGGTGTGTACAAATACTTTTATACGGCAATCATTTTTTAAGAACTAGATGAGCTTGGCTGATCTGACTGAGCTGTTTATTATTTAATTACTAGCCCGCGGTTTCACCCGCATAAGTTCCAATCCCGTAGGTATATCGAGATAAAAAGTATCCTATATGTTAATCCTGGTTATAAACTAATTGTGTGCCTAATTTCACCCAAATCAGTTTTGTAGTTTTTGCGTGAAAGAGTAACAAACATCCATCTATTAGTAGAATTAGCTTTTTTTTACGTTTGTATCAACTATTATTTTCAAGATTTCTTTCCATTAGGTATAAGTTCATGATGATGACTTTGTTCAAAAACAGCTGTTAGGCAATGAACAGTATAATGTTTTATCATTTGAGAGATACATCAAAATACTTTTCCATCCCTAAAAAGATAAACAAACTAAGTAGAACTTGTGTGAATGTAAACATAAATATGGCACAGAAGCACGGTTTGACGACACGGTTGGCGCAGTGGTTAAGCGATTGACTGCTGCGCTGCGTGTCGCGGGTTCGATTTCCGCACGGAACAAATATTTGTATGACCTACAATAAGTAGTTGTTTCGGGTCTGGCTGTTTGTGTATGTGAGTTTAAATGTTTGTAAACGCACCCACGATACAGGAGAAATTCCTAGTGTGGGGCAACGTTATCAAAAAAATAAAAAGACAAGAGAAGCTGACTAATAATATTCCCAAGTATATTTCCCACCGGATACCCCGCGCCTTATAACCTGCCCGGAAGTGCCCTGTAATGTATCGTAGGTGCATCCCGGAAATAGCTCCCACGGCTGTGGCGGTTAGTGCTTACATTAACCTTTCAGTAGGGGTATATCTCCAAGCTTTTCTAAGAGATTGTGTTATGAAAGGTACACATAAGACATGTCATTTTCAAAGGGCGTTTCGTAAAGGTCTTACTCGTAGAAGTTCAGTCCGTCTCATAGTAAAACGAGTTCTAGCTCTGGTTCAAGCATACAGAGTTAGTCATTGTATTTTGAATACATAAATAAATTAAAAATACATTTAAAAGACGTGAATACAATACAATGAAACCAAGCATTTACTTGATTTTCAATAACATTATGTGAGATAGAAAATTGATGGAATTACATTTACAATTACAAACAAGACCATCCGACAAACGTTAAACAAAATAAAGCCACAAAACGAACGTGATCTCAATTCCTGCGCACACTGCTCCTGCATATTATTTTCAAATGGAAATAACGCTAAATGTCTCTATGGCCGCCATTATAGAAAATGTTTCAATCGTGGCTGTGGAACAGGTGGGTGCAATCACCGCGGCGCATACACACACGACGTAAAGTGTTTCACGTTACAAGTACTAGGCTGCCTGTCCCGGCTGGTGGGGCATTAAGATGGCGGACTATATTGAAACTTCACTGAACAACTTCATGGATTAGCACCCTAATTGCTCTCATCATTTTGAAGGATATTGCTAATCCATTGCTTTATATGTTCGAAAATTTGTATGTTCAACAACGTAAATAACGCAATGAATGTTGTTGAACTGTCAAAATGAAAGCTATTTCTACTGTTAGTGTGTTACGCAATTACCCCGGTTATACACAACATGATAGACAACCTCGAATTAAAACTATTTTGGTGACAGTTGAAGAACTTCCCAAAAATATCCGTGTAATGGAAATTCCTGAAAACATCTCAACTATTTGAGGAAAATAAAATAAAATATTAATAGGCATTTCCTTTCCTTGAAACCTAAAAATAGCGCGATTTTAGTTTGTCCCCTACCCACACAGTCGAAGTATAAATGCCATTCTGTAAAGAGCGTTACCACTCGTTGAACTCAATTGCATCCCCTGGGATTATGAACGTTACGGATGTTTAAATGGCATTAAACCCACGTCGTACGTAACATACCTACTTTCCTACAGTATTTTTATCTCACGAAGTGACACACGCTTTACTTGTGGTTACCAAGTGTATAAACACGCTGTGAAAGTGTGTGTAAGCGCAGCAGGAGTTCTTGGTACCGTCCGAGACAATGGTAAAGTCGGAAATGTGCATGCGTGTGTGTGTGCGAGAGGTTGTTTGCGTGTGTATGCTAAGTGTTAGCGTCAGCACATAATATTATGCTGACGCTAACACTTCGTCTTCACGCACACATTCATAGCGTGATTGTACACTTGGTTTACATAAGTAAAGCGCGCGCCGCTTCGTGAGATAAAATACTATAACTTGCTATGACAAAATGTAACTAACGCGGCTGGGTCTACGCGACGCTTTGACTGCGTATGCATTTACGCAACGTCTACTCGGTGTCTACGCCACTACAGCTATTCAAGGGTACCTTTTCAGTTTTCATGGCCAAACTAATAAAATTGTTACTCACTTAGTAATTTAGTGTAACTGTAGTTTAATGACGCACGTCTCAGCTGCACGAGTTTCAATATTACTTACAGGCACCGTTTAGAAAATTATGTTATTTGAGCAGCAGAAGATTGTGTGGCTTTCCACGAGAAATTATGAGAACCTAGTGTTTATCTTGATTATGGAGGTAAGTTTGTAAAGGAATAATGACGGAGCTAGGTTAGTAATGATAAGGTAACGTTCAAAGTATTCCAGAGTTTTTTTTATCGTTTCCCAATGTCTACTTAGAATGAGCATGATTAGTTGCTTGTCTCTTATCTTTCTTTTTTACTGTCCTGTGCCAAAAATGTCAGCATTGTCATCATCATTTCAGCCCGGAAATCACCAATCGCTGGGTAATAGGCCTCCCGATTTTTCTTCCACATTTACATTCCCGGCTCCGTGAGTGGTTGTTTCCCGCGACTTTGAAGATATCATCAACCTAACGCGGTTTTGGACGGTCCAAAAATGTCACCGTAACGCAAACCCAGCCGGGGCACAGCAATGCTGCCAGGTGGCAAGTACGAATGGTGGCAGTACCGCATCACACTCTTTCACAAACTCTTTTGCGAGCTCCAAACAGGATTTAAGTGTGTGTGAACGTACTCTATTTCAAGCTGCTGTTTAATTATATGTAGCTGTACAAGGATCTTTTGGCGCGTCACGTTGTCAAAATCGGTACAACGCCGCAATATTGTTGTTTCAATAGTATAAATTTAAATATTTTATTATATGTATAGATATGTACAGACGCCAGCAGGTCAAGCTACCCGAAACTGTCAAATTTTCCCAATCAACCTTGAACCTTAATGCTTTAGCGATAAAGTTGAAAATCTTTTAAAGAAATTTGACAGATTGTAGTAGCTTGATGTGCTGGCGACTGTACAAAATATTTTATTTTACTCAATCAAGATTAATAATACATATGTACATGTGAAAAAAAAAAACAAGCAAAGAATCATAGGGCATCAAAAAATTCGTCCGCTTCGCTGTCAACAGGAACAGTGCGTGTGTTTCAATTCATTTCACTAAACATTAGTGCAATTGTTTTGTGAACTGTCACTTGAAACGTTATCAAAAAACAAAATGGCGGCGTTAGTTTCTATTTTCACCACGCCTGTCAGTGCTGTAGATAACTTATGCCATAGACGCCCTATTTACACGACTGCCAAAAAAAGGAGTGTTATGTTTATTAAAACGCCAACGTCGCAATAACTAAGATTAATAATGATAAAGACCAGCTCTAGGTATATAAAACCTAGCAGGAACCTGACAACAGACAGTGATGTACTACCAATTATTCTTAACGACGGACAGATTGAACCATAAAATTTTAATTAGACACACATTTATAGCGAATTTACGAGCACATGTTATGTCGTGTTGTTATACGAGATTAATATGTGAAAGAATAGTTGTAGGATGTGAGTATAAATAGGTGTCGACACAATAATAAATATATTTAGCTAGGGGCTGATTTTTCAACCGACAGATAATTTTTATTCGTGGAATAAAATTGTCGTTTGACAGTTTTTGTATGAAAAAACTGTCAAAATTTCAAAATTATTCCTCGAATAAAATTATCAGATGATTAAAAAATCAGCCCTAAGGGCAAATTTTTTGAAGCCTGCCAGGGTATCAGGATCGTCCGAAAGGGTTACCGCTGCCCTGGAACATAAAGGGCTAAGGAAGGAACACGGGTGGGTTTTAGTCAGTAAGAGTCTGACACTCCCTCCTGCTCCACCCAGAGCGGGAGGAGTCATTTGATGATTTACCATCATGAAAAAAAAAAAAAAAAAAGGGCTAATTTTTCCAAAGTCAGATTTATGTTTATTCCTCGAATAAAAGTTATCTGGCTTTGGAAAAATCAGCCATTAGTCAGAGAATTTAACAAGAAATAATTATGTTTATCATGGCATGGTTTTATGAATGTGAGAACGTTTTAAGCCTTGTGGACTCACTGATGCTTCGATGTTGACTATTTTCTATTTTGTTAAGTACTTGGTACTTGTTGACAGGCCTACACTGTCCCCCCATACCTATTACATCTGTTATTTGAATACATTGTAAAAGAAAATGATTTTTAAAAGAGTAACCGTGGAGTTTCTTGCCGGGTATTCTCCATAGGGAACGACCAATAGGAACCGTGCACCTAGCTTCTGACGCTTCATAAGTGCCCATAGTTATGTAGGTTTAAGTGAAATAAAATATTATGAATAATGGGAAAAGCTATACACAACTACTAACATAATTATGGTAAGTGACGATGCGAAAGCGAGGGGAAAAAAAAGAAAAAAAGGGGTTGTTTCAGGAGCTTGTACAACTTTTACAGTAAATCTTACATAGGGAATGTTCTCAAAATTACGAGAATTGCCCCTCGTACCAATTCTCGTAATTTTAAGAACATTCACAGTCTGCTCTCAGTCTCAATCTGTCAAAAATAACTCTAATTTCCATACATTTTGAAAAGTTTTTGACATTTGTTTGTCGCCGAGATGAGACTGCGACTAGATTTTGAATGATTTAAATTACGAGAATTGGCCTTCTGGTATGAGCTAATTCTCAATTACTTACATAGTTAGTGCTGATTCGAGATAAAAACCTTATATGAATTCCCTAGGGGCCTAGAGTCGAGTAATACTTTCAGTAGAAAACATTTTACTTTTATGGCTATTTCGCGAAGTAATGCGAGGCTTATCAACAGAATAACATAAAAGCCAATAGTATCGAGATAAACAGACAAGCGGGCGATAGTGTCGCTGAGAATTTGACGTTAGTCTACCAATTGTAGCATTTGTAGCGAACCGTAAGGTCATATTCACACTTGTGCGATTTACGACAAAAGATTTGTCAATTTTCTTGCGACTGAGAAGAAAGGATTATGTTGTTATAACTTACTGATTAGCGTACATTTCCCTAACTTAAGTGAAGCATATTTTCATGTCACAACAGCCGATCAATTCTGAAAAATCCCACCGTGAAAACTTAGGTGAAGTGAGTTGTCATTCCGCCTGACGCTAGGGATATTTTGGCACATGATGAAGCAAATCTCAGGAAATGAATAATGCAATGCAATAATCTGAAAATAAACGATTTCATTTCATGTTAATGTGACGCATTCATGGAAGGTAGGTTTTCGACTTTTACAAAAACACAATCACAAGGTTTGTATAATAATACATGAAGTTATAAACATACCATTATTCCGGGGTATCTTAGGCTTCCCCCAGGGGACCCAAGGGATAGTGCCACTTAGCAAAAAATCCCACTAGTTTTTAAAAAGGAATTCCTCTGGAGGGTTTTATTTTTTTGTTTATCCGTACCAAAATCCTTCGATTTACGTGCGTTTCTTTCGGATTAAATGAAAGAGCGAAATGCAAATCACATTATGCCACTCTCACGTGGCCAATGCGGAACCAGCCTTACGTACCTTAAGCTCGGGAGCTCGGCTTTACGCTAATTTGGATTCGTTCCAGTTAAGGCCAATACAGACGGTGCGTTTGTTCTTTTTAGAAAAAGTAAAGGCAAATGAAGATAAGTTCCGTACTAATGTAGAGAGAGAGGAAATAAAGGAATTTCCGCAGCTTATATCCTTACTTTTATAGGTGCGTTTGCATTTATGGAAATAGGTGTTTATGTTAGATGCGATTAAAATTACTTCTACTGGAATGAAAATAGACAATGGCGCCGATTCCCTTATTCACAAACTAAACTAAATTTAAGTTCAGTACATCTTTTTCTTTCTATTTTTAACCGACTTCTAAAAAAGGAGAAGGTTCTCAATTCGGATGTTTGTTTTTTTTTATGTTTGTTCGCGCATAACTCCGTCGCTTGCCAAGCGATTTGAAAAATTCTTTTTTTGTTGGAAAGGGTATACTTCCCAAATGGACCCATAGAAATTTCATCAAAAACGGTTTAGTAGTTTGGTTTTTAAACCAAAATTACTGGTAAAAATTACAACTTAAAAGTGAAAAATAAAAACTTTTTTGCAAAAAAAAAACAACCGACTACCAAAAACGACACAACAAAATGAAAAATAACTTTAATTTCGGAAGTCGGTGGCAAACAACGAAAATACGAACCCAACGACACCGACTTCCGAAATTAAAGTTATTTTTCATATTGTAGTGTCGTTTTTGGAAGTCGGTTGTTTTTTTTTTGCAAAAAAGTTTTTATATTAAGAAAAGGACAGAAGATACTCGTAAATATTAGTTTAGTCTTGTCAAATTAAGATACTCCATAGACAAATTCGACGTGATTAAAAACATGACTACTAAAAATACGTCAATTTACGTCAAGCGCTGACTAATTTGACAGGACTAAACTTTTCTTGTGGTGTTACTTATCTAATGATCTAAACTCCTATACCCAGGTACAGGAAAGTACAACATTTGGAAAGAAAATGAACTAAAACAAAAGTTTAAAGTTGAAAAAAGGTCTGGCATTAATGCGTCTTTCGATTTAGGTAAATCATTGTTACCTCTACCCAATCTTTCGAGAAATACAGGCGTGATGTTTTATGTTTTTGATAATTTTAGCAGACAACATAATAGACCGAAACGAAATATTAATATAAAATTGTAGAAGATGCTACCCAATATGACAAGCAACAAAAAAATGGCGTCTGCTAAATAAATTGAACCGAAACCCTGCCAATACGCCACTCGTTCCAATTTCAAATCCGCCGTACCTTAACAAGCTCTCATGTCAAGCGCCGATACCTTGATAATTAGTCCAGAGCGAAGGCACGTTTGACAAATTACCTTCACTTTGGAAGGTCGCCAGTTCGACGCCGACTCCACTCTACCTGGGAATACAATTAATCTCACTATTGTGTTAAATTCTACTATTAATCCTTACGTCGGCTGAAAATTTTCGGGGCTGTAGCTTCCAAAATGAGTTTTGTTTGGCAGGAATTGTTAGAAACTATGAGCATTGCGGGGAAGGCAGGTAACTAGTTGGGATTCCAGAAGGTTATGCTGTGAGGAAATTAACTGTGCTTAGATCTTATTCACGGGTCTGTTTTGTTAGCGTTTTCTGTTCCTTATTTTAGATTAAGTATAATTTCAAACACCTTTATTGGCACAATAAAGAAAGTAAGCCACAAGGGAGCTAGTACCTATTACAAAATAATATATAGATAAAAACATATTTTGTATGAAAGTAAGGGTTAAAAAATAACGTAGGCTACCCAGAACAAGTTATTAAAAATGTAAGACGGAAATTAATCTACGACCAAGTCCGCCCAAGTGGCACGGTGAATAATATGATGATATAAAATGAAAATCTGGCAAAGAATGTAATTCCACCGACGCTCTTTTATCATAGCACTATTTTCCTACCGGGTCTACTCGACGATGTGCTTTTAAAACTTCTAACAATAAAAATTGCTAAAGATAAACCACGAACACTCTTCATATGCAAATGACTATGTATTCAACAATAAACACCTACCAGACATAAAACTAAAAAAAATACAAAGCGCCTGCTGAAAAGTTGTTAGCAATGAACATAGTTTACAAGTTTTCTTGCTTGCATTTTGCACAAGGATTTTGTTCTAAAGATAATAGGAAAGAGCCGGAATTTGCATTTTCAGTTAACAAAGCCTTCTGTAGTCTGTAGCGGTAGTAGGAAAGATCTCATAAAGATTGTTCCTTTAGTTTTGTTTGTATCTTGAGCTACCTACTGACAAAAGTTCACAAAACCTTTGTGCTACTAAGAGCTTTGTTACTTTTAACGGAATTTACTGAGGGAAAGCTTTAACGAAGCTGCCGATAGATTTTGATCGAAGAATTGGTGCTCGAGGTGGGGCTTAAAGTGCAAATTGGTTTTTCGGTTAGAACAATATTTCAAGCCCAGGCACTTTTCCTGTCACACTGGCGCACCAGCTTACTTTGTTGCTACGAATTTAGTCTGTAGTCCTTACATTTCCATTCCATATCCATATTTTCCATTTTTTTTTTCATTTCCTTTTTTTTTTTATAAATAGTGAGTTTGTGATACTATGTAAAAACCCTTTCTCAGATTGCCTAAGGAGTAAACTGTAGGGGGACATTGAATAGAACATAATAGGACATTTGCTTAATATTGTGTACTTGGCTTGTATGTTTGCTTGTGTTAATTTGGTTGAAACGTTAAAACGTTTCCAATTTCAACAAATATCAACTTTATTTAAGTTGTAATTAAGTTGATTTCAGAGTAACAAGCCATTTTTAAAAAGTCTTAAAAATTTTTTTGATGTTGTATCATAATCTGACTTTATTGTGTAGCAATTAAAGTTATTTTTCCAATAACTCACATTTGTCAAATTAATCGCGAATTAGGTTTAGATAGACCAATAAATAAATAAATAGGTACTAAGCGTGCATACGTTATTATGAAACACCTACACGTAATATTTAGGTACTCCTGAAACGCCTACATTAGCAAACTACATACATATGTAGAGAAACCATAATGAAGATTTGTACAGACGCCAGCAGGTCAAGCTACCCGAAACTGTCAAATTTTCCCAAACAACCTTGAACCTTAATACTTCAGCGATAAAGTTAAAAATCTATTAAAGAAATTTGACAGATTGTAGTAGCTTGATGTGCTGGCGTCTGTACTTTAGGTATATTTATGTTTTATTACATTATATTCATTAGGGGCGGACAAATATAGACGTCCTTTTATATAAAAAAAAGTTGTTGAAGGTTTGATATGCTATTCTAATTAATTGATTGCAAGTAATTGATTCGTTCGAAAAATACAAAGACTGTGTCCAATTCATGAGATTCTGGTATAAAATAAAATAAAAATATTTTTACAACGTTTTTACCTAGTAAAAAATATGTGCGAAAAAAACATAATACCTATTATGTACCCACGCCATAAACATGCCTACACCTACCTTTGATCCATGTTATGGTTGTTCATAAAAATATTAACCTATTATAGGGTTTCCAAAGAAAAGTATGCACTTCGGCAATCATCGTCATAAATCTTAGGAAATTCGAACGCGCTGTAATGAGATCTACTATAGAGCTGAACTATTGAAGTACTTGTCTATTCTATGTATATTACAATGTTTAAAAAAATATTGATTACCAACTCTATGCAATTCCATAATGATTTTCAAAACTTTTTGAGTGATAACGACATTTTAGTGCTCATTTGGAAACGCGAAGACCAAAGCGGACCTTTTCTGGTTTACCTAGGTATTTTTCTGATTACGGAATAATCATGATCCTGCTCGAGGCCTTGAAATCGCTACAACTTATAAAATAGCGACTAACAACCAACTCTTTGAGTGGCTTTGATTAATATTAACGGCAACCCTTTTTTTTTTTTTGAGGATGGGAAATCATCAAATGACCCCTCCCGCTGTGGGTGGAGCGGAAGGGAGTGTCCAACTCTTACTGACTAAAACCCACCCGTGTTCCTTCCTTAGCCCTTTATGTTCCAGGGCAGCAGTAACCTTTTCGGACGATCCCGCTACCCTGGCAGGCTTCGGCCCTATCGGGCCCCGTCAATTTTGCTGACATCTCTTTGAGGCGCGCGTGGAACACATACGCGCCGTCCGGCACGGGCCTGGTCCTGATCGGACGGTGAGTTACCCATTACTCTCCGCCCGCAGGCCCGCGCCTACGGTGGCCGGGAGTCGTCACGCGGCTCCCGACGCCCGGAGCGTCTCCCGCGGCGGCTGAGGCGTGAGGATCTCTCCCTCATCCACCCCGCCACCTCTAACGGCAACCCTTGGTAATGATTATTGCGCAGTTAATTTATAGGTATCATTCTGTGCTCGACACGTGTCTAACCGTTACCTGATTTCCGGGGTGGTATGTAATCCCGGTCACGAATTCCGGGGTTGCCGGATTGCGACATGAATAAGTATCCTACTATAATATTATAAACGCGAAAGTTTATGATGGATGGATGGATGTTTTTTACTCTTTCACGCAAAAACTGCTGAACGGATTTGAATGAAATTTAGTGCACAGATAGTTTATAACCAGAATTAACACTATACTTTTTATCCCGATATTTCCAAGGGATCGAAACTTATACGGCTGAAACCGCGGGGCGCTGCTAGTATTGAAATATTTCCGTGATTAGGTATGCACATTGCGACCAACTTCAATGTCCTCCTACAGCTTATATAGGCAATCTGAGAAAGATTTTTACATAGTGACATAAATACAAAGTCTGAAGTGGCAGTGGGCGTTAAGACCGCGAATTAGCAAACGTAGAGTAAGACGCTTTCCAGGCAAATAAAACCGGGGTCTAGAAAGCCGTTAGTTTAGGAGAAGGTCTATGCCCTGCTCTTGTACTATGATAAACATAATTAAGTTGATCGCTAGATACGGATCATATACGGTGGCTGGAACATCGACGCACAAACTGTAACCATGAATTCAGCACATGATTCGAGACCCTTTTTTTTTTTTTTTTTTGAGGATGGGAAATCATCAAATGACCCCTCCCGCTCTGGGTGGAGCAGAAGGGAGTGTCAGACTCTTACTGACTAAAACCCACCCGTGTTCCTTCCTTAGCCCTTTATGTTCCAGGGCAGCGGTAACCCTTTCGGACAATCCCGCTACCCTGGCAGGCATGATTCGAGACCCTCAGATATTTTTCGTAGAATGTAAAAAAATCCGCTGCTAAAAAAAATAAAATAAAGTGCCCATGCCTAACCTACCTAGTTAAAGTGTATGCAGCAGCAATTTTTTTTTAGTAACCGACGTAAACTTTCAACCCTGGGGTTCAGAATCATGGACTGAATCCATGGTAACAGATTGCGCGTCAATATTGCCACCCCGTATTTAATATAACGATGTATTATGGTAGAGGTGGAATATCAACCTCAATCGTTTCCTGCATTCATATCCAGCTGTCAGCAGTCGATGCCAGTATCAAACCGACTTTATTTAATAACGAAAAATGCTGAAAAAAGAGAGGCAAGGTATTCAGTGATTCAGGACGTATACGAAAACGAGGTGTCGTTAAACTTTAGTTTAGTCGAAGGTTAACCAATAGTTTAGCCAATCTTAAACGATTATTCTAGTAAATAAACTCACAAAAATATGAAGTTTTATGTAGAAGGTAAAGCTCTGAATGCCCAGTTATTTTTTAGTAACGGCCCAACACATTACATCGGCAAAGGAACAAGGACAAAGCTGTTACGCACAGTCCATTGAGCACTGACTACGGCTTCATTAACGAAAGTCATCAAAAAGGTTATTCGAAAGACGCAATGGAATATGAAATCGAATTGTCGTTGTTAATAAGTTGTATTAAAAGCAAACCGAGAGATATTACCGGGAAATTATTGTATTTCTGTGAAATAACTGTTCTGATTGGAACAACCTTAGTTCAGTTTCTCAGAGGACTCTGAAAACCCAAAATTAATTAGATAAAAATCAGTTGTTCAGTACATTTGTGTTCACATAAATTGACCAAATGCTGATTTTGTTACGCGATTTCAGGGGAGCTCTCATAATAAAAGTTGTTCTTAATAAGTTCAATGCCCCAGGCTCAGGTTTTCAGGTATTTCAATTACCCCTTGCACACGCATTTCTCAAGCTCACCACCCAGTCGTAATTTACTCCTTAAATGTTTCTTAATTTTATAAAGTGTTCAACAGATAGCATTGGCAAGCAAGACGCACTATGTGATTGTCATTACAAATACTCGTAAGGTTCAAAACTTTCAAGCCGGAGGCACATCAGAATGTAGACAGACGTACCTATAGTAGTAACATTATATTTTCAGGTTTTGATTTGTAACATGCGAATTAATGTACAAATGCATGACTGGTTTGGTAACTGTCCCGGTAACGTTGGTAACGTGATGTAGGTAGCTTCACAATTAATTAGCACCTAGAATGGAATGTAGGTACCGCCTTTAGCCTACTAGCCGCAGCTTCGAATTCCAACGCCCGAGAGTTCCTGACACGCTTGGAGAGCCGGTATGTCACGTTGCCACGTGGAATTCCGCTCAGCTTTGTGCGAACGAATCAAAGGGAACCGTCAAAGCCCAAGTAGTTTTCAAGTGGACACGCTGCGACAATTGTCACGCTTGTTGAAGAATTTGTTACTTCGTGATGCCACACACTGTCACCTGGGTGACTATTCTGCCTTGAAGGATTAGATACCCGCCCTAGCATGAACGCGCGATGTATATGGGTACATACGAGTTACATACATAGTTAGCCTATAATGTCCCCACTGCTGAGACACAGGCCTCCTCCCTGTGCGAGGGAGCGGACCGTAATCCACCACTTGGCACCATTGCGGGTTGGTAGATGTCACATGTCCTCGAATTGTTGATTTTAGGATATGCCGGTTTTCCCACGATGTTTTCGTTCACCGCTTTTAGAGCAGTGGTGATGAAATTGTTTATACAAAGTAAAGTTCCTGCCTGGGCTCGTACCCAAGACCTACAACTCGATAAGTCGCGGCCGTTACCACTGGGCCAGAACTGCTCCTACTTTAAATTTAATGATAATC
Organism: Apamea anceps; assembly: GCA_951799955.1. Lineage (NCBI taxonomy): Eukaryota > Metazoa > Arthropoda > Insecta > Lepidoptera > Noctuidae > Apamea > Apamea anceps. The sequence goes on along the minus strand of OX637501.1, from coordinate 22,303,378 downwards.
AATTAAAGTCCTTTAAATTATTTACTGATACCTAAAAAAAATAAGTCTGGAAAAAAAAACCATTTGTGATTATGAAGATGGCGATATTTAGGATCACAGAAATATAAAATCTTGACAGTGGTAGATCGAGGCGGCCACATTTTTCAGTGCAACCTAGAACGTTCTAATGAAAAACAAAACATTACGCAACACTGCAGTTCCGGTAAAGTGTCATTTGCTAGTACTTTCCTTGTACTAAAGCCTGCACGAGGCAGCACAGGAGCTCTTGGAAGTATGTCAACAATCATAATGGAAGCTTTCGGGACTCGCAGACATTCTCGAAATACCTTCCTCACTTCCTTTCAATTACCTTCAACAATTTCCTGCCCTGTTACGTGTAAAGTCCAAGGACTTTTCATTGGAAGCTTCAAAGAGAACGAACTTTCATTGATTGAGCTTTCAGAAATAGCTGTTGATATTCAATCAACAGCTAGCTAGCTAGTAGCGGCAATTCAATCAAATATTATTTTGGTTTGTTTTTCTTTAAAAGTACTTTTTTTAATACCTGTCAAACGGGACCCAAATAAATTGAGAAAAAAACGAAAAAAAAAAACTTGCTTACAAAACGATGATGTTTGGTAAACCTGGCAATGGGAGGTAGATAGCTTCCATAGACAAACAATAAAAAAAAAAAATACAAACTGGGGTTTCTTGCCCGCTCTTAGTAGGAAACGACGAGATGGAACCATGCACCAAGAACTGACATTTCATAATTGGCATGTATTTAGGATTATGTGAAAAAAAAAAAAACAGTTGCAACAGCAAATTGAAAGTAACTAAGTAGTTTGTATTTATATTTCTTATCGTGTTATTTATGTCTTAGCGTACACTGCACCTGTTGACGTCATGACGATCAACGCCGGCTGTCGCCGAAAACAGCGCTGGGGCTCTATCTCGCATAGGGTCTTAGCATTATGCTGAGCAATGGCCGTTTTGCGGATGAACTGATACTTATTTTCCCCAACTTGTGTTTTTTTTTGTTTGTTTTCTCTCTCTGCGTCATTGTTTACCGCAAATGAACGTATTTTCTTTCTTTCTAAAAGGTTTCTACCCAAGAATTACTGTTACAATTATATAACTTATAAAGAACGCGTATTTTCGCAGACAAAGTTTCGCCAGTAAAAAACCGAAACTAATTTCCAGGCAAGTCCTTACTGTAAACGTATAACACTAATGTTACAAAACACATCTTATTTCCTTGTAAAAACTGCTTATTTACGTGAAACAAGTACCTACATTTCTTGCCACAGTATTTTCTCCACTATATTGCTGCTTACACCAGCTTTGACATTTCCAATTACGTTCACAATAGCTCGATAAAGGAGACGTTCAATTAGCCCAGTTCCCGGGATCCCGGGATGCCGGGATTCCGAGATTAAAGTGGTCTGTCAGCCCTATTCGTCGACAGATTGAAGGGTGCGATATTATGGCGAGGTATATTTTTAAGTGATTTATTTATTAAGGTTTAAAAATGATTGGGATTGCGGCTCCCTATTTGCGTAACACACTTTTCTTTTTTTTTTTGGGAAATCATCATTGATTTCTCCCGCTCTGGGCTGAGCGGAAGGGCGTGTCAGACTTTTACTGACTAAAACCCACCCGTGTTCCTTCAGTTGCCTGTGCCAGGGGCCACGGTATCTCTTTCGAACAACCCGCAGCCCCGGCGCGGCGGCATCGGCCCTAGTGGACCCCGTCAGTTCGTGCTGATATCTCTTTGAGGCGCGCGTGGAACACAACGCGCCGTCGGTCGACCCGGGCCTGGTCCTTACCGGGCGGCGAGCTGCCCATTATTTATTTATCCATTTATTTCAGGCATCAAGGCCCATATAAACACATACAATAATATAATATTAATAATTGCAATTGTAATGTAATTGTAATTGTGTTGTTGTTGTAATGTATTGTGTATTGTTGTTGTGTGTTTGTAATTGGATTGCTCGCCGCCCGCAAGCCTGCGCCTACGGTGGCCGTCGACTCCCGTCCAGGGCGTCTCCTGCGGCGGCTAGGGGCGTGAGGGCGCAGAGATGCCTCTCCCTCACGCGCTCTGCCTCCTCCTTCGCGGGCATTACTGCTTCGCAGAAGGAGGTAACGGCCTCAAGGAGGTAACGGCCTCACAGACACAACAAGGAGGTTTTCCATCACAATCCGAGGGATTTCGAATCAAATTTATAATCTATTGCTTGTTTTGTTTAGAAGATTGATCTGCTCGACAACGTAAATAACGCAATGAGTGTTGTTGACCTGTAAGCGTATCATGATATTACACCACTGGTGTTTCAGTGCCTATAACCGTGTTGTATGTTTCTAACTTGGTTGTTTAATTCAAAATTCAATTCAAATTATTTATTTTGGGACAACTAGATCCACCGGTTAGTGTACAAAAACAAAAACTTAGAAAAACTATTGTTAGTACTTACTTAAATACAAGAAAAAAGGACAACACTCACAAAAACATCACAAATCACAAAAATGCCCCTGTGCTGAGACACTCCGCCTCGTCAAGATAACCAACAGGGAGATACCTCCCTAAAAGATCACCAGACGAACGAAATGTCTCAACACAGGCGCACGTACATCTTCAGCTACAGTTTTCAGGATGCTGTTGTGACTCCCCCGCACCCTCCTCATAAGTGACACGACTTTTTTCCGAATGACGGCATGAAAACCGTCAGTATGAGCCTGCGCGAACATCTCAGAGGCACTACAGAAACGAGGAAGTCCCAACAGCATCCTGAAAATGTTATTGTATTGGACGCGCAGTGTGTCCAGGGATTTTTGGTATAACTAACCCACAGACTACCCGTATACAGACCTTGACAATACGCTTTAAATAGCGTGATCTTGACTTGGTCCGTACAGCGGGCGAATCTACGGGCCAGCATGTTGCCACGGACTGACAGAGCTCTGCGCTCCCTCTCTATGTCAACATCGTCCTTAAGGTCGTCGGTGAGGTAATGTCCAAGGTACTTAAACTGCGACACCCTATCTAAGTTAACACCATTCAAAGTAATGGGTGGAACAGATTCAGGACACCTACCGGCGGCCTTAAAGACCATGTATTGACTCTTCTTTACATTGTAAATAAGTCCGTGTGACTCGGCATAGGCTTCACAAACTTTCAGCATTTCTTCGAGCGCCCCTGCAGTGGGACTCAGCAGCACCATGTCGTTGTTGTTAATGTACCTATAGTTATTGTTTATTTCGGTAGAATGAATTTAAGAGTTTTTTCTCGCTCATTAAACCATTTTTTAAATCTGTGAAAGAAATGCTTAATTTCCTCGAAAGTTACAGCCTGCCTCCTAACAACAATGTTAATACATTGCCTTTGTCTTTAATAGCTAAGTCCCATACGACCCTCGGATTTTCGGAAGTCTTATCTTATTTAACACACAACTGAACTATTATGGGTAAGTCGTTCCATCCTTTGTCGCCACTTATGCACAAATAGCTCTACTTTGTCCTAATCATAATACATAGGCGAGGAATTAGACATTAGGCATCCACATTCTCGCCAATTGCGAATTACCTCAGCCTGTCAATTCCCGTCACCTCATATTAGTCCATTATCATCTGATTACCCGTAATCCTTACGAACAAGGAGACGTAGCCGATACACATAATGACGTCACTTATCCTAAACACATTGCCCGCATTACACGTTCCGTTACACCTATCTCTCACCCCAATTAGGAGACTGAACGGGAAGCGTGATCAGTACCATATAGTATACAACCACCATTCTATAACCAACCTTAGGCCTAGCAGATAAAGTTTAGATTTAGTTAGCAGTGGGGGTATTTAGAGTAAGGATTACTTGATAGAACAATGAGCGCTGTACAGGCGAATTAGTCTTAATGGCTATCTGCACTGTAGGTTACGAAGTGATTGCAAACAAACAAAACAAACATCGGCCTTAGTAACTAGTCTGATGGGGTACTAAGTAAGAGGGTACGGTCTGGACGTTGGACAAGACATGATAATAATAATCCTACTAATATTATAAACGTGAAAGTTTGTATGGATGACACAGATAGTTTATAACCAGGATTAACACATAGAATACTTTTTATCCCGTTATTCCCATGGGAATTAAACTTATGCGGGTGAAACCGCGGGGCGCAGCTAGTAATAATCAATAATCTTAGAGTTCACTTTGCCGGATCAGGTCTAGGATGAGGAGCCAGACCAAGAGAGATACAGGAACCCGCAGGGCAGCATGTGACGAGCAGTTGGGCAGTAGCGACCCCACGGACCCTATCTCCCGGGAAAAGTCCTGTTCCTCACCTCTGGCTTGCCTTTATTGGCCGGCTTGTGTGTAGATTCGCAAGAGCAAATGTGCTCGGAGGAAGGAAGTATTTCAGTAAGATGCTGGTAGGAGTCTTGGCCGTACTTCCGGGATTGTCCTGATAGCCGTGGAATACCTCTCCACTCCTCATAAGCACCTCAGGACATGTTGCCCCCTTGTCGCTACGACACTATGTGCTAGCGACCGTTTTCGGGGCCCATTATTGAGTGTGCTAGTCACCCCTGCCATTTCATCTGTGAATATTATAATTATCATTGGTCAGGTAGGGGACATAGACCTTCCATAGTTCAAGGTGACCGATCCACCACCCAAACCCATGGCTCAGTATATTTTGTTTCCATGTTATCAATAGTCCTGCACATGCCGGGGGTTGTTCTTGGGTGCACTTGCATGGTACATACAGGGATAATCGTCGGTTGGTGCCTCCTCATCATTTAGAATTGTGTAAAGGGCCTCTGCGAGTTGGCTTCGGCCCCTAGTACGCCTTTCAAAGGTCTGGGACCCCAGGGTCCCGAGACATGTCAACGACATTTTTAAATAATAATCTTTATTTCACGGACAACAATACTCGTAGATCCAAAGATTTAAAAAAACAATAAACAACGATACTACAAGAAAAACTTACAGTTCCAGATGTTAGTGGACAATTTTATTTTTAAAAAATGTTAATACTTATACAAGTATTTTACTAAAGACAGGGCGGTTTTTGTAAGATGCCTCATAATGGGGCTTTGATCATGCCTATCAGCAATAAATGTTAAGAGGCTGTTGCGTACGACAGCTTAGAAGCAGTCTACTCTGGCGTGCGCAAACATTGCAGATTCACTGCAATATCGTGGCAGACGCAACAGCAGCACCCTGAAAGCGTTGTTGTATTGAACACGCATCGCATTCGCGGCAGGTTTAGTACAGTTGATCCATAAGGCGCTCGAGTACAGAGATGTGCAGTATGCTTTAAAAAGTGTGATTTTGACTTCATCTGTACATCGAGCAAATCTACGCCAACATATTCGCCCGCACCGCCAATGCCGTGCGTTCTCGTTCAACATCCTCATCATCCCTAAGATCATCAGCAATGAATTGTCCTAGGTATTTAAACTGCCGCACCCGACGAATCGATACGTCACTATTTTTAATAGGCAGGAGATTTTCCGGACACTTCTTGCCAACAGCCTTTAAGAACACGAGTTCCGACTTTTTCACATTATTACAGTAACCCATTGTTAGCAGCATAGTTCTCACAGATCTTAACCAGTTTTCTGAGTGCACTGACCGAGGGAGCCAGCAACACCATGCAATCGGCGTAGCTAATGTTGTTGAAACACAACCCGTCAAATAATGATAAATGATTTTATTTCTGTACGGGCGAATTTTACCAACCTTTTATACCGAGAATAAGTCTGATCCTGAGAACAAACTGAATTTTTGACAGCTTTTCCAGACTAGAACTGTCAGAAGTCAATTTTATTCCACGGTTAAAAGATACCTGACTCTGGTAAAATCAGCCCTAAGTAGGTTTAAACAAACACTATTACACGTCAATCATATTTTAAAAGCTAATTACTCGTAGATTAGATCTGACTACTCTGACAAGAAAGGCTGAAACAAATCCAGGGTTTTAAGAACTTTTAAAGTCCACACATCTATCATAATCTTGGTCAGATCATGGGAAGACGATGTGGGTTGATGCCGAAATGGTCTTTTGAGGAAAGAACGACCACCAAAAGAAAGGAGGAAGGGGTTCTGGTGGTCGTGTAGCTCAAACAAAACTTAAGGACCTCAAACTGTGGAGTGTGGACATAACGGAATATTCGAAAAATAAATAAAACATTTTTGGTCCGTTTGGACTTAATAGTTAGTTCAGAAGGACTAATTTTGTTTGAAGACTAGTAAAGAGGACCTAGGAGATAAATAACCAGGGTCGTCGGATATAGTTAAAGTGTAGTAAGCAACCGATGGATGTTTTCGAATGAAATTTAATTTGGTAAATGAACTAAGTTAGTTAAAGGTAATTAAATTAAATTTTATTAAAAAACATCCACCGGTTACTTATACTTACTTATCTCCTTTGGTGACCGTACCTAGTTGCATTTTTAAAGAACATAATATATTTTTGAATTATTTTGACGTTTTACGGCGACCAGCTGAATTGAATGAAAACGTACAAACTTACCGAATTTCCCTTAAAGAAAAGACGACCCTTTCTTAATGCGCATGGGCGGCGGCTTTGCAGCAGGCAATTAAGGGATCAAGTCTAAGATCTTCGTGCCTCTAATAACAACATCCTGTCTGTAATAGCAACTTCCTGTTGGAGATTATGACGAGCCCTTTGACCATATGAGAGTGATCAAAGGGATACCCATAAACCCACTTAAGTGAAGTGACTGATGGCTACGAGCTGATAATTATGTTTTAGCTGAGCTAAGGAACAACTCATTATGGGCTTTTGGATTTGTGCCCAGCTTACGGAAATAGGCTCGTCCCCTATTACAGGGGACTTAAACATAACTCGTTTAATGTGGGTGTACTAGGTACACCTCTGCCTAACCCTTTGGGGAAACATGGCGTGATGTTATGAAAACTCATTGTTATGCTCAATTGAAATTCTCTCGTAGCCTACCTTTTTAAGAAGCAGAAAAGTTTTTTTAGACTTTATAGACACTTGGACAACAGCCTAGCAAGACTAGCAACACGCTTCAATTGAAGACGGGCCTAGTGAATTAACAGTGAAATTAAAACAATTGTGTTTTTTACGCTTCATTATTTACGCCTACTGACAAATTACGTAAAAAAACTTTGTTGTGTCCAGTAAAAAAAAAAACTGTCTGTCATTTCAAATTGATTAATTTTATGTAAAACTGTTACGTATTTAAGTAGAGAAACACTACTGCAGTTTTGCTAAACATGTTTGTAGGTAAGGTCAATGAAATTAAGTATTAAGGCTCCCGCAGACTGACGCGACGTGACAGCGCAACGCGACTCTAGTAGAACAATTTCTGTGAAAATTTATTGGAAATTGTTCTACCAAAATTCCGTCGCAACATCGCGTTGCCTCTGTCTGCGCACCGGCAGAACGTTAGTGTTTCGTAATTTAGTGATTAGATAATAAATAAAAAAAATAAAATTATAATAAAAATGACATTCCCCAACATCCTTTAAAAATAAATATTTTCCCAAAACAAGTAAAATCACATCACACCACAAGTATCAACATTGCGAGCGCGTGACAAAGCATTTCTTTCACGACGACAAACATCTTGACACCCTCGTAGTTTCTAAGAACGTGACATGACAGACAAACTGACAATTGATGTTTGAACGCACTGCGTCTGGCGTAAAGATTCGGATAAGCGACTTCTTGAATATGCGTAAATACTCCGAAGATATTCGTTCAAGTTCGAGAATATATTTTCTGTGTAGCGTTGATGTTTTCTCTGTATTTTCGGGTAGGTGTCGGAGAATAATAGATGATACGAACCGAAAAGGGAGACCTATTTTAGCAGTGCGTGGAAAAAGGGTGATAATGATAATGATATTTTCTGATCGATTTGTGTTGAGCTTTCGGCTATAGATAGGAACTTAGTCCAATTTCATAAATAAAAACAATATTCAGTTCAAAAAAACACGGTAACAATATAAAAAATAAAAACTGGTAGCAGATTATAAGGAGCCTTAGGTACTAGGTTTTTACAAAAGCCCTGGACCCCACACTAGTATTCCCTGCTTCGTGGGGTCTAGTCTATTCCCAATTTTTTATTTATGTAAGGGCAAATTTTTCAATCGAAAGATAATTTGTGTTCGTTGAATAAAATTGACGTCTGACAGTATTTGTAATGGAAGAAAGGACAACGACCAAAAGTCTTACCAAAAAGTGTCATGCATCAAAATCAAAATATAATAGTAATAATTTTCATAATTTTTTACGACATTAAGCGTCGGGGATTTGATTTTTGAACAGGGAATATAATTTAAAGTAAAAACAGTGCTAATGTTGTATTATTCTCTTTACATGACATTCCGTTTCAAATTATATGATCAATATAACCTTGAATTTTAAAAGTGTCAGGATCACGTCTTTCAAATAACATGTAAAAAATTATACTTTTCCGATTCTACATTAATTCAAAATAACTAGAATAGAATTTTTACTTAAACGACTATCATTTTTAGAGAAATAATAGCCGTTTGCTTATGACATTTATGTATTTATTTATTTCTCAGTATTATGGTACACTGAGGTCTTATATTAAACATTGTTTCACACATACTACCATTGCTGGTGTAGAAATAATACAAGCAATGTACATGCAGATTGGTTAAGCTTTATAATGTCAAAATATTAATAGTTAAATCTAAAATAATGATAAGTCAAAATGTTGAAAATATAAACCATAATGTCAAAGAATAAATCATAATATCAAAATAAAAATTACAATGTCCAAGAATTCATAATAATGTCAAAGTACTAATGTCATTATTAATCTTAATTAAAATATCAAAAAGTATGATTTCAAAATTCATTGACGGAATAAATACATATGTCTAAGAGCCAAGCAAACTTTTTACATTTAAACTTATTAATTGGTAACATTCTCAGGGCAGGTGGTAATTTATTATAAATTTTAACTGTCATACAATTGGCATTTTTACTGTATATATAATTGCAACTTCTGAGCAGGTACTAGTAATTTCCCGGCATTTTATTTGCTCAGTCTTTCGGAGACTTACTGAGGTATTTTTTTACAAATAGACAAACTTAAAAAAATATACAGACATGGGAGTGGGAGAATCTTTAATTCCTTTATTAATGGCCTGCAATGGTCTAAATATTCTGCTCCACTCATGGCTCTGATACATTTTTTTTGCACTATGAATGTCAAACAAAATAAAGTACCTAGTGTTCAGGTTATTTAGATTTTATTGAAAATCTCCGAAACCCGGGTTTTGTTTAAAAAAAGAACTTTTGTAGGAGTTAATATTATGATAAGTGTAGTCTATAAAAACCAAAGTTTAACTTTGACGCAGCATGGTACGGGATTCCATACATCCATGGGCATTTTCCTTTAAAAAATTCAAAACTATTCCTCCGATAAAGTTATCTGGCGTTGGAACAATCAGCCCTAAGTGAAGTAATTAATTCGAAAAAAAATTAAAACAATGGAAAAAATAAGAACTGGACAGGACAGTTCAAATGCGGTTGAGTATCAGCATTTCACACGGGACACCCAATTCCCAACCAATTCGGAAATATTATATCTAAAAACTGCAAGACCGTATTTAAAACAATAACATAACCACATCAATATCATCACCTACCTACACACACATGAAAATTACTCCTTCGATCGTAACATTACAGCAGAACTGCATCGGATTAATGACGTCACTTTTATGACGTCATATAAAACCTAACTCCGAGACGAGCACTTGGGTACCAGATAGTACCAAACTTATGTAGATAGCACGATAACTGGCAGTAAATAACTGATTGGGGATTTAAGATCGTCTTGATGACTCAGAGGTGCTTATTACGGTAATTTTGAGTGTAGAACAGTTTTCATTACTCTAAGGTAATCAATGCGGTGTTTGAGGATTTAAGACCAGCCGATCGATTCTGTAAAAATCTCATCGTGAAAAGTTAAGTGAAGTGAGCTTAGAGTCAGCTGTCAATAGTGTCATTCCCTAGCATTAGTTGGAATGACAGCTCACTCCACGCTCACTTCATCTAAGTTTTCACGGTGAGATGGTTACAGAATCACACTGCTGCAGTGCGATTCTGTAACCATTTCACCGTGAAAACTTTCACATAGCTTAAGCAAGTAAGCAAGCAAGCTCACTGCAAGTAACTTTTCACGGTGAGATTTTTACAGAATCCATCGGCAGTTTTATAGCTAACAGACCAATGTATTTTCGTTTTCAATTAATGCTAGCTTGTGTAATTATTAAAAAGTTTTCTTTCTTTTCTTTCTTTCAAGTATGTCTGCCTCGTTGTCCTAGTGGTCCCAAACGCAAATGCTGATCATGAGGTCCTGGGTTCGAGTCCCGGGACAGGCAAAGTATTATTGGGTTTTCCCATCTGAAATTTCTCTGTAGCAGTCTGGAGTCTGGATGCGTGTCGGGTCGATGGCAATAGGTCCCCTGTTGAATGGGATTTAAACATAACTGGCGAAATGTGGTTGCTCTACAGGTTCACCTCTGCCGAACCTTTCGGGGAATACAGGCGTATTGTTATCTAATATATAAAATTCTCGTGTCACAGTTTTCGTTGCCATACTCCTCCGAAACGGCTTCACCGATTTTGATGAAATTTTTTGTGCTTATCCGGTATCTATGAGAATCGGCCAACATCTATTTTTCATCCCCCTAAATAAGAAAAAAAAAAAAATTATTAGGAAATTATTTATATGGCAAAACAACGTTTGCCGGGTCAGCTAGTGTTATAAATATATAACACAACAACACGTGGTTTCTTCTAATGCTGGAAAAAGTTCGATAGCTTCGCCCATAAACTTTGGGAAAGAGATGAATTCATGTACCGAGATGAGTTTTATTTCTATTTAACATTAATACTACTTACCCCAAACGCCTTTTTACCTGCATGTTCTTTATCTGTTTTAAAAGACCAACCCTGAAAAAAGGAGAAAATAAAGTTAAAACCTTCGATAAAATCTCAGTAAAGAATCATGCTCATCCAATAGAAAATGCGCTTAAAAATAATCTTATGGAAACTCTTATGAATTCACGCCCACGTAAATGAACTTAGAAAATATAACAGGCCATCTCCCTGAATCGGCTTAGGGTTATTTAAATCTCGCATATGGACGCAAAGCTTCTTATAGGAATTATAAAAGATCCCTCCGCCCGAGGGAGAATGGGGAACATAATTTTCAGTTTCATAGATAAATAAATGTTTTTGACGTGCATGCGGTTAGAAAAGCGTTTGTTTTTTCGGAATTTTTGTACTTTTTTCGGTAACTTTAGTCCTAATATCACGCCTATTTTTTTCCTGAAGGTTAAGACAGAGTTGTACCTATAGTACACTAGCAGTGGCGGCCCAGGGTCGACTTACGAGTTGCAGGTCGTGGGTGCGAACCCAGACAGGCACTTTACTTTGTGTAAATAATATCATTTCGACTGCTCTGAAAACGGTGAAGGAAAACATTGTGAGTAAACCGGCATGTCCTAGAACCAAAAATTCGAGGACATGTGACATCTACCAATCCGCACTGGGCCCTCGTGGTAGATTACAGCCCACTCCCTTTTTTTAACATTAAAGGCTGATTACGGTACTATACACATTTTGCCAGATAAGTGTGCACAATATATATTATAGTACTTCTATAGTATTAAAGAATCCCTTCAACTTAAATATAAATGATACAATTGTAAAAAATTTGCATGTCATTATGTTATGATTGAATATGCTAAGCTACTATTATTCTACTTTGTAAGAACTTTTATAACCATATTTATCTGCAAATAAATCTTTGACTTTGACTTTGAATGTTGTTGTTGTTGTTGTGTAGTTACTTTGGTCCTTCTAGCACTGTGTTTTCTTCACTCCGTTGCCTGTGTTCCGTTGTTAATAAAAGTATACCTACATAGTGGTTAAACTAAGTGTACCAACGTACTATATAACAGCTGGAATGACCATGTTTTATTAAAGAGAAAGCAACCCTACTCGTTTCGTTTCCGCCAACATTTTTTTTCCGCCCGGCCAAAAGTATAAACTCCTTTGTGCCTAAAAACTTTTTGCAACCACACGGGACAGTCTAGGATTAACAAAAAGCTTTTCAGAGAATATTCTAGGTAAACTATGTAATGTTATACTAGTTGGGGCTTCTAGTGTATTGTGTGGAAATGTTAATGTTTGTATTTGCCTTTGAATGGTTTGACTTTATTACGTGATGATTATTATTAATAATCATCACGTACATTAACGTACACGTAACGTATCGTTACGTACATATAACACACACGCAGCGCAGCAGTCAATCGTTTAACCACTGCGCCAACCGTGCCGTCAAACATTTATGTTCATAAACTATTATTTAAATAAAGGGGACCAATTACGATATATTAGACGACTATTTGTTATAATTGCAATATAGGTAGGCCGTTTGTTATGTTATATTATGTAGCCTTCAATTATTCCTATTCATATCCTTAATGCACATGGTATGAAGGTATGTCACATGACACATAATTTACTATATATTATCTATTTTATATTTTAAATTATACTTGCTTGTTATTTAGAAGTGAAAATATACTCGTACAATGATAAAAAACTTCTTTGAATCCTCAAATTGATATAAACCGTCGTTGGCCATGACAAAATGTAAAAAAGTTTACACACGGAGATTGTGACGTTTCAACTTGTCATTTCGGAAAATCAAAATATACAAATTTTCTATGCAAACAAACTATAACTACAATGGAAGACTGTGATATTGCAAATCTAGATATAGAATTTAAAAGGTACTTGCAACTGATAAGGCCTTACTTAGGACAATTGGTCGACAAAAATGTGATTAAAATCTGCGACGCCTGGATTCGGAGGCTCTCGGACTGCAAAGATAATGAAAAACCTTTGAGGAATAAGTATGTTTTTGTGCTTTGTTACCAACTTGGTAGAGGTGTACTAGATTTGCCATTCTTGAATCGACCTCCTGCAGAGTTGCAGCCTCTGTCCGATGATGTCGCTACTTCAGATTCCTCAACCGAAGTGGAATACCTAGTCATAGACTCCAACGAACCTCGCATGAAAGTAATATTTGATAACAAGAAATTAACCACTTCCGAAACAGACTATTTAGGAATATCATCACAAGAACTTGATAAAATTACAGAAAGTCTTACTAGCAGTGAATTTACTGCTAGGCCAATAACAAAAGAACAATACCAATCCTCTTGCAATCATAATAATAATATGTTTTGCTATACATGTCCGGAAGTGATACAAAATGTTACAGAAAATGGGGAACAATTTGAATGTAGAGCAAATAACCTAGTCATTAAACTAAGGGAAATTAAAATGCAAAATATGCTTCTTCAGAAAGAGCTGGAGGCTTTAAGAGAGGACTCTCAAACTCATAAAAAGGAAGAGTTAATTTATGAGTGTATTACAAAAGTTGATAATGCCACAAGTGCTTTTATACGAAGCAATGAAAGTAGTGCCACCTTAAAGTCTATAAAATGTCAACTCCAAGAGGTACAAGATTCTAGAAATACTATGATTCAGACAATAAATTCGCTACAAGACCAATTAGATCATGCCAATGACTTAAAGAAAAATGAAATTGAAGAAATTAACGCAAAACATAAACTGGAATTAATTAAGGTCAGAACTGCAGCTAGAGAAGAGACTAAAGATTTTTTTGAGAAGAAAGTGGAAGAAGTACGAGTAACGTACGAAGAAAATTTAAATAAAATACAAGAAACCGCAATGTTAAAAGAAAAAGATTTGATTAAAATAAAAGATGCAATAATTGAGGAGAAAGATAAGCTTTTGGAGAATAAAGAGGCAGAAATAGTATATTTAAAGATTCAAATTGAAGACCAAAAGAACAACCTTCATTCAATGCTCAGCAAATTTATGGAAAGATCGAATGTAGATTTGTCAGGCGATAGCATGAGGTTTAAGGCCCAACAATTAGAGAAACGTCTTGAGAAGATGGAGAAGTCGAAAATCAAATGTACTAAAATCTATGAAGCAAAGCTAGCTCAGTTACAAAGAGAGCAACACTTGACTGAATGTTCATTACAGCTGCAATTAGTGAGACAGAGGGCTCAAGTTGTTAGTGAAATGACTGTGGAAAGTCAAGCTGAACTGAACACTTCCCTGGAGAAACTAGAGAACAGATATAAAGACATAGTAGCCAACGTTCAGGCAACCGCCATACAAAGAAGGATGCAGGACCAGCTGGCGCTGGAGTCGATATTCCAAGTAGCTTGCGGTATGCAAGAACAGAATCAAATACCCTTCCCGAAAGCAGTACGTAATCAGAACCAAAGTTACGAGAGCGAAATTTCAGCTATAATGCGTGGTAATAAAGTTGAAAATATAATGGCTGGTGCTTGTGGTAATAAGTCATTTGGTGACGACAGTGTATCCCGAGGGTTTTGTCTCAATGGCGAAAGAATGGGAGAACTATTCGAAAGGGTGTACATACCACAGAGGGACAACGGGGAGGCAAAGTAAAACTATTTTAACTGTGCCTCGTTGTTGTAATTAAAACTAGATGTTTGTGGTATGTTTATTAAATTTTCAAAATGAAGTACAGCTGTTATAACTTGTTTGAAACGATGGCGGTGGTGTGGTTATTTCTAGATTATTGCTCCACTTTTAGCTAGTTGTCTTAAGACTCTAGTAATTATTCTGACTTCGAACTGACGATTGCTTATTTGTTTAAACGACATTATCTGAGCAAAATGAGTGTATCGGCATTGCTTTATACCATATGACGACAGTAAAATTTAAAGCAGGTTGAAAGGATTATTTAAGGCCTAAATATTTTTAAAGCCATTTTTGCGAGAGATTTACTAAGTGAAAAGTCTTTGACATGAAAAAAGCAGGCTGTCAATTAGAAAATGCCTACATGAAAAATCTGTAGCTTATAAAAACACAAAAAAAAACCAGTAGAAAACACCCACCACGTTTCAACTAGTATCACCAGCATCTTAATTGCGTGACACACTATCAATGCCAATGACAATCATTTTGGAGGATATGACAAATCCTGCTTCGCGTGCCCGAATTTTTTTTCTGTCAACAACGTAAATAACGCAATTAATGTTGTTGAACTTACTGTTATTGTGTTACGCAACTACCCCGCAGCTCCTTACCCATCCTCATCATTCACCCTTAACCCAATTTATTTGTGGTCGGCGCAACGTATTTTTCTTCCATACTTCTTTATTAGTCGTCATCTCTGTAGTCACCCCCGTTCTAGCCATATCATGTTTCACACAGTCCATCCGTCATTTCTTTGGTCTTCCCTTAATGCTATAGCCATCACATTTTTTTTTTCTCTTTATTAATTATCAGGGACTTTTATACAATTGTACAGACGCCAGCAGGTCAAGCTACCCGAAACTGTCAAATTTTCCCAATCAACCTTGAACCTTAATACTTTAGCGATAAAGTTGAAAATCTATTAAAGAAATTTGACAGATTGTAGTAGCTTGACGTGCTGGCGTCTGTACATGCTAGTTCCATCACATCAGTGGTGTAGTAGTTTATTTTTCACATTCATACTTAAAACTCACAGTTGCTTACCCCATACACCTAAATGTTCGCTTACTTTTCGAATTATTCGTAGGTCTAGGCACCTATTTAGCAATCATAAGCATATCAATAGGTATACAGGGTTAAAATAAATTAGCTAGCGAAACTCCACAGACATGATGGGTACCGGTATCTAAACTAAACACGACAAAATAAAATATTTTTTATTTATAAAAAGTTAGTTTTTTTTTTATAGTTTTTTTTGGTTCAATGCACGGTTCAATGGCTATTTTTAAAAGTACTACTGAAGTACTGTTTTATTAATAGAAGTATGATCTGAGACAATTTGTTTTCTTTGTTTTATCGTGTTTAGAAATCGATACATATTCACATATGTAAAGTTTACACAAATAAAAACCTTTTTGATTAATGTGATATTTCAAGTGTCTAAACTAATTACAGTTGACGGCCCCAAAAAACCTCATCCAATTAATTTCTATTTTGTTTGATCATGCTTAGATATTGATACCCGTCTGCGGAGTTTCGCTAGCTAATTTATTTTGATCCTGGGCATTTCCCTACCATACCCCATCTGGGCTGCGGCCACTGAGGGTTGCGGTCATTTTCAGTTACACACGAATAGCTATTACGAGTAGCTACATTATTACACATGTTTATTTATGTGTGTGACATTTGCTTTGCTAATAAGGCGGTTTTGTATATCTGTGGATTTACATTACTGTAGATCTATGTACATGATAATATGTGGTTTAGTTCCAATCATCTAGTTGGTGTATGGTATGTGATGTATAATCATTTATTGTTGACTAGCTTTAGCCAGCGGCTTCGCCCGCGTGGAGGTCGGAAATTATCCTATGGGAACGAACTGCCGGGATAAAAACTATCCTATGTGTTAATCCAGGTCATAAACTATCTGTACACAAAATTTTATCTAAATCCATTCAGTAGTTTTTGCGTGAAAGACTAACAAACATCCATCCATCCATTTTCACAAACTATCGCGTTTATAATATTAGTAGTAGCAGTAATTACCGACAAAAAAACACTTCACTTTAGATTTCTTGCAGGTGTGATGCACTGAGCCATAAACTCGGTAGGGTAGAGGATAGTTTATAATCAGAACAATGTTAATCATCATAATTATCATCATTGCAGTCGAAAGACATCCACTGCTACATATGCCTTCCCCAAGCATCGCCACTTCAACCGGCACCCTAATTGCGTACACACGATCAATCGGAATCTGAATCATTTGGACGCAAATTGCTAATCCATTGCTTCATAAGTTCGAAAAATTTGTCTGCTCAACACGTAAATAACGCAATGAATGTTGTTGAACTGTCAAAATGAAACCGATTCCGATTGATCGTGTGTTACACAATTAGGGTGCGGGTCTGAGCTTCTCGCATCCAGCAGATGATAGATATTGTAAAATAATAATGCTTCAATGGAGTTTGGAAGTCGTTCTATTTTAGGTAGATATTCTAATTACCTAAAGCCACAACTATAGAAAAATGTAATTGCAATTGGCATAAAATCAGCCTTCTGACTATAAAAGTGCGGCTACCAAAATTGAATGTGAATCTGATGGAGATAAAACGTAAAGTGTTAAAGTTTTATCTCAATCAGAGTAAACATCCAAAATATTTGAAAATTATATGATGATCTGTTACAAAAGTATCTGATGAGTAATGTAAACAAATCGATCGACAGAAAACATACCTGTGGGTGTCAATTTGTATTGCCACTTACAAATTGAGCGCTTTGATTTGGTTAATTGGATATTCAAACCGGAAATTCTAATTTTAACTCACCCTTAAGAAGTTTTTAATTTGATAATTGAGATCAATTTCTTAATCTCAATTTTCGTCAAATTGTTGTAAAAGGTGTTGAGCTGCTATAAAGTTGAAGCCTAGCAATAGCTGAATATGTAATAAATTCTTTTAGCGAGTGATTGCGTAAGAATTTAACCTGAACAGGGTTTGTTTACACTTTTATCGGATACCTTTGGAACAAACAGTATGGTGATAAAGATAAGTTTAACGAGATACCGAGAATTGATGTCAGAAATAATACTTGAAACTTTATGCAGCAGATTCTAGAGAATCTATAAAACAGGATATGTCTCAAGGCAGTAAAAGTCTGACAAGGCAATCAATTTATGATTTTACAACCAAAACTTATCCAGTAACCTTTTTTTCTTATTTTCGCGGTGGAAATCCTCATGGACTTTCTCCGTCGTGGGGGTGACGGAGGGGTATGCCGGACTCTTACCGGCTAAAAACACCGCGGTGTTACACCTGTGCCTATGGCCGGGGGTGCGGGATTCGCATAGGCATTCACCACTCCATTCCCACAGTTGCAAAGCGATCTTGCTGTTAAAATTCGATCACAAAACACACAAATTAATACTGTATTTTGGCTTGACAATTTTTATTTGATTTAGTATTATAGCAAACGGCCCATGGAAATATTTTTAAATCGTACATACGTGTACCTACATGTAAGTGAAAACGCACATCAAATACTATCACTACCTTTTAACATTTAACATTTTTACAACAGATTTTTTTAGTTACTAATAAACCCCTAGCATAAATACCTGTTATTTATGGAACCGTTCCCTGGTCTTCCAGTACGTTAGCCAGTTAATCCATTAAGTCAACCTCACCTAGAACCTCGTTTGCAGCACTCAAATAATCTTATGCAGAATGGCTCTCATTAATGTATAATAGGTAGGGTTGTCTAGCATAATACACGATTTGGTGTAACACTTTTGAAAAAAGGTAAGTTTTCTTTAGCTCTTCGTCTTTAGTATATCAGCAAGAAGAATTTGAAGACCTGTGTGACGGTCTTCTGGCAGCACTACCCACACAAATTAAGTTTCTGATTGCTACTAGATTTGGGCTAGTGGTCTAAGACCACCACAACATGGCTCCCTGAAAACGTCCAACGATATCGCGGCAGACTCAGGCTTAGATGGTGAGACGAGCTTAATGCTTATGGTTTTTTTTGGTATGAAGTCGTCAAATAACTTCTCCCGCTCTGGGTGGAGCGGGGATGTTAAACTTTTACTGACTAAAACCCACCCGTGTTCCTTGAGTTCCCTGTATTTTTAAAATTTTATTAAGAAACCCGCTAGGGTATATCGGATATGAAACTAAAATGGAAGTCACTTGTTGGCAAACAGAAAGGAAAATGAACATTATTTACACATCGATTTTATTGGAGCCAGCCCTACAGTAAAGCCAATAGCTGCAATACTAGAAAGCGTACACTGCATTGTTCTCTAATGTTTGCTGAAAGCTCCGCGCTGTTTGGTTGCATCTCTCTAATAAATATAGGTACAATAATATAGTCAATTGTTAGGAAACAGTTGACCGGAATACCTAGGTACACGTTTATGGAAAAATCTTTTATGAAGGCCGGATACTTATGGAGGTGTCACCAATATCTTGAGTTTTATAAAACACGGTGAAATGTAGATATTTCGCCGTATTCTATAAAAGGTACGATGGCATAATGACCTATGTAAATGCAGCAAAATCATGTTACATAGCGCCTACTACTAAAGTTCTCTCGGAAAATTCTTAAGTTAATCATTGTAAACTTTGCAGATACGTTTTTCACAGGCGCACACAATTCACTCCCATAAAAAAAAAAATCACATAGCACTCATAACCAGAGACTGACCATAAAAGATATCCTTTGGCGTGGTCTTCTCGAACTCGGTGTTCCAGACCAGGCAGACACCGTCGGAGTCGTGCAGTTAATGAATGATTTATTTGCTCATGTTGATTGCGTGGTTAGATAACATTTCAATCATTTATATTTTGAAAACTGCGTAAATACTCATAGAAGCGTTTGTAAATATATTAAAATAGTCTGCTACATCTGTGGAAAATACGCAACCGATAAAACGAAATCAAAGTCGCAATAAATGGCGTTGCAAATTGCTAAGTAAGTGTGAAATACTCGTCAACTATGAAATCAGCATCAATATACCTTTCCTTGAAGTTTGCTCGGAGAAATAAAACTTGAAGTTTATCAGAATTATATAACGTTCCATGTAACTTCACACTTGTCAATATTTTTTGTTGAGATCTTGTTATTTTCACTCATGCTTCAAAATTCATGTCATTTGGTTCAAATAGATTTTTATTTTTGTTATTTTATTTTGTCTTTTTTAGAGATTCTTTTATACATATTTTGAGAATGTGAGAACGTAGTAGACCTTGTACATAGACTGTAGATTTGTAGACCATTTTCTATTTTTACACGGTAATTTGGAAACATTGTAAAAGCCAATTGTTTTTACAAGAGTAGCTGCAGAGTTTCTTGCCGGCTCACCTCCATTGGAAACGACCAATTGGAACGGTGCACATACCTTCTCATGTTTCATAAGTGCCCATGAGGGTTGAAGTGAAATAAAATATTTTGATTTCGATTTAAAGCGTCAGAGACAGTCAGAGTATAGTTACATATAGGTATACATATATGTGTGGGTTTTTATAAAATTACTAATTTACGTGACTGCACGTTATCACCTAGAATGCTCCACCAACAAATAACTCTTCTGTAATGACTCATTAACACTATTCGCATGTGAACGTGTAAGAAATCGTAATTGCTTAAGTAGCCATTATGACGCTTTGTTTTTCTTTTGCAGGTATTTATTAACTATAATAGCTTTCTTAATTATAGGTGAGCTATGAAAACAACTTTTTATTAGTTTTTTATGATAATTATGAAACACTAGATTCTGCTCGCGACTTTGTCCGTGTGAAATTTCTTGTCACCCTTTCACCCTTTTGTTTCACCCTTTTCTTTAACCCTTTCGAATCGCATCACATGCCCGCGTTATTACTTATGCTAAGGGCCCTAGCGTAAAATAAAATCAATGCCACTTTTCGTTGTAATTTTATAAGTCAAGAACTCACCTATCCAAACCAAATGTTTAGGCTTTGTTCGGACTATTTAGTAGATGGTTTATGTGAAGTTTGCACAAAATCGGTAGAGCGGTTCTTCATTTATCCCATTTTTTGTAACAAATGAATTCAATAAATGGCGGATCATTTTGTTAAAGTAGGGTAGGAGTAGGTTAGGAGTAGGGTAGGAATAGGGTACGAGTAGGGTAGGAGTAGGTTAGGATTGGGGTAGAAGTAGGGTAGAAGTAGGGAAGAAGTAGGGTAGAAGTAGGGTAGAAGTAGGGTAGGAGTAGGGTAGGAGTAGGGTAGGAGTAGGGTAGGGGGTAGGACACCACGCGAACGAAGTAGCGCCGGGCAGCTAGAAATAATTTATATGGCAAAACAACGTTTGCCGGGTCAGCTAGTTGTTTATAAATTAAAATCCGACCTGTTGTTTCAGAGATTAGCGCGTCCCAACAAACACAAACTCTTCAGCTTTATTATTAGTGAAGATAAAGAAATGTACAACCTTTAGGGCAGACGTCAAAACAGAGATTTTCATAATATTATAAAACATTCATCTTCTCTTATCTTGAAAATAGTCTTGCCTTATTTATGCGAGTTTTACTATTATTCAAGAGAATAATTTTGTTTGGTCTAACCACCGAGTTTAGTTGTTGATCAAGCTAGTTGTACTAACTACATACAACTCTCGCTTTTTCACAAATAACAACGTTGCGTTTTCGTTTAGCAGAAATAAGCAACAGCATTGTAGATTTATATGGAACTGCCAGGAGCCTAATGTCCTAGGGGGACATATAGTGACCTTAGTGAGGTTGTTCAGAAAAGTCAGGTGGGAAGTATTCGCAACCGGGGCGTGTGTATATTGATCAGATGTATGAACGTAAACAAGGCAAAAGGAGTTTGTATGTAAGGAACCTAGCTGGAGGCGTTGTATAGTTTCTGACTTTCCATGGGACCCATGGGAAGAGGGTGTGAATTTATATATGTATATGTGTGCATGAAATTATTGCTATATATCTTTTGCTATATTATTTATATGATTCAGCCATATTGGTGAAATTTCTGGAATAGTCTACCGCATATTCAATAATCGAAAGGCCTGGCCTGGCGAAGCCCAATGGAATCCGCTGGATGTGATAAGCACACGTCCGGTGGATGTGGGGTGCTTGGGCCCGTGCCCAGACAGACGTCTTTCGGCTTGCAGAAGATGATGATGAGACTCAAGATGAAAATGATGATGATGAAAGAGAATGGACAACAGCATCATCCTGGATACTACTTGCAACAAACAATGAATACCGAATTCAGCAATTAAAATTATACTCCAATCAGCAATCAATTCAAAATTTCATTGAAATGGAAGGACCGTCCATCGAATCATTTCTGATTATTATGCTGACCATGTAGGTTAACAATATCATTATCATTCGTCCTTGACAAGTTCAAACACACTCATTTCATACTAGGTACATTGAAAATACATTATTTTTAAGTACCTACTGTTAGCGGTTACATGCAACAATTATGTAATACAAGATCTATGTGTAAGATCGTATCTTAGTCATGACTCCTAACAAGTTTGTGTACATGTTGCTTTTAAGGCTTATCGTTTACAGTGCTAATAAAAAGTAACACAAACTCAAACCACCACTGAGTACCTAGTTTAAAACCACAATAAACCTTAAAACTTAAACCATTATACACATGTACATAAAAGAGAAAATATGAAATCAAGTGTAGGTCAGACATGTCGATAAAATCTTCGTCCATCCGTCCACATACAGATCGTTTGTTGGATTATAGTCCAAGAGATTAGGTACTGGGGACACAGCAAGCAGCCTGTGCTTTCTGCCGCGGAATGTCACAGCAATTCAATGGCAGTCCTTACGCGACGGTGACGCAACCAATTATAAACTAGTTAATAATGCGTTAGTAAGTCATGCGTTAATTTTGAGTAGCGTCGAAAGAAGGGTCTTAGTGATAGATAAGCCGTCACAGATCAGAAGTGGCCCAGTGGAAAAAGCCGCGACTTAGTGTAGGTCGTAACTTCGGAAACAGACTCTGTGTAAATTATTTCAACACCACTGCTTTCAAAATGGTGAAGGAGAACATCGTGAAGAAAATGGCTGGAACCAAAAAATCGAAGACATGCGACATCTATCAACCCGCACTGCGCCCACGCCACTCCCACTCGAAGAGTGCCATCAAAGATCAAACGAATGGGTCATTTGAATTTAGCCTCTTGGGTTAGGCAATAATGTTAGTTGATCAAAGGAAGATTATGATGAAATCTCAGTGCTAAAACGTATAGTGTGTGGAGTTTCTTGCCTATTCTTCTCCATACGAAAACAACCTTTTGGAAGGGGCGTCTAGAATCAATTTTATTTTTATTTTATTTTTGACGTTCAAAAGTGCCTTTTATGTGCCTATTTGAAATAAATGATTTGACTTTGACTTTATATGTATATCTAATTAGCAGTCTAATTTACATCTAATCGTATTAACTCCTAGATGGTTCTCTGATTGATTATTTAAAATAATTAGCAGATAAGTACTTGATATTGCGATCGCTGCATAATTAATTCTGGGAAGTGATGTTCCGCGAGATTCCCATCCTTAGAGTAGAGATTGTTTAGCTATTCATTAAACTAAGGCCGATATTTTCTAGAAATGTCTGTATTATCTGAATATATTTACTAGATCTTAGGATAGAAGCACAGCAATGATACTAACGCATTTCAGTCACGAAGTTCTATTTCCCAGAATGATTGATTAGGTAGAACATATCAATTATCTTAATTACTGGAGCGTCTATATCACGTTCCAATTGCGGCGTAAGCAGAAATCCAGGCTGTGTTAAGATTCTGTCACGTTTTACAAATATCGATACTAAGCTAAGATAGTAATTATGACAAATATAGGTATTGTTTGTTGCCTTGCCGACTCGTAGTCACACCAGATTATCACACCAGTATGACAAACAGGAATTTTTTTCTCGTTTGTCACACTACTGATTTTTCCACACCATGTATACGATAATTGCTAGTGCAGTACCTACTTTGTGGTAAGTAATGCAAGCTATGCCTATGTTCAGCTGTGGATGTCCAGTGGTTCATATGATAATGCAAACTTTATCTAGTAGGTACTGGCCGGTTGGCGGTTGGAAACAATGCTTGAAATAATGATAAATGCAATTGACAGACTCGCGTCAATAGTTTGCTCATTTAAACATCAACGATTTTGCAAATCGTATTTTGTTCTGAAGAAGCAAAGCAATTTATTAAAAAGTGTGAAAGAATATTTTATAGATGCGACTTTTAAGAGTTCGCCACGACCATTTCCACAATTACTTTCTATCCTCGGCGACTTGGGGAGCACGTCTCAAACAACTTCAGTGATACCGCTAATACATGTGCTTATGAGCGACAAAAAAGAGTCGACATAAATGCTGCATTATTTGACATCCTGATAACTAAATTTCCAGATTGGTGTCCCACTGTATTCCACGCAGATTTCGAGATTGCCGTAGCAAATGCCTTAAGATGTTTTTTTCCACCTATATCGGTAAAAAAGTGTTACTATCATTATTGTCAGAGCTTATGGCGAAAAGCGAAATCAATTGGTTTGAAAAGTAAACTACATAAAAGAATTGTGGGACTATGTACGGCATTGCCGCTAACTCCATTAGAACTTGTTAAAAACGGATAGGGATACATACAAACAGAATCTAATGAATTTAGCGGGAAAAAGATGAAACAGTTCATAGCATACATGGCGCGACAATGGCTAAATGATGAACAATATATCGCCGACTGGAATATAGTTGGTCAAAGGCACAGAATCAACAACGTTTGTGAAAGTTAGCACTCCCAATTAAATAAAAATATAAATAAAAACTACGTTACCATACTAAAATTATTAACAGTATTATTCAATCAAAAAGAAATTAATATCGCAAAAAAAGAAGAATCGACCAAACTGATAAAGATAATTTTATCATTTTCTGCCAATTGAAACTTTTAAATGGTGAAATATCATTGGGACATTTCCTTGAAACATTGCGTTAATAATTTTAAAAAATTTAAACCGACCTCAAAAAGAAATTAACTCAAAATTATTAAATAACATTAATTTCGGAAGTCGGTGTCTTGGGATCTGTGTTTTAGTTTTTTGCCACCGACTTCCGAAATTAATCTTATTTCATAATTTTGAGTTAACTTCTTTTTGAAGTCGGTTTATTTTTTTTTTAATTACTTTTTTATTTCGTAATTTTTAATTTTAAGTTAAAACTGGAATATTTGTTTGTAATAAGTAGGTAAGTAATAGTTTTGTTGTAAATAAATATTGCACTAGAATTTGACCAAGGTTTTGAGATGTTTTCCCTTTGACACTACGCCCATAGCGTGTATCAATAAGCCAGGCCGTCACACTTACACGTACCTATTAGTTCATATTTTGAAAATGCCTGAATCGATTTTGATGAAACTTACACTGTTCTCTAAGTTGAAGTAAAAATGCCCATATGCATCTATAAAATGTTGTATTTGTTTGGAAGCCCTAATAGATTGTCATAATATGTGAATATAATGCAGTTCCAATAATATTACATGTCGAATTATACGTGTCGAATTGAAACCTCCTTTTTTAGGGTTCCGTAGCCAAATGGCAACGGAACCCTTATGGATTCGTCATGTCTGTCTGTCTGTCTGTCTGTCCGTCCGTATGTCACAGCCGCTTTTTTCCGAAACTATAAGAGCTATACTGTTGAAACTTGGTAAGTAGATGTATTCTGTGAACCGCATTAAGATTTTCACACAAAAATAGAAAAAAAACAATAAATTTTGGGGGTCCCCATACTTAGAACTGAAAACAATTTTTTTTTTTCATCATACCCATACGTGTGGGGTATCTATGGATAGGTCTTCAAAAATGATATTGAGGTTTCTAATATCATTTTTTTCTAAACTGAATAGTTTGCGCGAGAGACGCTTCCAAAGTGGTAAAATGTGTGCCCCCCCCCTGTAACTTCTAAAATAAGAGAATGATAAAACTAAAAAAAATATATGATGTACATTACCATATAAACTTCCACCGAAAATTGGTTTGAACGAGATCTAGTGAGTAGTTTTTTTTTAATACGTCATAAATCGTAACGTAACGGAACCCTTCATGGGCGAGTCCGACTCGCACTTGGCCGGTTTTTTAAATTCGCTAAAATATAAGCTATTATGTAATTTGAAGGTTTTCAATTTAATTAAGGGCTGATTTTCCAATCGACAGATATTTTTTATTATTCATAGAATAAAATTGACGTCTGACAGATTTTATATGGAAGAACTGTCAAAAATTCAAAATGATTCCTCTGATAAAATTATCTGGCGTTGGAAAAATAAGCCCTAAGTAGTATAACTAGGACAGCACTAGTTAGGAATAAATGGTGTGGAAAAATCAGTGGTGTGACAAACTAGAAAAAAAATCCTGTTTGTCATACTGGTGTGATAATCTGGTGTGACTACGAGTCGGCAAGGGTTTGTTGTAACTAATCTTCAGTCTTCTTCTTCTTAGCGTATCGATGGCAAAAACTTTAAACATTTTTGGCCTAAATATCAGCTGCGCAAACTCCGCTCATTGATGCAGCCATAAGATAGGCTCCATGAAAGGAGCCACCCTGAGTGACGTACCCTCCGATCTTCTGTTACGTCCGGCGCACCCTGGGCAATCGACTTCTGTCAATTGGCCAATCCTTTCACCACTAAGGCAAATATAAGTCGGTCTTCACGGTTGTAATCAGTATCTAACAGAATTATCATTAAAAAACGAATTGTATTTATTTGAATATAGGTCTAACTCGGTATATCTGACCAGAGATGTTAAACAAAGTGACATTCTTTTAGCGATAACGATGTTGGACAAATCGAAATGGTGTGGTACTAACGTAGGCTATCGAAAAGCTGCGTTAATCCAGTTGAATGTCGTTGTAGAACAACGGAACGATTTGAACGCGATTGCCACTAGTCTATGCCGTCTGATGGCTTTCCTACATCAGGTTGATTTAGGTAGAGACGATGTCGGAAACTGTCCTGAGCCTGTAGTTTCACCAGCACTCTTCATACCGGTATAAGCAATGCTGCTCTGTCGTAGAAGCAGGTTTGCTAGGAAAATCCAGCAGTGCAACTGCTTGTCAAAGAGCTCTACTGCATGTTTTGTATTGATTAAGTTTTGAAGGTTCATCATCTGCCTAGCCTTTTCCTAACTATGTTGGGTTAGGTTCCAGTCTAACCGAATCCTGAATTGAAGCGAATGCCTACCTGATCTATACAACCCGATTCCTGGGCAACTCAATACTCCTCCGTAAGACTTTTGTCAGATATTTGGGATTCTGACTACGCGTAACTGTTGTGTCTTCAGTTAATTAAACACAGCGCAGAATAAATAACCTTTATTTGGTGTTAAACAAATATATATATGTGAGAAAAGATAAAAGAATTAGCAAGCGAACTTTGATGGACAGTTACACGATGACAACAATAATCAAATATAAATTTTCTTATTGTTCCAAACAACAGTTGTCAATTTTAAAAACAATCTCCTTTTAAAATTCACAACCAGCCTGTCTACAAATTAATGTGACAGACATGAGGTTACATATGTTTGCTCCAACACTCCTCCTTAATCTCGTGTCCATTCACACACCATACATGTTTATCAAACACAAACACCCATACCTCTCACACACCACTGAAACTTCTCTCTTGGAAGTGGTTTTGTTAAACCATCTGCAACCATGCATGCGGTCTCCTTATACTTCAGTATCACCTCATTATTTACAATTGCCTCACGCACAAAATGATACCTCACATCTACATGCTTAGTACGTTGGTGATGTACTGGGTTTTTGGCAATAGCGATGGCAGACTGACTATCACTGAAGATGGTCATGGCTTCATCCAATTTGTAGCCCTGTCCATCAGTTACTTCGGCTATAAACCTTCTCAGGAATATTGCTTCTCTTGCAGCTTCTGATAGCGATACATATTCTGCCTCTGCTGTACTAAGAGCTATTGTTCTTTGTTTCTTGCTCTCCCAGCTGATTGCGCCACCTTGCAATATGAAGACCAAACCAGAGTATGATCTCCTATCAAACTCTCCAGCATGATCTGCATCAGCATATCCTTCAAGAAGTCCATTCTGTCCTTTTAAATATTTTAGACCATGACTTTTAGTGCCCTTGAGATAACGAAGTACTCGTTTTGCTGCGATCCAATGACTCTCGTCGAATGAATTGTTAAACTGACTCAAACTGTTCACTGCATGAGCAATATCTGGACGTGTGCACACTGCAAGATACATAAGAGAACCTATCAATGCTCTATATGGTAGGTCATCTCTTGACTTGTGTTCTGATGGAGGCTTCTCTAGCCTTTGTCCAGTTACTTCCGGGGTTGAAACTGTTTTTGCATCTTCCATGCCAAATTCTTTAAGCAGTTTCTCGATATATTTTTCTTGATTTAGATTGATACTATTCAAATTTTGTTTAATTTGAATACCAAGCATCAACTCTGCCTTGCCAAGATCTTTCATTTCAAATTTTGACATAAGCTCTTTCTTCACTACCTTCATTTCTGTTAAATTGTTCCAAAATAGCAGAATGTCATCTACATAGACAGCTAGGATTATTATGTTCTTTCCTTTAGTCCTGGTGTAGACACAGGGTTCATTTAAGGATCGCTTAAAGTTTAGCTTCCTTAGTTCCTCATCTAATTTTATGTTCCAACTTCTTGGAGCCTGCTTCAGTCCATATAATGACTTCTTCAGAAGACACACATAGTCCTCTTTTCCTTTTTGTTCGAAACCATGTGGTTGTTTCATGTAAACAACTTCATTTAAGTTTCCATTTAAAAATGCAGTCTTGACATCCATCTGATCAATTTTAAGATCCAATTTAGCTGCGAGAGCTATTAACGTTCTGAGTGAGCTGTGTCTCACAACTGGTGCGAAGGTCTCGTGGTAATCAATGCCTCTCCTTTGACTATATCCCCTTGCTACCAGGCGTGCCTTATACCTATATCCGCCCACCTCTTCTTTGATTCGAAATATCCATTTAGAATCAACGATGTTGTAAGGGTACGCTGGTGGTTTGACCAGTGTCCAGGTATTGTTTTTTCGTAGAGCATCTAACTCCTCCTCAATTGCTTTTCTCCAATTTTCTTTATCCGTGCGTGATAAAGCTTCACCCACTGTCAGTGGAAAAACACTTTCAATAGCTTGATATGTAATGTGATCCGGAAATTGTTTAGGTTTCCTCTCTCTTAATGGATATCTTCTCTCACTAGGAAGTACCGGCTCTGGTTGTAGTACTTCTTCGTCTCTTTCATCAAGGGATTCCCATTCATCACAGCTTTCTGTTTCATTGCCATTAGATTCTTCATTTTGATCTAAATCATTTGTAGTTATTTCTCTTACAGTCTCATTCTGCTCTTGAAGTTCTTCTTCACTTTCTATCACAGTGTTTGTTGGTACAACTGGTGGATTTACGTGTTCAAAGCCCACATATATCTCATCTTTCTTTATTTCTGAACTTCTCTTTATGGACTGAAATTGGTTTTCGAAGAAAACAACATCTCTTGCTTTATGTACCATCTTGGTTTCTGGATCAAACAAACGATATGCTTTCGCATCTTCACAGTATCCAATATGAAGCAACTCTTTGCTCTTCGGATCCCATTTGGTGCGTTTTTGTTTAGGTATGTGCATAAACGTTTTGCATCCGAAAACTCTGATATATGTCAGATTTTGTTTCTTTCCAGTCCAAGCTTCTTCAGGCGTTTTATTCCTAACAGCTTTCGTTGGTGATCGGTTTTTCAGAAAAACAGCTGTCTTCACAGCTTCTGCCCAAAGCTTATTGCTTAATCCAGCTTCTTGGATCATGCTCCTAGATTTTTCAACGATTGTTCTGTTTGCCCTTTCTGCTACACCATTTTGTTCAGGTGTATATTCCACCGTTAATTGATGTTTGATTCCGTACTTCTTCATGAAATCATTCATCCGAGTATTTACATATTCTTTGCCATTATCTGACCGTAAAGTTTTTAACTTCTGTCCAGTCTGTAATTCCGCAAAAATTTTGAACTCTTCAAGTTTATTAAATACTTCACTTTTACATTTAAGAAGATATACGAAAGTTTTACGCGTATAATCATCTATAAACGTTACAAAATATTTGAATCCGCTAAATGACTCTTCAGCCATTGGTCCGCAGACGTCAGTATGTACTAGCTCAAGTACACTGTCTGCTCTATTTGCTGGACTGCTTTTCTTGAATGGTTTTCTGGTTTGTTTTCCTTTCAGACAAGCTACGCACTCTAGTGTAGTAGAACTGTTAGAAAAACTCACCCCTGTCGCCATGATATTGCGTAATAGTTTAAGATTACGTACTCCAAGGTGACCCATCCTTCTATGCCATAAGTCCATCTCATCTCCGCTGATAGTAGTCGCCAGCGCTGTGTGCTTTAAGCTTTGCTTTAATTTATACACACCATTTTCCTCTACACCTATAAGTAAAGGTTCGCCAGTTATTTCACAATTACTACTCTTTACTACGTTAAAACCTCCCTTGTAGAATACTACCTTAAGATCTTTCTTAGTGACAGCACTAACGCTAAGCAAGTTTGCAGCTAATCTCGGAACATACATAGCATTAATTGTAACATTTGGTTTCGTACATACCACTGTGCCACTTCCAATACCTTGCAACCTTTCACCATTTGCACACGCTACAGTCACTCCCCTTTCATACTTCTTCAAATCATGTAACCATTCACGCCTTGAAGTCATATGATTAGAAGCTCCCGAGTCAACAATCCAAAAATCCTCTGAAGTTGAAGTCGCCATCGCCAAAGCTATAGATGCTTCATTTCTCTTCTTGTTTGGATTGTCTGGACAATCTTTCGCTTTGTGTGGTCCATTGCAAATAAAACATTTAAACTTTTTCTGTTGTTTTTGTTTAAAAGTATTTTTCTTTGTCAATAGAGCATGATTGTTTGCACTCGTAGCCGCTGTATGTGTATCCTCCATTTGGTAAAGTTTAGTTTTCACATAATCCGTAGTCAGCTCAATATTTGAATTTTCAATTGCTAATCTCATAGCTTGAAAATTATCTGTTAAACCTTGAAGCATTAGGGCAGCCAATAATTCGTCATCTATTTCCTTTCCTAGATCACACAGTTTTTGTGCAGTTGTCATCAATGCCAAAATATAATCCCTTATAGTCGTGAACTGCTCCAGTTTAAGACTAACAAGTTTTGACAGCAATCTGCATCGACTATTTAGCCCTTTATCTTCGTATGCTTTCTCTAAAGCTATCCAAGCCTCCTTGGCCGTCTTTGCTTGACGCACATGAATAAGGCACTCTGGTTTTATCATCAAGCATATTTTACTCCTTGCTTTTTGATCTCTCTTTTTGCCTATCTCATCAACGGGCGTAGTATGTGTATACTCCCATAGATCATCGTGTATTAAATATAATTCCATCACAAATTTCCATGAACTGTAGTTAATGGCACCATCTAGTTTCTCAATTGACGCCATGCTCAAAGAATCAATCTTACTTACAGTTACTGCTGAATGATTTTCGCCGTTTCCATTCATTTCTCGGTTTATTTGGTTTCTGGTCCCATAACCTTTGTTGTGTCTTCAGTTAATTAAACACAGCGCAGAATAAATAACCTTTATTTGGTGTTAAACAAATATATATATGTGAGAAAAGATAAAAGAATTAGCAAGCGAACTTTGATGGACAGTTACACGATGACAACAATAATCAAATATAAATTTTCTTATTGTTCCAAACAACAGTTGTCAATTTTAAAAACAATCTCCTTTTAAAATTCACAACCAGCCTGTCTACAAATTAATGTGACAGACATGAGGTTACATATGTTTGCTCCAACAGTAACGAATGTCAAAAATTTATAAATGACATCCGGGACCAACGACTTAACGTGCTTTCCGAGACACGGAGGGGTCTTGGTATGGTCACCCATCCACGGACCGAGCTCGAAAAGCGTAGCCGCGCGTCTGTTATTACTATTATTCTACTTAAAATCGTACTAATCAAGTTATTGGTACGATTTTAAGTATGAAATGAGATCAATATAATATTGTGACACCTACTTTAAATTCACAATGTAGGTTGAGTACGCCAAATTATTCAAAACTCAGTAATGGTCATAAGTACATAGCTGAATTGTAATTTGGTCGTTTGTAAACACACTTTATTTGTTTGAAGCAAACTGAGTTATGAAACGCCTGTGTTACGTTGAATTTATTGAGCAAATTGGCTCATGTTTACTGTGGTTGAATTTATTATTTGTATGTAGCAACGGAGCTTCGGCAGTGTCCGTATTTTTGAGAATGGTCGCATTGGATTCTCTGTTTCAGTGTCAAAAAATACCTCTAATTTCTCTAATTTTTTTTTTTTAGTTTTTGACATTGATTGTCATTGAAATGACATAACTTTATTAGATCTTGAACGTTTTTTGGCCATCTTCGGAAACGAACTGATTAAAAATTCAGAATTCTGACTAACCTACTGGTGATGAAACTAGTAGGTAGGTACGAGTATTGTGCATACCGTACGCTGTCTTGCGGTCACTCAATAAAACAAAAGAAACACTAATGTCTAACTGATCAAAGTCTGAAGTAATCAACATTTAGCGCTTACTGACGCAGACGGGTTTTCCCATTCTATACCACGGGTAAGTAATAATGATAAATGTAGTGCTGAATAACTAAATTACGGGCATCTCACATTTAACAACTCAAGCGTCATCTTGACATGAGAAATAATATGACTACAGTTTCTGTAAAATTGATAATATTATTAATATTTTTCATTAGTTGGTGGTGTTGGTGTTGGTGAATTTTACACACAGATCATCATTATCATATGCCTTTATCCAATTATGTTGGGGTCAGCTTCCAGTCTAACCAGATGCAGCTGAGTACCAATATTTTGCATGGAGCTATGCCTGTTTGACCTCCATAACCCAATTAGGTACGTACTGGACATCACGATACCTCTTGGAAAAACTGGTTGTCTGTTGCTTTTGCACACCAATTAACAGGGATAAATAACTTCTCTTATATAAAATTGCCAAGGATTATTGTCACTTTAGGCGGGCCTAAGTTCATTTCAATTCCATAAAGGTCTGTATGTCCCAAATGCCCTTACAGCTATTCCAAATTACATTTACATTTCATTAATTCATTATTATAGTAATACTGCGATTCTCATTATGACTGCATAGAGCTCCAATCCTTTGGGAGCAAAGACAATTCCCAAACTTTATTAGATTATGTAAAGTTAGCTAGAATTGTTCTAGCTTTCGGTACCTAGGTTCTACGTAATTCTGGACTGGAATAAAGAGAAGGTTTTGATCACTCATAAGGACGTGTGACTTGACTTCTTCAATTTTTGACACTCTCTGGAGAAGCTGTGGTGACATTTTTCATTGTACTAAAACTATAAAGACACACGGCTCCACAGATGACTTTCAATAATCTGTTGGTTTAAAATTATTTATTTATTTTAAGGATTACCAACGAGACATACATGCCAATTATCTCCTGCTCACATTATCCTGTAATGCACACTCAATTACAGGTAACCACAGCATACGGATTATCGAGTAGGTACACATGCTCTGAATTAATAATTAAATTTAGGATGCATAAAAGTAAACAATGTATGCTAGTTCTGAACCAGCCAATCGATTCTGTAAAAATCTCACCGTGAAAAGTTAGGTGAAGTGAGCTTAGAGTGAGCTGTCAATAGTCTCAATCCCTTGGCATTAATTGGAATAACCGCTCACTTCACCTAATTTTTCACGGTGAGATGGCTACAGAATCGCACTGCTGATCTGGAATATAGTTGTGCCAGCGAAACGAAGAAGAAGTACCTGGGAAAGAAAAAAACGTGATATAAATAATCATAAATGAATGGTGTTAATAAAATTATTATTATATTAAGAGCATGATTAGATGGAAATCCGATAATTTCGTGATTTCCTCAGCTCGGTTCCAGGAAAGGACGTAGATGTTTTTAAACATAAATGCACGTCGTGCTAAGTTTATCGTTGTTAACTACGCAGATAGCATCGTGATGTTATCTATAGATGGGTCCCAAGTACTATATTATGTTAGGCATGGAATGCACTTAATTTGTTAGGTAGTAACAACCCGAGGATAGTCCATATGCTATCTTTATCAATATGCTTATATATACGATAAGACGTTTTCCTTTTATCTTCTTTAATTAAACCTATAAATAATCACTTAAAACATTAATTCGTCATAGATTCGTATAATTATTGAAAAAAAAAAAATCAGCTGTACCCTAATAGGCTTTTTTCCTAAAAAAATCTAATTAGTCCGTCATCGTCAGTTAGATTATCAAAAAATATTGAACCCGTATTTTTTCTTTTGTGAATTATTGTATAAAAAAAGATGAAGATATCGCCTGTTAAAGTTCCGCGTGACGTCACTTGCTTGCGACACTTTTGCAAGCAAGTGACGTCACGACCCCCCACTCCCAAATTTTGACGCGCTTTATCTTTGTCATTTTTTGTTTGATTGACAAAAGAAAAAATACGTGTCCATTATTTTTCGATAATCTAACATATGGACTAAATATAATTATTATTTTTTTACCCAGGCAACTACCCTATTGCGTAACACAGTATCATTTATCATACAGTGGCATTTATATTATCATGTTGTTGAGGAGTAGGCAGGTGTGTCGATTTGTGACGAAGAGGTTCTGAATCCTAATTGAGTAACACACTATCAATCACAATCTCAATCATTTTGAAGGATATTGCTAATCCATTGCTTCATATATTCGAAAAATGTGTCTGCTCAACAACAAAAAATAACGCAATGAATGTTGTTGAACTGTCAAATTGAAAGCCATTGCTACTGAAAGTGTCTTACGCAATTACCCCACTGAACAACATTTTGTCATTAAACTATTTCAAAATCTAGTTGAGTATCTATGAGTGTTTCTTTACATCAATTTTTTGTCTGGTGGTGGAATATTTTATTAGCGGTTAACAGATGAAGTTTTCCTCTGTGATTCACCTACATACTGTACATACATAGATACTTACTTGCTGAGTATCAAGTTCAAGGATACATATGAACTGACTCAAAAAAAAATTAGGAAAATTTTACCAAGCGCGGTATGTAGGTTGTGTTTTAATTGAACCTGTTGTATGCTGTTCTCTAGTACTTAGGTCTGTGTTCACCAACATTCAAACCGAGTAGATATTTAAACAGTTGGTTCATGTCGAATTTCCTAACAAAGTTTTAAATATAGAACTAATGAAATATTTAATCAGTTGTTTCCATAGGAAACTACCTTTTGGAAGGGGCGACTAGAATCAATTCTATTTTTAACCCCCGACGCAAAAACGACGGGGTGTAAGTTTAACGTGTCTGTATGTGGGGGTGTGTGTGTGTGTGTGTGTGTGTGTGTGTATGTTTGTCTGTGGCATCGTAGCTCCCGAACGGATGAACCGATTTTAATTTTGTTTTTTTTTGTTTGAAAGGTGAATGTGTCGGGAGTGTTCTTAGCTATGTTTGATAAAAATCGGTCCAAGATGGCCGCCGCTACAAAATGGCGGATTATATATTTTTTCACAACTCCCTCAATATGGGTATCAAATGAAAGGGCTTGACTAGTAGAATACTATACACTATGATAAATTTCAAATCCAAGATGGCCGCCACCACAAAATGGCAAATAACATTTCTTTTTTCACAACTCCCTCAATATGGTTATCAAATGAAAGGGCTTGACTAGTAGAATACTATACAGTATGACAAACAATTCCAAGATGGCCACCACCACAAAATGGCGAATTACAAAAACCCTGATTAAATACCAAATTACCTGAATCTTAAGACGCAAGTAAATAAAAGAAAAGAAACAATAAGGAGTCCCTACAAAAAGCATGAAATAAAAAATTAAATTAAAAATTTAAAAAACCCCCGACTACGTAAAACCCTATAAAAAGAAAAAAATAACCTTGAAATTATGACCCTACGTAAGTACATACGTATGAAATTTTTTGATTAAATATTGTCCTGTCGGGGGACCGCTACTATTTTAAACTTTAACAGAACGTTAGGCTAATAATTAGAGCGGTCCCCCGACGGGACAACATTTAATCAAAAAATTTCATACGTATGTACTTACGTAGGGTCATAATTTGTAAATTTTGACGTTCAAAAGTGCCATAAATATGCCTATTTGAAATAAATGATTTGATTTTGATTCAAATGTTGGTTGGGTGCTTAATGTTACCTATACATATGTATACATCCTCCTCCATTCCGGACAAAATTTTAATTATTCCTCTGCATCATGCCATGCGCCCATGATGACCGATTTCCACACAACTTTTCAGTCACCGGTGCCACTTTTAGATTGAGGTCAATATATAGTTTCGAATTAACTGGCGGATTTTTACAAGTTAAAATACCAGGGGTCAACTCCAAAGTAGTATCGGCCGAATGTTCGGCTGTTTCCTGCTAAGAAGTTACTATTTGGTTCGGTCGGTTTCGATCCTACACTCTTTCGAATATTGACTATGGTCCCGACCCAACTGAGCCGATCCAAACTTTTTTAGCATTTTTCAATAATATTCGGTTCGGCCATTTGTGTCGGTCCGATCCCAACATTCGCACTTTGCACTTCGGAGTAGGCCCCCAGATTTTAAAACAGTTTCCAAGAAAACATCGACCATTCGACTTATCTAATTATCGCTCTGATTTACATCGCAACAAAGTCGTAAGTAGGTAGGTACTTTCTCGTACAACGTCAACAAGTCGTCTTTGTACCAATTTCCCCGTCTGCCTGTTTGAGTTGTTGGTGAAAACAAACGGCCATCGCTTGCGATATTTTCTTTCCATTCGCAGTTGAGCACGGAAATAATAAAGTGTATCATTGTACACATGCACGGATCATATTGCAGTGGATGCGTTGAGAAAACAATGGTATCCAAGTGAGAATATCCAAATCAAATCGGTCAATCTTTGTTTGTTTATTTGTGACGACCGCAACCGCAGTTCCCGAATTCTGTCCTGATGGAAATACTAATGAGCCAAAATAAGATTAATGTTGAAAATAAGCTAAGCATTGTAATTTATTACCATGATTTTATTAAACAGGATAAAATATATACACGATGAACTTCTTATACTAAATGAACTAACGAATTATTAATTATTAAAATAAAAATACAATAACCTAGTGTCCTAACTAAATCTATTAACAAAACAAAATATGGCGTCGCAAAATTCCTCCGCGTCGCTGTCGACTGGTAATGTTCCCAAGAAACTGGCGGCATTGCCACGTTGTATGGCAATGCTTTGCCTCTGGCCAAGGTGAAAGCCACCGCTTGGGTCACGAGTAGTGTCGTCGAACAATATGCCTATATTCGACGACGGTAGTGCATGAAGCCAAAGCCCCGATTCCCACTTACCCACAGCCAGCAGGCTCGTCAAGTAAATTGTTCTGCATTACTCTGCAAAGCGGCTCAACCCACCGTCTCTGGGTAGATGGGTTGTCGGGTGGATCTCGATTCGGGCAAGCGAGTCTCCAAGTATCTATAGCCTCGCTGTGCTTCACAGCACATGAAAACCAATCAGTGTGGAGTGTGGTGTGTGGTGTGTGTGTGTGTGGCTTTACCTGATTAATTTCTCAGTGCCATAGATGGAAGATATGAAAGCCGGTAAACTAATACTAGAAATGTGGGTTAAATTAATGATTTATTAATAAGTAATGTATTGTTTCACTGTCAGTAGGACAAATAACTTTTGAAACAGGGAAGGAACAAGAGTTGGTCACCACCACTACGCTTGCTCGCACGTAGGTTAGTCGTTAGTCTACGTGTTGTAACAATTTTTCCTTACAGTGAGTTAGTTCTATGATTAATTTAGAAAGTACACGATCTGGCAACTACATAGTTTGGTTTTGAATCTGTGACTTGTTGCCATAAAAGTAAGTTGATAGATCTCCGAGTCACATTGAGATCCAGTGTCAAAAATATGATTGTAATAGAAAATCTTAGTGTTAATTTACGCTGAAGTGCTAAAATATGATGCCGTTTTTTCTTTGCGACGTCAAAACTGGTAGGAAAAACCGGTGTAAAGGTAACAATAAAATATTTGAAAAAAATATTCAGGTACAGACGCCAGCACATCAAGCTACCCGAATCTGTCAAATTTTCCCAATGAACCTTGAACCTTAATGCTTTAGTGATACAGTTGAAAACCAATTAAAGAAATTTGACGGATTGGAGTAGCTTGATGTGCTGCCGTCTGTACACTAAAATGGCGCCTGAACTCCATTCACGATCATTTCTCACTTCGTTTTCAGCGGGGTTTTTTTAGAGTTCAAATATAGTGCTAATTGTTACATACAACGTGAATTTCACGATATTTGTCTTGTTTCAGTAAATTTAGGTTCATACTACGTGCATCATTTTTCCACAACAATTTTTTGAGCACTGGTGGCCCAGGTTAATGGCCCCGACTTACGAGTTGTACCTAGGTTGTGGGTTCGAACTCAGCTGGGCTCTTTACTTTGAGTAAATAATTTCATCACTCTCTGCTCTCAAAACGGTGATGGAAAACATTGCGAGGAAACCGGCCTAGAACCAAAAATTCGAGGACATTTAACATCTACCATCCTGTACTGGGCCTGCGTGGTGGATTACAGCCCACTCCCTCTTGAAGGGAAGAGGCCTGTGTGTCCCAGCAGTGGGATCATTATAGACTGATCACCGGTGTACAGTGGTTTTGTTGCTCTAGATATAAGATCGATTTTCGATATACATATTTATGCTCACAATTCATGAAAATTCATGAAACTATCAATGATTTTGTAAGATTTACTCTCGTTTATTTTTTAATCTTTATTTTCATTTTACGTTACAAAAATCGGAAACATGAAACAAAATAACAGATATATTTATAATGTCAGTTTTGTTTTGAAAAATAAGGATTAATCGAAGTAAACAGAGAGTTTTCTCTCTATTTACTTCGATGTATCCTTATTTTGACATATATTTATGTAGGTATATGTCAAAATAAAGATATGTATAGGTATACGATGTATCCTTATTTTGACATATACCTTATTTTGACTTATAAGTATGTTATAACATATGTCGAAAACATATGTTATAATTTCAATAAAACGCCTTTTATGAGCTTTTCTTTTATAATTTTCCAGTGGACAATCTCTTTTTAAGGACCAGCAGTAATTTGCCATCATGTGACGATCCCACCGACCCTGTTACCACCTTTCTTCCATCACTTGTAGATCCTGGTGGAACCGCTCTCCCTGTTCCTCACTATAATTTCCTTAATTATCTGGATTGCGGAGATAATGTAACTTGATACTCATATTTGCTACTAGAGTCTGATACTTTGTCAGCAAATTTTGCACAATTTTTTCATAATTTTGCGCTTTATGGTTACCTAGGAAATTTTCAACTACCAACACAAAACTTTTCCAAGCTTCACTTTCCGGAACAGTCATAACTTTGATAAAAAGATAACTAAGTTATCCCAGGCAAAAAAAAAAAAAAAATATTATAGAACTGTGAACATAACCTAACTTATGTTTTTGTGTTTTTTTTTTACGCGTCTCGTCCATCTAGTATTATTTCTTTCTATTCTATTAATAACAATTCGACAGGTCCCATTAAATTATCTTTTAATTTCAAACCTATCAGATTAACAGAGAGACAGGACTATATCGTAATAATACATGCTAATCAAACTTGGGAGATAGTTGAGAACTTACTGATTGCTTCATTTCGGACCACAGTCGGCTCCGTCGCAGACGACTGCGTGTGACAAACGAGATGAGTTCTCTTAAACCAAATGACAGACTTATTATTTTGTTGATGTTCATTTGATTGCTTCTTTGATAACATAAGTTTGGACGAAATTACTTAGTTTTTGATAAAATACCCAAGGGATTTTTTTTATAGATGTACACACGCCAGCACATCAAGCTACTACAATTTGTCAAATTTCTTTAATAGATTTTCAACTTTATTGCTGAAGTATTAAGGCTCGAGGTTCATTGGTAAAATTTGACAGTTTCGTACAAAACCGAACCGAACTGAAATTGTTTATTTTATTATTTATATACCCACAGTAAAATGGATACAGCTACGAGATATTAGTATTGAGTACAAACGGTACTGCTTATTTAATTAAAAAAATCTTCCAGCAGACCTGCGAAAGAAGATAGAAATAGAAATGTAGTCAATAGTGTGTGAGAACAAGAAGAGAAGAATTTGTTGTATGTACTTGCCTATTAAAGTTAATCGACATTTTCTTCTAATAATAAAAATAGCATTACTGTCTGGCATGAACAAACATCTTACCTGACAATCGTAACATCATGCGTAACATTCGCGTAAATGAACCACAACTGAATAACAAAAGGCTCAATACTAAACGGTAAGTTGCCAGAATGACCACAAATAACAAATGGATTTAGTTGTCGGCATTTGTTGTTATTAGTATCTGACCCAAGAATCCACTAGATACCTACTAATAATTTTTAGGAAATATTTTAACCCTTCTTTTGCAAACCAAAGGCTTATGTTTGGAGGTTACAAATGAACCCTGTTTCAAAATAGTCTGTCCTGGCAATCTCACACAGCTTTGTGGTTTTGGCGTGTAATGTAAAAGAAAAGCAGGTAAATCCGCTTAACCTGACCGAAGTAGTCGGCATTTCTAAATAAAGTAATCGTGCAGTAGTCTATACATTCTCGTTTTATTCATATATTTTTTTTTTTTAAATTATACTTTAGTATTGAAAACAAATCCGGCTTACGAAATTAATTGTTTATCATATTGACACACTACGTAAATTTTTCGTATAATACGACACTACCAGTTGATGAGTCACTTCAACTTTCAAAGAATGACAGTTGTAATTTGAATATACGGTCAATTTAGATTGTTAGGCAATTTGTGAAATAATGAAATTCCCTGACTTTATGTCTCTATCGTTTATCTCTTTTAATAACGACAATAATATTGAATTCATCTGAACTGAAAAGCTTCAACTTAAACTCAATCGGATTACTGAAACCAGGTTAAAATCGATCATTATGCTTTTCCGACTTTATCCAACTGTTAGTCCGTTAGTTAGTTTGTTAGAAACTAGGGGCTAGAAACTGAATAAAACGGTTTTAACAAATCTCATTATGACTACATTCTAGTTTCCTTCAGTCAATTCACATAAAACTGGTTTGCCTTTAACTGCCTTGCCTTTGACTGACTGTAGAATGTAGACATGAAGCTCTTTGCATGCAGTTAGTCATAAGCTTTAGGTAGGTATATATATTGTTAGTTACAATGTAGAAATAACAATAAAGAAACAAAACGGCGCCAAACACGAAGCTGATTTCATTTGGAATGTCATCGACATGCTAAGAAGAAGAACAATGAAGAAGACGTATAAAGCGTTCTAAAATCAGAGCTGCGAAATGTTTCACAAAAAAAAATAACAAAAATAATTAAGTGCCAAAACAAACACCACAGTAAGCAGTTCACGTTCAAAGCCTTTCATACTTTGATGACGCAGGATATTATAATTTTTTTAATTTTCCAAAAAAAGTGGAATTAGATTACTTACATTAAAAATTAATTCACTAGTTTCATTGCAATTAACTGAGCTAAGGGTTGATCTCACCATCCTAACACAGGAATCATAACTAGCTACTTAAACAAAAAAAAATAAAAGAAGTGCCAAAACAAACACCACAGTAAGCAGTTCACGTTCAAAGCCTTTCATACTTTGATGACGCAGGATATTGTAATTTTTTAATTTTCCATAAAAAGTATTTGGAATTAGATTACTTACATTAAAAATTAATTCACTAGTTTCATTGAAATTAACTGAGCTAAGGGTTGATCTCACCATCCTAACACAGGAATCATAACTAGCTACTTAAACAAAGTAAGTTTTTTTTTTTTTTGGACGCCACAATTCTGCAGTCATTTAGATTAGGGTCACAAAAATACAAATCCGGACTATCTAGAACACTCTTAGAATCATTGTTACTTTTCTTTCAATACAGTTGATTTTTTTTTGCTATATAGTGCTCTGCCCACCTCACAATGGAAAGTAAAGCCTTCCACTCGAACAAGTTACCTGCGTCAAAGATCAAAGGCCTTGAACTTGACCTGCGTACTGTGGAGTTCGTGTTGGCAATTTTTATGCCTACTTTGTATCAAAACAAAGATAGCTTGATTCATCTATGACCAGAAGGCTAATTCTCGCAATTTAAATGTTAAAAATCTAGTCGTAGTCTCCTCTCAGTGACAAACAAATGTCAAAAACTTGTCAAAAATTAAGAAATTAGAGGTACTTTTGACAGAAATAAGTCTGTGAACGTTTTTAAAATTACGAGAACTGCCCCGCAGAACGATACTGGTACTTGAGTATTGAGTTTTTGGTTCGATTTCCGTATAGAACAAGTGTTTGTATGGTCTACAGATGCATGGTTCCCCAGTATGGGTTCAAGGTCTTTGAACGAAGGTACCAAAGACCTTGAACTTGACTTACGCGCTGTGAACTTTGAGTTAGCACTTTTTATGACTATCTACTTTTTGTCAAGGCTTGATTCGTTTATTACCTGAACGCTACTGGTTCGGGTGTCTGTATCGAAATTGTATTAAAAAATAAGATGGCGACGTTAACTCCGAATTTTTCCACGCGCTAAAAGATCTATGGACTAGGTATCATGTTTTTAAGTGAGTTTTGGGTTACTTATTTATATTATTATGTATAGTTATTAAATTATGACACTTACAGGATAATTCTTTAACAAGGAAATTTTAATTATATGGTGAAGTTTTTGAGGAAAGTTATGATAATATGAAGTTATGATACTTGCCCCTATGAGGGTGACACGGTCATACTGATCAAACCCTCTATAAAAAATAAAGATTAAAAAAAAAAGTTATGATACTTCATAGTGGTCTTTATTAGGAGAATAAAATATGAAAATGATGGTCTGTGTCAGCTCAGTGTGGGTTTTTCATAATACTTATTACCTATTTCATCACCTCCGAATAAGTTGTAGTTAACTTTTTTGACACAAATTTTCATACAAATTCTCTCATTTTTTAAAATCGTGTCGATCCGGTCACTGTGGAACAGGCCCTTAGTGTCACTTAGTGGGTAAGGATCCTTGTATAGTCAGGGACATTTATCGTAAAGCAAATTGACTACCAATTTAATTTGTCCATAAATGTATATTCAAAACACACCTGCCATTCTTTGACAGTTGTATTGTGCATTGGCTACAACATGGTTAATTGACGTAGGGTGTCAAATTGCTTAGCAATAAATTTCCCTGACTGTTTTTGAGTTCATCAATAGCAACTCATATATTCAACTCTGCCTCCTAACGCTATTGTTTTGTTTCCTTGAAGGGTACCAATAGCATAAATGCCGGTGACGCAGTCTGAGTCTCTGGTCACGTCTTTCGTAGACGTGACCTACGAGGCACCGCACTTGCAATAGATAAACATTACTTAGGCTAGGCACAGACATTGTCAAAAAATATTTCTGACTAAAGATAGTCTTGACTGGCACCTTAATAGCGTAACACACTTTGTATCAGAATAAGAAAGATTTAGAAGGAAATTCCTAATCCATTTCTATGAATGTTTGAAAAATTCGTCTGCTCGACAGTGTTTATAACGCAATGAATGTTGTAGAATTGTCAAAGTGATTGGAATTTTTTGTTTGTAAACGCACCCACGATACAAGATTAATTCCTATTGCGGGGCAAGGTTTTTTTAGAAAAAATTGAAAATATGAAATGATTAGATTGAAAAAATGAAATGATTAGAAAAAATAATGATTGAATAAGCCCTGCTGCGCTGGTCTACGCAAGGTCTGCAACTCTTGCATGAAGTGCAGAATCCATGGAGGCCCTTGCTGCACTGGGTCTTGGTATAGAACTTAAGTAAACCACTCTGTTTAGGTAATTAATGTATAAAAAATATTGTGAAGCATTTAAAAACAGTAAGTAACTATGGAGTTTTTTGTTCATCCTTCTCCATATGAAACAGCCTTTTGGAAGCGGCAACTAGAATAAATTCTTTTTAAGGTTCCGTACTCAAGGCGTGCTAACGGAACCCTATCGCTAAGGCTCCGCTGTCCGTCCGTCCGCCTTTCTGTCAGCAAGTCTCGTGAACCGTAATACTTAACATAAAATATTTGATTTTGACTAACTTGAACAGGCTTAAAAAAACCTAATTTCGAGTACTTACGTAATGATTGGTCAATGCATCATCTTATACCAAATCATCAATGAACACGTTAACAATTCGATTAATTTCAGGTTAAATGTAAACTATACAATGGTTAGGTATAATTTGGGTGAATAAGCATGAATCATATGACTGATTCACGTAGGTATAATAATGAATAAAGACTCGCTTGAGTCATACGGCGGAAAGAAATGTTAATAATGCGTGTCTTTCAAGAAAATTCCAGTGACCACTATTGTCTGTACCAACCTACCAGAATGTTCTAAACAATATTTAAGCATGTTGTGGAATATTTATTAATACATCTATCTCCATATATCTATACTAATAATGAAGCTGACGAGTTTGTTTGTTTGAACGCGCAAATTTCTGGAACTGCTGTCGGATTTGAAAAATTAGTTTTACTTTTGATAGTATTTTTGAGAAAGGCTATAGGATGTTTCACATCACGCTACGATCCTTAGGAGGCGAGCAAAAAGAAAAAAAGTCAGAAAGAACGAAACCGAAGTCGATCGCGGTCAGGCTATGCGATGCGATGGGTCGTGGGCAGAAGCTAGTCTATTTATAAATATTGAACATATCATAACATTATAACTATAACAGTGTTCCTGTATTTGTCCGC
Organism: Apamea anceps; assembly: GCA_951799955.1. Classification (NCBI taxonomy): domain Eukaryota; kingdom Metazoa; phylum Arthropoda; class Insecta; order Lepidoptera; family Noctuidae; genus Apamea; species Apamea anceps. Next base: position 22,258,847 of record OX637501.1, on the reverse strand, counting down.
TGATAAAAAAACCCGCACAGTTTTGATGGAATTGTTTGAATAGTTGATAAAAAATATCTATTACGCAATCATATTCTTTTCTGTTGATATTTATAAGCTTTTATGATACTCATAACATAACATTACGCCTGTTATATGGCGTACATAATATAGAGTATTCCATTCTATTATTTTTTTGTATGAATAGAATACAGATTAATTGTTAATAAATAAATAACCACGGCATTAATCTCTTATGTAACCGGACGTCAATACATAACTATATGTGTGTACATAAACGATCTAGCGGTTCATTAAAATGCATAAAGTTATTAAGTCAAGGAGACAATAATGTGTGTACAAAGAACAATGATACGATTATTTTTAATTCGTTTGTTTGATGTAGGACAGTCCCGAGTTTGTGTTTACTGATTTCGTCAGTAACGAGTGTGTTTTCTGAGAAACAGGGTAAACTCACGACCTAATCACCAATGGGTCTCTTTGAATGGCAAGCGACATCGCGGCAGGCCCAGACGGAAATGGCAGGATGAGCGAGTTTTTCAAAAAGTTTTTTTTTTCGATATGGCAACCTTTGAGGTTGTCGTCTGCTTAACCGGGCTTGCCTGTGGATGCCTCGATAAATTAAGGCCTCCAGCCAGGGCTTAAAAAACTAAAAAACTAAGCGACTACACATTAAGGGCACCCCCTGTGGGGTACGGACCTCGGCTTAGGGCGTCGCTGGGAGATGGCAGCAAGAGACAGGCTGGATCTGAATTATTTAGGGTCGATAAGAATTGGTCTGTAGATTTAAATAGACCAAGCTGGAAAGAGAGTAGTCCTTTGCCCAGCAGTGGGACACTACAGGCCTTACCTTTTCATGTCGAAACCACTTAATACATTGTTAAGAAATATGACTGATCGGTAGCCTGAGACCTGGAGAATGATATGGGCTACTTTTTATCCTGGATATTTTATTAAAAAAGTAGATGAAAAAATACGTATATACGTAGGTTATACTGTGGAACATGAATAAATAACAATGTATTCGTTGTACTGTATCCATGCCATAGTAAGGATTCAAATATCAATAATTGTTGTATCGTCGAAGGAAGCCGTGCAAATAACGTCTCAGCTTATAATAGTGTTCTGTTTCGTTAAATCTGTTACAGGTTGACTTACATAAAAGTATATATAACAATTATAACTCATGGGTACGTATAACAACAGTTTTAGGTCTTCTGTTATATTTTTTTCATAATCGATTTCGCTAAACAGATATCATTTGCCTAGCCTTTTCCCAACTGTTGGGATCAGCTTCCAGTCTAACCGGATGGAGCTGAGTACCAGTATATCACATGGAGCGACTACCTATCTGACCTCCACAACCCAGTTACTGGGTAATACCTACGATACCTCTTGGTAAGACTGGTTGTCAGACTTTCGGGATTCTGACGACCCGTAACTGTGCTAAAGATCTACAAATGACAGCTAGGACCAACGGCTTAACGTGCTTTGCGAGGTACGGAGGATTCGTCTTGATATGTAAAGATGGTCACCCATCCACGGACCAATCGCGTTAAGTGTAGCTTAACCTGATCGATCGACCCGTGCGTCTGTTATTACTAAGCCACAAGCCTCAAATCGCTAAAGAGATAATGAAACAGTAAATATAAAAAAGGGAAATTATCTTTCAAAGCCGTAGTAGCTATTAGCCATTTCAGCATAATTATTAATTTCAAGATTATTTAAGAATAAGTTGTACAAATGGTTAAATAAGTATAGCTCTTTAGTTTAAAATAATTATATCATATTAAATTTTATTATATTTAAAATATTTTATAAAAAATGTTGATGCACTGTAATTTTGCATGCTACGTTTTATTCTAGCTAAACATGTTTGAGCTATATATATTTTACACCATTGTAATAATGACTTATTATGATTAAAAAAAACGAAAGTATTGAACTGAAATGTGTGAAAAAAACATGCCCATTAAAATATCGTATGTGAAGACGTACGATATTTTAATTGGCATGTTTTTTGAAGATACCTATTGGTATCTTATTAGAAAAAAAAAACACTGTCACAATATCCACAGTCATCAAAAATCATTATTAGTAAGTAACAAAGAAAGAAAAGTTCAGTCGGCGCAATAAAGTGCTGATAGCTACGCATTCACAGACGTGACATCGGAAGTGTTAATACATGCTTGATTCATTGTTACGTGTTATTGAGCTAATTCTGCTGAGATCAGTCTAGAAGCTGGCCTTACAAGGTCAAACCGCATGCCAAAGAGCTGTTTGTTTTGCTTTTGTACAGATGCGACAGCAAAGCAAAACTATTCTGCCTACAGAGCTGTGTATGTATTTTTTTTTCAATATCTTTTCGGCTTTAATTTATTATGGAATATTTAATCCCAGGTGATAACTAAGATGCTTACAGTCATTTGAATAGTGTCAACACCAATGCCATTTACAGTATGAGCAGCTCTACTGGCAGAAAGATGAGTCTCTATCATAACGTAAATGTTTTCCTAATACGCGTTCGAAACATCAATGTTTCCAAACTTGAACACGAATCAAAGGTAAACTCATTCCGTGTGAGGCCTGTTTGTACCTATTGCCGTATTTACATTACAACTCTATCGTCATCGCCAGCGATGCGCTTACGCACCCCCCGGCCCCACCACCTCTATATAGCCTCCGCGACCCGCGGCGGCCTCAGTTCAAAGAGTACTATAAGATACCGGGTAAAGAGTGCCCTCTTGCGCCATTTTTATGCAATCCAGCGCAGTGGCGCCATCTACAAATTGTATCCAAACTAACCAGTCTATAGCTAGCTATATAAAGTGATATATTGTACTGCTGTTTTAATTAAAAAGGTCACAACTAACATTTTCCACGGAATTTGAGTTATATATATATCCGGATAGGCTTTTTTTCCTAATTCCAGATATATATATATAACTCAATTCCATGAAAAATGTTAGTTGTGACCTTTTTAATTAAAACGGCAGTGTAGGTACTGGCTGGAATATTCGTTGGTGCAAGCGCATATCAAAAGTAATAAAACCATTGTCTAATGTTTTAGTCATTTTTATTTTTTATTTTTATAATGTTTATGCTTATCATAATACAACTGTGCTGTTAATTTTGTTTCATCTTCTCCATTATAGGTAATCTTTCCCGTTAAAATACGATTAATGGATCTACACCAACTATGTAGTATGACACTTACTGTTAAATTAAAGAAATACTCTTTTAATTTTTCTTTGTGAATAGTACAATTAAAAGGGGTATCCACTAAAACATCTGCAAACGAATTAATTGTTCCACGTACATTTTGTTTAGGAACACGTTTTTTTAAAAAAGATTCTGTCATATTTTGCAGGTCATGGAAATAATTTTGCAATAGCTCATTTGGATAACATAACCATTTTTTATTATTATATTCTTTAGCTTTTATAAAACTATTATTATTAATATTTTCATTATTCTTATCTAAAAGGTCTTGTCTGCAATGTTTACACGATTTCACAACATTTTTTAAACACTTAGTCAGGACCCAACCACATACATAATTTCTTTGACCAGCATCGGGCTCTTTGGAGTAATCAATTAATACATCCTCAGTAAAATTAATTTTGTCTTCCTCGGGAACATCAGTTGCATCAGGTTTATCAGTGACGTAAAAACTAAGAGTTTGTAGGCACTTGTTGGTGTCCTCTTCGCAATTTGCCCTTTTGGAATGAGGTGTATTATAATTGTTTAATAGAAGTGCTTTAAATGCCCCTTCAAATGATATTGTATTTGGGGCATTATTTCTTGCTCCATAGCTTCTGATGTTCCCAAAAAAGTTTTCTACAGGGTCCTGATTAAAATTACGTGTTAATATTGCATCGTAACCATACTTATCAAACAACACGTTGCAAATTGCTTCCATGCCTTCAATAGTTTTAATTAAATTCTTTACAGATGGTATAGTAGTTTCCACAAATCGTACTTTATTACCAGTAACCTTTTTTTGAATAAATTTCACAGTTTTTAATATTTCCTTTGATTTTAGCCATAGTTGGTGGTGAGGTGAGTGCCTTCTAATTGGCCCTTTATAAATTTTACCATTGGGTATTGCAAAACTACTAACATTTAATGTGTCAAACAAATTGTCTAGTAATAATGTAATGTCTATTAATTGTTGGCATTCTTCGGGCAAATCTCCTCTAGCTATTAAGTGGTCTGTTACCACAGCGAAACTGTGGCTAAAAATTTGGGTTGCGGACTTCACCCTCATTTTATTAATTTTTTCAGGGACAATGTGCTCTTCTGTTATTTTATTTAGCAGTCGTAGCTCCCCTTTGGATTTATCTGCAGCATACACCTGCTGATAATAGTCCCACTTAACAATATTATTTTTATTATTAGAGGTGTACGCCATATCCTTAGTGAGTAAATTATTTCTTATTCCTTTAATTAAATGAGGAGCATCGAACAACGGTATGATCTTCTGACCATTTACCCTGAAAAAATCATGGCGCCACTCTTTGCCTAGCCGCAAATACCTCGCTCTCGTGTCATTAATTAAATCTGTTATTGCCCCTACATTTACGGAGCTCTGATCACAAACAGTGTTAATAATAATTAATCCCGATTTTTGCACCTCTAATGCTACACATTTTATGAGTGTTTTAAGCTCTACTTTTTGTAGGGCATTGGTAAAATAATATGCTACTGGCTGTTTAAAATTATGTTTTAAACCTTTCACCATGAAAACGAGAGCGTGGTCGGCAAATTTGGTGTCTTTGGTGGTGGCAAAACCCTCAAATGCATCTTTCTGCTTGTTATAAAATATTTGAGGTGTCAGAGACATTTCGTCAAACATTAGACTGCACAAACGATCAGCAGTATCTTTTTCGAGTACAGTTTTCTTAATTTTATTGAATACAATGGGATTTATGCCAGGACACAGTTTGATTTGACTTAGCAAACGTTTCATTGCCTTTGTCGAAGGTAATGTAAAGTACTTATAAAGTAAAGAATAGGCCTTTGGACTTTTCTTATACATAGACAGTGCAAGGATTTTTTCATCCATAGTAAACCGTCTACCTTTGGATTTTTTTGCGGATTGCAATTGCATATGGAGAAATAGCTGGGCAGGTGTTTTCAAATTTTTCACAACTTGTTGGAATGCAGCGACTTGGGATAATTTAGCAGCATTTGCCAGTCTTGACTTGAAAGACAGGCCTCTCTTCCGCAAACGACTTATCTCGGACCGCAGTTGTTTAACTTTTGTAGAAAGGGCTTTCACTCCGACATAATTATATGTCGGTGAACTATTAGTAGAACCTAGAAAAAAAATCTTAGATAATTATATTATTTCATAAGTAGGTAAGTACCTAATATAAGTAATATTATTTTGAAACTTGCTATAAGAAAATAACATTTACCCATTCTAATTGTTTTTCTTAAAGATCCACTAGCCTTGCTGTAGTTGTGATCCATCATTACTGCAGATGCATTGGCAGTGCCATGAATTGTGGCTGAAACATAGTAATGGATAATTCATAGAAATTTCATAAGCAAGTTCCCTAATAAATTTGGTTTACCTACTGTACTGTACTAAATACGTGTATATTATCAATATGTGTAAGAACTGACTTCAGCAGGCCTACAATGATGCAAAATTATTATATAGGTACCTACTGATCAGTAGCAAAGGGTAAATTTTTGTAAGAGGTAAGCCGGAGTACATATCTTTAATATGTCTATAGAATACTGACTGTGCCATTTTTCAAAGGGAAGCACTGCTACTGTTTTTATTTGGAAAGAAATCGCTTTAGCAAAAGTGACTAATCTTTACCTGTATTTGTAGAATGTAAATTGGAAGGTTGACTGACATGAATAATATCAGGTTCCCTGGCTGATGTGCCTGAAATCACAATAAAAAATAATTTCACGTATAAAACAGATTTTAGTGGTTTTTACCATAATTTAGAGAATTTATTCTAGAAGGTTTTGGTGTATAATACATTCATATTTAACTTAGATATAGCACAAAAACACCGATGTTTTGAGATGTCATCATCACTAGATCGAATCCGAGCGAAGCAGGGCCAGGCCGCTAGTTAAATATAGCATTAACTATGTATACGAAACGAGCAGGGCTTCTACAATGTTGTGGTTATAACATTATTTTATTTTTATTTTAGCCCATCTCTTGCAAAATTATTATACAGCTACATACAGTTCATATTAGGACAGAAGTCGCTTTATCAAAAACTGACTTAAGATCTTTACCTGCATTTGTAGCATGTAAATCAGAAGGTTGACTGACAAGTCTATTAGCAGGTTCCCTGGCCGATGTTCCTGTAAACACAACAAAAAAAAAAATTAAGAATAATAAAATATTGTTTTTCATATTTGTTTGGCCTACCTGATTCCTGAAAAGTTATTATTTATAAAAATAACTATAAAAAACGTGTTTTAACAGAATTACAATGTGATAAACAGTTTCTGGTAAAAAAAGAGTCATTTTCTAAATCGCCTTTGTGATTTAAGTCTTATTAAGAAGTCTATAAATTGATGAAATCTATGCACATAAATAAAATTGAAGTGTCTGTTTGTAATGTCAAAATAACAGCTTTTTACTAAATGCATAATTATGTAAGTACATATATACAACACTTATAACGAAAAAGCAATTATTTAATTTTTTTTTGTCTGTTCATTCCGGCTAATCTCAATAATAATTTTTGTTTTGTTTATAACGTTGCCCCACCTAGGGAATTTCTCCTGTATCATGGGTGCGTTTACAAACATTTAAACTCACATACACAAACAGACAGCAAAATGTGGTAACTTCCATACAAATGATGTTGCGGGGCAGAGCTAGTCTACACTATAATAATATTATAAAGAGAAAAGATTTTGTTTGTTTGAATTGAATAGGCTCAGAAACTAGTGGACCGATTGGAAAAATCCTTTCACCATTAGAATACTACATTATCCCTGATGAACATAGGCAATAGAATATTTAAAAAAAGTTAGGGATCCGAATGAAAACTTCGATAATGTAACCCAAGGTGTGAAAAAAATTACTAAGGTTGTATATACAATACATATATAATATACAACAATACAATACATATAATATATAGGTTGGTATGGTTACAATTATTATTATTAAGTACTTTCAAAGAGCCTTTATTTCATAGTAAGGGTGATTTATGTACGTTTACAACTGACTACTTGACCATGCATATTTCATTTCTGTATGTCAGAGACCATAATATTATAATATTATTAGGTACATAAGTTCAATATAATAGTAGCAATAGCTAAAAGTTTCAGTATACAGATTCTAAGTATAAAAGAATTGTCATACTAACCATGTAAATGAAGTGATGGAACTGCCAATGCATTTAACCGGTTATTACGGTTTCTATCTCTCGCAGTAAAATGAATGTCGCAAACCAACTTTGTTTGGTAATACGCATAATCAACTGCTGTTTCTAGTTTTCCACCAACAAGATTTACCCAAGCCTTAAGACGCTCAGGGAACTTCTCAGCATTTGGAAAACGATGCATTGGGACATCTGAAATTGGAAAGATAAAAGAGCTGTAGGCTATTTAAATAGTTGTTGTCTTAGCTTTCAACAATTATTGTTGTGCCTTCCATGAAAATCCATAGATGTGCGATATATTACGCAAACCTTGAATACTTAAGATGTACCATTGTTAACCGCTACCACAGTATTTAAAAGGTATACTCAAAGCATTAAATCTTTTACAGCTGTTAGATTCTTCTTCTTCTGTTCAGAATCTAAAATATTCATGTTCCTTATCTAATATTTGACCACTGCAACCCATTATTTGCAGTGGTCAAACCAATGCTCCATGTTTTTTTTTTACTTAAATTCAATTAATCAACCTGCATCTTTAACCTGGAAGCTAATCCGATTAGGAAAAGACCATGTACAGTGCAAGTCAAGAACTAGTATTATCTCTATTATTTACTGCCACTAATGGTTGCCTTTTATTTATTTCTTTTCAATACGGATTTAAAAAAAAAATCCGATGATGTTAAACATGATGATGATGACGTTGTGATATATATTAAACTTACCACTGGGAGCACAGCCAAATGAACATAACTTAGGCATTTTCAAAAGAAATGTTGATAAAACTTAACAACACAAAGCGTCCTTTCGCGAATTTGTTGAACACAATTCAACACGTATTACGGGCCGAAGTCACCAAAGAAAGCGGAGGAACTTAAAGCTCAACTCGACGCAATTTCTGGAAGATTTCACAACCGAAATACAAACGAAAAATGAAAAAGATCTACAAACATGCGCATAGGCAGAGAGTAGCTACCATTTTGCGGGTATCTTAGAGTACTATTTGGGAATTGACAATTCTTCTTTTGATAGTTGCCAGTTAAAAAAATAACAGTACATAAATAATGTCTTATTTTCATGTGTAAAAATATTAAAATATGCTCAATTAAATAATAAAATGTAAAATAAATATTTTTACGGTAAATATGTCATAAAATTTAAAATAATGATTTTTTATTATAGTGACATCTTTTGAGATGTTGTATTAACTAAACCTAAAGTTTTAGAAACAAAATGTAGATGGAGCCACCATCTTTTGATCCAAGCCAAATATAGGGAACTGTCCCCCCCCAACTGTGCCTCAGTTCTAGTTGCATCACCAACGAGTGCACACGTCAATATGTTTTCGCCGCGATTGTTTGCGGTATGCGCTATCCTTGCGACGGCAGCCGCCGTGCCGGTCACCGAACAGCCGGCACCGCAGCCCATCACCTCAATATACAGTGAGGACATCGAAAGCCCTTGGCTCGGTTTCCCCATCTTCGGCAATCTCTTCGCACCTCTCTGGAAACTGTTCCCGACTTTCGCCGACATCGGGCCCAGAATCATCGCCGATGACGACAAATTCCAAGTTATTGTGAATGTTAAGGACTACAAGAAAGATGACCTGAAAGTCAAGGTGAAGGGTGACTTCATCTTCATCCAGGGTTCGCACGAGGCCAAGCAGGACGACCGTGACATTTTCGCGAGCCAGTTCTTCCATACGTACACGTTGCCTTCAAACTCCAGCAGCACCGATGTCACTGCTGAGCTGTCGAGTGACGGAAACCTGATCGTCACCGCGCCAGTCACCGGCGGCGTGGAGAGAGCGAAGGAGGTTGACAGGGAAGTGCCCATTGTGGAAACCAACAAGCCATACAAAGAAGACAAAGTGGAGAAGCCGACTGCTCAGCCTTCCTTGACGACGGATGCCGACGAAGAGGAAAGGAAAGAGCCAACGACCCCCTCCGACAAGGAAGACGTAACCGAGAAAGATAATGTTATTCCCCACGGAAACGATGTTAACATTTAAAGTGATAAATTAGATTATATATTTAATTATAAATTAGTATTGTAATAAAATATTTTTTTTTGTATTTACTGGAGTGTTTCTTGTCGCGTGTTGGTATGCGCTGAGCGTTTTAATGGCCCCCGCGAGGAATGAATGCGGTATGTGTAGACGTGTGGTGTGACTTATGAAACAATGGAGGTTAGTCTTTGTTATTTTTTTAAGTTTGAACCTTTACCTACTCGGTTTTTACAAACGAGTCCTTTGTTCATTTAAGTTGGTTGACATCAGGGGCAATTCTCGTAATTTTAAGAACGTTCACAGTCTGATCTCAGTCTCAATCTGTCAAAAAAACCTCTAATTTCCATACCTTTTTACAAGTTTTTGACATTTGTTTGTCGCCGAAATGAGACTGCGACTAGATTTTGAACGTTTTAAATTACGAGAATTGGCCTTCAGTTAGCAAAGTTTAAATATCTTTATGCAGAACTTTATTAAAACCTGTTATTAGTGATTTTGAGGATAATTTTAGTATCTATCGTCTACATCATGAAAAACCAAACTAAATAACGTTGTTTAGAACATTTAAGCGTAAAAATGATCATATCGACAAACGAATATGTGATCGCGCTTATTAACAAATTAATGTTGTTGACATAGTCAAAGCGCCAACTCTAGACAACTGGCCGACTTCCTAACAATTTAAAAGTACTTTTTCTGTTTAATTATTTAAATAAATGCTACTTTATAATTCTTTTTTGGGTATCTTTTACCGACTATAGTTGAACAAGGCGAGCTTATTCTTGATCGGGAGTAATTGAAAAAATATAATACTTTCGGAATGTTTTTATTCAATCAAAAACATACTACCTACTGACTCTGATATTTCCTTGCTAAAATACCAGGGCATATTGATAATAGGTCTTCACAAAAGTATTTTCTAGGAATAACAAAACATTAATTCAATACTGTTACCTAACCAGTATTACAAATGACCTAACTTTAAGCTTTACCTACACGTGGCGCTGAATAACACATAGCAATTACTGTTCGAATGATACGCACCACGTATGTTTACATGAATACCATATTGAATTGGAAAACCCTAATGATTTGGAATGCGTGATATTAGCAGAAAGCGCGACGATATTTATTATTTAAATAAATGGAATAATTTAATGGCGATTGAGAAAACTGGAAACTCACAATATTTATTTCAATTAAACCACTTACAGGCAGAGATGAGTATGAATGCATTCTGTATGGTTGAGTTAGGCAGGTTTGTTGACGAACATTGAACAAGGGAACGAGATAGCTGATGGAAACCGGATACCGCCATAAAAACACCAAAGGGCATTTCGATATGGCATCAGAATAAGACGTCGCTTAAGAAAAAGTTGAACAGCCTAAAATGACTGTCATTTCCCAGCTCATTTTCCCTTTAAAGCACAGTGATGATTATTGGTATAAGATATAAGCATAGAAAAGTTTCTTTCCGTCTTGAATGAGTATTAACATTGGTGAACACATAACAAAATCTCTAACTTAAATCTCTTTGTTAAAAGAAAATGCACCATGGCCAAGTCTGGTTTTAGACGACCTAACTGATATAATATGCTCTAATCTTACTACTGTTGACCTTACAAAGGTCTTACATGTAGCTTTATGAATGAAAAGAAATAGGGTAGGAGTACCAACGTTGGAGTATCTGTTACGTTCTTTATGGTAAAAAAGAAACATTTACAGTGGAAAATCAACGACAAAGTGAAGACTTGTTGGATATTTTCCATTGACTTAGTAAAAACTATTCAAATACATAGGCAGGTAGATCTGGGGGATCTGGAGTCTGGCTTTGCGTCCGTTTGATGGCAATAGGTTCGTCTGCTATTCTTCTTCCTCCTGCCTTTTTCCCAGGTCGGGCCTTCTTGAGAATTTGCGCCAGGACTGTAGGTCCCGGGTCGCTCATTAGTACATGGGACTTGAACATAAATGGCGGAATGTGGGTGTACTATAGATACCCCTCTGTTTAATCCTTCCGGTAATATAGGCGTGTGTTATAATGATTTCTCATTGATTAAGAATAAAGTTTAGAGCCCCATTAGCCTATAACGTTGCACTGCTGGGACTCAGGCTTTCTCTCTGTGAGAGGTAGTGGGCTGTAATCCACAACGCGGATCCATTGGGTGTTGGTCTTTAAGTCTATCTTCTTTGTGTCGCTGGCACGACTGTATTTTAGATTTTTCTTGTTGGTCCAACACTTCGCTACTTCCTCGTCGTTGTCGGTGGCAGCGCAGAGGTCTCTTTGACTACATGTTTTGGGACACAGAGGGTAGGGCTGGAAGCGGAGCATGGTTTGCGATATAACTCCACAATCACAACCTACTGCTGTTCCGGCGAGGTAGCCCCACTTTACCAGCATGGAGTTATATCTTCCCACATGTGTCCGCAGACGGTCTTTAACTAAAAATATAAAATCAAATAAAACAAGCTTTCTCCTCATTAGGATTGGGAAACAATTTCCCAATCCTAATGAGGAGAAAGCTTGTTATGATGAATGTCAATGATGACAATAACCATTGTGACACACAGACAATACGGGAGGAATATTTTCTGATCATAATCATTACGTTTTCAATTCATTATAGTTGTTTAATAAGCGTGACTATCGGTCATGTTGATACTGGTTGCGCATTAGACATTACATCAACAATTATTAATACTTGCTCTCGAGTAACCTTCAGGCTTACTCAGGTTGAAAGTACCTGTGTACATTCTATTAGATTCATTTATGTATTTTGACTCTAGTTGGGAAACGGCGCCGTCCACGCGCCGTCTCTTGGTCTGGGTACAATTATTGTTAACTAGCTGCGCCCCGCGTTTCACCCGCATAAGTTTCGATCCCATGAGAACATCGGGATAAAAAGTATCCTATATGTTAATCCTGGTTATAAATCATTTGTGTGTCAAATTTCATCCAAATCCGTTTAGTAGATTTGCGTGAAAGAGTAACAAACATCCATCCATCCATCGATCCATACAAACTTTCACGTTTATAATACACTGCCGAGCAATGAAAAAGTTCCACCCACAAAATGCCGACAAACACCTTAATATCTCATTTAAAATTTGAACACAATATTTATGTTTTTAGTTGGTAATGATCTGATGCGCTGTTAAATGTACGGACGCCAGCACATCAAGCTACTACAATCTATCAAATTTCTGTAATAGATTTTCAACTTTATCTGTAAAGTATTAAGGTTCAAGGTTGATTGGGAAAATTTGACAGTTTCGGGTAGCGTGACCTGCTGGCGTCTGTACTTCAATATTGCAGACGGCGTCATTAAGCTAGCCTTTCCCGTTTAGGAGTAATTTGGTGCTTAGTCACTGGAACTTTTTCATTGCTCGCGAGTGTACCTATTAGTAAGATAGGAAGTAGGATTTTTTATTTGTTTGTGCAGAATAAACCATTTTTCTTTCTTAATTGAAGGTTATAGGGGTAAAAGGTTTCAAAATTAGGAAGCAAAAAGAGAACCTGGTACTATCGCCAAAACCTATATCTGAACATTTTGAAAACAAAATCCCGTGCACATTATGACCACAGCTGCGTCCGTAAGTAAAACAAAAGAGGGTCCTTTTTAGGTCGACTAATAATATGCGCTGCAAGCAGGAATAGTCCTTACGGTGGTCAGATATAGATTTTGGCGATAGTTCCTGTACACAAGTTAAAGTGGTGAAGTTCGATATAACGGTCAATCACCTACTTAGCCAATAACAGACAATGGCTTCTCCCAATATCGTATATGCGAAAGTAACTCTGACATTGTCTCACCAAAACGACTGAACCGATTGTTTTGAAATTTGGCGGATTGATGGTCTGGAACCTGAAGAAGGATATAGGCTACTGGATCTTTTGATGATGTCGAGGATAACAGTTAGTTGAATATAATTATTGAAAAGCTTGACTATCCTCTCTCTCTTATTTATTTGACTACTGCACACTACTGCACAATCTTCTTGTCGTACGAATTGATTTAGCTTGCTGAAGTCTTAATTTATCACTGCCGTTTTTATTCGAGGTAACTCCTTACAGTCCACGGAAAACAGAAAAATATCCTTTTATTGTGCTAGGAATGAAAAAATTCATACGATTTACAATAGCTTTTGTCTGTTAGTCAATATCATTCGTCATCAGCATCACTCTTAACTTCATAAGAATACACATACATTTCAAATAGCATGACATTAAATTAAATATGGAAATGGAGTAAATTATGAGATTTGATTAATTTTAAAACAGATCGGTAAAACCAGACTAGTTTTAAAATGAATCATCATTAGGTATCATTTAATCAAATTATTGCTGTCAAAATGGACTCATCTAAACTATTACATAATATCTATCTTTATTTTTTCTAATTAAGTTTTAGTCTGAGTCTAATTTAAAAAGGCTCGGGGCCCCCAATGTCAGACAAAGATCAAAGGATATTGATTTCCTCAAAAACGTGACAAGATTAACTAACCATTTTAAATGAGACATTATGGCTCAATATATTAGGTTTATTTAAATGTCTTCGAGACATGTTTGATATTGCAGATCCGGCTGTCAAGAAGTTATATGGTCCTTTGTGCCAAAAAGAACCGAAAAAGGTCTTCAAAAATATCATGTAGAGGCGCCAGTTAATCAAGCTACCCGAAACTGTCAAATTTTCCCAATCAACCTTGAACCTTAATGCTTTAGCGATAAAGTTGAAAATCTATTAAAGAAAATTGTCAGATTGTAGCAGCTTAATGTGCAGGCGTCTGTACCATATATTTTTTTATTAGCTATATTAAAACGTTCATGTGATTTCCTCATTAAGCAATTCTGAGCTCTATCACAACTTATATCTAACCAAAACTGTTATAAAACTTAGTTCCTCAATTTGGCTGTGTGTAAGTAGGTATATGCGGGCTAACCTTGAAAGCTACTAGAAGGATTCCAAATTAATTCGCTGTTGCTAATTGACTTCCTTCCGCGAAAAAATGCTCCGAATGTATTTTAATAGCATTTTTTTTTATTTAATCGGCTGCAACATCTTTTGAAAGATGATTCTTTTATTACAATGATTTTGAAGACCACCCGCTGAAGATCTTCCACCTGGATATGAGTTACCTTGGGTAACCTGGAAGTCTTTAAACAAAATCATAATCAAATTCAAATTAGACTTAAAATCAGCACTTTTTGAACGTCAAACTTACAAAAGACAGTCCCCCAAAAACGCCCGCCACCTCACCTGGTGGATCACCTGGGGAGAAAAAGTGGCGCAACAAACTCCCCAGCTGCACAGCTGTCTGTTCTGTTAGAAAATACTTGATTGTATACAATAATAGGTATATTAAGCAATTAACATTACAAGACACATAACATTAAATTAAATTATTTGTCATATTATGTCAGCTAGCCACGCCAATATACCAACAAATATAATAAAAACTATACGTACACACGTTAAAAAATAAGTAATTAAAATTAAAATGTAATTAAAAACTTATTACCTAAATAAAAGCCTCCTCTTCGCTCAAATGTGGCGATGGGGATAATGGCTGATCTTTGTGTTATGCTCGTGAATGGGTGCTGCTTGTGGTGACTGATCGTCTTGCTGACCATGGATTTATTGGTGGTAGTGCTTATGAGGGTTTAAAAGTTTTGTCACGCATCTGTCTTCAAAGACAGATGGCCTTTATCACGTTCTGTCTCTGGCACAGAGCATATTATCGCTGGCAGGGTCTGGAGACGGCAGTACTAATAAAATTCGTGGCTCTGATAGTACATATGTTGAGCTCATTAAGACTGCCATTCAAAGCTGTCAGTTTCTATACGTCGTTAGTGTGGCACGCTCAGTTTGTATGGAAAGTGTTGACAATACCATCTCTATCAGTGGCCGCCGAGGCTTCTCCATGTTCTGTGCACCAAACAATATATTTAGTATTTATTTATTTATAGTTAATTAAAACGGTACAACACCAATTACATTAATTAACATAGAGGACAATAGTTAAGTTGACAATAATATAACTTAAAACTAACATGGAATAGTAGACTCCCTTGCATACATTCTCTCACAGAACACCAGACATATACGCATAATTTGAATCCATTCATCCGCAAACACATCACATTCAGGGTTGGCAGTCAGAAGGGCATTCAGCACCTTTAGAGTACGACAGATTGGGGATTGAGCTCTGGCTACAGTTTTCGCTGGGAGTAGCGCAAACAGATTGTGCCGGCGGCTCTGACGGTGTCCGATGTATTTGTCGGGCACAAATAGTCGGCAGAAAAGACCATGGAGCTCTGGACAGTCGATACGTCCCCGTAAGATCTTACAGGCTACAGTGAGTTGATCAAGGCCTCTTCTCACCTCCAGCGAGTTAAAGCCCAACGTTCCTAAAAGATAGTTGGTAGGGTACATGTAGGGAAAGAAATGGTATACCCTTTGGAATAGGCATCTGAGGAAAGTTTTCTGTACCTTTTCCAGCATTAGTGTTTGGGTCGCGTTATAGGGGTGCCAGATGCAGGCACTAGACTCGAGTTTGCTTCGAACAAGAGCGGTGTACAAAAGCCTAACAACATTTGGATTGCGGAAGTCACGAGCATTTCGCAAAACAAATCCCAAACGTCTGAAACATTCCTTTGCAAGAGTAGAAACGTGGTCCCTAAAAGTCAGACAGCGGTCGAAAGTCACTCCCAAATCCTTTATTTTGGTGACACGAGTAATCACGTCACCACCCAAACTATAGTTATAATGAATTGGCCGCAACCCTCTGATATAATAAGGTCCATTCAAATTCATGTTTCCAATTAATGTTATTTCAAGTCAAACAAATATAAACTTAACAGTAGTGAAAATTAAGTTGATTTCAGAGTGACTAGTACTATTGAAAAAGTTACAAAAATGTATGAAGGTAAACCGTAAATTGCACTTTATTTTCTGAGTATTAAAGTTATTTTTCCAATAACTCATATTATTTGTTTATATGTTTGGAAACTGAGTCGCGAACGCAGATTACTTAGGCGGAATTGGGAAAATTAAATCATTGTGCTACACGCAAAATAGTTTACAAGTGTGAAGATAATTTTGCAAGTAATTGTTCGTCGATAGCTTCTTCGGCTACGTTGTAAAAAGTACGGTTCAATTCCGGCTCAATTTGAAACCATTTGAAGGTCGATAACGCATCACTAATCTTCTACAAGGTTGTTGGTTAAACAAATTATTTTGATGATTTGCCACTTGTAAAAGATAAAAAATCACAAATTCTATACATTATTATTGACCATTGTTTTTGTATATCTGCTTCAAAGGTGAAATCCTGGATCCTTCAGTACAAAAGGTGCATGTATGTTGGGTAATAAATTTCTCGTATCACGTAACATTACTTTTATACTAGCTGCGCACCGCGGTGTCACCCGCATTAGTTTGAATCCCGTGGGAATATCGGGACAAAAAGTATCCTATGTGTTAATTCTGGTTATAAACTATCTGTGTGCCAAATTTCATCCAAATCCATTTAGTAGTTTTAGCGTGAAAGAGTAACAAACATCCATCCATCCATACAAACTTTCGTGTTTATAATATCACAGTAGGTATAAACAAACATTGGGAAAATTGATTAATGGAACACTTCTTAAAGTATAATTTAGTGAATGTTGTGTTTTATCAACTCCGACAAATAAGTCTTTACTTAATACGACAGCCCATAAAAGCCTACAAAAACAAAATTCATTCAAATATTCATTTTAGTCTACTGATACAAAGTTTTAAGGGGCCCGCAGACAAGCACGACGCGACGGTGCGATGTGATTCTGGTAGACCAATTTCCATGAAGTCTTCATAGATTTTTTTGCACTAGTGTCGCGTCACCCTGTCTGCATGAGCCTTTCTACACTATACGACCGCCCATAAAAGCCTATACAAACAACATTCACGAATATATTCGTTTTAGTTTATTTTTACAGCCAGCATCACCTTGAAATCACCAATCTTTAATGTACGTACGAATCTCGATATCCTCTAACTCCATTGTAATTGCAAATGTATGCAAATGAGGGGCATCTGATCTGAATTCGTAGCGTACATAGAGAAGCTATCAATTGGTGTGGATTCGTAACTAGATGCATTGCCTAATCACATTGCTTGGCAGGTGGATTGATGATTGCAGCACTGCCTCGTTAGTTCCCATCCTCTTGCACTAATCCGATGGACCAATAACGTGGAATTGACTGTAAGGATGGGTTGGCAATTTCTGGGATGGTTGATGAATGGGAAGACAGTTGAAACAGTTTCATATTTTTTTAAAAGATCGCTTTTTGTGATAAGACCGCCCATTGTGTCACCTCTTGTAAAATTTCTACACCTGTATCTGTAATATTTATGGTTTACATAATAAAGAAGATTCTATTCAATTCTTCTTGCTAAATAGCGAGAAATGTTGTGGTGAAAAAAGAGATACGAATCAGATGGAAACATTTTCAAAGTAAGTTCAACTATTATAATTTTGGTGGTTTTGGTTTCACTCTTCTGTCAGAAACGTACTTTTTATAAGAAACAAGATCTAAGTATTTGTAGATGAAAAATCGAACCGGCACCCTAACACACTCATCATCTGCCTAGACTTTTCCCAACTATGTTGGGGTCGCATTCCAGTCTAACCGGATGCAGCTGAATACCAGTATTTTACATGGAGCGGCTGCTTATTCCGATAAGTTCCTAGTAATTGGGTTAATATACTACGATACCCCTTGGTAAGACTGGTTGTCAGATTTTCGGGCTTCTGACGACCCGTAACGACTGGCAAAGATCTACGAATGGCAGCCATTTTTCGAACATATGATGAACAATGGATTAGCAATATCCTTCAAAATTATTCAGATTCAGATTGATCGTGTGTCACGCAATTACCCCGCAGTGGTTATCTAGTATTCATTACTTCAGTAACGCTGCCTTATCAGAAAATAAAAGTCAGTGATGGTTAAAGAAAGCAATTTGATTCCACATAAAACTCGCGTTGAGAAGTTTTACTGATCAGAGTTATGGTAATCAACATTTGCGTTTATTAGAACTGTAAAGGCACTCGGACTTTTTCATATTGTCAGTGAATGAAGCTTTGAGAAAACCGAGATCTGTGGAGAGTACATAATGTCTGATCTTCAGAACGGACACAACTTTCAATAATGAGATGAAGAAAAAGACTGATATTTTAGACTGTAATAATACTTCAATTATAAAAAATGTTCTGCCTACCCATTTACTGTACAGTCGCAAAGATACGTGAATAACACTGTAATCTGATCCACATAATGAAAGTTTTCACGCCTATCGACTTTATTAATAACACATGCGATTTTCGCACGTTTACCTGAGCACGTGAGTGCATGCACAAGCAGAAATAATAGTAAACTTAAAAATCTGATTAGTTAAGGTATGGTCTCCTAAGACTGCGGTGGCCGTCTCACACGTCCGCAATTTACCGAAAAGAAATAACTTTAATTTCGGAAGTCGGTGTCAGAAAACGAAAATGCGGAACCAACGACACCGACTTCGGAAATTAAAGTTATTTTTCGCTTTGTAGTGGTGTTTTTTTGTCATGACTGCTGTCATTGCGGCCGTTATGTGGCGGCTTCACTCTTGTAGGAAACCGAAGCTTTAGCTCATAAGAAGGTCGGTTCAAAAATGTAGGGAAATTAGAGGTATTTTTGACAGATTGCGATTGAGATCAGACAGTGAACGTTATTCATAATACGAGAATTGCCCCTCTGAAGAAGATGGTGTTAGTAAACAGCTCTTGGAAGGCGGGGAATAAGGCTCTGTGGTGCAATTTTAGACCTATGCCATAGCAGGATGATGATATCGGTAATGAAACGGATTTAACCGTTGTATTCCAGTTATGTTTCCTTTCGGAAAATTTAATTACCAGATCGAAACTCTTTTCAAACTGCAAGAATTATGGCACTACCCGTACTTATTTTTTTTTTTAACAAAACTTTTTTGAAATTATATATGACAAGAGAAGTGAAGGTGGTCTGTTTGTGTATTCAAGGCTAGACAACTAAAACTATTCAAAATCAAAAGCTACTTATTTAAATTAGGCTGAGAATCAGCACTTTTCGAACGGCAAAATTACATAAGACAGTCCCCCTAAATGCCCAACCTTTTTTTTTTTTTGGGTGGGAATTATCAAATGACCTCTCCCGCTCTGGGCTGAGCGGAAGGGTGTGTCAGACTTCTACTGACTAAAACCCCCGTGTTGGCGTGGAACACAACGCGCCGTCGACCCGGGCCTGGTCCTTACCGGGCGGCGAGCTGCCCATTGCTCGCCGCCCGCAAGCCCGCGCCTACGGTGGCCGGGAGTCGGCTGTTGACTCCCGTCCAGGGCGTCTCCTGCGGCGACTAGGGGCGGTGAGGGCGCAGTGATTGCCTCTCCCTCACGCGCTCCGCCTCCTCCTTCGCGAGCATTACTGTTTCGCAGAAGGAGGTAACGGCCTCCAGGGCCGGACGCGAAAGATCGCCGCCGCCGGTCGCCTCCACGAGGACACGGCGGTGCTCTGCCCAAGCCGGGTAGCCCTCCACCGTATGCTCCACCGTGTCCTCCGGGCGATCCACACAGTGGTGACACCCTGGCGTTTCCTCACGCTTTATCCTGAACAGGAACCTCCCGAAACAACCGTGTCCGGTGAGGACCTGCGTCAGGCGGAAGGTGAGGGTGCCGTGGCGCCTCTCTAGCCACTCCTCAAAGAGGGGACTTATCGCCGCAATTGTGGCGTGCCCAGCATTGGGTTGCGACAATCGCAATCTCCAGTCGCTATGAGATCCCGCCGGAGCTCTGTTCGCTGTACTATGATTTCTCGCGGCAGCGGAGTTACGCCCCGGCGTTTTGCCTCCTTTCGCCACTCCCATATGTGGGCGAGGACTTTAGCCTCCAGATCCGATAGCGGCAATCCGGCAAGGAGGCTCGCCGCCTCAGCGAAGACCGTGCGGTATCCTCGGATCAGCCGGACAGCCATGACCCTTTGGGACGCGTCCAGCCGGCGGGCTGGTCGCCGCATCAGGGAACGCGCCCATACCGGTGCCCCGTAAAGGGCCATGGACCGCACGACCCCCGCATAGTCCCTCCGGCAGGAGGCATTTGGTCCCCTAGATTGGGCAGGAGCCACCTCAAGGCAGCCCCGGCCCGCTCCAGTCTGGGAGCCAAACGTCGGAAGTGCTCCACGAAGTTCCACCGGCTGTCGAGGACGAGTCCCAGGTACTTCATTGTCAGCTCGACGCCGATGTGAACCCTTCCCGCCGTTATTTGTGAACCCGACGCGGTGGCGCGTCCCAAGGACCATGAAAACACATGGCCTCAGACTTGTGCAATGCCACCTCAAGTCCCAATTGCCGGATCCTCTCGACGATTATCGCAACCCCACGTGTCGCTGCTTCGGCCGCCGACTGGTGCGACCTCCCCTGCGCCAGGACCAGCGTGTCGTCAGCGTAGCAAATCACGCTGAAGCCGCTAGGGAGGTCAGCGCGCAGCACCCAGTCGTATCCGATATCCTACAGATGCGGCCCCAGGACCGATCCCTGTGGGACACCGCACGACATCTCTCACAGGTTCCATTCTCCCGCGCGGGCGCGTCCGTTCTGGACCCGGGGCATTGCCACGTCGCATAATTCGGACATGGCCTCCCGGAACCATGCCGCCTCGTCGTTAATGTCAGCAGGCCTGTCCGATGGTGACATCCAGGCCTGCACGATCGAGGCTTCCAGGAAGAGCTCCCGGTCCAGCTGCTTCAGCGCCCACCGCGGTCCACCCAGGGCCTGTCGGACCCGCGTGCTCAAGGTCTGGGTGGAGACGTCGAACCGGATGTACCGGTGGTCGGAATAGGAGTCCACCTCCTCCAAGACAAGCCAGTTGACGACATGCGGCGACAGAGTGGGGCTGGCGAACGAGATGTCCACCGCTGATTCACCCCGCATCCGCACGCATGTTGGGACCGAACCCCGGTTTAGGACGACGAGGAGGCCTGTCTCCAGAGCCCAGTCTTCCACTATTCTGCCCCGTATGTCCGTATGCCGGGAACCCCAAGCCACATCCTTGGCATTGAAGTCCGTCCGTCAGGACGAGTACGGGGAGAGAACGGAACCCGACGACGACGACTCTCAGCTCCGCAAGGCAGTTGTGGAACTCGGCGAGAAGTATATCCCTACCACGACTATCTCCCCATACCGTGCTGCCACGCAACCCCGTCCTCTCTTGACAGCCTCGAGGGACGGGGTAAAACGCCCGACCTTCACTAATGGAACTGCTTTCTTCATTAATGGAATTTGTCAGGAATATATCTTGGAACCTCAAAAGGGTACTTTTAATCCCAAACAATTAAGAATATGCCACACGAGCGTAGTCCTAACTATCAGCTAATGTTAAATGTAACCATCGTATCCTTAGCTTTAGGGAGCTAAACCTGCCAACTAAAACTAATCCTTGGAGTTACATAGATTTATGACCACGAAGGTGCGTTCATAATCATAAATCTGGCCTATGTAATATGTCTCTCATGTATCTTGAACGGCTGGACGTGTCGGTATCTGTGACGTCATAAATCAGTAAGAAATCTGGGCATTGTATTGGATGCTGAAGTTTATTTCTTACTTTGAGTGACGCTACATTGAAGTATGGGGCATTAGATTGATATATGAAAAAGCAGGCGTATTTCCACATGATCGAAGTGAAACTTACGACTGGAGCCGAGTATCTAAAAGCGATTCAGCGTCAGCGACCAACTGGAGCCGAGTATATCCGATTCAGCATCACCGACCCGTACCTAAAAAGGTATATATCCCTTCTCGTGTGGTCCCGGCGTTGCCATTCACATCTGCCTTGTGGTAGTCGCCTTCCAATCATTCTCTCCCCGATTATTTCATATCATAGATAGCTATATATCTCTCAAAGAGAACCCACAAAAGCGACCAAGTCCACAGCATACCAACATGACTACCGCGCCGTGGTCGAGCAGCGTGAAACTGTTTCCCCGCATTGCTTATCCGACCGGTATTGCGTACAAACTGTTGTACGATCCAACACACCTGTCCGCTCATGTGTTGCATCGCTTTGTATGATTACTGTTGCAGATTAGCGTTGATTGATTTGATGATGATTTCACAGTTCCGATGTGATTGGGTAACTCGTATTTTTTAGTCTGTGTGAGTTAAGTTTCGTGTTTCTGTTGAGGGCAATTTACAACAAAAAATCAAAAATTAATGAATAGCGTCAATTTTTATGGAAAAAATATTATAAAGAAAATGTTTCATTTTGATGTTATGCGGATAAAACAAATTGTAAATATTACGAATTTAAGGAAAACTGATAACCTTTTAAGTATTTATGTTTTGATTGATACACCAGTCACCAGGTACCTACATCTTTATAAAGATTTATAAAGGACTTGGTAACCTTAAAAAAAATATATGGACATTAAAAATAAAGTTGCATATAAAAGATGACGTTTGATTAATTGCTAGAGCTCTGTAGGTCATGGCAAGGGCGATTAAGGTACGGTTCCGATGTCTGCGACCATTTTCACAATAAAAACATAAGTTTATCCAACAGAAGAAAAATCTTAAATTAAGGGCTGGTTTTTCAATCATCTGATAACTTTATTCGAGAAATAATTTTGCAATTTTGAGAGTTATTACTTACATACAAAAACTGTCAAACTTTAATTTTATTCCTCGAATAAAAGTTATCTGGCGATAGAAAAATCAACCCTTGATCATTCACTGACAAACAACGTACAACCTAAACTGCTGACTCTAGAAGCATGGAACTTCTCTGAAGAACTCCTTTCATCCCCTGAAGGGGTTAATAGGTATGTATGGAAGTTCGTTAAGTTTTGCCAATGGGAAATCTTATCCGCGCAAATACCTTGTTTATAATAATTATCATAAATCATAATCATCCGTGCTTTGAACCCCTTTTTATCATGTCAAAGATGGCATTATATGATTTTAGTCTGTAGAAATCCTAAATATTCTCAGCCTTCCACAGACATTGCGTATACATTACGATTTCTAAACGAGACAAAAACACAAAAGAACTTATAATTATCATTATCATCTCAGTGCAACTCAAAGCTTCTGATTGCCAGCCCAGATAAACAATTGCAAGTGGTTCTTTCACTTAACTCCTTAATTCAAGGTCATGTGAGTGCAACGCCTTCGAAGCTGGCTGACTTAATGTGAAGTGGACTTGCTTCAGGGTCGTGTCCATTGCTAATGAAGTGGATACACACGATGGCAAAGTATTTGGTAAAGAATGAAATGAAGACAATTATGATATATACATTTTTTATATTAGCTAATACAAAAAAATATAATATTATGTAAAATTATGGAACATTGGGGAAGAGCTGCTTATTCGGGCATCAAAAAATTCGTCCGTGTCTATGTCAATGGCAATCAGTAATATCATTACTGTAAACTTTCTTTGATTTCTGGAGCAATAGTTATGGAAATGTCCAATTTAGCTTATTGCTTTCCTATGCAAAAAGATACTTTCATAGAATTCTAACAAAATTATTGCGTCGCGTTACGTCTGGTAATATTTTCTTCTTTGAGTTAAAATACACCTCAAAAATAAGGAAATGTGGCAAATATTTAAAGATAAAAGTTATGAAGTAATTTACATAATTACAAACTCATAGTCATCTATTAATCTACAGTTCGTAATAAAATCACATGATTTATGTTCCACTTAATAATAATGTGGTTCAGTTCGCAAATAACAGGTTTAAAACTCTAGACTAGTTTAGTCGCGAAGCTATCTTAGTTCATAATACGACCACGTGCTTATGTGTGTCGCGTTTAGTGAAACCTCATCCTTTGGGGCCAACGACTATCTATTAAGACGTACAATCCGTTCACACTTATTCTACCTCTGACAGCAGCAACCTAACAGCAACCTTATTGAAACGAGCATAAAGATCAGTGGGGTAAAAATAGGCCCCAGGTGTAAACACAGGTGCTATTAAATTAAACGCGACCCGGTTTTGTTCAAGAGCCAGCTGGCACAAAGTCGCGAGACAATCGCGCGTATCTGTCGCAAACATCGAAACTACACCTTTATTGAACGTTTTGATGAGTAGTTAAGATTGTTTTGTTTTTATTTTTTTGTGTTATGAGGAAAATGTTTAGTTGTATTTGGTTCTTTTCTAGATTATTCTTTTTGTAGATTGGTAGTGTATAGGTCATAGATATAAGCATTTCTATGGCATAGGTACACGTCGGTAAACTTGAGACAAGGAGAATCACATCGTAAAAGGATTTCTTCCTCTTTTCTTCACTTATTTAAAATTTTGCTGTTCCTGACAGGGTCCATAATTGTTTCCATTGATTAATACTTACGACCTGTATGTGTACATTATGGATTGCAATAAAGATTAATTGAATTTAATTTAATAGACCATATAAAATTTTCGCTTTAACGTGACATATAAGCAACAACTAAAACATGTAACTGCACTCATTACGCCAATCATACCAACAGATTAAAAAAAAAAAAACATCTGTGAACAAGGTAGATAAAATAT
The DNA here is from genome assembly GCA_951799955.1 of Apamea anceps. NCBI lineage: Eukaryota > Metazoa > Arthropoda > Insecta > Lepidoptera > Noctuidae > Apamea > Apamea anceps. The sequence goes on along the minus strand of OX637501.1, from coordinate 22,233,880 downwards.
AGATATCTATTCTGTAAGATCTTTATTGCCAAGAGAGATACATTACCGATTACGAAGTTCCAAATTGCGTTTCAAGATACGTTTTATCATTACAATCATTTCCTTATTGCTTGTGCCTACGGAACTGCCTGTGACAGTTAAGGCATCGCTGCGTGAAGCCTTGTACGGCGGTGACGTGTTGTATAAACATCCTCTTCGCATACTGGAGGAGGCACCTGTTGCCGGCTCATTCCTTGTGTACTTACCTTGTTTGTTTCTGTGTCATGTTTGGTCGTAGGTAGTTCGTTTTATTGGTAGGCAAATGGATGGTGATTGGCTGTACCATAGTTAGTCCTACTGGATGGTAAAGTATAGGGTTTCTAGATGATGTGATATTACACATTACGCATTTGGTAGGCAATTAATAATTATCTAATAAATATTGTCGCGATCTTTTTTGTTCAAGATCACTAAATGTACCCAACATTATGAAAGATCCCAAAGAACATTCATTTGATAAAGATTAGTGAGTGTGTTTTCACCTTAATAATTACCGATTCATATTGGTAGCACTGGATTATTGTCCGGAAACTTCTATGTCCTCCTGTCATCCGGTGAGAAATTGTTATTGTCTATAAATGCACCTCTATACGAAGCTTTTATTTCTTTTCCTGTCTAGACAACCTGGTTCCAAATATACCTTCTTGAAAAATAGTTTTCAAAACTGCAACTTCCAGTCGTTATTGGAAATTGTTTCCATTGGGACTCTCTTATAATTATAATTAACATCCCTAATGACGACTATATTGATGTCGTGACTTTAAGCTAGATTAGAATTTGTTTCCGTGTTTCCGAGACCACCTATTACGATGACTAAACGTTTCAAAATAACGTTAACTTATAAAACTATCTTTAAAAGATGCATCTCTATCAAATCCATTCCGTATGACACCCTCGCAAACATCGAATGTGTTCACAACGGAGACGACACAACCTTTTTTGCCGTTAACATATTGCAGTTATCCCTGTATGGATTTACTAATTCACCGCACAACGGCGCGGGCAGGGCAGATGGCTTTCAAATAAAAATTCCCCAAAAAGTCGGTGTTCACATACAAATATGTCACAACTAGGTTTTGTCACTGACTTTACTGCCGCTTTTATCTATTCGGGGCAGTTTTTTGTTAAACATGTTATACAGGGTATAAAAGACATCGACACGGAATCGGTCACCATGAATTCACACGATTCTAGAGCCCCAAGCGTAGTCACTTTTGTCGGTTGTAAAAAAATACTGCTGTTTAATACAAAAGTGCAATACTTACACGATCAGAGTGTATATTATACTAGCTAATGCCGTTGCGTGCCTATGCGATGCAATGCATTTTTTGTTTGTGTTCCCCGGCGTGCACACAACAACTTACTAAAGTATGATAACAATCAAAATCGGTCGAGCCAATCAATCTGCCTAGCCACGAGCGCACCATGCAAGCCTCCATGTTAGGTTCGGCTTAAAAGTCTAATCGGATGCAGCTACACGAGTATTTTACATGGAGCAACTGCGTATCTGACGTCCACACCATCAGTTACTGGGTGACACGATACCCCTTAAGCAATAAGAATAATGTACCCAGGACTTTGTAATAATTATCTTGATTTAAAAGACTGTCCTTGGAGTTTTGTTGCCCGTTCTTCTCCAAAGAGATCTACGTTTTGGAATGGGCAACAACTAGCTTCACTTTCTGACTAACTGACCGACTATTTCAAATGTTGATAATTCAAAAGTGCCTGAAATGGTTTAATTGAAATAAATGATTTGAGTTTGAGTTTAAGTAAGACTGGTTGTCAGATTTTTTGGACTTCTGACTGACTGACGTACCGACTGCCAAAGATCTCCGAATGACAGGCTAGGAACTAACGAACTTATTCATTCTTTATTTTAATCATTCCTTTGGAGTTACAGCCAGTAAATTGAGTGCTGTTTTTGAAATCAAATGCTTCTTATGTACATAATATTGTTCGACAATCCATCACATCTATGACTTATGTTTGGACAATATCTGATTCTGTTCTTCTTTTCCCATATCTATTGCGGAATCCTATTGTTTTACTGTTAGATGTGACGACACCGGCGAACAATGGATACGGTAATATAATCAACAGGAGCGATAGTAGACACAACCGCGTATATTTGCGGTTGACCACTTTTGACCCTTATGCTCTTAGTAATAAGTTTGAAAAGAGGTCCACCGCCAGTGTCCAAGCATCGTGAGCAAACTCAAATACCTAAGTTGAATCATGTAACAAGAAACTCAAGAGGAAAGTTTTCTTTTTAACCGACTTCTAAAAAAGGAGGAGGTTCTCAATTCGGATGTTTGTTTTTTTTTTTTTTTTTATGTTTGTTCGCGCATAACTCCGTCGCTTGCCAACCGATTTGAAAAATTCTTTTTTTGTTGGATAGGGTATACTTCCCAAATGGTCCCATAGAAATTTAATCAAAAACGGTTCAGTAATTTGGTTTTTAAACCAAAATTACGGGTAAAAATTACAACTTAAAAGTGAAAAATAAAAACTTTTTCTGCAAAAAAATACAACCGACTTCCAAAAACGACACTACAAAGTGAAAAATAACTTTAATTTCGGAAGTCGGTGGCAAACAACGAAAATGCGAACCCAACGACACCGACTTCCGAAATTAAAGTTATTTTTCACTTTGTAGTGTCGTTTTTGGAAGTCGGTTGTATTTTTTTGCAGAAAAAGTTTTTATTTTTTATAGAGTTATATACTCTGCGAGGTGTATCTGAGTATCTGGCAGGATTCATCACAAGTGAGGATACTGGAATGAAGTGGTCCTTCAGTGCATCAAAAAGGTTGAGAATATTATGACTGCTCATTTGATGATTTGTGAAACAAAGTGGCACTCAAGGCAGACAGCCCCGCTATCACCTTGCCGAATCTAAAGGTGCTTGCATAAAGAAGCGGGATCCCGTTAAAGGACTTGTCGGCGCCGACAAGCGCTGGCTGGCAACGCAGGCAGTTTTCATAGCTTTTGCAGAAGCGTGAACCATCACCGATAAGCGCTGTCAAGTTTATATCTGATGAGACGGCGTTGGTTCACGCCGATTTTGCAAAACGTATGAAAACTGCTAGCGCCAACCAGCGTTCACTACCAGTGTTTGTCGGTGCCGAACAGTGTTGACAACCAACGCTTGTCGGCGTTCTACATGAATCCAACTATGATTATAATAATAATAATAATGATATCCCTGGACATTTCATGATGAGTCGGTACTGATGCGCGCATGTGTATTAGTCCCATGTTAACTTAACCGCTCACACATAAAGAAACAGCTAAAACATGTAAATGTTTCTTTCTGAAGACTAACCTGCAGCGACCAGGGCGTCTACACCCTAAGCACGAAGTCCGAGTTACGGTCAAAATTATGGACGCTTCCAACTCGATGACACTTACGGACATAAGATTAGTTTGGTTTCCGAACTAAGAATCAATGACAACACGACTTGACAGTTGTTCCTATGCACGATGTGGTTTCGAAAAATTCGAAAAATTTAATATGACACTTTTTTGACGGCTTATCTACTTTCTGACGGGCCCGTATCTTCGTTGACGGACTTAGGGAGTAGACCCCTGTACCGGGGGCCGGGCCGAAAAACCCGCTTCTCTAAGCAAGCACCCTAACATAGTATTGTCCGCCTCATAACACAAGTGGGAAGAAGTAAATCCAATCTGGTAGGCTGTGTTTGTGTTCCATAGCGGTGTCCTATCCTGCCTTCTGTGTCCCAAAACATGCAGTCAAAGTGACCTCTGCGCTGCCACTGACGACGCCGTGGAAGTGGCAAAGTTTTGGGAAAACCAGATTTAGAACAGTCGTGCCAGCGACACAATGAAGAAGAACATGGTATTTAAACCACTTCATTTCAGAAGAACATTATAGAGCTAGACGCACCGTGAAACATTATAGTCAGACTGCAAAGACAGACCATGTGAACGAACACTTATAAAGAAAGTATTCCTGCATTGTGTACTTCTATGAATACAAAGATGTTTACGTTCACGAGGGAGTTGGTTCATAGACCGGGAAATATAACAGTGTAGTGTGATGGACAGTTATCTTCACACATTGTTTGCACTTAGGGGAACGAACGGCGAGAATAACTTTGTTTCACTTACGTGACAAGCTGTTTACAAATATATTATGGACTAACATGTTCATGTGAAACTTCGAGTTTTTTTCGGGTTTTTTTTCTAAGAAGATTGAGTTTGGGATATACAATATTATATAGGCGTATTATAAAAAGAAATATGGGTATCAGTGTCTGTTATACAAATTTCCTCAGCTTGGAAATTATTTCCCAACCACACCTAACCTAAGGGTTTAAAATTGTTTATATTTCAGGCTATTTTGCTTGTGAATCAAAAATTTGTTTTTAAAGGAAAAGCGTTTTAAAAAAGAAATCCCTGGAGAAAACAATTCAATTTAAATTGATTTCTCCAAGACTTCTATTACGACAAGAAAACCAGAACCACCCCGTAGATCTACACTAATTCCATCTATCTTCGTAATTCCTCGGTTCCCCAATGACACTTTAACCCGGCGCCAACGAGGCGACTTAAATCTGTCATTATTCTTTTCACGCCGATCGTGCAATTTTTAACCGACTTCTAAAAACGGAGGAGGTTCGGATGTTTGTATTTTTTTTTTATATATTTGTTCGCGCATTAGTCTGTCGCTTGCCAACCGTTTTGAAAATTTTTTTGATTTATTAATTTTTTGTTGAAAAGGGTAGGTATACTTCCCAAATGGTCCCATATAAATTTCATCAAAAACGGTTCAGTAGTTTGGTTTTTAAACCAAAATTACTGGTAAAAATTACAACTTACAAGTGAAAAATAAAAACTTTTTTGCAAAAAAAAAATCAACCGACTTCCAAAAACGACACTACAAAGTGAAAAATAACTTTAATTTCGGAAGTCGGTGGCAAACAACGAAAATGCGAACCCAACGACACTGACTTCCGAAATTAAAGTTATTTTTCACTTTGTAGTGTCGTTTTTGGAAGTCGGTTGATTTTTTTTGCAAAAATTTTTTTGTTATGTACGATTATAAATTTATATTATCATTTAGAATAATTTAACATTTAAAAAATATTAATGTTAATGTTTTCAGAGTGGATTTTGCATCCGCTATTAAGAAAGCTAGTAAAAGTTTGAATTATAAAATATTTGGATTTATTTCTTTTTTGCTACATATGCAAAAAACTCTTGTCATAATATATAATTATTAAAATTTAGACAAATTTTTCAATTTCATGACAATTACTCGATAAAATCAGGGTCATGATGACCCGGTGTCATCGTCGGCGTAGTTATGTTCACGTCATTTGCCCCGGGTTAGCAGCTACAGGCCTCCATTTCCCACAGCCACAACGCACAGGCCTCTAATACAATATTTATCTACCAAACAATATTACCCAGAGCGTCTTCCCCTCGACTGCACTAACAAGAGCCCGCGGCGTTGTCTGGCGCTCATCCAATGCCTCCTTTGTAATAAGCCACTTCATTTCAGACCACAACAGCTGCCTGTGATATACTGCGTCATTTAATTGATAAGTCTTGTGGGAGAAGGTCAGGTTTTGGAAAGCTTCTTGGAAAACACAATCCGCAGACAGCAGCACAACGACAGCAGTATTACAATACTTAATAAGTTTAAAAGTTCGCCATCGCTAGTTTATTATTTTAATTTTAAATGTCACATTAATGTGACAAATACATAATATTATGAGGAAATTAAAACAAAATTATCAATACTATGTTCAACTCGTTCGCGCTAAGTTTGCCGGATAGCGGAATTCGTGTGGGCTCCCCAGCCGTCTACCGTATCGCTCCGTCGCCCCCTCAGCATAGTAAGCAACGTCATCTCAAGCGGTTCTGATTATTATTTATCACCTTATTATTCTTCACTTTACTCCATATTTGTTAGTTTTGCTGACGGTCAGCGGTAACCTTAGCGCGAACGGGTTGTACGCTTCAATCACTAGAGATAAAATTCTGTATTGCACATTAAAAGTAAGAATCGAACGTCAGGAATTCAGGACATACTGTTTTTCCTTGCCTTCGAAGGCAGGGACCCTTCATAGACAGCACTTACCATCTAGTTATACAGCTAAGAAAAAAAATTGGCAAGTTTTCATTCTTCTTTTTCGTGTCGCTGACACGAGTGGTGTACGTAGGTATGTTAGATCTTGTTGGCCCAATACCTCGAAACTTCCACGGTATCGTCGGTGGCAGTGCAGAGGTTACTTTGACTGTCACATGTTTTGGGACACAGAGGGTAGGATAGGAGGTGGAGCATAATTTGCGACATATTTAAATATCCGTTCCGACGACGTAGCCCCACTTTATCAGGTTGGAGTTACATTGGGTTAAAGTTTTCATTTATAAGATTCTATTAAAATATTTCCCAATCATAACATACTTTAAATTTTGAATATATTAACAATGTCAAACCTGTAGAATGGTTGTGTACAATAGTTGAGGCCAGAATGGGTCAGACAAATAACTTTATTCTGAAACCTACTTCTAGTTTCGAAATCATTTGTTTTAGCTACCAATCGTACCCTAATATTCGGAGTACTCGAATGTTTGTTCAGATGTGTTTTACTTACCCAAAAACCACAGAATGTTCTCGGCCAGTCCATGAACTGGCTAACAGTTCATAGCCTTGAGTCATTGTATAATACAAAAATACTATTTTTACAAATCCACTGGCGTAACAAAGACGATCGGTAGAACGGTTTTGCACATCTCTTTCGCATGGTGTCGAGAACATCTGTGTACATCCTTATATTTATAACTGAAGTACTAGCGTGACCCGCCTCTACTTCGTAGAGTTTTTACGACTTGACAAAACATCGAGATTTCTTTTTTAAATGGAAAGTGTAATATTAATGTATTATACATATAAACCTTCCGGAATAAACTCTCAAAGTGATGGCGAAAACGTCATCAAAATTCGTTGCGTAGTTTAGAAGAATAGCGCGGTCAAACAGACAAACACGAAAAGTGACTTTAATTTATAATATGCATAAATTGTGGCACGGTTTGACGGCACGGTTGGCGCAGTGGTTAAGCGATTAACTGCTGCGCTGCGTGTCGCGGGTTCGATTCCCGCACGGAACAAATATTTGTATGACCTACATGTATTTGTTTCGAGTCTGGGTGTTTTTCTATCTATAATATGTATGTATTTACAAAAAAAAAAGATGTATATAAGTAGTTTGTCAGCCATCTTGTTACCATAACACAAGCATTAGGTTGCTTAGCTTGGGACTAGATGGCGCTGTGTGAAATGTCCAAGGATATTATTATTATTGTATTTTAAAGTTTTTCAAGAGGCACCTACTGAGACATACTCTGTTTCACAAAATTTGTACAGGATTTCCTGCATTTCCTTCTTTTAGTCCTTCATCATAGCTTTCAGGAAACTCCAATAGGTAACTGATTATTGTGTTAAATAAACCATAAAACTTTTAAGATGATATTAAGATGATAAAGCAGGTCTTATCAACATTGTTTGCAGATGGAGAAACCAACCATCACTGCTATTGATTTGTCTGAAGGTAATTTTACTTCTTGAACGACTATAATATTACATAATAATTTATAAGCAGACTTAAAATAAAACCCAAGAGGCTGGCAGGATTGCCTTGTCGTATGGCGATGCTGATTCTTTGGCTAAACATATCTTTGAACAAGACATGGTTTGCGAGTCGGCTTTCCAATTTACCGAAATCGTGGTCTCATTCAACGTTTCTACCTGATACCTAGGTCTAAGGGATAACCAGACCTCAAGAGAATGCGTGAGACAAATAATATATTAATAAACTATTTCCATTCCGAGGCTTTACCGAAAAACAAAGATGTTTCCTGAGAATATTCGTGAGCGCATGTTTATTGAATTTGAACGATATTGGACGGCCGACTACCTCGCATAAGAACCAACCGTATCTTAACATATTTCAACACATACACTCTATTCTATCTCTTAAATTGTCGGTGTTAAGGTTGAAGATAGCCCAGCAGTGTTTTGTGGAGGAAAAACATGTCTGATACTTTGTCCCTTCGCGCCGAAATTTGGCAAACTCCTTAGTTGTTTGAGGGCTAAAAGTTGATCCCTGTGTAGTCGCCTTTTTTGGGATAAATAGAAAACTTACGTGGATCCGGATCAAAGTTGGTGTAGTTTAGTAAAGATACGAAAACTGGGAAGGTTGCCCTTTCTACTTTGTTTCGATAATACTGTTCGTTCTTTATGCGGAGATCCATTCTATACTGATGTGATACCACAGAGGTTAGCACTTCAGTGAACGAGTTAGTTGATTTTGACTAGAAACACATGTTTGAATCAGCAAATTACGATTACAATAAGTATTATGTGCAATGCCGTGACCAATTGCATATGCATTGATTGGTAATAGGAAGCACTGGGTAAGTTTTGCCAATAGACAATACAAACAAACTGTTTTTTGTAAATCATTCAGGAAGCGAAAACAAATGTATGATATCTATATTGGAATTTTTTAAATGACCGCAATTAATTAAATAGATTCCTATAATTACAACATTTTCAGAATTTGACTTTTGAATTAGATTTTTTTCCCCTTTTTAATTTTCATTATAAAATCATTTACCTCCGGATTTCCCATAGCAATTTTATTGTTATAGCTGATAATTATATTAGTGATAACAATACTCTAATAATCATAATAGGATTGCATTACATACTAAAATAACAAAATAATACCCTAAATTAAATAAAACCATTTACAAACTAAAATATAGCGTCGAAAAATTCATCGCCATCGCTGTCGACTGTCGCCTTTTTAATTAGCATTAGGATTAAGTTATTAATGTCATAGTTTGTTGTGTAGACTCAATTTTTTTATGGTTTATTCTAAACCAAAAATATGTTGTTTTGTACGCCATAAATGGCAAAACATGCAGATCTACTTGTTATTTTAAGACCTCGCATATATTATTTGATGTATGCTTATGTTTTAAAATAAAATATATTCTATTCTATTCTATGAATTCTGAAATATCGAAAAACAACAGCCGCAAAGTATATTCACCCATAGGACGCAGCATTACATTTCAACGTTTCAAATACATAGTATAACTACATAACTCAAACTCAAAGTATATAATTCAATTAAACCAATTACAGGAACTTTGAATTGTCAAGGGGTCGGTCAGTCAGAAAAATGAAGCTAGTTCAGTAGTAGTAACATACATAGTAGCCTTCTGAGCGTGTTTGTGGGCAGCTGGGGTCGCCGATATGGAGGCACTGGATGCTACTACACACTGTGGGTGGTCGCGTCCAGGGTATGCCATAAACTGGCACTCCTGGGCGCTGCCACTTTATGATTTTGATTTTTTTGTGGAGTTTTTGTATGTGCTAGCAATAGTTTTTTTTAAGGTTTTTTGTGTTACTAACAGTATATGGCTTTCGTCTGAAATAATTTTTTTATTATTATTATTATAACGTAACAGAACGTAGATAACGTCACGCCTGTACGAAATATATGCAGGGGTGGGCAGACGTATACTCATAGTACTTGTATCTACCACATTACGCCTGTTGTGTTATTGAGAAAGCGTCAGTGTAGCCCGCGAATTTAAAATTTTCTTACTTTTTGTTGTATGTTGACTAAAATATGACTCGTGACCGTAACAAGTATTTATTTTTAGTATAATTCTATAAATAAATAATTGTTAATAAATTATTACCCTATTGAATGACTATTCCATGAAATCATGACAGTTGAGGCCAATTTTATTCTAACTCAAGGAGCCTTATTACTAATTCTAATGATTATCATTCCGTAAAGCCAAATATGCGGATCATTATCGGAATAATAGCAAATATGTTACGGTCGCGAATCGTATTTAGATCAACATACGACCTGACACTGACCTGCAAATTGCAAAAAAACCGGTCAAGTGCGAGTCGGACTCGCGCACCGAGGGTTCCGTAAACGTTTGTAGGTATGCAACTAAAAATTTACTGTTTTTATCTGCGCTATAAGAAGTTGCTTCATACCAAATTTCAAGATTCTGAGTTCACGGGAAGTACCCTGTAAGTTTTGATTCCCTTGCGAGTGTCGAAAATTTGCGGAAATTTGCGGCAGAAAAGGCTGTAAATATCTTTTGATTGCGTTGGCTTAGAAGTTTGATTTTTTCACAGCTCTAAGGGTCAGTAAACTTGAGTGTTTGATATAAATTCCAGCTTGATACCTCCACGCGTTCCTGAGAAAAAGGGTCTTGACAGACAGATGGACGGACGGACAACAAAGTGATCCTCTAAGGGTTCCGTTTTTTCCTTTCGAGGTACGGAACCCTAAAAAACGTAAGTAAATTTGAATTGCACGGGCTACCTTAGCGCATCTTCCTTAATAGGGCCCGGACTGGGGCACTCAGGTCCGCAGGCAGTCACGCTTGCGACCTTTATACGAACGAGGCAGTCGACTCTTAAATAGCATAAAATAATAATAGTAATCAGCCTGGAATAGTAATTCAGGTCGCAGGAACCCGCTCGATGCGAGAAGCACAGAACCAGTCGAAGTGGAGGTGCTTGGGGGACTATGGCTAATAATGGACGTTTTACGGCTGAAATGGTGATGAATCAGCCTGTATTGTCCTACTGGCCTTCCTTTCCTTTTTCTACTCAACTTGATCCTGAGTCAATATGGGCCAATCCTTCGTATAAGCGTCAAGTTCGTCCCGTCATCTACGCCTGTGTCTTCTGCGATGCCGCTGAACATTTTTAGAAATCCAACATGCGGGAAACGTGTCTGGCCAGTCCCTATTGACAATAGATTAAAGTCGAAACAAAATTTATCCCGGTCCATTTAACGTTACGAGATAAGTTGAGTATCAAACTCTGGGATCACACAGATAAGAATGTTTCTAACTGTTATCTGGCTCCAACTAAAACTGTTCCTAAAATTGTTCCCAATTCTGTAACGGTTTCGTTCTGAATGTTATTTTAGTAACAGAATAATTATTATAAAACTGTAACAGTGGTCCCGTATTTGTTGGCTGATAACACCCGCACGATTTTGGCGGACTTGTTTCAAAAGTTGATAAAAAATACTACGCAATTATATAATTTTCTGTAGATATTTATAAGCTTTCATGGTACTCATAATATAACATAACATAACTCCTGTATGCCTCTAAAGGTAAGGCAGAAGTGCACCCATAGTACACTCAGATTTGCCAGTTATGTTTAAGTCTCATGTAGAATAGAATAGAAATACTCTTTATTGTGTAAATATTACAGATATTAATGTTGGAAAAGAGGGGTGATACAAAGGGCGGGCTTATCATCTTGTAATAGCGGGCGAGCTTACTGCCGTGAACAGAGCACAAATCCAGATTCCGGACTGCTACTTTGAAATTCCAAATGGAAAAGCCCAATAATTTTGTCCGTCTAATAGAACCCAGGACCTCCTGCTTAGCAGTAGTGCGAACACACCACCAACGAGGCAGTTTTATGATAGGTACCTACTCTACCGGAATTATACATGTAACTACGGTCAGGTTCAACACAATATAACAATCTGTACAAGTTTACAAAATATATAGGGGCATTTTTTTTCTCTCGTGGAATCACACTTTGTATTTTTAACTGTTGAAGAATGTACCGTAAATAATTGTATTAAAGGGAAAATCAAGGCTACATCACTCTTCCGCTATCCGTCCCTGTAATCCTTTCAAATCCCGTGAAGAATCCCCGTCATAAGCCGGGATCAAGGGTATAATAGCGTATGTGAAAATAAATCAAGACAGTCGTAAATCTTGGTTTTCTTGCCGGCATTCGGTTTGTGGCTCTGCCTGTTTTGGTGCCAATTAATCATTGTAAATGCCTAAAGACCTACAGACTGAACTGCGTTTGACAAAAGCTCTAATTTATGTATGTGATTGTATTGTAGATACTATTTTGTATCCCTAAACAGTCGTACGAGTATGTCTGTCAGTTATGGAAATGTGTTACTTTCGTCTCAATGAGTTCACAGACTCTTTTTATTGCCTAGCCGAAATCTGAACCCTATTTGCGTAACATATCAGCACAATCTATTGATATTTCTAATCTATTGCTTCATATGTTCGAAAAAATTGTCTGTTCAACAGCGCAAATAACGCATTGAATATTGTTGAACTGTCAAAATGAAAGCCATTGCTACTGTTAGTATTTTACACACCCCGCTGGTTGCTCACGTAATTCTAAATTTTGCTCTTAACAATTTTTTTTCGTATATTTTTGTAATTATGTAATATTTTGTGCCATATGCATCCACTCAAGAGTAACCCATATTTGCAATCCATAAATCTACCACAAAAACAGTACCTAAAGTCACTATTCTGCCACATAAATCCAGTTTCCCGCGAACATAAAAGCAAGCACCACACATTAAAGCATCGGTCACACCAATACATTGTCAACGCGACAATTGATTCACCGTCGAACCGTGTCACAACAAATACCAGCTGACCCACTTGTCGCCTAACGGAAACATGATACGGTCCGTGTGATCACAGCTTAGCGGCTGTGTGATTGTATATGAATGGACTTAACGTACTTGTGTATGAACTGAGGGATTAGGGTCTTGGGGTGTGAGCACATAAGTAGGCAGAGAAGCTGATTATTTTTGGTACAGGTAGTAGGTACCTAATAGGTATTCTATATTCTTATAATGCGAGATGTCAGTCGTCGGGCGGCGAAATGAGTGGACGCCATTGTTGCCATTGTGAGCAAAACCTGGATGAGGGTAGCACAGGAGCGTGCGGATTGGCACAAGAAAAGAGGAGCCAGTAGGTAACCAGCTGTGGGTGAAGTCGGGCTGAAGATGGTGATGATGATGATTCCATATTCAAGTCTTTGTTTACAAAAAATCTGGATGCGGAAGCCGGAGGACAGGCTGTGGTGGCGCAGCTTAGGAGAGGCTTATGTCCAGCAGTGGACTGCGACAGGCTGAGTTGATTGAAAACCTGTTGATTGTTTACCTGTTTGGAACCTAATAGTGAACGCTAGATATATTAGAGGAAATATATATAGATACTACATACTGTAAAGTTAACAGCAGGAACTTTTGACTCTTGAGTCAGCTACGGATCGGAGTCCTCGTTTGTGGTGGTAATTAGGTACTTTCCATGAGGTAAGCCACCGGCGTGTTTGCAAATCAATGACACGAAGAAAGTTAGTGGGAAAACTAAACAGCGGGGCTATCAGGGTGCAGTTCCTACTGCTAATAGTATTACGTCGATGCCTGCTGGAAGTCGCACTTTTATACCTAATATTATAAAGAGATTTTAAAGACTATTTCACTGATAGAAAGCTACGTTATTGCTAAGTGTCAAAGGATATGTTTTATGTTAAAACACGTGGACGAAGTCGCAGGCAGAAGCTAGTAGACGATATAGTTCCATAGGTCAGGTGATCATCCGTACACACTTCTATTCCTGAGGCTACGGCAGTTTCAGGTACTTCGAAGTTGGCCACGAAAACTGGGAAGCTGTAACTCCAAACTGGTAAAGTGGGGCTACCTCGATGAAACGACAGTAGGGTGAGCTGTGTCGCCTGTGTCGCAAACCATGCTCCACCTCCTATCCTGCCTTCTGTATCCCAAAACATGGAGTCAAAGTGACCTTTGCGCTGTCATAGACGACATCTTTGAAGTGGCGAAGTTTTGGGCTAAGCAAAAAGTAGCTAGTTTTTTTTTTATAATATTATTATAAATATTTTGATTTCGACTGTCCGAACTCTGATATATTGAGAAACTGGTATTTTCAGAATCGGGTATTCTGAGATGAAAGGCAACAAGATCTGACATACAGTCGTGCTAGCGACACGTAGAAAAAAAATAGCAGATTCAACTGATGTTTGCAAGCCAAACACGCCTCGCCTTCAGTTTCGCCTTCAAATTATTGGAAATGAGCGATGTCAGCTCATTTCCAATAATTTAAAAATATGCAATCGTTTCAAAAGCTACGTTCTCCCGCTTTCTGTAGGCATCCGAAAACAATGTGCACATTGTTCATTTTCCATTTAAATAAATTTTTTGGCTACCAAAAATAATATCCTTTATTTTCTCGGAAACCGTTTGTCAGATAAAGTCTTATATGGTGATTGATTTTATTCTTAACAGAATTTTGAAAATGGGAAATGATAACTCATTGTCTATGTATTTCATGCAGACGTTTTTCTTGGAAAGCAGTGGAGAACGTCAGACACGTCAAAAAAATATTTTTTATTATTTTCCTTTTTAAAGAAATTTCTCGCCGACTGGTCGACACTTCACGTGACCAGAGGGCTGGGTTGTTCTTTGGCCAAAGAACAATTAGACGACTGAAGATTGGCAACATTGCCACGTTGAATGGCAATGCTGTTAGTCTTCTGGGCACGTTTTTAGACGACAGCGACGCGGACAAGTACTTCGATGCCTAAGTGTTCTTTTGTTTTTGTATTTATTTGTATACCTAGTTCATTACTTAGTCATTTAATTTAGTACCTAGTGTAAATTGTTAGCTGTGTTAGATATTGTGAAAGTTATGTCACTAAATTAATAATAAAATAATTTGGTGAAGCTCCAATGACCTCTAATAGTGTATAAACGAACTTTAAAAGTATAAAAACAGGTAGTTATTTATCAATCTACTAGCAAGCAATATTGGAAACCTTTTTCATGAAACAAAACAGACATAACAATAGTTATTTTAGCACAAATATTTATAGTCAAAACGCAGACTGAAATCATAAAACCATTGTGATAAAAATAAACCTAAAAGTGCACCCATTAATCCATTTGAACACCGAAAATTCAATTTCGTTTGGAAATTAAATTCTAGCAAAACACCGGACAGCCATCAGCCAGGCTATAAACTAACTATCCAATTATATAGCGTCAGCGAAAACATAATTTTCCGTCCTCCAAACTAGTTCTGGATATTAAACATCCAAACCTCACGCTCAATTTGCATCGATTTCCGTCCGACCATGATGTTTTTGCCGACCATCCGCCGACCATTGTATCGATAAAATCATCGAATCTGTAATTCGATTCGAAGATTACAAATGTAACAATCGTTATGTTATAAAACATGTTACGGATGACCACGATTACGGGAATCGTTTTGTAAATAATCGATTTTATTTTATGATTTACTATGTAATGTTGAAGTCACTTTGTAAGTTTCCTTGAGATAAAGATTATCTGATTCCTCTTGCAATTTGAATGAGTATTTGAAAGATAAGATTAGCGTTTTAGAGGCTGAATCACGTCGCAGTCAGCCCATAACGTTGCCAGTGCTGGGACACAGGACACAGGCCTCCTCTGTGTGAGAGGGTATGGGCCGTAATCCACCACGCAGGCCCAGTGCGGATTGGTAGATGTCACATGTCTGACAATTTTTGGTCCTAAGACCTTTCCTTAGGAGAGAGGTGATGAAATAATTTACATAAAGTAAAGCGCCCGTCAGGGTTCGAACCTACGACCGACTCGTAAGTCGCGGCCGTTACCACTGGGTCACCTCTGCTTTCGAATACGCTCTGTAGATTCACATTATTTAACCACAATTACCTATTTTCCTTAATTTTTAAATCATTCTTGTAGGTAGTCTAGTTTATATTTAATTAGCTAATGCCTTGACTGTGGCAAAACAGCATCATAAAAATCTCGCCACCGCCTAAAAATAGATCCAATCAAAATGAATGTTTCCAGTTATTGATCTAATTCATAAAAATATTGATAAATGATTTATTATTTCCTTCGTCAAGTATTTTAGTTAATATAATAAAAATAGCCATTAACTATTCACCTACAGCAAAAAAAAAAAATCCTTTTAAATATAATCGATTCCGAATATATGAATTTGTTAATTTACCAAACACAACAGACAAGAAATACAACATTTTCGTAAATCCTGCCCAAATCGAGTAATGAACTTCACCTCTTCTTTGAACTCGACGTTTCAAGGCTAACAACCATCCTCTCTACCCTAAAACCGTTTTAGATTAAACTGGTGCTCCACATCCAACTTTATCATAATAACGACTGCTATAACCAAACCCAAATGATTTGAGTAGAGTCTATAACGGAATGCCGATTCTGATCGTGTTTTTGGGTATTTAGTCATATGTATTAGCTAATACGAGTAGATACATAATGTTGTTTACATTTTTTATCACTAGCTTATGCTTAATTGCCTAAATCATTAAATTGCATTGATTCAGAGTAGGTGTACTATAATAAGATCAATCGAACTTCTAAAGTGAAGTCCAACCGATGCGATGGTTTCTTTTGAATATCTAAAGTAAGGTACCTATAGGTAAAGTACTAAAGAAAAGAAAAAAAGAAAGAAAAGTAAGAAAGAAAAGAAAGAAAGGAAAAAATGGAAAAGAAAAAAAGGAAAAAAAAGAAAAGAATATTATTACGTTTATTTGCGGTAAACATGACGCGGAGAAAGAACACAAATACAAAAAATACGTAAGCGCTAAGCGGTTAGGTCCCAATACTAATTTTGAAAGGTTAGAAGGAATTTGATAATTTTGTATACCGACGTTTTTTTTTTAACAGTTCAGAGAAAAATGGAATCAAAATACTTAGGTAATGCACTTTTTCCTAGTTTCCTAGTTCAGTTTCTAGTTTCAGTTTGGCATCACCGACCTTAGCAACTGATTTTTTTGAAGTCCACTAATTCGTAGCATTAGTTAGTAGACGCGTCTATTTAAAATTAAAAAAAGGGACTATGACATCAGAGTTTGTTAGGGCATTTTTTCTGATGGGTCAGCCAGCTGGGAATGCAGGCGCTATCTAGCTATTGATTCTTTTGTAAAAGTGTCTTACAAAATCTACTATATATGTAAGTGCTGATTTTTCAATAGTCTAACTTATATCTGACAGTTTAAGTTACCATCTTAAGAATAAATATGACAGTTTGACATAATTTCTGTACAAAATCTGTCAAACCACAATATTTATTCCTGAGATAAAAATGATCTAACTACATAAAAATCAGGGCTTACAGAAATAAACATAATTTTATTACAATTTGCGAATTAAATAATTTTGTTATAAGCTACAATTTGAAGGACAGTGGAATCATTATCAAAACTGCCCACTTCCAGTTTCAAACCGCATAATAATCATATTTGCATCTGTAATCCAGCATCCGCATCTCGTTAATATGAAACACAATCGGTAATGAGTTCACAGTATTTGGATAATTAGCTGCTATTCGGGCAGTCCCCGAAGCGCTGTTATTTGTGGAGTAGTGATAAATCACTCGCTGATAATAGTGTATCATACCTGGGGAATGTGTTCCAGGCGGAGCTGCGCTGGAAATATGTGGCTGCTAGAAACTGTTCAACAAAAATGATTTGTTCCTCGTGGAATCTCTTAATGATTATGAGGGCGATACTTGAGTAAATTGGTCGGACTTGCTTAGCTTTCAGCCACTCTACCAACCTTCCTGACTAATATACAACCAGCCAACTGCGAGTCAGACTCGCACACCAAGGGTTCCGTCTGTACTGTACCGTCTGTATTATAAGATAAAAGACTACGTTGAAGACGAGGTAGTTTGGCAGTGATTTCTTCTGCACATGTGGCTTCCCTGGCACCTCATTAACGGCATAACTACGTAAATGTCTATTAACTGCTCTCAAATTACGATGTTTATTTATTTTTTACATAATTCTTTGACTTTATCTTTTTATTATTTAACATTATATACAGACAATTCTAGTTTCAACTCTTTATTAGTGGTTGTAATGGCTGTCATGTCACTTGGTTTTAATAGGTTTTTATATTTTATCTGTCCTTTTGATGGATTCTTCTATATTTTGTAAATGAGAGGACTTTTTAAGCCTTGTAGACTTTAGATCTGGAAACCATTTTTTATTTTATCAAGTAGGTACTTGTTGAAAGGCCTACGCTGTCCTCCCATACCGACTGTAATTTGAAAACATTGTAAAATTATTTTTAAAAAGCCGGCTCTTCTCCATAGGAGACGACCAATTGGAACCGTGCACCTAGCTTCTGACGTTGCATAAGTGCCCATGTTGGTTTATGTGAAATAAAATATTTTGATTTTACCATAAAGCAAAAAACGCAGAAAAACACGTTTCTTGTATGGTCCCTTTAATTTTTAATTTAATTTTTATTACGTTGTTATAGCGGCAATAGAAATACACACTTTGTGAAAATTTCAACTGTCTGTCTATTACGGTTCATGAGATACAGCTCGCTGACAGGTAGACGGACGGACAGTGGAGGTTTAGTAATAGCCTACCCTTTGAAACCCTAAAAAAGCATGAATATTTATTTTTATTAACCTACGGCCAGATAGGTTTCTTGGTATCTAAAACCAACTCAATTTGGTACATCAGAGATTTTCGGGTAATAGTTTGTTTGATCCATGAACTACGGAATAAAATTCGACGGCACGGTTGGCGTAAGCGATTGACAGCTGCGCTGCGTGTCGCGGGTTTGATTCCCGTATGGAACAAATATTTGTATGACCTACTAGTAGTTGTTCCGGGTCTGGCTGTTTTTCTTTCTTTCTTTCCTTTCTATTCAATTAATTTCTGTTATCATCTTCGCATCCCATGGACCACAAGGTTCCACGTAGTTTATGTATACGTTTGACATAAGCCTGGACGATGCAATCACAATGTTATCACGGTAAACGTTTGTTTAGCTGTCTGTTGATAACCGCGAGAATTATCATTGTATTACGTACTTACTGTCCGTACGTAATAGCTGTGACGTTACATGACGCGACTGAATTCAACATTTTGCTGTAACTGTCACGAAAATGTTCCTAAATTAATCATAGAAATAATAATAAGCTTCATCACAATCAGGTATTTTGGGCACTTCAGGAATGTGTCTGAGAGAAAATGCTGGAATTTCTAATTCTGAACTCAAGGTTCGGAACTCTAAATAAAGGGACTCGTGGTTACATAATAAGAGCTGCATGTTTCGATCTTCAAAGTTAAGCAACATGTGCCGAGGTCGGTCCGTGGATGGGTGACCATCGATTACATACCGAGAACACGCTGTGCTTCGGAAAGCACGTTAAGGTGATGGTCCCGGCTGTCAGAAGCCCAAAGGCGTATCGCGTTACCCAGTAACTAGGTAGTGGAGGTACGAAATGCGCCGCCATGTATAATATTTGTGTTCAGCAGCATCCGCGGCTAGTCTGGAAGCTGACCTCAATATAGTTGGGAAAAGGCTACGCAGCTTATGACGATGACTCTAGAAAAAGACGCCTTCAAAGTAAAAGATTATAACTTAGTACTCGTAAAAAGGTGCATAAAATCATACATAAAATGAGGAAATTTTACCTACTTAGAAATGAGTACATAAGAAGAAGCTTTAAAGTGGCACCGGAAGCTGAAAAGTTGTGTGGAAACCGGTTGTGAAGGTATGGCCATGCGATACGGAGGAATGAGGAAAATGTCATGAGGAAAGTTTTGAGTATGAATGTCGATGGCTAAAGGAGTAGGGGAAGACCAAAGATATGATGGATGGTCTTTGTGAATGATGATATTAGTTAGAAAAGAGGTGACTACCGAGATAACGACTATTATGAAAGAAAAAGAAATGTCGCGCCGACCCCTAATAAATCATGACAAGGGCTGAAGAAGAATGAAGCTAAAACAATTTAATCATTCAATTATATTAACTTACTAGCTGTTGCCCGCGACTTCGTCTGCGATCCAGGATGAAAAGTAGCCTATATCCTTCTCCAGTCCAGTCTACCCGTGCGTCAAATTTCATCTAAATCCGTTCAGCTGTTTTAGCGTAAAAGCGTAATTCTTAAATTTTCTAATTTTCTGCGCAACCTTTTTTTCCCGTAAGGACTTTCCACAAATTTTTAGAAAACTGGTAAAAAAAAGATGGATGAAATCGGTAAAGTCGCTGTCAAGTTATGCCGTGACCAAGGGACATAGGGATTCATTTTTATATATACAGATTGAGGATGCTAATATTTCCATTAACAACATTACATTGAATACAGATGGGCTGACTCATCATAAATCTACCATATCCATCAAATTCATCTTTATTTTCATCCCCACCATGGCGGAAGGATACAATCTAAGGGTACGGACCTCTAACATGACTCTAAGGGCTGATATTTAAGGAGAAAACCCTTTAAGCTCTGACGAAGCTGAATACCGTAATAAAATAACCATTAGGGTAACATCGGTCAAAATACATAGATAGGCAAACAACTTGAAATGAGGCCGACAAGCTCAGAGACTTAGTAAGCGTTTCAGCGTTATTTCAAGTTGGTTAAAGTCGTCTTTAAAGTTGAAAAGTCTCACACCTTCAAACCGGACCAAAACAATGATGTAGGTAGGTTTGAAATGAAATGAAATTGTTTCTTCTCTGTGTTACACGTCATTTATACCTATAAGAAACTACATGGAGTTGACATGTCCTACCTGATTGTGAGTAGTGGTGGCAGTGGTAACGCCGGGACTTACGAGTTGTAGGTCGTAGATTCGAATCCAGACAGGTGACTTGACTTGACTTGGTGACTTTGTGTACTTATCATCACCACTGCTCTCAAAACGGTGAAGGAAAACATCGTGAGGAAACTGGAATGGCCTAGAACCAAAAAATCAAAGACATGTGACATAGATCTAGCAACCTGCACTGGGCCCGCGTGGTGGATTACGGCCCACTCCCTCTCAAAGAGAGGAGGCCTGTGTCCCAACAGTGGAAACATTACAGGCTGATTGATTATGCTATCCCTGAGAATGATTGTAGTGCTTTATCTAATCTTTAAAAAAAAAATACTCCTACAAACCTATTCCTTATAAATTCTACTCCTACTCCTTAATTTTATTTTGTCCGATAGCTATCCGAAATAGAAACTCGCTGTAATAACATCAGCCTATAATATAATCAACCGATAAAGGACTCTTCAAACAAAAATTCACGCTGTAAATTCTTGAGCATGAATTTCAGTCACGAAAGTTTATTCAACTACTACTTGACAATCTATTTATTTTCACACCTGTTAGTTATTGCTTCTATTAATAATTTTATTATATTAAGCATCAGCAGTCGATCTTAAAAGGTCGCCGTCACGCTTCAACAAGCGGGTTCAGTGACATGTAATAATTGTAGCCTTCATTGTGTTTGTTATACCATTAAATATATCAGTTATCTCACGATTTATTTGACTTTGACTATGAGACAGTGCGCACTTGCACACGCCATGCGCCAATCAATCAACTCAGCCTATCGCAGTCCACTGCTGGACATAGGCCTGTCCCAGACTGCGCCCCAACACCCTGTCCTCCGCCTTCCACATCCAGTCTGTCCCAAACACCTTCTTTAGGTCGTCCGTCCATCTAGCTGGAGGGCATCACACACTACGCTTGCCGATACGCGGTGTCCACTACAGGACTTGGCTGCTCTCCACCGGCCATCGGTCCTTCGACAAACACTGCCACTTCAGTTTGCTTACTCTGCAAGCTATGTCGGTAACTCCGGTTCTGATCCGGATATTTTCATTCCTGATTTCGTCCTTCAAAGAGACTCCGAGGATAGCTCGCTCCAAGCCTGATCAGCCTATAATGGTTCCACTGCTGGGACATGCATTCTAACGGTGAGAGAGAGTAGGCCGTAATCCACCACGCGGGCCCAGTGTGGGTTGTTAGATGTCACATGTTTTCAAACTTTTATTTCTAGAACATGCCGGTTTCCTCACGATGTTTTCCTTCACCGTTTTGAGAGCAGTGGTGATGAAATAATTTACAGAAAGTAAAGCGCTTGTCTGGGTTCGAACCTGCGACCTACAACTCGTAAAACGCGGCCGTTACCATTGCGCCACCACTGCTCTGGACGCTATGCCGGAGGGATAATTCACGTAAATTTTAAGAATGTCCGCATTCTAATCTCAGTCTCAAGACAAAAATACCTGTAATTTTCATAAACTTTTCACGAGTTTTTGACATTTTTTGACGCTGAGATGAGATTGCGACTGGATTTTGGTTGATTTTCGGTAAAATAATTATTAAGTCTCAATTCTTTATTGCGGACCATGAAGTATATAGTTGGTAGGGAAATCATTATTTTAGTCAATGGAGCCTGCCGGGCACAGCATAGATCAAGTAGGGGAGACGAGGAAGAACACTGAAGGTTTAATGTGATGCATTTTATTAGTTAAGTAGTTAGTAAGTTATACTGTTTTATTAATACAAAATTGAATTTAAGGATTAATTTCAGGATATTTGGAGGGTATTTTTCTTTTTTTAGAAAGTCACAGCTGTGTTTTGGCAACAACATATTACCAAGACACAGCTGTCGCGAGATCGCGCCATCATTGTTTCCATGGAACGGTAATCGGACTAAAATGCTCCTGACATAGGGTGCGTACAAATGCCACACCACGCCACGAAATTGTAAAATTTTCCCAATCAACTGTGAACCTAATGCTTTAGCGATAAAGTCAAAAATCTATTACAGAAATTTGACACATAGCTTGATGTGCTGGCGTCTGTACATAAAGACGCGGGTTTCCGGTAAAGACAAGCCGCTACCGATAGGTGCGGGTAAAATGTCCCGTATTAACTGATGCGCTCACACATAAAGAAACAGGTAAAACATTGTGAACGTTTCTTTCCGTAGATCATCCTGCACCGATCTGTACTGGAAAACCCGCTGCTTTATGTAAGCACTCTCATTGACGACCCGTGTGAACTGAGTCAAAAAGGTTTTGTATGAGTATGTTATAGACTTAACAGTTTTGTGTGCCACAACAAAAAGATTTAAATAAAAAAAAATAAAAAAATTAACAAACGTGGGTACCACTTATCTATCCTAAACAAAAACACAAAGTACAAAGTTGAGTATTTAATGACTATTTTAAACGACGATTTGTAAACGATTGCAAGGAAATACTTTTTTTTTGTGTTTTATCGCTTATTATTTATGGTTCCCTGAAAATTTGATCCTGTGTGAAAAAAACCGTTGTGTGGGCTATTATTTCTTTCTTAAAATGATGCTTGTCTCTAAACCCTAAAGTTAGTCTTGACTCAGGTCTGCGCACAGCCATAAATGACATTGGTATGCAAATACCTATTCAATATTGGGAAAATAAATTAGTGATTGGTTATTGGTCACGACACTTTGTCTTTTACGTTGTTGCCTGAATGATTATCGAATAATGATGATATTGTTTACACTTTTGTTGCTAACAAAAGCTTCGAAATTAATTCAGGTTGAGCTAGTGCAACATTCATGAGTGCCAAATGACAAGATCTCGATCCCAATTTCCAATCCGATGATAATTCGATTTTCAATGTCGAGAGTAAGCCTGGAACCTTCATATTACAACTCATTAAAATGGAAGCTTTCATGGAGAAATAGTCCCTCTCTCAGAGAGAAGGCCTGTGTCCCAGCAGTGGGAACATTATAAGCATATGCTTATGCTTTTTTTTTTTTTTTTTTTTTTTTTTGAGGATGGGAAATCATCAAATGACTCCTCCCGCTCTGGGTGGAGCAGGAGGGAGTGTCAGACTCTTACTGACTAAAACCCACCCGTGTTCCTTCCTTAGCCCTTTATGTTCCAGGGCAGCGGTAACCCTTTCGGACAATCCCGCTACCCTGGCAGGCTACGGCCCTATGGGGCCCCGTCACTCATGCTGACATCTCTTTGAGGCGCGCGTGGAACACAACACGCCGTCCGGCACGGGCCTGGTCCTGATCGGACGGTGAGTTACCCATTACTCACCGCCCGCAGGCCCGCGCCTACGGTGGCCGGGAGTCGTCACGCGGCTCCCGACGCCCGGAGCGTCTCCCGCGGCGGCTGAGGCGTGAGGTGCGCAAGGCGCGTTCTCTCGCCCACCCCGCCACCTCCTTTGCTAGCATGACTGCTTCGCAGAAGGAGGTGACTGCCTCCCACTCCCTCTCGCCCCGGACCATGGCTTGAACCAGGGCCGGACGCGAGAGGTCGCCGCCGCTGCCGATCGCCTCTACGAGGGCACGGCGGTGCTCTGCCCAAGCAGGGCAGACCTCCACCGTGTGCTCCACCGTGTCCTCTGGGCGATCCTGACAGTGGTGACACCCGGGCGTCTCCTCCCGCCTGATTATGTGCAGGAACCTCCCGAAACATCCGTGTCCGGAGAGGACCTGCGTCAGGCGGTAGGTGAGAACGCCGTGACGTCTCTCTAGCCACTCCTCAAAGAGGGGTCTTACCGCCGCTATCGTGGCGTGCCCTGCGCTGGGTTGCGATAGTCGCTCCTTCCATGCCGCCATGAGATCGCGCCGGAGGTTCGTCCGCTCCGCCGCGGTTTGCCGCGGATGCGGAGTTTCCCCCCGGCGTAGTGCCTCCGCGCGCCAATCATACAGGCGCGCGAGCACTATCGCCTCCAGATCCCATGGCGGCAGTCCGGCAAGGAGGCTTGCTGCCTCGCCCGAGATCGTGCGGTAGCCCCGGATTAGCCTTATGGCTACCACCTTTTGGGGCGCGTTCAGGTAGTGTGCGGCTCGCAGCCGCAGTGAACGCGCCCATACCGGGGCCCCATATAGGGCCATGGACCGCACGACCCCCGCGTAAAGCCTCCGGCAGGAGGCGTTTGGCCCCCTCAGGTTGGGCAAGAGCCGCTTTAGGGCGGCCCCGGCCCGTTCCAGTTTGGGGGCCAAACGTCGGAAGTGCTCGACGAAGTTCCATCGGCTGTCGAGGACGAGACCCAGGTACCTCATCGTGGTCTCGACGCCGATGTGAACCCCTCCTACCACTAGTTGGGATCCTGGAGGTGGCCCGTACCGAGGCCCATGAAAGGACATGGCCTCGGACTTGTGCAATGCCACCTCGAGACCCAACCGCCGGATCCTTTCCACGACTATCGCAACCCCGCGTGTCATCGCGTCGGCCGCCGCCTGATGCGACCTCCCCTGCGCCAGGACCAGCGTGTCGTCAGCGTAGCAAACTACGCTGACGCCTTCAGGGAGGTCGGCCCGCAGCACCCAGTCGTAACCGATGTCCCACAGGAGCGGCCCCAGAACCGATCCCTGTGGGACACCGCACGACATCTCTCGCCGGTTCCAGTTCCCGTCGCGACCGGGGTAGATGACGGCTCTATCCGTCAGATACGCCCCGACTACTCGACGGAGGTAGGTCGGCACCCGGTGATACCGGAGTGCCTCCCCAATGCAGCTCCAGGGCAGGGTGTTGAACGCGTTGGCGATGTCGAGTGACACCGCCACGACCACCCCACCCCGGGACACCGCGTCCCCCGTCGTGAGGGCTCTCACGCGCATGATGGCGTCCACCGTCGAGCGCCCCTTGCGGAAGCCAAACTGGCAATCCGCAAGATCCGGCCCAGTCCCCACCAGGTGCCCGACGAGGCGGCCCGCAATTACTCTCTCGAAGAGCTTGCCGACCTCGTCGAGCAGCACTATGGGCCGGTATGCGGACGGAGAGTCCGCAGGGCGCCCTGGCTTCTGAATGAGGACCAGCTTCCCCGTCTTCCAACGGAGCGGAAACTGGCCTCTCTCCATGCATGCGCTTAAGAGCGCCTCCAGTCGAGGCCCGAGAGCCGTCGAGGCCAGGACCCAGGCTTTACCCGGCAAGCCGTCGGGTCCTGGGGCGGTGTTCTTGGCCTTCAGCCTGCCTACCGCCGCTCTCAGATCTACCCCGGTCACTTCAGGGGTGTCGTCGTCGTCGTCCGCGTGGTCCGCTTCGGGCACCGCCAGTGGCGGAGCCATAGGCGGGGGAGTATGCTCCCCCCGCGAAGGGAACAGAGCGCTCACCACCTCCTCCACCAGCTGTGGGCGGAGACTCTGAGTCAGCGGGGGGGCCCAGGTGCGGAGTTTATTACGCACCATTTTGTAAGGGCGCCCCCATGGATCTCTGTTCAGAGTCTCCAGCATCTCCTCGCGGGCCGCATCCTTGGCCCGCTGGACAGCCTCTCGGAGGGCGGTCTTCGCCGCTCTGTACCCCTCGTACAGCTCCGCCTCTGTGGCTTCCGCATCCGGAGGGCGGATGCGGAGCCTGCGGTGCCTGGTGTACCGGTGTCGCGCGTCAACGCACGCCTTGCGCAACGCCTCCACCTCCTGCGACCACCAGTACACCCGGCGTCGGGCGCATCCTGGCCGGACTCGGGGCATTGCCACGTCACATATCTCGGACATGGCCTCCCGGAACCACTCCGCCTCATCGTCGATATCAGCAGGCCTGTCCGGTGAGGACACCCAGGCCTGCACGATCGAGGCTTCCAGGAGGAGCTCCCGGTCCAGCTGCTTCAGCGCCCAACGCGGACCACTCGGGGCCTGTCGGACCAGCGCGCTAGAGGTCTGGGTGGAGACATCAAATCGGATATACCGATGGTCGGAGTAGGTCTCCACCTCCTCCATGACGCGCCAGTCAATGACACGCTGTGACAGAGCGGGGCTGGCGAACGTGATGTCCACTACCGACTCGCCCCGCATCCGCACACACGTAGGGACAGAACCCCGATTCACGGCGACCAGGCCTGTTTCCAGAGCCCAGTCCTCCACCATCCTGCCCCGCACATCCGTGCAACGGGAACCCCAGGCCACATTCTTGGCGTTGAAGTCCCCGAGCACTAGCACGGAGGAAGGATGGCTTCTGGCGACGACGACACTCAACTCTGTTAAAGAGTTCTGGAACTCGGCGAGAGTTCGGCTCGGAGAGAAGTAGACTCCCGCTACCACAATCTCTCCGAACCGTGCTGCTACGCACCCCTGTCCCTTCGTGACACCTTCGAGGGACGGGGTACCGGCGGCAGCCGACGAAATTATGGCCACTGAGCCGTTAAGGTCCTCCACCCAGTTATCCCTGGGCGGGACAAAGTACGGCTCAGCGACCACGGCGATATTAATCGACCACTGCGCCATGCTCTGGAGCAACAGGTCCTGAGCGCAGGCGCAGTGGTTGATGTTCGCCTGGAGGAGGCGTAAAGGCGGAGCCATTACTCCTCCATTTCAGCCCCCTCCCGGGCCCCTTGTGAGGGACCCTCGGCAGCGGCGGCGGCGGCGGCGGCGGCAGTGGTGGCGGCGGCGGCGGCGGCGGTGGCAGAGGCGGCGACGGTGGTGGTGGTGGCGACGGCGGCGGAGGGCCTGCCTCTCCTCCTGGCTTCGGTGGGTGGGGCGCAGGACTTGCTGCCCGCCCGGTGATCGGCCGGCTTGCCAGCAGCCGCACATGCAGCGCAGTGCGGCGCGGCGTTGCACGAGCCGGCCTTATGTCCGGGCTTGCCGCAGCGGAAGCAAAGAGTGCTGCGGTCCTCCGAGGTGCACTGGACGCTCACGTGGTGACCCACGTGGCATCGATAGCACCTCAGAGGTCTGGGCTCCAGCAGTTTGACCTGCGCGGACACCCAGCCCACCAAGAGCCTTCCGCCCTCCACTATCTTTCTAGCCGCCGTCACTGGGCAGCTTACCGTTATGGTTCGCATGCCCGTGAAGTCAGGACGTATGGTGCCCGCCTTCACCTGGTCGGCCAGACACTCGCCCGTCCTGACGACGGCGGCTACCACCTCCTTCTCCGTTATGGAGTCATCCAGGCCCACAATGCGCATGTCTGCGCACTTGACGGGCCTGGAGACTCGAGCCTCGTCCGCGTTGAGGGACGCCCTTAGCTTCTCAGCTAGGGCGTCAGCGGTGGGGCCACTCGTAGCACCGGGGATCTCCAGCATGCGGGCACCAGTGGCGGTCACCCTATGCCGGAGGCCCCCGGTGATCCCCAGCTCTTGGAGATCCACCGTCGCTCTCGCCTTGGTGAGCACGTCACGGTAGGTCACCCCCCTTTTAACCGCGTCTGGCTGTAGTGTAATGACTACAGCCGCGGTCTTAGGAGAGCGAAGCCTAGCCGCAACGGCTCGCTCCTTGCGGCGCCTCCTCTGCGCCTTTTTCCTGGCCGCCTTGGCCGCCTTCTTCTTCTCCCCGACCACCTGCCACTCGGCATTGGTCGTGGGAGATTTCTCTGGGGGAGGCGTAGGTTCTGGGGCCTTCGCCTCCCCAGCCGCTCTGCCCTTCCTCTTTTTCGCCGGTTTGCCGGCAGGCACCGGTTTTGCCGGCGCGGCGGCTCCGCCAGCCGACGCCGGTTTTGCCGGCGCCGCGGCTCCTCCAGCCGACGCCTGTTTGGCCGCGGCCTGGGCCCGGCCGGACGGCCCGGGTTTAGGGGCGGCAGCGGCCGCGTACGAGGCCGCCTTCGGCCCTGGGGCCGTCCTACCAGCTAAGGGCGGGCGCAGGACCATACTCTCCAGGGCGGTGAACCGCGCCTGGAAGGCCGCCAGTTCCTGCCGAACCAGGTTCAGAACCTGGCTCTCCACTGGCACGGGCTCGCTTGCTGGCTGGCTGGCTGGCTGGCTGGCCTCTGGTGTCGCCCGCCCTTTGTCGGGGACCTTCAAGATGGCCAGGTCTGCTCGGAGCCTCCGGTTCTCCTCTTGGAGACGCTCCGTGGCCGCCGTCAGGCGGGCGACCTGCGCCCGCAATTCGGCCACTTCGCCAGCCGAAGGACCGGTGCAGTTGGCCTCCTCCGCTGCCGCCATGATGGAGGCCTTTGCCGAGACTATGGCCCTGTTTTTCGAAGTTTGTAACTTCTTCAGGGACACGTCCCGGATCGCGGCCTCCACGACCGCCGCAAACCTTTTCTTGCGGTCCGCCTCAGGACCGCCAGCCTCACTCGCCTCGTCGCTGGAGGGCTCCGAAGCGACCGCGTGATCGGTCCCCCCCTCCTTTGCGATCGTTCGCTCCGCCGCCTCACGGTCTGTGAGCCCCCTCCCTTTGCCTCGCTCTCGGGCTCCTCCCCGCCTACTGGTGGGGATTTTTCGAGCTGAGGCCAGCTCCCCGTCAGAGGACGACCCCTGGCCGTCCAATGACCTTGGCCGCTTGCTTCGTGCCTTTCTTTTTGTTGCAGCGGCCATCTCCTCGTCTCGGCAAGGGCTCCCTGAGCCTCCCGAGCTCGCTCCTCCGGATGCGACGTCGGACTCCGACCCCGCATCACTCTTCCGTGAGCCTCCTCGGCTCTTGTTGCCGTCCATGACGGCATGCGGTTCATCTGCGTCGCACAGGCGCTCCGGGCTAACCCGGAGCTCCTTTTCTTGCGACGCAGGAGGTTGCTGTTGACGAAGGTCGGCGGTGGTCTGCCGGCCTACGGAGCTACTGTTGCCATATGCTTATGCTTTGAAAAAACTTAATTTTTCGGACGGATCTATGAACTCTAATTAACTAGTTAAAGTGTAATTAAGCAATTAACTGCTAAGCCATCGCTAACAGGACCTGTTGCCTGTCACCTCAGTTAACTTGATAGTTACTTAACACTCAGTCGCGACAGATTTGTATGTACCACTACTTAACTATTTAATTGAAGCAATGTACCTACTTGTTTGGCTAACAAATTGGGTGCAATTACCTACTCAATTAGCATAGTCATCAGTCCTAGTATATTTGTTTTATTTTTTATTCTGATTGTTGTTTTTTATTTATATTTAAGCGTATGCTGCACTGGTTGACGTCATCGCGTCAACGCCAACGGTCGCTGAAAACCAGCGCTGGGGCTCTGTCTCGTATAGGATTTAGCATTATGCTGAGCGATGGTCATTTTGCGTGGTTGTAACGCAAGTTTTCCTCCAACTTGTTATTTTTTTGTGTTTGTATTCTATTTATGCGCCATGTTTACCGCAAATAAACGTATTTTCTTTCTTTTCCTCATGGTCTTTGGTTGCTCTTGTGATGTTTTATTTATCAACTGTGTAAACTTGATCAGCAACAACAACATAACATGCTGTTTTCCCCGAAGGACTAGGCACAGGTATTTACACTTTTGCCTAAGGGACTAAACACACTTATTTAGCTCTGTTCAGCTTTTGTCCATAGAAAACAACGATTTTGTATGGACAAAAGCTGAACAGAGCTGAATAAGTGTGGTTGGTCCCTAATCCGAAATGGGGGTGTAGTACACACCCACATTTCGCTAGTTATATTTACTTTAGTGCCACGTAATAGAGGGCTAGCGTATTGCCTCAACCAGGCACAAGTTCAGACTCCGGGTTCCTACTAGAAATTCCTGATAGAAAAACGCAAGAGCTAACCTTGTAGCGTAGTATCTTTTTGTAGTGTGCCATGTATTTTTTATGCTATGTATTTTTGTGGTGTACAATAAAGTATATACAAATAAATAATAAATAACCTTGTTGCGCCCGGATTAACTGTGTCTTAAGTATACGTTCTATCTAAATTGCATTCCAATTTTTCATCCGTATATACGTGTTGCGTAAAAAAACGTAAATTTCAATACGTCAATTTTATCACCCTTATCATAACGATGCCAGATTATTAATTATTAACACAATCATGTTATTATAAAACCAAGTTCTCAGCATTTTATTTAACAACGACTATGTTTAACTAACTTAACTGTTTCCCTATTATAATAAATCAGTTACATAATGTATGAATAGCCATTTTTATGACGTTATATCTGCTATTGAACCAGAACAAGAAATTCCATTGAATTAACAATACGTATATACATTTCCAATGCATTAACGATAACGTCTATTGTCTAATAATTCAGCGAAATCATTTGTATTATTTATAAAACGTATTTAAACATAATCTTTAAGATTATTAGCACGTGGACAACCTACATAAGCAAAAACTATTTGTAAACAAACTCAAAACGGCTAAGTATTACAATATTGCTAATAAAAACGTGTGAACAAGTTAAATGCTTGGCATCAAAGAAAACTACTGCTTATTGTGCACTTGTTTTTACTCGTGACAGTTTTTATGTTTAGTTGAAAGAATCGTTATCATTATAATTAAGCCGAAAGACATCTACACACAAGCAAGCATCGATTCATCGACCAGTCATATGCATCTATATGACACAAAGCGGATTCCCGAACCTATACCGCAGTTTTACGGTGTATAGATAGCCAGCCAATCTTTTTTTTGAAGTGAAAACTTCTTTAGCGGCGTTGTGCACTTTTTTTGTGATGGGTAAAAAATGTTAAACTCGCGTCAGGACACGTGACCTGATCGAAAATTCGTAAGACGGAGCTCGCGTCAGGACACCGTGACCTGATCGAAAATTCGTAAGATGGAGGGAGAGTAAACCGCATTCCAAAACATCAAAAATGCACAACGTTAATATTTAAGTTTTCACTCCCGGAGTGCAACCCGTTTTTTTTTCTATGTTTGCCTACGCTGTCTCACTCCTGGGCAAGGCCTCCCCACTCCTTCCATGTTTCGCGAGCCCGCGCGTCCTCCTGCCAGCCGATCTATCCTGTAAAAATCTCACCGTGAAAAAGTAGATGAAGTAAGCTGTTATTCCATCTGATGCTAGGGATTAACACTATTGTCAGCTCACTTCAAGCTCACTTCACCCAAGTTTTCCCGGTGAGGTTTTTTTACAGGATATCGACTGGTTATCCGTCCACCGTGTTGACACGCTAATGCACGCACGCACGCACCTTCATCAGAAGAAACTGTGATTAAGTTTTTGAAATACTTGTACCTATAGAATTTTCTATAGAAAATATTTTTAAGTAGGCGTTTATGTATCGGCACACACACACGGGTATTACAGGTTCCAAAGAAAGTAAAAAGATTACAAACTATAAACCCTTTTCAGTGTTTAACTTCGTACTTTGTATGTATTATCTCTCAGCTATCGCTCTGTCATCCATCTAAAGTGCACTTAAACAAACAGCATAAGAGCTTTAAAGGAAAGAAAACCCATTTATTTTGCTTTTACTCGTAGCTGCAGTTTCAAAACGTTTTGACAAAGTGGCTTCTATTAATGCTAAGAAATCTTCTTTTTCATGTTATTAAAGGTTAACTTGTAACCTAACCTTTATGAGCACGAAGAAGATTTGTTGAACCGGTTGATTTACACTACAGAGCACGGAATAGCCACGCCGCGAGCTGGCAGTGTCCAGCGATGGCAGTACTAATAAAATTCGTGCCGCAGATAGTGCGTTGAAGGCAAAACTTACGCCATGGACCGCCTTCAAGCCGTCTGTTTCTATACGTTATTTTTGTCGAAGTGCGAGTAAACAAAAGCAGTGGTGGCTCAGTTGTAACGGCCGCGACTTATGAGTGGTGGGTCGTAAGTTCAGACCCAGACAGGCGCTTTATTTTATGTAATAATTTACACAAAGTATAGCGCCTGTCTGGGTCTCTCATCATCTCTGCTCTCAAAACGGTGAAGGAAAAAGTCGTGAGGAAACCAGCATGTCCTAGAACTAAACATTCGGGGACATGTGGCATCTATCAACCCGCACTGGACCCGCGTGGTCACGGCCCACTCCCTCTCACCGAGAGGAGGCCTATGTCCCAGCAGTGGGAATATTATAGGCTAATTATGATGCTATACGAGTAACCGGCAACGTTTGCTTTGTGAGGAAGGTGCTACCGCCTCTAGAAGCAGACAAAGAGGCGTCTCCGTGCTCTATTAAACTACCGTCTTTGTATATATATATCACATATCACAACTTTGAATTTTTAATAGTTATGACATTACCAATTACAATTTACAATTATTTATGTTTCTTAATCTGACATTTTATTAAACTTCTTTATTAATCTCTTGAACTGACATTTGTACCTATAACTTTGACATCAATTAATTAATTTGTTCCTATAAATCCTTAAGCATGATATCTTATTGTTCTTGCCGTCTATTTTGATTTTATTTTTATGAGTTATGTTAACAAGATTGTACAGGTTAAAATTAAATATTTGCACACCATATGTAATGGTAGAATGTAAATGGGTCATTATAGTTTTAACATACATTCTGGCAAATAAATGGATTTGATTTGATTTGATTCGATATATTTCACCGCTACCTATACCTATGGAGAAGAACGGGCAAGAAACTCCACGGACACTCTTGTAAATCATCGCTTCGCAGTTGCTTGCCCATTTAGTTTTTTAGGACACCAAAATGGGAATTATTTTAAAATGGGATAACAATAAGAGGCATATATTTAGGTACAGACGCCAGCACATCAAGCTACTACAATCTGTCAAATTTCTTTAATAGATTTTCAACTTTATCCCTAGAGTATTAAGGTTCAAGATTGATTGGGAAAATTTGACAGTTTCGGGTAGGTTGACCTGCTGGCGTCTGTACGTAGGTGGTAGTGCCGATTCATATTGTTAGGAAATCTAATTTGGGGTTCGATTTAATACAATATGTCAAACTATTTTCTACTAACAATTTGGCCTTTTATAGACATACTGACATTTTGCTTCAATTTTATAACGTCGTAGATTGTAAAAATAAACAATTGCCACCGGTTAGTAATTGCCACGTTGATTGCTGCAGTAATTAATATTTATTGCTCTTCACTTGATTGTTTGTGGGTTTAAACGTTTATTTCTCTAGTAGGAAAATCCTGTCTTGAATAAAAATGTATCCTCCTTTTTAATTGCTTAATCGATTTCTGTCGAAGTCATCACTTACTGCATCGCTGGTCTAGTAGCCCCAAGTGGTACTGCTGAGCGTGAGGTCCTAGGTTTGATTCCCAGGTTGGGTAAAGTGTCATTGGGTTTTTCTATCTGAATTTTCTCAGTGGCAGCCCGGAATGTGTATTTTATGCACGGTTGATGGCATAAGGCTCACCCCCTATTTCATGCGCCTTACATATTATAACTAGCAAAATGTAGTTGTAGGTATTATTGGTACAAATCTGCCAAACCCTTCGAGGGTTACAGGCGTGATGTTATGTTAATATGTCCATAACTTACAAATTTAATGAAAACTTGTAGGATAAAAATAGTAGCACAAAAACAGAATATCTCGCAATTACTACATCTCAATTTATTTGTAATATTTCTTATGATAAGTATATCTCATTACTATAATTTAGCAAAAAATTGTAATAAGATAAACTAAATACTTGAATTAAAAGGTAATCTTTGGTGCTAGTAAAATATCTTCATAATTTCAGCCTGTAATTAGGGCTGTGTAGCGTTTTCAGGGGAATTTTAATGAAAGTCGTTAGGAAAATGTATTTTAAATGTAATTTGTGGCTAGAAAAATTAATTTAAATTAAGATTTTCGTTGATTATTTCTGAGTTATGTTGCGGTTGTCTGGTAGGTATTGCTATCAGCACCTTCTGTGGTCCACTTGGAAGTCCCTGAACCGTCTCCGGACACAAGTGGAAAGTGGTAAGTCCAACCTGTTAAAGTGGGGACGGAACGGCAGTAGCGTGTGATTGTGGAGCTATGTCGCAAACCATGCTCCACCTCCTATCCTGTCCTCTGTGTCCCAAAATATGCAGTCAAAGTGACCTCTGCGCCGCCACTGACGACGCGGTGGAAGTAGCAAAGTTTTGGGCCAAAAAGCCATCGCCAAAGCCAAAGCGTGCCATCGACAAGACAAGACACGAAGAGGAAGAAGAGTGGTATCAGCGATAAGTGTGCCCTTTTCTTTTATAATAATTTCTACTGAGTTACAATTTTGGTGTAAAATATGCTCTCAAAATGATGAAGGAAAACATCGTGAGGAAACCGGCATGTCCTAGAACCCAAAAATTCGAAGACTTGTGACATCTACCAACCCGCACTGGGCTCGCGTGGTAGATTACGCTCACTCCTTCTCGAAGAGAGGATGCCTGTGTCCTAGCAGAGCGAACATTATAGGCTTTTTGTTTAACTAGAAATAATAGGAGTATAATTAATAATTATGTTCTTATAAGAAGAAAATTCACAGACCTCCAGACTTTAACCACATCAAATTACAAACAAAGAAAGAAAAACACAGGTACAGATACCGCAGGCCCTAATCTACAAATAATAATAAATCTAGAGAAACGTGAAGTTTGTACAAATTATATTGTGTCTGCCTCGTGGGGAAGGGTTCCTAGGTGTAAGCCTAGCATTACACCGGCTTACGTTGACCTTTGCGGATGCTGCGGTCCCGAGGTATAATTTCAACGAGATAATGCTTATGATTAACTTTGTTCTTGTTGTGGTTCGCCTCGACTTTTAGGGCAGTAAATAAGAAGTAACAAACTGATCTAATTTATTATTTCTGAAAATGTAATATTTTTCATGAAAATACTTAATATCTTTGTTGGTTTTCTTTATGTTATGAATACTTTAGGAAAAATTTGAGCACTTCTTTTAATATTCTGACGATTGAGCACTTTGTCGACAAATGGTGTGATTTATCAATTAAAATAAATCAAGTTTTTTTTAGTGATATTTATTTTCGAAGTATGTAATGGTATGTAAGTATATTCTGATATTGTAAATTTATATTGAAAGGAGTTTAATAAGTTTTTATTTTATATATTTGGTTTTC
This sequence comes from Apamea anceps, assembly GCA_951799955.1. Lineage (NCBI taxonomy): Eukaryota > Metazoa > Arthropoda > Insecta > Lepidoptera > Noctuidae > Apamea > Apamea anceps. The sequence goes on along the minus strand of OX637501.1, from coordinate 22,198,508 downwards.
CCTTGTACTGTTACACGCGTTGCCAACATCACTTTTTTTATCTAGTTTACTGTCGCAGGTATGCTGTCAGCAGAAAAATACTTCTTACAACTAAAAACATATACGTACTTCATGAAAACCTATCATGACCTTAAATCTTCTGAACAACAGCGATACGGCGGCCATTTGTGAACACAATATACATAATTACGGCATTTGTCAGCGTACAATACTGAGTAATGTGCCGTTGACTACATAATTACTTTTCATTTATCAAAATTACTTGTGCTTGTGGTGACGGAAATACGTGAAGACCTTATAATAATATTGTTTTGTTAGAAAAGACGTTATTTGTGTAGATCTTGTGATAAAAGAAGAAACACATGAGTAGATATTATCTACTTTGTTATGAATTGAAGCTCGTAAAAGTTGTTTATCAGACATGATTGGAAGGAAAAACATGTATTGGAGAGTTAGGAAAGAGGGTAGATTATAAATCAGGCATTTTTTTGTTATAGCACCTTAAATACTACTTACGGTCCGGCCGTCGTGAGAAAGCGTTCCTGACAGCTGTCAGTTCCATTCAAAGATATACGTGTTTTCCGAATTTGAAGATACGAAAATGATTTGTTTCTCACAACAATATATACAGTGGCCTCCAAAAGTTACTTGACATTATACAACTTCAGATGTGATGCCACATTATTTATTTATTTAAGGATTACCAACGAGATACATTACAATTATCTTTAACAATTATATAATTTGTATTATTATACATTATCCTGTAATGCATACTCAATTACAGGTAACCACAACTTACATATTATCGAGTACACATGCTCTGAATATATAATTAAATTATAAATATATTAAAATAAAAAAAAAACAACAATAACGTGCTAATACGAGATTTACATGCTTTAAAAGATTAAAAATTACATTTATAAAATAGGTACAATAAAACAAAACAATTATTTTTTTAAATAGTAATAAAAAAGCATACGTAGTTTAAAATTAAATGAAAAATGATAAATTATTTAATTATTAGAATGATAGATCAAATGTCCTCCAACCGAAAGTGCTTGTATAGTTTACGTTTAAAAGTGTTAAGGCTATCATGATTTATATCTATTTCAGCTTTGCGGCATATACCATTGTACAATTTGGTAGCCCTCGTAAGGAGACAGTTGTCACCTAAATTGGTTTTGTGCAAGGTTGTCTGAAAAGATTGTAGGTATGAGACCGTGGTAACCTGCAAGGAATATTCATTATGATTTAAAATAAAAAAAATATTCAGCTACTCCTAAGAGATTACTTGATTATTTTTTATGATAAGTTAAAGGTAGTTGAATTAGTCGTTAAAACCGTACAGCAGTTCAAACATTTGGATCAGTATTTTAAATTATAATGTACTTAGTGTGTCACGGCTGAAGTGGAAAAATGTCAAATAACTTTTGGAGGCCTCTGTAAGTACATTTTCAAATGATCAAGATCAATACATCACATCTTCCCAGCCTTTTCCCAACTATGTTGTAACTACCAGTATTTTACATGGAGGGACTGCCTATCTGACCTCCACAACCCAGTTACTGGGTAATACGGAACCTCTTGGTAAGACAGTCTTCCGACTTTCAAAGATCCACGAATAATATCCGGGACCAATGGCTTAACGTGCTTTCCGAGGCACAGAGGGGTCTCGGAATGTAAAGATGATCACCCATCCACGGACCAACCGCGGCAAGCGTAGCTTAACCGGATTAATCGACCCGTGCGAGTATTATTACTTAGCTACAAGCCCCTCAAGATCAAGATAAATACATAATAGTTTTAATTATACTGTGGGAGGCTGGTGTCTAAGCTAGGCGTAATTTGATCTATCTTAGCTACTTGATTCGACACTGACAGGTGTCAGCAATGCATTCTCTCAATGGCTGGACTATAGTCCACCAGTTGCCCGCTAAGGATTATTATCGAATAGACACGTATTGATACGCATCCGATTACCTACTTAAATAATTGAATGCTAATCGATGTATCGCCTATTATGCAATCGATGCATTCGATATGACTCAGTATTAAACCGCATTGTTAGTAACCAAACACCAATGAGTCAGGCAGAATATAACTTTGATTTAGTCACCGCAAAATCCAAAATTTCCATAAGCAGTTTTATGATAATTGCCAAAACATAAACAAAATTAAAACTGGCCTTTCCTCGTTAGGTAGCTAATGGCCACTTCTTGTATATTTATCGCAACTAATAGCAAGTCAAAAAACTAATAAAGATAAATTAACGTTTAGTAAATATACATAATGACGGCTGTTCTGCCAATATTAGCAATGGTTCTACTGTTTACCATAAAAACTGCTGGGGAGAAGGATGACTGATTTTTTTTCTTTAATTTTTCAAATGATATAATTACTTATGTACATCTTAACGTCGTTAATTTCTAACTTAATAAATAAAATAAAAACACCTTATATTTCTTACAAAAAAAAACATAAAAACTAAAATGACTAATTTTTAAATTAACAAAGATCTCTTAAATTCTATAAATATAAACTTTTGCGCTAGTAAGAACCCCTGATTTAATTGAAGGTGAAGGTTTCCTCTATAGATGTCCATTCCTCCCTGTCATTCGCTATGTTCATCCATTGTTCCACAGCCACTTGTACTATATCGACGGCATGGTTGGCGCAGTGGTTAAGCGATTGACTGCTGCGCTGCGTGTCGCGGGTTCGATCCCGCACCCTAATTGCGTAACACACAATCAATAGTAATCTGAATCATTTTGAAGCAAATTGCTAATCCATTGCTTCATAAGTTCGAAAAATTTGTCTGCTCAACACGTAAATAACGCAATGAATGTTGTTGAACTGTCAAAATGAAACCGATTGCGATTAATTGTGAGTTACGCAATTGGGGTGCTGCACGGAACAAATATTTGTATGGCCTTCAAGTAGTTGTTCCGGGTCTGGCTGTTTGTGTATGTGAGTTTAAATGTTTATAAATGCACCCACGACACAGGAGAATTTCCTAGTGTGGGGCAACGTTTTATTAAAAAGAAGGAAAGAAAGATATCGTCTGCCCATCAAGCAGTCGTTCAACCCCTTTTCCTAGTATCTGATGGCCCGTTCCAAGATATAAGTCTGTGAGTCCATCGCCACCTGTCAGCCTAGGTACGTGACCAGCCCAGCGCCACTTTAGTTTTTGACAGTGGCACAGAGCATCAGTAACCTTTGTCTTGTTTGTAATAATTTCTAACTGACATCATCGAAACTGCACCATAATTGCGTAACACCCTATCAATTTAAATCCGTATAATTTTGAAGGATATTGCTAAACCATTGCTTCATATGTTTGAAAAATGTGACTGCTGAACAACGTAAATAACGCAATGAATGTTGTTGAACTGTCAAAATCAAACTCATTGCTACTGATAGTCTGTTGCACAATTGAGGACACGGTTGGCGCAGTAGCTGAGCGATCGACTGCTGCGCTGCGTGTCGCGGGTTCGATTCCCGCACGGAACAAATGTTTGTATTGCCTACGGGTAGTGGTTCCGGGTCTGGCTGTTTGTGTATGTGAGTTTAAATGTTTGTAAACGCACCCACGATACAGGAGTAATTCCTAGTGTGGGGCAACGTTTTTGAAAAAAAAAAAAAAACAAATTACTTCGCAGGTTATTGTCGGCAGACGCCGATACAACTTAACATTGTCAGTAACATTTACACTAATTATAATGACCAATCAGTGCACATCACAACCATATCCTCAAAGTCCTAATTGGTCTGTCACAAACCGACGACGAGTACACCCGCCTTGTGTTCATATGCAGTATATTCCCTTGTGCACAAAGCAACAGGGGTGTACTTTATTCCTTTGTTTTAAGGTACATACAGCAACAGGATTACGTGACTCTGAAGACAGGCACGTTAGACATGTTATATGGAGCACTTTGATGAAGTTTGGATTAAATTTTAGCTATGTCAGGAGACTGTGGAATTTGACAATATTGAGTTGTGGTTGAAGAAAGTGATAATGGAGAGACAATACAGCTTGAATATAGGTGTGAAAAGGAGGATCAGTTTACATAAATCAGGTGGGGACAAAATCTACAGTCCGTTCAAAGTTATTTTACCTCTGACAGCAGTAACCCAATAGCAACCTTAATGCAACGACTATAAAGACTGTGATTTTGACAGACTTACCAATGGCAGCAATCCAACGCCAACCTTATTAGAATGAGAATAAAGATCACTGTGATTTCGACAATGATGCAAAGTCAGAGGTAAAATAACTGTGAAAGGACTGTAAATAACAATTGTTCGATGTTACGGTTCATTGTAAATTTCGAGCCAAGCAAGCGTATTCTGCAAAAATATGAAATAATAAAAATGGTCTTGTGTATTCTAAAAATGCATACATCCCAAATGTAACTAAAAAAGCGTTGAATTAATTACTCCACAGTCACACAAAGTGCTGATTCCTCGATGAGCTATCGCGAGTACGTCGCTTTAACGGTGCTTCTATAAAACGAAGTAAGTAATTTGGCTTGTGATTATAATTCCGATCCAGCCTGCTCTCGCTGCCCAGTGACGCCCTAAGCTGAGGTCCGTACCCCACAGGGGGTGCCATTAGCGTGTAGTCGCTTAGTCTTTAAGTTTTTTTAAGCCCTAGCTGGAGGCCTTAATTTATTGCATCCACAGGCAAGTCCGGTTAAGCAGACGACATCCTCATAGGTAGAACTGCGAGATGCCATGCATAAAAAAAAATGTGAAGCGAGCGACAAATATCCCAAATATGTGCAAATAATAAATCGTTGACCTTTTCTATTGGTTGTACAATAGCCAGTACTCCTGACTGTTACAAAAGGTTGTGACTGTAAAGTTGACGACACACATCACAACAATCTACAGTGGACGAAATATTAATTTTTGCCTGCTATTTCCTTTTGCTGGGTGAATTAAATTAATTTAATATCTTTTGCCTGCTGATTTCTTGGTTAACCACTTTATGTATAGTCAGGAAAATTAATTGTTAAACAAATTGACATAATATAATTGTTATAGGCATTTTATACAACTGTCAAAGTCAAACTTATAATTAATGTTGGTAGTAATAATTATTTTCCCTGATTTAACCTACCTGGTTAAAAAAGGTTCTCCTCTACCCTAACCCGCAAGAGTTAAATTGGGACTTCGCTCGGATGACATAAGTGCGACGATGGTGCGAGTGATGACGTAAATCACTAATAAATTGCATTATTTTAAGGCAACGGTGAAAAGCATGAAACTTTTTGATTTTTTTACTGAATTCACCTCTAATTTGGCCTATCAGGTCCACCGGCGCCGACACCGATTTCACAATACAACTGTCTATCCTGTATAACTTCAATTTGTGTCCATGATTTTTCAATTAAAATTTAATCATGTTATTCAAGCTTTCATTGTTGGAAAAAGTCGTTTGTTATTAAGTTGAAATCTTGTAAAGACAGATAAATGTATAAATATAACAACACAACAATAACAGATAATGTTAGCGCTTCTCCTCGTATTATTTGACATTGTGTGTATGTTTATATTGTGTATGTCTTATTTTGTAATTGATTATGTGTATTTTTATTTATATTTGATTATTTTTAATTATGATAATGTAATGTTTGTCTAATTTTTGTTTTTTGATTAATTTTAATGCTTCATTTGATTTTAATTTTGTAATAGTTCAGGACTATGGACATTGTCCGACTTAAATAAATTAATAATAATTAATAATAATAACGAATTCCTTTTAGTGAGTGATTGCGTGTTATTTTAACCTGAATAGGCTTTGTTTACACTTTCATCAGATACTTTTGGACTAGATCATATATTATGTTGAAGTCGGCTTTCAGTCTGACCAGATGTCGTTGGATACCAGTATTAAAATTTACAATCACAGATTACATAATACTCTTAGTAGATATTATATTAAACACGAACTCCCACACAATCAGAGCCACATTGTCATTTAATACCACTATTCTGCCATAATCCTCATTGAAATAATCACAAAATGAGCCACTTATACCCCGGTGCGTCAGTTCAATCTGTAGTAAAGTGCTTCCGAATTAGACATTGTGGATTGTGGACGCGTGTTGCATGCGATATGAGTGTGGTGCCGCAGGCACGTCCTTGTGGGTTTTAAATGATTTCGTTCCAATAAACTAAATCAATTTGAGGGATTAAGCAGGTGCAGCTGCGGGTTAAAAAAAAAACGATGGGTCTACCCTACCTACTTTCTCTTTGGGAAAGAGTAGCCTCGTGTCCTAACCGAAAACGATCACCGCGCGTGTACGCGATCGACGCGACCTTTTATAAAAATTATGATAAACTAACGTGACTTGATATCAGGATCGTGCGAGTATGTCATATTCATAAAAAGAACGCGACGATCGCGTGCTCGTGCGACGATAACTTTCGGTTAAGACGCGGTCTTAGGAGGATATACAGCAGCATATTTTTGGTATTGTTAAGTTCGCGCGTTCACCATTCATCTGCGGGGTAATTGCGTTTCTACTGTAAAAGCCATTTCTACTGTAAATCTACATTTACTGTAAATATGGCTTTCCTTTTGACAGTTCACCAACATTCATTTCATTATTTACGTTGTTGAATAGACATATTTTTCGAACATATGAAGCAATGGATTAGCAATAGGCCTTAAAATTATTCAAATTGTGATTGAAGAGTGTCACGCACTTAGGGTGCTGTTTGTCAAACGTGGTTACCCTTCATGTCTATTAATAACTAGACCATTGATTGTATTCTAGAGAGACTCAAGTTCTAAGTAGCAGTTTTCGGGGTAGTAATGTGGATATTGTTTTTCTTACTTAATTTTGTCTAGTCTGGACTTTAAAAGAGACTGTGACCTCTGTGTTTGTTTCGACCTTTCTTCTCAAAGTAGTCAGACAGGAAACGCCGACCACATCTAGTTTAAAAAAATATGATTGACGTGTAAAAGTATTTCAACAAACCAGCTTACAGAAATAAACACAAGAATAATACGGCACGGTTGGCGCAGTGGTTAAGCGATTGACTGCTGCGCTGCGTGTCGCGGGTTCGATTCTCGCACGGAACAAATATTTGTATGACCTACATGTATTTGTTCCGAGTCCGGGTGTTTTTCTATCTATAATATGTATGTATTTACAAAAAAAAAAAATGTATATAAGTAGTTTATCAGCCATCTTGTTACCATAACACAAGCATTAGGTTGCTTAGCTTGGGACTAGATGGCGCTGTGTGAAATGTCCAGGGATATTATTATTATTATTATAACATTTAGCACTTATTAATGGCAGCTGTCACTGTATCAATGCCCCAGATCCAATCTGACGTTGCACCATTACCTTCAAACTTTACGCATAATGTAGTGTGCCTCTGTCTTTAGAACAGTTCAATAAAACACCTTCCCGATACGGTAGTCAACTGAAGTGTTTGCAGTTTGTTTGGTACTGACTACACATTATTATTCAAACTAATTAGAATAGTCTACAATTTTATTCAAATATCAAGGTTCAAGGATACATTTTTAACGTGAGCTTCAACTACCTTTTTCAACTAGATGTAAAATTATTAGTAGGTACGTTATTGGTTTTTTAAATTCAGGTTTTATAAACATGATATTATATTTATATATTTTATTTTGTGCTAGGAGCATTATCCTCTAGCTGACCCGGCAAACGTTGTTTTGCCATATAAATGATTTCTAGCTGCCCAGCGCTACTTCGTTCGCGTGGTGTCCTACCCCCTACCCTAACCTACTCCTACTCTACTCCTACCTTACTCCTACCCTACTCCTACCCTACGCCTACCCTACTCTACCCTACTTCTAACCTAGTAATCCTAGATAATCTGAGTAATGTGGATATATATCTATGTTGTCGATTGAAAACCCTTAATTTAATACGTGCTTCAATTCGAGTGGACCCGAGTCTACCGTACCGAAGGGACGAACGTCAAAATATGTTTGACAGGAAAGTAGGTAGAACAGTTTATATGAGAAAATAAAATTGTTGTTTTTACTATCTTTCTCACAATTTTTGCATATTTTCTCACCGTTTAAACCTTCCCTGGATTACGACAAACATTTCAAAACCAAAATCCGCAAAATCGGTCCAGCCGTTCTCGAGTTTTAGCGAGACAAAGGAACAGTAATTGATTTTTTTATACAGGATGGCAGAGACATCGACGCGCAGACTATAACCATGGATTCAGCACATGAGCTTAGACCCCATAGCGTAGAAATTTTTCGTGGGTTATAAAAAAAAATCTTCTGTTTCATAGAAAAGTGCAATACGTACGCGGTCAAAATGTATGAAACAGCAATATTTTTTTTTAATACCCGACGAAAAATTTCGACGATGTGGGGGTCTAAACTCATTTATTTATATATTTATTTTACCATTTATGTACACACATATATAAACAGACATTGATGCTTATTTCATAAGAAATCTCTTCCAGCGTACCTGAGATAGGACAATAGATACAGAGATGTAGACAGCGTGTGATAGAGCAAAGGAGACAAAAAATAGTACATAGAATCAAAAAAAACAATTCACTTAAAAACTAAACAAAAATATACTAACATACATACAAATAAACATATATAAATACTTCTAAAATAAATATTACTAGAATGGTAATATCATGTGCTGAATCCATGGTTACAGTTTGCGCGTAAATGTCCCTGCCACCCTGTATATCTAGATTTTGTATATTTTTGTGCTAGGAGCAATATCCTCTAGTTTAGTCTATTTAAAAAAAAAAGTCTATTGCTCAGTGATAATGACAGCAAAATATTTTCGTTCGTTTTTTGTAGCAGATGGTGAGAGGCAGTCGATTTATAGTTTACTAAATTACTAGCTTTTACCCGCGACTTCGTCTGCGATTCAGAATTAAAAGTAGCCAATGTCCTTCTCCAGGTCCCGGGCTCGCAGGTCGTAACCGTTTTAGTGTGACGGCGTAACAAACAAACAAACTCACTTTCGCATTTATAAGGGAGCATGATCTCAAACATGAAACACACACTCACAATATAGGCAATAAGTACCAACTATATTTGCCTACTATTTGAAATACACAATACTGCGTCTGCACATAGGACCTATGTACAATTGTAGTTATTCACTTCTATGTGCATAGCCTCACGTCCATATACTTTGTAACAGAATACATCCAAGGCCGCGCATTGTCGCTGTATCTGCACAGATAATGATGTTAAGCTGATTTATTTGAACATGTCGCCGGACGTCGCTTGTGTGCATCGGTAAATAAGTAGGTAAACCTCACAATATGAGCGATGATGAATCCTTGATAAGTGGTAATACACGGTTATCTTTTACCATGTGACTTCTAATTTATCTATTTACCAGAATGTACAGACGCCAGTAGGTCAAACTACCCGAAACTGTCAAATTTTCCCAATCTACCTTGAACCTTAATGCTTTAGTGATAAAGTTGAAAATCCATCTTAAACTAAAATGGCCCCTTTAAATTCTACCATTACATCATCATCATCATTTGCCTAGCATTTTCCCAACTATGTTAGGGTCGGCTACCAGTCTTACCGGATACAACTGACCACCCAGCCAGCTACCTGACATTCTACCATTACATATTATGGTGTGCAAATATTTAATTTTATCCTGCACAATGCTATTATTTTATGTAAATTAAAAAATCATAAAAAAGACACGCATTAACTAATAAGAGCTCATACATTAGGAATTTTATGCTTTGTGCTTCTAGCTTCGTGCTTGTAGCTTCGTGCTTCTAGCTTCGTGCTTCTGGCTTCGTGTTTCTAGCGTCGTGTTTCTAGTGTCATGCTTCTAACTTCGTGCTTCTAGCTTCGTGCTCCTGGCTTCGTGCTTCTAACTTCGTGCTTCTAGCTTCGTGCTTCTCGCTCCTTGCTTCTGGCTTCGTGCTTATAACTTCGTGCTTCTAGCTTCGTGCTTCTCGCTCCTTGCTTCTGGCTTCGTACTTCTAACTTCGTGCTTCTACTTTTGTTTTATAATGAAAACAGGTTCAATTACCTGTCATGCAAAGCTTAGGAGAAGATGGGTTTAAGTTGCTTCAGAAGTGAACTTGTGAATGTCAAACAATAGACTGTACTTACGGGTACTGTTGAATCATAAACAAATGACTGAAAATATTGTAAATTATATACAGGGAGGCAAGGGGGTTCAGAATCCATGGTAACAGTTTGCGCGTCGATGTCCTTGCCACCCTGTATAGATTTTTCTCACAGTTCACAGGTAGGAATTCGCATTAGGAAATATGACCATATGTGTCGAGCTATAAGGTCTGAGCTCAAATGGATGTCCATTCGCCAAAGAAGAAGTTTGTGCGCTTTGACCACGCTTTTCTCCCTTCTCAACTCTCCCAATCCTCCTTCTTGTCTCGTATCTCACTTCCAATATCTATGTTCTTCACACGCTAAGAATCTGCGTTCTTCTAACAATCTTCTCTTACTCTGTCCGTCTCATACGTCTGACTTTGTTAATTTTTCTTTTCATATTAAGCCCATTCTTCTTTGGAATGCGCTTCCTCTTGATATCAGGACGGCCAGCAGTCGGTATGCATTTAAGCGGAAATTGCAGAATTATTTTCAAAACAAATCTTCAAAAAAATAGCGTAGAGTCATCTCAACACTTCTCTCCCTTGATTTTGTATATATATATTATAAGTAGGTATATATTATAGTAATAATATGTATGTGTATTGTGTATATAACCTATTTATGTATTAGTGTACCTAGTTTTAAGAGTTTTTTTTTATCGTTGTCCCTCTCAATCAAAGCACCTGCCATCTAATCTCTTCACGAGAATGCCTAAGGCATTAAGTCCGCCTTTGTACCTTTTTGTGCGAAAAGTTTAAATAAATAAATTAGGGGAAGGTGGGGTTAAAAAGTAGCTTCAATCATTATTATTTATTATAAAACTTTTGTTATTTATTAATATACAATTTCGTACAAATTTTGGAAAGGACATAATTCACTTCAAAATGACAATTTAAAACAGATTCTAACAAAAACCCATTATGCCTCCGGGTAATTACAACATGGGGTAATTAAAACAAGGTCTGAAAGTACCCACCTTAGAATGAATCAAAGCTTCACCTTTATTTTATTTACGCGACGCCGACGCTCCAACGTGGTCTGTGAAACACCTCTCTCTCTCTCTTTCTGTGGGTACCTAAATACCTATCTATCTTTAGTCATAGATTCAGTCGTTATGGTTAGTCTAGATATTATAAACGTAAGACTAAGTGTCGTGTAGCGACAAGGAAACTAAAGTATGGTTAAGGAATAAAATGAAAAAGGGAGATAGAAAACAATTAGAGATATATTTACAAGTAAAGATGGAGATGGACGGAAGAGTGGTGTGTAGTTTGTGGAGGTGGGGTGTATAAGTGACGATGCGTGATAGAGGCTGAGGTGAAGATACAGTTGGAGGTCCAGGAACAGGAGCAGAAATAGGAGGAGCAGGAACAGGTGAGGACAGTTGCTGGTGCGTAGCGACACGGAGGACACCCGTAGGAGGGTCCACGCAGCAGGCCAGGACGCAGCACAGCAGCAGGAGAGAGAGGCACGGCGGAGACGCTGTCAGCCCGTCAGGTGAGGACAGGAGGGCTCACGCAACCGGCCAGGTCGCAGCACAGCAGCAGGAGAAAGAGGCACGGCGGAGACGCTGTCAGCCCGTCAGGTGAGGCGGCGTTCAGGTGAGGCGGCGTTCAGGTGAGGCGGCCCTCAGGTGAGGCGGCCTTCAGGTGAGGCGGCCCTCGGGTGAGGCGCGGCCCAATAGATGTAGTAGCCCTTCACGGAGGGCGGAGGACGGAGGCAGGGTCCGTCAGGTACCGTACCGGAGAGGTACGCTGGGTATTTCCGGGATAAGTGGCCCTGGAGTATCAGGATAGGTGGCCCTGGAGTATCAGGCTCCTTATACTGTTCGCCTTAGAAGCGAAACTCGAACTGATCCTTGCTTTGGGCGAATCTTTAAAGAAACCTCGTAGAACAGCATCATGTAGAAAATATGAATTTGAGATAAGAATTCGGCCAGTGGCTTCTTTACATAGTACATACATAAGTTTGCATATAAAAAGATACAGGCCGGTAAGAATTAGAAAGGTACGTTGCCATGGCGACGTATTAAACGTCGTTGTCAAAGCTGTATTAATAAAATATATTATTACTAAAATACAATAAAATCTATAGTTATTTTGTATTAGATGTATAGTGTTTATAGGAAAAATGATATCCATCAATGTGGGCGAAATTGCCAACCCTTGGATGACACTAAATCGTCGTAGACTCATGTTAAAGTTGGAGCTGTGTCTGTGTACTGATTATGGATAAAACGTGTCGTGAGAAATAATCAGAACAGCGCCTAATGGTAACAGAATGCTTGTTCTGACCTGGAGGAATGAATGTAGATAACTGTGAGTATGTACATTATGTTACATAAGTTTGACACAAGACCTTAAAAATACAAATTAAAAAAACAAAAGTCATTAACATGCAGACATCGCAAAGTATGACCATCACCACAAATGGAGTTTTTAGAGATGTATTTAGTCTTAAACGTTATCTTCAAATGTCATCATCGTACCTACTTGTAAATTATGTAATAGGTATGTATTTGTCCAGCCAGTCTTGTACTTACGAAATATACATGTGTACAGTGTACTGAGAAACAAACCGTTAAATATGCAGACAGCAATTTTTTATACCGACTGCCAGGAAGTGTTGGGCTGAAGTGGCCGTGGGCTAGCCATGTTTGTCCAAAGACATTTAATTATTTACTTGACAATAGACAGGACATCACGAACAAAATCGTAATCCAATACTTTTGTCCTGGTGGTCAAAAGTCACTCAGTCTAGTGTGGTACGCCTGCGTGTCAAGTCGTATTTGTGTCCACCAAAAACAAATATTTTCTAAGGAAATATGCCAAGTTGCGCATTGAGATATTGTAAATCTCGTTACGGTAAAACGGCTGGACCTAACTTCAGTTTATTTTCGTATGAATTATTTATATTTACTCAGTAATTAAAATTAAATAATTTTCATAAATAGATCTAGAAAATTTGCTAATTTTGTAATAAACGCCCTCTATTGCTGAGTAGCTTTACTACTGCGTTGTAGAGATGCAATTTTGTTTATCGATTTGGTTATCGATAATATTTATTAAGTTAAAAAATAAATAACACAAAATATAATACTGTTTGAAGATAATCATATCATTTTATTTAAAATTCAATAAATGAACAAGTACTATTCATGTAGGTTTCTGTTATTTTAGGTTTCCGAATGTAAATAATGTAGAACGTGAAAAGTGGATACGATTTGTTCAGATAGACCGTAGAGGAGAAAATTGGCTTCCATCTGGTCTCACACTTGGATTCCTAGATCATAATAACGATAACTATTAGTCATTTGTATGTAAAAATAATTTTATAAATAAATAACTTTTAAACTGCTAATCATTTTATTGTTTTCATAATCTTTTGGCACTTGGTTCAATCTATTCAAACGCGAAAAAAAATAGTCTTAGTCACTTTTTTAAATATTATCGATACATTTATATGGAAATGGTAAAATCCCTACCACAGGTTTTATACTGTCTACTTAGTGTCACCCCATTTATTGCCAGACCTACGGATTTTTTTATAGATCTACGGATTTTGGACCTCGCCTCGGATATACGTATACATACGGATACAATATTTAGAAATATTTGCAAACAAAGTGAAAAAAAAAAAATATTTTGCTAAAACCGAAACGCAACCGACAATTGCAAAGAAAATATGCGCTTTGTGACATAATAGGTCTACTTTACACAAAAAGTGTAATAAACTGAGTGCTATAATAATCCAACGGCAAAGCAGGCACATTTAAAATGATTTTATTTTAAAATGTACATAAACACACACTGAAACTGATACCTAGTATACACGGTGACACGGACAATGGATAGTAGCGAATAAAATTCTAAAATAGTTTTTACTGTTTAAAACAAGTTTTGCTTAATTTGTTTAGTTTTTTATATCTATTTACCATTTGAACTAAGTATATTAGGTTTTTCAGGCTTAACCCACGGATTGAAAATCGGATCTGGCAACACTGACCACACTGGCCACCTACCGAGCAATAGCCGAATATATTTTACTAAATTTAATTCATGTTTGCAATTTTTGTGTTAAGATGTTCCCAATTGCCGCTCTAATTTTGCTATATTATACTAGATGGCGTTACTGAGACATGGGATCACAGTTTTTCTATGACATTTCTTTGCATAGCCTCTCTATTGTACCTATCTTAAATCTCTTTGTGTTTGTCGAAGGATCGATGGCCGGTGGAGCAGACGCATAAAAAAGAAAATATTAAATAATGTTCAGGTTAAAATATAAAAAGAATAAAAATTAACAAACCTTTCATGATTCCCGCTCACAGTACGCTGTCGAAGTGGCCCAATTCTGATCGAAGCTTATTAAAAATGAATAAAAAGAAATCATCGATACGACGCGTGACGAAGAAAAAGAAGTACTTCTTCTTCGTCCATGCATCCGCAAATAGACCGTTTGTTGGATTAGAATCCAAGAGATCATTAAGTGCGGCCAGAGAGTAAGGTACTTTTGACTTTGCATCCGCAACGGTGCGACATCATGTGCATAACAAATCATTTTGTTGACTGTAGATTAAATTTGGAAAGGTGCCTTGCATAATAATTTATGCCCAGTTGCCCAATTGCATGTCCCCAATTTATGGATAAAATGATGAGTCGATTATGTTACGAGAAAAAATATTGTTTTGTTGTAATGTCAGTTAGTTACCATAATTAAATAATGTTTTTTAATCGTTTTAAGGCATGTGTGTATTTATAAATTATTGGGTGTGTCCATATTTCATAATCTTAATTTTTACTTTGGTAACCTAACTGTAGACTAATCTTTGCCCTTGGCTTCGCCTGCGTGCAGGTCGAAAATTAACCCATGGGAACGTACCTACTACCGGGAAGAAGCCCCCAGAGGTGCAACATGGTTTCGTTAGTGGCGTCGATAGATATACGCGCGTTATTTATCTGACCGAGTCATTGGGTCATACTGCCTGGGTTCGACTCCCGTTAGTCACACGTGCAGGCTCGATCGTGATAATATGATAGCTGAAATATCCATCCACTATCATGCCTTCATACTCCCTTACTGACAAAGATGTGAAACAGACTGGCAAAGGTGACTGAGTGAGAACGACGAAAAGGTGATGCTTGATCCGGTGAGTCGATTTTTTTAGCAAACGAACTGACCTAGAAACTGATCTTTCGTTTGTAAGTTCAGAGTATTAGTTTTGTAGTTTTTAGTAATGACCCTATAATTGACTCCATAACAATTATCTGTGTGGACGTTATAATAAGGAGTTATTTCTCTAGTTTACCCGTATCCCAATTCTGCGTCCACAGTAGGCATATATCTAACACCATCTGACACTAAGTCTAATCACGATCCTAGTACATAGGATCGACATATATTATATATAGTAAAGTATGGAGTATAAGTATGGAAATATGGATTTAATATTATCTGCGACAAGGAACAGTGTTTATAACGTTCTCCAAAGACTAACATTTATGATTAGAAATAATAAAGATTTTTTTTTATAAAAGTCGTATTGCAAAACAAAATCTCCATGGTACAATATTTTATTCCCTTCCTCCACAACCGTTGCGTGCGGTCTACAATAAAAATAGCCCATCTGTAGCACCACAGGGTTAAGCCGACCTTCATTTATTACTCAACCCTCCGCCACCGCAGCTCTAGGTCGCGAGTTAAAATTGTTTATTAAACACCATTATCAAAGTTAGCCGCAACTACTTTGTTAGTTGCGTTAGCATATCTTTTGGTCTTGTTAGGGAGGTCTATTTCTAAGGTTAGATTTTGTACCTATGTTTATTATTTGAACAGTGAAATGACCAGTAGTGATCAAGTGGTAATGGCCGCGACTTCGAGATACGTCGGTTAATAACGAGGGAAAATAGAACATCGCGGTGTGGGAATAGAATAGTATACTCTTTATTATGTACAGACGCCAGCAGGTCAAGCTACCCGAAACTGTCAAATTTTCCCAATCAACCTTGAACCTTAGTGCTTTAGCGATAAAGTGGAAAGTCTATTAAAGAAATTTGACAGATTGTAGTAGCTTGATGTGCTGGCGTCTGTACACCATATAAATTACAGATATAAATATATAAATTCTACAAAGGGTTACACAATGGAAATTATAATTATGTCATATCCCTATGTATTTTACTGTGTGTACATAAATAATAAAATAAATAGGCGGTCTTATCGCTAAGAACGATCTTTTAAAGACAATCTGTGGGATTATCTACCTATTTACATGATAATAAACAAAGCCAGTTCCTAAATAGATTGAATTAAGTTAATCGGAAGGTTTCATGCCCCAGGCTGTTTGAAAAGATTTCCGTATGTAAACGCTTCAGAATTATAAAATCATGTATGCTTAGCTATGAAAGCAATGCTCCAAGTTTAGCGAAATAAGGCGATATTCGTGTAAAATAACGACTGACAATTGAAAATTAAATTAAAGTCGTAGCAATAATTGTCAATTGCTTACAGAAAGTGTGAGTGAGCAGTGATAACAACCCCGACTTTATTATCAACAGCCAATTACATCACTTGAATTCCATATCTATATTGTGCTTGAAATGGTGGTTCGTTGTCTTTAAAAGATCGTTCTAAGCGATAAGACGCCCATTGTGTCACCCTTTGTAAAATTTCTATATTTATGTCTGTAATTTACATTACCCCATGGTACATAATAAAGAGTATTTTTATTCTATTGTGTTTAATTTTGACGCGTCGATAACTGTCGTCCCAGAAACCGGGCGTTGAATCTCCGAAAGCTAGTGAAAAAGGTCCAATTTATACAGTTTTTGTTCCTGTTATAAAAGTTCCTAATAACTTTGAACCAACACTAGGCAAGGTTATCTATCGAAGTCCATATCTCCGTACCAACTAAATGTTCCAATAAATCCGCTGCCCGTCATTTGGTAGGCTGCAATTTTATAGGCACTAAACTCGGGGTGTTACAGGGTTATAAATTATTATTCTGTTTACGTACGACTGGGAACTTTCCATTGGTTATGGTTTACTAACCCTTTGTGAATGTTATGTTAGTTTTTGGCTCTTTGGGGAAGTTTCCGCATGTTTCCTTACGCATTATAGGGTTGGTGGTTGCGATTGATTACGTTAAGATCAGGAGCATCTCTTTTGGAGATATTATTGATGATATCATCATTCGTATCAGATAATAAATGTTTAATGTGTATCTATTATTGACTTGAATGTGCCCTGGCAGCTGTGAGTATGTCATGCTCACTCAAATGTCTCGCTGGTGGTGGCGTGTGTGTTGGATCATTAAGTTCCCTCCAAAATGGTTGAGCTGAATGGTGCTGATCCATACGTCATGTTCGTGAACGGGCGCCGCCAGTAGGGACTGGTCATCTCTTAGCTGCCTCGGCTTATTTTAATTTTTAATTTCTGAATTGTTTTTGTTTTTTTATAACGGACGCTTTTAACGTGCACGTATTTCTACATCGTTCTCACATGGTTAATTTCAACACGAATGATGTAATCAAATATTTTGTAACAATTTTATGATTTAAAAGAGTGTCCATGGAGTTTCTTGCCCGTTCTTCTCCATAGGTACCTACGCTTTGGAATGGGCAACTAGCTTCATCTTTCTGACTGACCGACCCTTTGACAATTCAAAAGTACCTGTAATTGGTTTAGTTGAATTAAATGATTTGAGTTTGTTAAAAAGATACAGCCCCCCCCCCCCCCCCTGGGGAACATACCGACACACAAACGGCGTAGGCTTTGTAATAGAGTCCAATTGGTAGCCTTTGACCAAGGTTTTCTTTAAAAGATTGCTCTTAGTGGTAAGACCGCCCATTGTATCACCCTTTGTAAAATTTCTACATTTATATTTTTAATTTATATGATGTACTTGTACTTAATAAAGAGTATTCTATTCTATTCTTTGGGCACGGAATCCTAAAAAGGATACTTACTTATTAAAAAAAAATTAGGACTTTATTGGTTAGTTTCAAAGAATTTAGGTAATTCATATAAATTTATATCAGATATTTTTGTTACATGTTTTCAAATTTTTGGTTCTAGGATATGCCGGTTTCCTCACAATGTTTTCCTACACCGTTTTGAGAGTGGTGGTGATGAAATAATTTACAAAAAGTGAAGCGCTTGTCGGGGTCCGAACGTACGATCTTATAGCTCGGAAGTCACAGTTCTTACCACTGGGTCACCGATGTTCTGAATTCGAAATCATGTGACATCTACAAACCCGCACTGAGCCCGCGTGGTGGATTACGGCCCCACTCCCAGAGAGAGGAGGCCTGTGTCCCAGAAGTGGGAACATTATATAGGCTGATTATGAATGTATTATGTATCAGATATTTTAAATCGTCGTAACTTTGAGACAAAATATGTACCCGAATAATGAGAAACAATAATCATAGGTACTTCATTATTCTGCAATGACGTTACGGTTTCGGCCGCAGAGACCTTTTAAAACAATAATTTCAGTGTGGCTTTTATTAAGTAAACAATTTTACCATGTCATTTCACTCTCTGAAAAACTGTTTTATGACTTTACGTTAGAACATTCTTCATATTGAAGTCATAAAAACAGTGTGAAGCGTATATTATATAGCATACCTATTCAGCAGAAACGAAAATCTTTGTTTTATGGTCGTCTATCATAATATTAAATTCCCTGTCGTAAGGTCTGTAGAAAAGTTCCCTAAAGGCTATTATTTTGTGAGTGGAGACCGTATTAATATTTAATTCTCATCTCAGCAATCTGAAGATGGAAGAATAACCAGCACCTTTTTTGGATGAGACTCACGTTTTCTTCATGTAATCTTTATTTCAATCCGTGTTTAAATCTTAATACCTCTCTGTGCAGTAAGCACCTTAAGCTGTTGGTCCCTGCCGTCATTCGTGGATTTATGACAGTCGTTATGGGGAGTCAAAAGCTCAACCAATCTTACCAAGGTAACCAGTAACTGAGTTGTTCAGGTCAG
The DNA here is from genome assembly GCA_951799955.1 of Apamea anceps. Taxonomy (NCBI): domain Eukaryota; kingdom Metazoa; phylum Arthropoda; class Insecta; order Lepidoptera; family Noctuidae; genus Apamea; species Apamea anceps. The sequence continues at coordinate 22,179,362 of OX637501.1, read as the reverse complement.
ATAAGCTCTTGCTCTTTGTAAAATAATGGTACCTACTCAGTTGCGTCCCCTTACACTGGAAGGTGAACCCAGCGAGTTTGGGAAATGGCTAGACAGTGTATTAGTTTGAACACCATTGGGACTGTATTCAATAGCTAAATTTGATTTTGTTATGCTTTTTTTCTTTCTTAATTGTGTTATGTTCCAGTGGCTATAATTTATTTTGTACGCCAATGGTGGCAAAACATGTTGAAACTCACAGATTTTCACTTTTACATCCACATGTATACAGGGTGGCAGGGATATCGACGCGCAAACTGTAACCATGGATTCAGCACATGAGTTTAGACCCCATAGCACCGAAATTTTTCGTCGGTTCTCAAAAAAAAAAATCTTCTGTTTCATAGAAAAGTCCAATACCTACGCGGTCAAATTGCATGGAACAGCAATATTAAACAACAAAAAAAATGTATTGCTGTTATTGCTGCTTGTTATTATTGCTTGCTTTGATGTTATTGTTTTAAATATTAACAAATTATTGACTACTATATCAATTACCATTAAATTATTGACTCTTTTTAAATTATTGATTATTATTATTATTACTTATTATTATTGACTAATATATTAATTAACACTAAATTATTGACTACTACTGTAATTTTGAAAAAGTCTTTAAAATATTGTATGCCTAAAGTCGGGTCATAGATGTACTTCACTTTATAAACACCATATTTTTACCTGTGTACATACCACAATAAACAATTTGAATTTGAACGCTCTTTTGGACGGCCTTGGTTTCTTTGACCTAAGCTTGGCCACCATTCGCTTACAGCTTTATTCCATCGGCCATTTCCTCGTCTTGAGGCGCATCGCCCTGCTGCGACTTTCAACCGACGACGGATTTTGGTGTTACGCACTCGGTCCAGCAGGGTAATGCAAAGCATGGCTTGCTCCATGGTTGTGCTACTCATATGCGGTGAACAGTCAGTATCTTATTACCTTCTAGTTAATTAAGAAAAATATACTGGTATCTACGGATATCTTTTGGCTAAGTATCTCGTGAAATAATTAATTGAAAACGCAAAACCTCTCGTATAGCAGGATAAATTAAAATCGAATGCTTGTCGCAGCCGCTAACCGCCTGCTATTTAATGAAACCGGGGTATTGAACGGCGACGCACGATTAACCGTAACCCACTCGTTTTATTACAGAGAGAGGAGGAATTTGGAAAATGCTTCGTAATTGGAAAAGAACTGCTCGTTCTTGGGTGGCGGGTATATGTAGTACGTAATGGTTATTGGAGGAAATGTTCATGTGGATAATGTTATATTTTGTTCAAGGAAATTGCGTTATGGTTATCCCTGTTACTAAATATTTGAGGAGTAAAAGGGAAAAAGTATGTCACCTCTGCTTATTCCCCTTGGGAATCGCCGTAAACATTCACAGCCCTTCAACAATTTATAGCCCTTTACTGTGCACGGTAAAACATGTTTTTCTTGTAGTAAAACTAATAGTTTTAGGCACTGTCTGCTGTTCTGTAATGTTCGAAGTTTATTGTGTCAGTAGGCCGTATTTATTTGATTGGGTTTTGTTAGTAAACATTGGTAGGTGTGTGTAGGCTATGTATCTCTGTCTGTAGGACTGCAGATCGAAGTATGGTGTACTCAACTATGGAGTTTCATGTTCATTATTCTCTTCTCCATACGAAACCTACCTAAACATACGTAATCTACCTTTTGGAAGGGGCAATATATAAATTAAAATCCTATTTTTTCTTGTCAATATTGATATTTAAAAGCGTTCACATCACGTATAGCACATAGTTTAAGTTAAGATAGATATGCTGTGTTCGTAGTCTAAGTATTTGCATATTGTCACATACGAGCTATGTATATATACGTTACCAATTAAAGGAACAAGGCAGTCAGTTGTCAGTTGACTCTTGGAGAACTACACATCATGTTGTTTACTTAACCCCTCCTTCCCCCCTACATCGCACTTTTGATTTTGATTTCTAATAGTGAAACAGTTTACATCGTTCATTGCCACTGCTTAGAGGGAATTTCATATTTTACATTTTGTTCATGAGGATGTCTTAGTAATACGATAGAGCAACCCACGCAACATAAATTAATTAAGTTTTCGATTAATTACAAAGCCCTTACAAGTGCAACCTTTAACCTTTTCCGGAACATAGAGTCAGGTTAAAAAACTTACAAATTACCTAACAATGAAGTTCCGGGTTCTTAGTGAATGTATAAAAAAAAAACATTCATTTCTTTCTTGTCTAAGAGTTAGTCAACCGTTGAAAACTGTAAATGGAATAATGGAGAACATTCCCAATGATAGGGTTAGTCTCATGCAACAAAGTATTATCAGAGATTGTTGGTGATGTCGTTCTATGCGTGGGAATGGACGGGGTTTTTCAGGGGTTTTATCAGTCACAAATACCACACGATTGACTTGTTTTTTTAAAATGGGGCCATATTTTAGGGCCACCGACTGATTTATATGTTCCCATTTTTGAAATGGGAAATAAAAGGATGGTCTCATGGCTAAATAATTAACAGCCGCATGGATCGATCGATGATTAAGCTACGCTTGCCGTGGTTGGTTCGCGGATGAGTGACCGTCCATTATAATATATATCGATACCCCTCCGTGCCTCAGAGAGCACGTTAAACCGTAGGCCCCGGTTGTCATTCATGTATCCTTGACAGCAGTTACGGGTTGACAAAAGCCCAAAAGTCAACAGGGGGCCTACTCCGAAGTGCAAAGTGCGAATGTTCGGATCGGACCGACACATGGCCGAACCAAATATTATTGAAAAATGCGAAAAAAGTTCGGTTCGGCTCAGTTGGGTCGGGACAATAGTCAATATTCGAAAGAGTGTAGGAGTGTAGGATCGGAACCGACCGAACCAAATAGTAACTTCGTAGCAGGAAACGGTCGAACATTCGGCCGATACTACTTTGGAGTAGAACCCCAGGTCTTGCCAAGGGGTATCGTGTTATCCAGTAACTGGGCTGTGGAGGTCAGATAGGCAGTTGCTCTGTGTAAAATACTGGTGTTTAGCTGCGTCCGGTTAGACTGGAAGGCAACTCCTACATAGTTTAAGTCTAGGCAGATTGATTAAGTTGGAAATAAAAAGAAGTTAAACTGGTGGAACAAAATATTAGAGTAGGTATCAGTAATGATGTTCATACTCGTAGAATCACTGTGGAACATTTGTCAACTAGAAATTGCTACAAATATGCCAAAATATCTTCTCATATTTTACTCTACTTTCGTAACAGCAAAATTAGGAATACTAAACATTACTTCATTTCTAGCCAGAAGCCCAAAAAAAAAAGAAAACAAATTCGATGTATTGTAACCTGGTTTTTGTATTTAAACCTAGTTCGCGTGGGTCGCTACCTAACACTCAAATTCCGAACCATCATTACTGGCACCTGTGATAAAAAAAAAATATTTTAGTTATAGTTTATTTTTAGCCACTATAATTGTAAGGGAAATTTGCCACTCTTAACTAAATGTAGGTACACCTTTTGTAAACGTTTTTATTAAATCAAATATTATTATTTTATTATGAAAATGCCGGGTGTTCCAAAATCCCTAATAACCGGGACTTGGTAGACTCGGGTCTGTAGTCGTTTGCCAACACTGAGCGTTCGTTTATTACCCTAGGGAGCTAAATATCAGAAGCTAGATACTTCTGCTTTGTGTGTTAAACTTAGTTGATATTGACAGATAAATATCATTAGGTGATCCGTTATCATTAGGTTTATTCCGAAAATAGTTTTGAAAACAGGGAAATGTTTTGAGCACATCTGTTTTTAACCCCCGACGGAAGCAGAGGTGTTATTGTTTTGTTACAAATGGGGTGTATAATCATTAATCATCCCCGAAATTGCTTTATCACCGTGAAGTTGAATGTCAGTTGCACACCATAAGACGGCATCATCTATTTGTCTATGTGACAGGTAGTTTCAACCATAGTGAAGTTTCAATGTTGTGGAATTAGTTGTCAAAAGTCGTTGTAAAAAGGAAAAAAAGAAAGAAAACTCGTTTATTTGCAGGAATTATCGAATCACGAGGTCGACTACACAACAAGGCGTAAAATAAATAGGTAGGTATATTTTAGTTTATGAAGTTATAAGATCAAATTCTTCTCTTTTTGATCTCACACACTATAGTTTGCATTTTTTTTTCATATCTCCTTTCGCAGGTCTGCTGGAAGAAATTTCTTAAGAAATAAGCAGTAGGACCTTTTTACTCAATACTATGTCGTATCTGTATCCATTTTACTGTGTACTACGGTTACCAAAAGAGATAATTAACCAGGGTCGTCGGATATAGTTGAAGTTTAATAAGAAACCGATGGATGTTTTCGAATGGAATGTAATTTACTTAATAGAGAACAAACAGTTTATTTATCAAGCTAAATTTCATTCGAAAACATCCATCGGTTTCTTACTAAACTTCAACTATATCTGGCGACCCTGGTTATTTATCTCTTTCGGTGACTGTAGATAAATGATAAAATAAACATTAGCCAGAATTCCAACTAGGGTCGTTGACATCTAAGCTCTGTCTACCATAATAATTATGAACAATCGTTGGTTAGCTATTGTCTACCTGAACGTGACCGATATTATCTTTTAGTTAATAATACCTACTCGTATACGTATATATCTGGATATTTCCAAGTACCTACGTAGTTACCGTTTCGAATATTTTGTCTTTCTATTCCAAACATTTTAGGTACTCACCAGCCTTAAGTGGGTAGCTAAGTACCTAAAATGTTTGTAATCTCTCTTATGATAGTCTAAAGGGAATAGATATTTGGAATTAGAGGCTAGGCCTCCGAAGTAGGTTAATTGAATATGCCACAACGTTAATAATAATAGAGAAGCCATTAGTATATAAAGTGTTTAATATATCGCTGATTTATGTACATACGAATCTGACGAGCTAAGAAGAAGTACAATAAATCAATCAATCAATAAATTGTCTTTATTTGTAAACATAGGTTACAACAGTGTGCAAGATGTTACAGTTATTGTTATACATATTATCTGGGGGCACGGGAGTGCCCCCGCCAAGACAAGCCAAGCGAAGCGCAAGGGCACTACCTACCTTTTCTCGAAGCACTTCGTCGTATTTTTGAACCTTCTTAACTTGGGTTTGGTTACTACAAGAACCATTGTATAACACTATGAGAGTTTTTCACCTTACGCTCATGTGAATGTAGCGAAACGGCCAAGCTACATATTTTGACTAAGGTGTAGAGTTTGCAAAGTTAGGCCTTGTAGAGTAGTTAGGGCGTGTAGAGTTAGAAGCTTGGCTCTACATGAGATCTGATTACTTTTTGACAGTGCGAGCTACATGGTCTCGTCTTGGCAACATTTAACATGAAATGTTTTTGTGGGATTATTATAGTTTCTTTATGTTTTGCCATTTGGCGTACAGATATACATTTAAAGGAGGCTTTTGCCAATCAAGTGAATAAATTAGTTATATAGGTACTAGTATTAAAAAAAGGTAAAAGTTTAATTAGTAATGTCAATATCAATTTTAATAACATGCATTAGGTAATGTCAGGCAATGTCAATCTTTAATGAAATACGATAATGTCAATAATAAATAGTTATGATGTCAATAAGTTACTGCTAAGAAAAATGCTTAAAATTGATATTGTCCACAGTGCTGTGAGAGTCATCGTGCTTTTATGGTCAAGTTATGAGTGTAAAAATATGTTATGTCAAAGAACTGTCATCGAAGTAGTTGCTGAGAGAATAGTAACATTTTTGTATTAATATAGTATATAATTTACGCTTGAAATTGGCTAAATTTCGATTTTTTATTGAGCAAGCTTACTTATATTAAATATTCTTTGGGCCATACAAAAATGTTTTTCCTCATTAAGCCGTATCTGTATATGGTACTTTTAGCTATAACTTAATCATTTAAGTTTATTCTAGGTACACTAAGTACACTTTTACAGTAAACTCATTCGCGTTGCAAAGACTAAAATTATACGCTTTTCTGTGGCTTTTCCTTGTCATAATCTATCTATCTATACTAACAATAAAGCTGAAGAGTTCATTTGTGTGTTTGAATGCGCTAATCTTTTTAATCCATTCAAAGGTTGCCTTTAAAAGATCGCTCTTAGCGATAAGTCCGCCCATTGTCACCCTTTGTAAAATTTCTACAATTATATCTGTAATTCATATGGTGTATATACATAATAAAGAGTATTTTACTCGTATCTAATCTCTGAAACTACCAGTCGGATACAAGAAATCTTTTTGCATTTGATTGCATGCTTATATATACTGGGGGTCTACTCCGAAGTAGTATCGGCCGAATGTTCGGCCGTTTCCTGCTACGAAGTAACTATTTGTTTCGGTCGGTTCCGATCCTACACTCCTACACTCTTTCGAATATTGACTATGGTCCCAACCCAACTGAGCCGATCCGAACTTTTTTCGCATTTTTCAATAATATTCGGCTCGGCCATGTGTCGGTCCGATCCGAACATTCGCACTTTGCACTTCGGAGTAGGCCCCCAGGATAGGGGAGTGTTCGTGAAAAAAACACCCTAACCTATTTAGTAAAGTCGATAATAAAAATATGTATAAAATAGGTAAACACTCAAGGAATCCAACCAGATTAGCTATGCCTAAGTGTAGAACAGCATTTTGCCATAAAAAAACACCAGTCGAATGGCAATAAAGATATTTAATAAGATACTAAAGATATTTAGAGAACTGCCTATGAATATATTTCAAAAAAAAAGACTCAGAACATGGCTTATTGAAAATTGCTTCTATACTGTTAATGATTTTTTGAATTATAATATGAATATTATCATATTATAATTCAAAGTAATTTAGTTAATTTTGACATTTCTGTAATTCAATTAATTTTGACATTTCTGTAATTTAACCAATTTTGACATTCCTGTATTTTTATTAATATTTTGACTTGCTTGTATTCTTATTTTGACATTTGGAATTTCTTTATTTATTGACATTTTCTAACATAATTTTTAATGAATACATTCAATGAATCATGGCACATCCAAAATTTGCATGCTGAATTTAGTAGGCGGAATATGAAGTACTATGAATTGTATTATGACATCTGTAAGCACCATATTACAGGCAAATAAACGATTATTATTATTATTGACGAATTCTTGAGGAAGGCTGTAGGCTATTTAAAATCACGCTAAGGCTTGGAGCAAAAAGAAATAAGTCAGAAATAATTCTAAGCGAAAACGAAGTGGTAGCTTGGGCAGGCGATGCGATGCGACGCGGGCAGAAGCTAGCTTATAATAAGCATACCAACAGTATAGTCACAGTCAGTCAGTGAAAAAAAAAACATAAACATTGGTATTTCCCATTAAATTCCTGTTGGGTTGCTTAAGCTTCAATTCTCTAAAAGTCAGACGGCCGCGCGATCAAATGACTGTGATATTTAAAATTCTTAGGGGGGTTATTGATGTTCCTGATCTCCATAATGAAATCTGCAATCTATTTGTCCCAGACAATTACTGTCGTGACAGAAAACACCGCTTACTGGCTGTTCCAACTTGCCGTACTGTGGCACACTCCAAGTCACCTATTCCTCGGACATTAGCCACTATTAACGCTCTCCTGGACTCGGAGAGCGTTAATAGCGTTAATGTTGCGTATCATCTCAACACAGATCTTGATAATGTTTGCGAATGAATGGAAGATAATATTGTCAGAATGTTTGAATTTCTGTGAGAAGAATGCATGACTGTGTTAAATAAATTATATTATTATGTTTAAATAGTGTAATTGGCTTCAGCCGTTTTATTTAAATAATAAAATAAATAAACATGTATGCATGACATGACATCTATGTTACATACCTACATCATAATTATGTATGTTAAAGACAAAAAAAAAAACAGTAAAAAATGGGTTACGTTTTGCCGCACGATGATCTAGTAAAAAGTAGGTAAAAGCAGGAAACAAAAGCTTTTTTATAGTAACTATTTAGTTTAAAATGATCAAGGAAGTTACCAAAGTCCGATCCATCTCTTTCTTTTATAACTGGTTTTGCGTGTATAAGGTACACCCTACACACAAAACCAATTACCAAACGCTGCACAACGGTGATGAATGTTCCTATAACCCAAACAAGGATACAACTCTTCCATGCTCCACCGTTCCTGGTAAGTACCTCCACGCAATGAACTACTCCTCAAGGGAGTCATCGTTCAATCGAACTGCTGCGGATGTACATCATCGTGATGGATGTTTTAAATGTGATAACTTATAGTATGGGGATAAGGTATGTAAGTTTAATATTAGTTTTTTTTTTTCTTAAAAACGTTGCCCCAAACTAGGAATTACTCCTGTATCGTGGGTGCGTTTACAAACATTTAAACTCACATACACAAATAGCCAGACCCAAAATAACTACCTGTAGGCAATACAAATATTTGTTCCGTGCGGGAATCGAACCCACGACACGCAGCGCAGCAGTCAATCGCTCAGCCTCTGCGCCAACCGTGTCGTCGATGATGCGGGTTTAATGCGCTTAAACCACAACATATAACTACGAATATGTCTTGCCTTGTATATAGTTGTACAAGGATCTTTTGGCGCGTGACCAAAATCGGAACTAACATCACCACCTTGTTTTTTCAATACAATTTCTGTGACAATTCACAAATGTTTACCTACATACGACGCCCCCCGTAAATTTCATTCAAGGTGCCAAAAGTTCCTTCTAGCACTTACTTTTTAAATCTATCTAAATTAACTTTGATAGACGGTAAAATCGCTAACTCGCAGGTACGCTCGACTAAATATCCAGCTATATATTTCCAGTATACATAGCTCGTACTGGAATATCCAGTATAACTTAACTTGTCATTGTACGAAAAGCCATTGTATAGGCTTTTCAACGCCGCCATTTTGTTTTGTCTATACAATTTCTGTGACAATTTCACAATTGTTTACCATTAACGCCCCCTGTCAATGTCATTCAGGCAGGCGCCAAAAGATTCTTGTGGCACTATAGTACAATAACTGTCAAACAGTCCGCTACCCCTGCCAATTCTGTTTAAACAACGCATAAAGGGGTTTGAATATTTTTTTAGGGAATCTGGCATACCTAATGTCACCCCATTTTGTTTTTTTTTTTAAGTGGTGACCACGCATGAAAGATTCCCGTGATCAACTTTGATCGTTAATGTCTCAGAAATGTGACACTTTACGGGGTTCGGTCTTATTATGTTTTCTGTTTCAATGCAAACGCCAGTTATCGATTTATATGGTCCAATGAAGGCCGCCATTTTTAAAATGGCGCGACAGTAGGTATGCCACGGATCTTTAAATCCCTTTCTTGAGCATGAGAAGATATTTTTGCTTTCCAGTGTAATGTTGCAATCATAATTACTCGTATATTGTTTTTATTCATACGCGAACGCTAGTATCTACGCATTAAGCACGAAACAAGCCTATAGAGAGGTGTCTCTAATAAAAAAATTAAAAAATCTGAGTGAATACGTTCTTGTCACAGTTATGACGTGCAGCTGCCAACTATTTCTGTTCTGTGCTCGTGATTATTGATCTAATTTGTTTTTATTATTTTTTTTGTATATATATAAATAAAATAATGAAAAATGGGTTTATTTGGCACAGAAACACGTGTTTCTGTGCCAAATAAACCCATTTTTCATTATTTTATTTTCATTATTTCTTTATCGCTACCATAGGAAGCCTACTAAGAAAATAAAAATACATATTTCAGCAAGTCATAGTAATATATCAGATCTGTAATTTAATGCCTGCGTTACTACATTTTTATAAGCTAAAAGAAAGTTATTACCTGTCAGACTACGTCTCGACAAGGTTAATAAGTTGTTATTAATTTTGGAGCAGTTTCTTCATATTGAGCACAAATATAGCAGATAGCTAGGTAGGTATAAGTAGTTCTACTTCTTTGCCTAGTATATCATCATCTGCCTAGTCTTTTCCCAATTATTTTTGAGGTCAGCTTCCAGTCCCTTCCAGACAAATGGCCCTACATTGTTAGACTAACATAAAATCCTAATAAATTATAATGTTTGGACCCTAAGAGACCATGAACCATTAAAATTATTAAATAATAATATTAATGTAAGAACGAGTATGTATTTATAATTAGGTAATTCTTTGCTAACATCTCTGGGATGAGGTAATGAGAATGATTTTTAATGTAATTCTAATTTTCACTTCGATCAGCATTTATTTCTTTTTTAATAAATCTGGAAGATAGTGAAAACTGATTTTTATTAAGAAGATTTTAAAAACTTTTCGTGATATAATTCCTTGATTGGTCTTTGCAAAAAGTTTAATTGGAACCACTTCATCAGGAGTACAAAATATACCACCAACTTGACTCTGAAACCACTGCAAACACTCAAGACTCAAGGTAAATTAGATCAATTCAGTATATATCCGGAGTCGTTAGGTTCGCGGAACCCTGTAACTCGGTTACGGCGTTATCGGGGAACGAGTCTACAGATTAACTGTTGATTGAGGAAAGTATTGGATACTAGTTCCGTATGAAATAATTCGTGTCACGTTTTGTGAAAGACTGGTTTGTGATTATTGGAGAGATAGAGGCGGCTTTTGTTTTTCTGGGTGCTGGATTAAGGGCTGATTTTTCCACGAATAAACATTATCTGTCGATTGAAAAATTTACCCTAATTTGGAAAATTATCCATTCTTCCATTTATAATCGTACTTTAAAAAAATTAGGTTCTGAAAATAAAATAAATGAAAAACTATATGTACAGAAAATATTATAAATAAACTATTAAGTAGCTATTAAAATGTATTAAGACAATTAAAAGAATCCGGTTACATTGGTTTAAGCTGTCGAAATGTAGAGAAATGAAAAAAAATCTTGAAACCGAATGTACTGAAACAGTAGGTTGTTGAACCCTGTCTTCATTTTTGGGATTGCTCATTCAGAAAGCCTGCGACTTTTATTTAGAGGCTGGAAAATTTCTGAATTAGTGAATTGAGCATAACCCGTGTCTCGTAAAGCCGTTGTTCCTGCGCCTGATCTTAGTCGTCGGACTTTGAGATATTTGTCCTTCAAAAACAAGCTGTTCGAGCAATTTACCAGCTTCCCAGCTTCAGCCCCATTTCACCGGCTTCATAAGGTTCATAACTCATTCGTTGGGCTTGGTATAACCTATTATAACAAGATACCCTGTTCTTTGTTTGACTTGCCTTTTAATGCGTTTAAAGCTCAAGTAAAATCCAACCTTTGTTCATAAGAATAAGATCGCCCTAATTAACTCTAGACATTGGCGCCGATTCCCTTGTTCACAAACTAAACTAAATTTAAGTTTAATGCATCTTTTTCTTTCTATTTAATTTAGAAAAGGACATAAGATATATATTAGTTTAGTCCTGTCAAACTAGTCAGCGCCTGACGTAAATTGACGTACTTTTAGTAGCCATGTTGTTAATCACGTCTAATCTGTCTATGGAGTGTCCTAGTTTGACAGGACTAAACTATTATTTTATCTTCTGTCCATTTCTTAATGAAATAGAAAGAAAAAGATGCACTGAACTTAAATTTAGTTTAGTTTGTGAACAAGGGAATCGGCGCCAATGTTCATGTTCTTTCTCCAGAATTAGCTTACTGACAGGTTATTGTTATTAGTATTAACTTATTTATTTATTTTACTTCGATGGTCCTAGTTTATAATTTGTGACTTCAAGTGACAGCTATGTGAACAGAACCCAAAAATGCATAAATATGTAAGCTGTCACGCCCTTTATGCCTGGAGGCTTTTATTTAGGTCGCAAGTTTTTATTTACATTTTAATTTTAATTAATTATATAGATAATTATTTAGTTTTTATTATATTTGTTGGTATATTGGCGTGGCTAGCTGAAATTTGGCAAATAATTTAATTTTATGGCCTGTGTCTTGTAATAGTATTGTATACAACCAAGTATTTTCTAACTGAACAGACAGCTGTGCTGCTGGGGAGTTTGTTGCGCCACTTCTTCTTCCCAGCGATAGTACTAGGTGAAGGGCGGGCGTTTTTGGGAAGTGTCTTTTGTAATTTTGACGTTCGAAAAGTACTGATTCTCAGCCAAATTTGAATAAATGATTTTTGATTTTGATTGGAATATTAGTGGATAAAAGTATAAAGTTAGATAAGTTTGGGGTATAAAGGAATAGAGAATGCACTTGTGTTTACGTACACACTTACGCACTATAATATCTCCTGCGTACCTGGCTAATCTCCATTGAGATTGGCCACCGTGACTGAAATCGGTCGGGATGCTATTATTTTATTTTTATTAATGACAATATCAAGATCAAAACGTGAAGGCTACCGAAATTTGAGCATAAATATAATAAAAAACTTGAATCTCGAAAACAAAAAAAAAAACATCAAGACATGGCGGCGCCGTCAATACAGACTACAATAATAATTGGCCCGAATACTAGTATATTTTTAATATTCGAGTATTAGCAAGTAAATAAACCTATTGGTATACTAAACCAAAGATAAACATCGGAAAATTGCAAAAGTAAAATATTATTACATTGGCGTGCAAACAAAAGTACCTACAAGTTTTATTCAAAAGAAAATATGCAAGGAAAGTTAAATAGAAATAAGGTAGTTGGAAGTCAGAGTAGTTAGTAGGGAACTTGCAGTTCTGAAGTTATTCTTGTTTTAAAATTAATTATTTAACTAGTGGCTGGAATGATAACTTGTTATTGTTTGTTTGTGTGTAAAATGGCTGAAGCGAGCTGAATAAGGAACAGTACGTTGTTGTTTATATTGTTAAATCCAATTTCTAACAGAGACCACACAGTGGAAAAGGGTTAATTGGATGAATCAAAGAAACATAAGTTTTTGTGTTACTATATTATGAGTTCTGTATTTCCCGATGGGTAAACTTGTCTTTGACCAATATTTTCTTTTGACTGGTAGCCTTATTTTACGATTCGGGATTCTTTTCACCAATCTCTTTCCTAATTGGCTAAAACCTTTGCCGTAAGTCGAAATGCGGTGAACGATAATAATGTATTCCACTCTATTTTACAACAAAAAATAGATAATAATCGCAAAAGTGAAGTTTCCAGTACCGGCAGAATTATTCATAATTCTTTTTTTATTACTAATTACCAATCACGTATTAGCCACGTAACATGCACGTGCAGTAATTATGATAATACCTAGACAATTAATTCTAATTGTAGTCTCAATTCATTTACCGGTAATTATGTATTGTTCCGTCCCAGATCAATTACCATAACTGATTGTAATGTGTAATGGCCATTGGGAATTTGGAAGTAGGTAGCAGTTAGAGTTTCAAATACTGCAATGGGTTTTTTAAAAGACCCAATAACGCATACGTATGACACGCATGCGACCCCTATATTACGACGGGCCTTTTAAAAGGCCACCTTTTCTTGTATGTCAAGCAAATAAGCCTAAATGCCTGACAATAAAGCAATTATTAGTATTTTGAAGCTTTTCGCATATCTCGAGACCGAGGTACCTACGCCTTTGGATGGCGTACGGGGGGCCAAAGCCAACTCGCGGAAGCCCGTTGGGCGTTTTTAAAGAAATGAGGCACCAACTGACAAGTGCAACCAAAGATAAGTCCCGGTTGGTGTAGGTTATTATTATTTATTACTACAGAAGGACCTCTTTGTGCTTACAAATTGCAATAAATTAACCATTTTCCCATTTAAACTATAAAGTTATTTCAGTTAGGCTATTGATTACTACGCATATCTCAATATCACTCAAACTCGCTTCAATTTGAGTCCAAAACTGATTAGTTTCCCGGCCCGGGCAATTCCGTAACTCGTCGTAAGTAAAACCGTAATCAATCATAACGTGAACACACTCAATCATAATGTTGATCATAATCTTAGATTAGCCTATTTGAAACCTTAGTCTACCTGAGCCATTTTATGCGTCACTTTAAGTACCCCATAAATATCTAGAGCTTTTTCATTTTGAAATGTTTTTTGTAGCAAAGTCTTATCGATCTTGATTTTGTTAGATTTAACGTTTTATTCTTATTGTTTGTGTATTTCCTGTGCATGTCTCAAATGAAAAAAATGTTCTTTCTTTCTTTCTTTTTCAATCTGCCTGGCATTTTCCTAGGTTGGGGTTGACTTCCAGTCCGGATGCAGCTGAATACCAGTATTTTACATGGAGTGACTGCCTATCTGATCTCCACAACCCAGTTACTGGGTAACACAATACCCCTTTGTAAAGTTGTCAGACTATTAGGCTCCTAACTACCAGTAATGACAGTGAAAGATCTGTGAATGACAGCTGGGACCAACAGCTTAGCGTGCTTTCCGAGGCATGAAGGGGTCGATATGTAAGGGAGGGTCAATCATCCAAGAAGCGACCGTGGCAAGTGTAACTTAATCTTTGATCGACCAATGCGGCCATTATTGTTTAGCCCCGAGTCAAGTCTTATGTCAATTTATAAAAATATTGGTGGTTATATTTGGTCCACCAATCACAGTCGCCAAAAAATGACATGTCAAGATTGAGCATTCATATTATATTTTTTTAGTTTAATAATAATTATAATTATTTCACATTTGTTGACGAAGTTAAGAGAAGTAACTTAAGTAGTTATTTTGCGGTGGTTAAATTCTTTGACATTGTTGAGGTTACCAAAAATAATAATGTGCCCACGGTAAGTAAATAAAATAAGTATTAATAGTATTTTCCTTTTTAAGGAAACTTCTCGCCGATTGGGCGATACTTCACGTGACCACAGGGTCACGCGAAGTGTCTACCAGTCGCCAAAAAATTAAAAAAAAATCTTTGGCCATAGAATTAGCTTTACCACTCAACGTGGCATCAGGCCTATTTTAATTACTGTGGGCGTACTATGGGTAGTGTTGGTTATAGAACAATAGAAAAACGGTTTGCAGTTCAAATCAGATTAGAATTCACAAACAAGTCAGTCACTTTAAGTACCCCATCACACACTGTAGGTACACAACTCAACGACACATGTTGCTTGTACGATGTCCAATGTTTCGATCATCCCGAAAGCTCTGCTCACGCCGTTTTTGTAGCTGTAGCTCTCCGTCCACCCCCACGAACTCAGGCTAGACTCTGTCTAGCGCCACGAGATGGCGCTGGCGTTCCGAATAAACGAATAACTCCGACATATATGTATATAATTTCGCCTACGATTAGTTTTCTATCCTTCTTCAGGCTTTCTTTTTACCGGGGTTTATGTTCATCTGAAAGACGTAAACAATATGGCTTTAAGAAAAAGCTTGAACATAATGTAATTCAGAGTAAAGCCACCATATTTCCACTTTACCCTATATTTCCTGCTGGAGTATTTCTCTAAGCGCAATTTCCTCATTCTCCTTACATTTTAATTAATGTATGGGTACGTACTATGTACCGCACTATTCCCAGGGGTTAGCAGAGCAGTTACTAATGTGCATGTGTTATAATTACTTGATTTAGTTGGAAAGCTTTGTACTATCTGGTGGAATTTAGTTATTAATGGTGTTAGTATTCTTGAATAGAGGTAGCTCAGAAAATTACGAGTTAAAGTCTTAAGTACCGCTTTTAACAAAGTGGTAAAAAATATTAATGCAATGTTGTTTATTATTAACGTTTATACAATATTGAATTCGTGTTTTTCATATACTAAGATGTAGGTATTTAAATTTAACAGTTACAAAAAAAAAAAAAAATAATAGCGCACCCAATATTTCTGGCCGCATTTGTACAAAGTTTTCAAATACCAATCAAGCTATTGAAATAAGCTATTTGTGTTTGTTTTAATCCCTCTAAGGCCTGTGGGTCTAACGCCAGAAAATTTTTTCGGAGGAATAATTTTGAATTTTTGACAGTTCTTCCATACAAAATCTGACAGACGTTAATTTTATTCCACGAATAAAAATTATCTGTCGATTGAAAAATCAGCCATAAAACTGGTAAACTAGTCGTACAAAGTGATATTCAAGGAATTGGTTATACACAATCATTTACTTTTAGGTTTTTTATCTATTTTGGTAAAAGATTTTAAAATCATAGAAAGGATGACTTCGAGTGGTCAATGAAACAACACATTAAAAGTAAAAAGACAAAATTAATTCGCAAAACAAACGCGAATATAACATAACATGATGCCTGCCGGTCAATTCTGTAAAAATCTCAACGTGAAAACTCAAGTGAAGTGAGTTTGATGCGAGTTGTCAGTAGTGTCAATCTCTAGCATTATTTGGAATGACAGCTCACTCCACGCTCACTTCACCTAAGTTTTCACGGTGAGATGGTTACAGAATCGCACTGCTGTATTCCGCCGTATTGTATTGTAGCCGAAAGGCTAGGCAGAGGTGTGCTCACTGTAGAGTGTACACCTACATTTCACCAGAAACATTAACTTTATTAATATTGAATTATACAAAAGCCAACTCTTATTTACCGTGACTTACGAGTTGTAGACGACCTACAACTCGTCAGTCACGGTAAATAAGAGTTGGCTGGAGTTGGTAAATAACAACTAGCTTCATTTTTCTGACTGACCGACCCCTTGACAATTTAAAAGTGCCTGTAATTGGTTTAATTGAAATAAATACTTTGAGTTTGAGTTTGACTTCGAACCCAGACAGACATTTTACTTTGTATAAATTAATTTACTACTACTGCTTTCAAATTGTTGAAGGAAAATATCGTGAGAAAACCTAATGTCCTAGAACCAAAAATTCGAAGACGTGTGACATCTACCAACCCTTACTGGGCCCGTGTGATGGATTATGGCCTACTCCCTCTCACAGAGAGGAGGCCTGTGTCCCAGCAGTGGGAACATGATAAGCGGATTATGCTATGTTATGCAACTGTTATTTTAGGAAGTACCTACGCTTTTTATATTACACATTTACCTTTTGCGCATAATACATAATATAATTATGGTGAAGACTGGGGTCTGATTTATTTTATTAAAATTATTTTATTTGTATTATGTGTTGACTGTATTAGACATTATTTAATTATTAGAACATTATTACTCTGAAATTACCTACTTATTAATTTGAATTTATGAAATTACTTAATTATTTATTTATATTTATGACATTGTATGCCTTTTGCCTATGGTATTATTTTGAATTAATGAAATTGTATAACGTATTAATCTGAATTTATGACATAGTATAATTTTAATGATAATTTTGCATGCCTGAATTGGTGCAACACAGTGGACTGCGCATTCACTTGACATCTAGAAATGTATTTTACGTACTGTGTTGAGCAATAAACAATTGAATTTGAATTTGAATTTCGCATTTTCACTATAATTAACACCACCCATGGACTCCACGAGAAAGGGTCGACCTAGTGTGGAGTTCATAAGCAAAATGCTTCCGTTGCGTCTTATTTTGTTTTTTTTTTTTCTGTGAACGTAGCTACGTAAGCAAAGTTTTTGGCAAATAAAAATTACCTAACCTCTCATATTCTACACTTTGATCCACAGAGGTTTTCAATAAACCGGCCTAACAGAAAAATACTCAACATTTAATAACAAAAACAAATTCTGCGGAGCGGCGCCTGCCTAAAAGATATTAGCGGAATACAAGGATATTTGGAGACAACTTCTTGTATAAATATGATCGGCGAAGGAAACAAATAAGGAATAAATTGGACTAAACGTTACTGTAACTTCACCCCTATTTATTAGTAAGGGGGACTTTCATATAAAATATAAATGTTGTTATTTGCGTAAATGGTATTAGCATGAGAACGGCTTTTACTTGGGTGTTTTTTTAGGGCTGAATTTTAAGGACCCTATATAACAAGGATTTATATAAAACTAACTGCGCCCCACCGTTTCACCCGCATAAGTTTCGATCCCGTGGGAATTTCGAGATAAAAATTATCTTATGTGTTAATCCTAGTTAGAAACCATTTGTGTGTTAAATTTTATCCAAATCCGTTCAGTAGTTTTTGCGTGAAAGAGTAACAAATATCCATCCATCCATCCATACAAATTTTCACGTTTATAATATTAAAGAAAGAAATAAAGAAAAAGTATTTATTGCGACTCGTACAGGAACATCATAAAAGTAAACTAAACACAATCAAAATAGATAGTAGGATTTTAGTGATAGATTGTAGTGATGCCAGTCGTGATGCCACCAAATAAGTAGCACCAAGTAAGTAAGCTTTATTCAATTAAAACCAATCTCCCACTGTGACGTAGGCGGGTATCCTAAACGTTCCTTTTTGTAGGAGTCGGAAACGGTGCTCTCTCTTTCCACTCTCAGTGCCCCCGATGGGACGGTAATCCGACACGTCCGGAGAGAGATCAGGCTTAGGACCAACGGCTTAACGTGCTTTCCGAGGCACGGGGGTTTCAACTTCCAAACTCCGGGCTGTTACTAAGAAATCCCCAATGGCAAAACCCAATAACCCATTGCCCGACCCGGGAATCCACCCCACGACCCCACGTTCAGCAGTCGAGCTTGCTACCACGGACCAACCGGGTCAGTCAACATTGCGACAATGAAAGCCAATCTCCCATTGTGAAGTAGGTATCCTAAGCGTTCCCTTCTGTAAGAGTCAGAAAATATGAGTTATCTATGAGTTTGAACTATAGATTGCGATCTTTTGATAAGGTATTGGACAGAAAAAAAAACCAAGTCAAGTGCGAGTTGGACTCGCGCACCGAGGGTTCCGTACAAATTAGGTATGTAACTAAAAATTTACGGTTTTCGCAATTTTTCCTTGATCTGTGCTATAAGATGTTGCTAAGTACCAAATTTCAAGATTCTGAGTTCACGGGAAGTACCCTGTAGGTTTTGATTCCCTTGCAAGTGTCGAAAATTTGCGGAAATTTGTGGCATAAACGGCTGTATCTTTTGTTTGCGTTAGCTTAGAAGTTTGATTTTTTCATAGCTCTAAGAGTCAGTAGATTCCTGCCAGGGTAGCGGGATTGTCCGAAAGGGTTACCGCTGCCCTGGAACATAAAGGGCTAAGGAAGGAACACGGGTGGGTTTTAGTCAGTAAGAGTCTGACACTCTCTCCTGCTCCACCCAGAGCGGGAGAGGAGTCATTTGATGATTTCCCATCCTCAAAAAAAAAAAAAAAAAAGGGTCAGTAGATTTGAGTGTTTGATATAAATTCCAGCTTGATACCTCTACGCGTTCCTGACAAAAAGGGTCTTGACAGACAGACGGACGGACGGACAGCAAAGTGATCCTATAAGGGTTCCGTTTTTTTCCTTTTAGGTACGGAACCCTAAAAAAAGAAAAGAAAATAGTTTATTCTGCACAAACTAAACGCACATACCGAAAAAATACACACAAAGTAGCCAAAAGTCTCGTACTCAAGCAATAAAAGGACGCACGGGGACTTCCTATAATACGGTCATTTGCTAAGGAAGTTTGTAATGACATTTTTATTCCTCAACAACTGTTCTTACTGTTTCATAGCCTGAAAAAACCAAGACATTTGAATCATTAAAAGTGGCGTGTATTCGGTATACTTTTCGTTTCAAAACTATTGACAATAGTCCTGTAGTACTCAAATCGGTCTCCATTTTTTTAAACTTTTAATGAACCTTTAGTCCTATTGTTATAGCGTTTCAATGTACAGATAACGACTGTAATGGGGATGACAAGAATTCGTCATTTTTTTATCCAACTCCGATATTATTTGAGACAAAACGTTTTTATTCCTGTTCACCAATCAGCATTCTACATTTCGACGAGTGTATGCGTGTATTGTTTAGTTTAGTTTGAGACTTTTGAGAGTGAGTTACGAGTAACATCCACGGTGATTTGTGTAAAACGAGAATAATTATTCATTATTAATATTAACAACTTAAATAACTTGTGAGTTCTAAGCAATTGATGTTTATTAGTTTGTAATTATTCAGCGTGAGGTACTATACTATTAACATGAATGTCAGGATATACAGAGATGGATGGATGGATTTGATTTATTTCCATTTAAAAATAAATGAAAAAAGTAATTATCTGGTAATAGTAATTATCTTCAGAGCCACAAGATAAAAGCGACGCTTAATTTGTCTGTGGCTCACCGAATCCTGAAGTCACATTGTATTTTTACTTATTTATGATCTTTATTATTATTATTTCGTTTATTTATCTAATTAAGTTATTAAATATTTCTTATAATATAAAAGTATAATAATATTTAAAAACAAAAATAAATAATGATCCACCGATGTTGGAAGCAGGGTCCAAGCTACCGGTGGTTGGGCTCCAGAGACAGGAATCTCCTCACAATGCGAGCCGTATCGAGGAGTACTGCCTTTTTAATCAGGCCCCAGATCCAACCGCCTAACGATAGATGTCGATCGAGGCTTTCGACCATTAGGCCATTGGCTGATACGACAATCGGCATAATGACAGCCGAGCTTACATTACACATGTCAACAACCTCGTGTGCTAAGTCGAGATATTTAATTTGTTTCTCTTTCTCAGCTTTCATGAGGTTCCCGTCATGTGGGATGGTAACATCGACAATCATTGTGCGCTGCGCTAATCGATCTATCACCACTAAATCAGGCTTATTGGCGACAATTATAGTCCTGTCAGTAACGATAGACCGAACCCAGTAAAACCTGACATGGTCATTTTCAAGAACTGGGTCGGGCTCATACTTGTAATACTGTACCTCAGAATCCATAAGTTTATATTTCAAAGCAAGTTGCTGGTGAATAATCCTGGGTATTTGGTTATGCCTGTGCAAGTAATCGCCGTTAGCCAAACGAGAACAACCAGAGATAACATGTCTGTTGGACTCACCCGGACGGTGGCATGCCCGACATACGACAACCGTCCCGTCCTTCATAATATGTCTCCGGTAGTGATTCGTCAAGATAACTTCGTCCATAATTGCATAGACGAAACCTTCAGTTTCCCCGAAATTGTCACCAAAACGTAGCCAGGATACGGACGCTAAGAAATCTACACCAGGCTCATGAAGAGCTTGATAGAAGCACCCGTGAAGTTCCTTGCTTTGCCATACCTTCTTACGGTCATCGGTAGTAAGTACTACAGGCTTGAGTCAGTTCTCGATGGAGAGCGGGGTGAGTACTTGTCCACAGCGACCACATCATGGTCCATAACCTACTTCGGCTTTTAAAAAAGAAGAGACTGCACACCTCGTGGTTGTGGAGGGCCTTCGCATTTAAAAAGCCTCGACCCCCGCACTTCCGCGGGATATACAGTCTCATCACCGATGATCGTGGGTGATGCATCAGGTTTGCAGTCAGCACTGTACGGACCCTTCTATCCAGGGCATCGAGTTTGGTCTGAGTCCATTTGAGTACGCCGAAAGAGTACATCAAAACCGGCATGACCCAACCGTTGAAGGCGTGCACCTTATTTCCGTCTGAAAGAAGACTAATTAATACCTTGTTCATGCCACAAAAGAAGCGCCCCTTCAACAATTGGTTTATGTCAGCATCGTTGATGCCTAACGCTTTCGGCATACCCAAATACTTATAGCTTTCGGATGCCCAAATACTTATGACTGCACATTTGTTCACACCAAATTTCATCTTGATGGTGCTACTGAAAGTTTCGGTTACCTTCAGCAGCTTTATCAGATGCAATTTGTTGGGGGCAAAGAGTTTCAAATCATCCATGTAGATGAGGTGAGCTATGATCTGACCACCTCTCTTCAACCGATAGCCTAGACCTCAATCGTCTAATAGTGTGCTTAGAGGATTCAGGGCTAAGCAAAACCAAAGTGGACTCAAACTGTCGCCCTGAAATATTGCCTGTTTAATCCATACAGGCTCATCATTCCCCTGGATCTGTCGACACCCTGGATAGCGAAGGCCCGTCTTCCATTGCCCCATAGACGACTCAAGGAAGGTGCGTAGAGTTGCATCTATCTTGTACAACTCCAGCACCCTCATGAGCCATGTATGTGGCACCGAGTCGTAGGCCTTCTTATAATCTATCCAATATGTCAACAGACCCTTGCGGGACCGACAAACCTGTTGGCTAATGGCTATGTCTATGAGAAGTAGCTCCTTATTATTAATTAGATTAATATGTCATTAGATTAAAAAGTCAACAAGACAAGAGAGTTAAGTGACGTACACCCCGTAATAAGAGTATTACATTGTATTTTTAATAGTAGTCAACAGGCGTAAGACACATAACTTAAAAACCATGATATTTTGATACTTTAAATTGTAGCATTCAATGGTAACACGTTTTAATAAATCTAGTGTGAAATTTTGAACTCTCTACTAAAATATGACGCTGATTTATGTTAAAACGCGCAACCTGTTCTTACGCGCATCATTTATTTTTTAATCGTTTATAACTCAGAAGTGTTGTTCGGTGGAATAGCTCCATTACCCTCCAAGGCGACGATTGATATTCTGCAATATTTATGGTGTACCAAAAAAACAATTAACTATTCCATTCTATCATCACCATTTCAGTTATAAATACCATTTATGGTTTTTCGTCAGTTATGTTAAATCCCATGTAATAGAGGGCGAGCCTATTGCCATCAACCGGGAACAAATCCGGATTGCTACTGAATAATGGAAACGAGAAATGGAGCAGAAAAACCCCATTCACTTTTGCTTTCCATGTACTCGTATTAATTTTAAATCAGGTTTCTTCTTTTAGGCGATAACCACTGACTGATCATAAAAGCTATATACACATAGGGTGTCATATTTTGTCTCGCAAATTTAAGTATGAGAAAATAAAGAGAATAATTTGCTGCCTTATTTTTCCGTGATGTTATCATCACTGATGGTATGGGCGCGGTTCCATCGGAAAATGAGCGAGTGAGTAGTGATAAGAAAATAACGAAGCAAATGTATCTTTTCCTAGCCGAATGTGAGCGAGTGAGGCCTGGAAAGTTCCAGGCCTCACTCGCTCATTTTCCGATGGAACCGCGCTATTTTCTTATCCATATTTTTGCCCATACAATCTACTTAGATTGTATGGGCAAAAATATGGATAAGAAAATAACGAAGCAAATGTATCTTTTCCTAACCGATAGGACAGAAACGGCGCACAACAAAGAACTATAGGGGAGACCTTCACCCAGCAGTGGGCAAACATAGGTTAACTTTAAAAGTTATTTTCAACAAATTTGTAGGTAAGTATACAATGTTTTTATGATGATAGTTTTAAAAACTCAAACCATTTAATTAAACCACTTACAGGCAATTTTGAATCGCCAAGATGACACATTTTTGGAGGCATGGATCCTTTACCAGTAGATAATGATTATGAAGCATTACCTTTCTGACTAGCCATATAATTATCCTATCTTCAGCATGAATTTATTTCGTATAATACGACCGTTAACCGATACGAAAAAATCAAAACCCAATTCCGCTAATAGCTATGATTCTCATCATCTCGCATTCTCATATTGTATTTCGATTTTAAACTAACTGGATGAGGCTAGTAACAATATTTTACATGAACCTACTGCAGTGTGGCCTGACCTCTGCAATCCAATCAGAGAGGACGCCAATAAAGACCATTTTGTATATCTTGACAAATAACCCTCGCTCATTGTACAATATGACCACAGCCTACTGGATTATCCGCATCACTTTGGCAGAATGACATCGCGTGATTTAATGTAGCTTTTTAAGAATTAAAGCTGTTTATTTGATGTATGAACGTTTGTTCTATTAAATTGTTTTTATTTCCTGCGAAGTTGTTGTGGATTTATGTATTTGTCTTTGTGGGATGTGGAATGATAAAGTGACAATGGCCCAAAAGAAAAAGGCAGAAAAAAATAACTGGTTGATCGTAATTCCGTTTGACTTTATAACTTTCTTTTATTTTTCGCGATTTATTATTATTGACATGACCCCTGACTTGAAGTATGCATTTCTACCTTAATTGTAAAGTAAACTTAAAAAAAACTTCTTGAGGTCACATACATCTCGGGCACACAAAACTTTACTTTTAATAATATTTTTAAGTGCCTAAAAAGATAATCTATGTATCTTTCTGAGAACAAATTAAAGCGATGTGCTAAGAAACCTCGACTTGTTAGCATAACAGTTTGTGGCGAGAACGAAAACCTTTAAAATATTGAGGGCTTTAGTTAGGCAATTTTTTTTGAACACTCGTGTGCGAAGATCTTAACTTGTTCATCTAAATTTATTACTTTTACAGCCTTTTGGATTTATTTAATTTACAAAATAAGTCATGGCAACTAAGAGATGACCAGTTCCAATTGATGGAGCCCGTTCACGAACATGACGCATGGATCAGCACTATTCAGCTCAACTATTTTGAAGGGAGCTATTTAGCTCTCTTCAAAATTGAAGGGAGTTGTTTGAACGCGTTCGTTGAATCATTTGATTCAACAAACGCGCCACCGTCAGCGAGATATTTAAGTGCGCATGACACACTATCAGCCGCCAAAGACATACCTATACCTATTACCTGGTAAATGTTAGCTATACAGTATACGTAATATTTGATAATGTTAGCTGTATAGTAGCTAGTATAGTAATAATAATAATATAATAATAAAAATCACAACATAACAAACGCCTGTTTTAATTCACCAAGACATATTTTATCTGTAATTTAAGAGCGGTGGGATCCCGCCAGGAATTTTCCTTGTTCCAAAAATAGTAAGGCACTCGTCCGTGACCTCGTACCAAGCAAATAGGAACAGAAGGACCACAGAAGAAACACAGAGAGCTATCGAACAATAAGCTTTTAACTGCTTTCAATGGTCGAGGCTCCCAATTCTTCAGAATCATTTGAAAATAATATCTCATATCGTCATATTCTAACACAATGATTTTTTATACGTTACCTCTCATCTGTTCGATTTAATTTTACCATCTCTTACTCTCTACTGCTGTATAGTGACTCACCGCTCAGCGTTTATATTATATACTGATCAACACGCTTGACATATGAATTGTTATTTCATCTCAATTATGCATGTCTTATTTGGCAAACAATAAAATTAATTCAGCTATGTCATTAGGAGCTGTGGTGGCTCAGTGGTATCAGCTCCGACTTACGAGTTGTAGGTCGTGAGTTCGAACCCAGGCAGGCACTTTACTTTGTGTATTTAATTTCATCACCACTGGTCTCAAAACGGTGAAGGAAAACATCGTGAGGAAACCGGCATGTCTTAGAATCAAAAAATTCGGAATCATGTAACATGGTGTGGGAACAGTGGGTGTGGGTACGCTTGGGGGAGGCTCATGTCAAGCAGCCGACGTCTTTCCGCTGAAGTGATGACGATAATGAAAACGTGCTGTGCAGCCCCTAGGCCTCAGAAGTATTCAGGGACACTCGCAACGAACCTACTATTACTACGTTATATTTGTATTACGTTAGGTACGCCATTGTAAAGTTGGTGGTGATGCGCGAGCTAGTTGGGAAAAGACCTCGTCGACCAAGTAACCGGCCTCACTGGACTCTTTGTTACGACCGCCCTGAGTGAAGCTGAGAATCGAACAAAGTGGAAGAAGATAGCACATAAAGACACAAAGGCCTTTCAGGGACACAACCTTCAGTACGCGACCAAGAAGATGGTACGCCAAATTTTTGTATGGAGTGGGTTTACTTTTTATCACTGTAGTGTAGCACCCGGCCATATGGCAACAGAATTTTGCATAAAGATGATACCTGCTGTTGAAAGTAATAAGAAATTTAATAAGGTGTGCTGTAAATTCGTTTATATTGTGAAACTTGTCATTGGTGGTGGGATGTAACCCTAAGGTTGGGGTTAACTTGTAAGTTATTATACGGGATTTGAGAGTGCACTTTTGCTTGTGTAAGATTATTGAAGTACTATCTTATGGTTATTCACATCAAGTAGGCGTGGAAGCGTTTTAATATCATGTGTGCTTCCTTAGGCTAAGCACACCCTACGATGCGATTTTTTGAATCGCATACATGGTCATGCGAAATAAAATCACCCGCAACTAAACGTGCCCGTGGCCAGAACCAATCTACTGGAGAAAGCACCCCTCACCCGAACAATCCGTGTGGTGAACGAAGTCCATGAGAGACTGGATATTTTTTCATGCTCTTTGAGTGAAGTTGCAAGAGTTTTATTAATGTAGTTAGTTATGGAAGGTAAAAAGTTATATTATTTGTTGCTAGACAATATGTAAGGTTAGATAAGTTCTAAACCGTTATTTTTATGGTTGATAACTACAGTGGCCCTGATTCCCTTGTTCACAAACTAAGCTAAATTTAAGTTCTGTGCATCTTTTTCTTTCTATTTCGTTAAGTAAAGGACAGAAGATAAAATATTAGTTTACTCCTGTCAAATTAAGATACTCCATAGACAGATTAGACGTGATTAAAAACATGGCTGCTAAAAATACGTCAATTTACGTCAGGCGCTGACTAGTTTGACAGGACTAAACTAATGTTTATCTTCTGTCCTTTTCTCAATGAAATAAAAAGAAAAAGATGCACTGAACTTAAATTTAGTTTAGTTTGTGAACAAGGGAATCGGCGCCACTGTCGCATTCAGGCCTGTAATGATAGTTGTAAGGATGATAAATGAATGAATAAAATAAAAAATGTCGTGTTGATGTGTATTTTGTATAATATGTTTACTTCACAAATATCATCTTCCGATAGGGTGATGACCTTTGCGCCACCTAGTTTAAGTCTGTGTTTATATGCTAGCTCGTGTATTATTGTAGAATGCACTTAGCAAGGCAATTTTTCATGTTCAGCACAGTCCTCCGTCTTGTCAAATAGTGTGTACAGACGCCAGCAGGTCAAGCTACCCGAAACTGTCAAATTTTCCCAATCAACCTTGAACCTTAATGCTTTACCGATAAAGTTGAAAATCTATTAAAGAAATTTGACAGATTGTAGTAGCTTGATGTGCTGGCGTCTGTACATGTTATTGATGATAGCCTGTAGATGTTGTTTCACGTTGACACATTGTGTGACGATGTATTGGAGATTAATATCCGGGATTGTATGGTGATGTTTATCAACGACATATTAGATTTCGTACAATGTTGGTTGCACGTGATTCTATTCTGTAAATAGACCGATCTATTCTGTAAATATCTCACGGTGAAAACTTAGATGAAATAAGTTGTCATTCTACTGATGCCAGCCGGTCGATTCTGTAAAATTCTCACCGTGAAAACTCAAGTGAAGTGAGCTTGATGTGAGTTGTCAGTAGTGTCAATCCCTAAGCATTATTTGGAATGATAGCTCACTCCACGCTCACCTCACCTTAACCCTTCATGGTGAGATGGTTACAGAATCGCACTGCAGGGATTGACACTACTGACAGCTCACTCTTTATTGTACACCATACAAAT
The DNA here is from genome assembly GCA_951799955.1 of Apamea anceps. Lineage (NCBI taxonomy): Eukaryota > Metazoa > Arthropoda > Insecta > Lepidoptera > Noctuidae > Apamea > Apamea anceps. The sequence goes on along the minus strand of OX637501.1, from coordinate 22,152,008 downwards.
TACAGAACATAAATGTATAAAATTTTACAAAGGGTGACACAATGGGCGGTCTTATCGCTAAGAGCGATCTTTTAAAGACAACCTTTGGATGGATTAAAATTCAGAACAACGGGGTGATTTCGTAACATACTAACAGTAGCAATGACTTTCATTTTGACAGTTCAACAACATTCATTGCGTTATTTACGTTGTTGAGCAGACAAATTTTTCGAACATATGAAGCAATGGATTAGCAATATACTTCAAAATTATTCAGATTGTGATTAAAAGTGTGATACGCCAATAGGGTGCGGCTACCACTTTTATTTATTTCAGGTGACGCAGATATTCATAGATAAATACCTTAACCTAAACATATATTTATATTTTTATTGTAAATCAATAGCATTTAGCCAGTCAGCTTAGTCCACCTGATGTGGTTTTTGTATTCACACCTCACCACACCACACACCACCACCACCACAGATTAGATAAAATAATATATCACCTATCACCTCCACAAATAAACGTTTCTTAATCAGAAACTTATGTAAAATCAAGAATTATTAGAAACATCGCGAAATGTAATAAAAGTTTGGGACTCATCAGTTTATGATGGCTAATAAAGAAATAAAATTTCAGCATTTTTATTATATTTTAGTAGTATAGTATTGTAAGCAGTCAATAAACCCGAAACCTCATGAGTGTGATCCCACTTTGACCCTTATAATATATACTAGCTTCTGCCCGCGGCTTCGCCCGCGTGGATGTCGGAAATTATCCCACGGGAACGTGCTAACAGGATAAAATGTATATGCCCCAGGATGCTATCTATCTCGCGGGCCCTTTGTGGCTAATTACAATAGAAAACCAATTGTGTCTCATTAATGGTGATTAAGAGCGTACCTATATGATATCTTTACCTAAGTACCTACCTAATTAAAAAAATAAATAAACTCAATAACAGAAAATAAAATACCTACCTACCTAAATAAACCTATTTATGATGATAACTAATCTAAACTCAATCATCATCTGCCTAGCCTTTTCCCAGCTATGTTGGGGTCGGCTTCCAGTCTAACCGGATGCAGCTGAATACCAGTATTTTACATGGAGCGACTGCCTATCTGACCTCCACAACCCAGTTACTGGGTAATAATACGATACCCTTGGTACGACTGGTTGTCAGACTTTTGGGCTTCTGACTACCCGTAACGACTGTCAAAGATCCACGAATGACAGCCGGGACCAACGGCTTAACGTGCTTTCCGAGGCACGGAGGTGTCTCGGTATGTAAAGATGGTCACCCATCCACAGACCGACCGCGGCAAGCGTAGCTTAACCTGACCTATCGACCTGTGCGGCTGTTATTATTTAGCCACGGGCCCCTCAATCTAAACTCAATAAATAAGCAAAATCTCTAAAAACTAATATCTATACGAATGACTAATCCTATCTAACTGTATTATAAAATAACCTACGGTCACTACGTACACTATCAAATATACTACCTATACTTTAAAATTGAAATCTATACCTACGACTTGTATAAAAATAAACTTAAATAACTCTAAAAACTAAAAGGAATAAAATTGAACTCCCTACGACGACCTAACCTACGACAAACTTATTATTTGCGGTTGATACAGTAATCGGGTCTAGGGATCGAACCGCAAAATTAAGTTTGTTTTTTATTGTATATACTTTTCCGGGATAAAAAGTACCCAGTGTGGTGCCCAGGATATTAAAGAATAATTGTACCAAGTTTCATCGTAATCGAACCGGTAGTTTTTGCGTGATGCCTGAACAAACAGACAGACAGACAGACAGACAGACAGACAGACAGACAGACAGACAGACAGACAAAAATTTTTTTAATCACATTTTTGGGTTCGGTGTCGGTCTAGTAACACCCCCTGCCATTTATTTTTTTGATATTTTCAATGTACAGAATTTTCACTTCTACAGATTTATTATAAGTATAGATGTGTCCGATCAAAAAAGGACGGAATCGATTTCATAAAAAAGGTTTTATTGAATGCAAAAACGTGCTGAAGCGAGTTCGATTAAACCATAAAAATAAATATGGATCGGTTTTTATTTTTGGTAACAGCGACTGAACCGATGATTCTGTTTCGCGTAATAAGTTCAGTGAACTTCAAATATTTGAACTGGGTTCGAGTCCAGGTTCAGGCAAAAATTTTGATCGGATTGCGTTTTCGTTTTTTGCAAAGTGTGCCATGTAGAGTCTCTTTTGAAAAGGGAATTTCGGACATCCAAAACAAAAGGAAAGTTAAAAGAACGAGGCATAGGTACTAAAGTTTTAAATTAGGGTCTGGTGAATTGATGATGTAATAAAATGCTAATGTGCATTGGAAATACAATGGAGAATAATACTTTGTAAATATGTCAACTTTTCCTTTGTAATATCGATCTAGTTGTGAGAAAGTGAGAGAACAAGATAATTATGAGATTTAAAGTACTATGCTGCATTAAGTCATTACATGGAGCTCAGAGATAGGTAAAATAGTCTCTCCGTCTAGTTCATGCGTTAACATTTATTTATTAGGCTAAAATTAAATAATTTTGTTTATAACAGAAGTGACTGCTCACAAAAGCTCACCAGTTTGGATAACTATGTCCACTCCAATTTCTATGCCGTACTTATCAAAATGATAGGCTGGGTTGTGGAAGTCAGATAGAGAGTAGCTTCATGTAAAATAATAATACTCAGCTGCATCTGATTAGACTGGAAGCCAACACCAATACAGGTGGGAAAAGGCTAGGCAAATGTTGATGAATTATCAAAATAATAGCTGCAGTTGTTTCAAATAATAAAAAAGTACCATTCTCTATGGCCAATTTAATTGCAGGTTTGTTCCGAATTTAACATTAACCGTGGTGGAAAACACATAATATCCCATAAAATGCTGGCGGGAGCTAATTGCTGTAACTCGAGCGTATAATTTTACATTGTAAATCATGTCTTTCTCTCCAAAATTAAGTGTTTGCGCATAAAATAGCCTCCAAATTGCTACATACATTTTTGAGTGTACTTTGAGTGGTAAATGGTGGTTAAAAGTGAGTTCTGAAACTAAAACGTTGGACTGCAGTCTTAACTAGTAAGTAATAGACAGTAAAGTGTTTAATAGTTCAACATTTAAATGAAATTAAAGATGAAGAGACCAAAATACTTCGTTTAACTTCCCAATTGCACTGTTCAATCTATTTCTAAAGAAAACCTTTAGTCAATGAACGAGGCAAATGGATTGTAATCGTATTATCAAACCAAGCAGTGGCCCACTTAACATTCCAAAAGTTATCAACTCCCTAAAATCAAACATTCGCATAGTCTACATACTTCACCACCAAAGTTGCCAGCACTAAAAACGGTAAAAAGCAAAATTTTCCTGAAAGTACCCCGTCACTGGCAACTGGATCATTAAAAAAAAAGCGTTCTACTCGAGAATAGTCAAAAAAATGTATGCGCCACGGAATTCGCTTCGAAATTCAATTTTAAAACGTTGTAGGTACGTTACCGTCACAGTAACACCTGCATGCAAAGTACTCCGCAATCTCGCTGCGACTTTAGGATAGGGGTACATTGATGGAAAATCGCTGATGACGTTTGAAGCAAAAGCGCTTACGTATGGGTTAAGCTTTTAAGGCTGGTGTACAATAGTGGTAAATAAACTTTTTGTTTATCTAGCGGTGGTAGGTTCCGTGTTGCGTACATGAGAGAAGATAGATTACTGTTGTAACACGAAGAGAAACTTAAAACCTATTATTTTAAACTAACAGTACCTATAATTTTCGGTTCACAATATATTTTTGTGCTGCTAGGGAGTTTGTTGCGCCACTTCTTCTTCCCAGCAAGCACTAGGAAATGGTGAAAGGCGTCTTGGGGGACTGTCTTATATGATTTTGACGTTCGAAAAGCGCTGATTATCAGCCTAATTTCATTAAGTGACTCTTTGTTTTGTATTTTTATTTCAATCCGAAGTGTGAAATCTGACCCAACCAAAAGGGTCGAATTTCACACATCTCAACGAAAACATGTATTATACTCGTACATGTAGTATATGCCCAACAAAGCTACTGAGTCCAAAGAATGACCCAACTACCCCACTAATAAAGTCTGTCGTCTGATAACAAATTATAGCACTCAATCCGTCTTAATGATTTATTTGTTGGTCGTTACCAAGTTTTATGGCTATTGTTTCACAATTAACACGGGCATTAAACCGATATTTTATTTATATTCGTTTCAGATATAGTTTAGTTGTAGTTAAATGATGACCAACATCAAAATCATACAAACATTCCAAAACAAGGTACTCAGGAGTATTGTTAATGCGCCCTGGTATATAAGAAATGACGACCTCCATCGTGACTTAAAAATGGAACCCATCACCGATATAATCCAAAAATTTGCTGAGGCCCATGAACACCGACTTCACCGACATGTGAACATCGAGGCAATTCAGCTGTTAGACCAAACAAATATAGTGCGAAGACTAAAACGGACAAAACCTTTTGAGTTAGTGTAGTGTAAAAAGTGTAGAAATAATAGTGCCAATGACACACATTATAACACGCGAACAAAGTGCTTATATCATCATATCAGGCTCTAAGAAAGTGGAACGGACTTGTGTAAAGTACGATAAACACTATTCTAAGTTTTAAAATAATTATCACGTAATAAATTAAGTTAGATTAAAATTGCTTATTAGTCTTATAGGCTAGATTGTAATTAATTATTAAGAACCTGGTTCTTTTTAATAAAGGATAAAAAAAAAAAATGATGCGCGAGAGTTGTAATCGAAAGAGAATTTTTTTTTTGAATTTTTTTGTTTTGCTGTGTTTGTGTCGGCTCCCTGTCATACCGGATGCAGCTGAATACTAGTATTTTACGTGGAGTGACTGCCTGTCTGACCTCCACAACCCAGTTAATGGGTAACACTATACCCCTTGGTAAGACTGGTTGTTATTTTTCACCATGACACATAATTAATATTTGAGATTTTTTAAACAAGGTTTTCCCTTTTTTAAAAACGTTTGAAATAAATGATTTCTCCCTTCGCGTAACTTCCCTTGTCCACGTCCTAGGGCCTGTAGCTTTAACTTATTATAATGATTAATTATAGGTTTAATCTCCTTCCAGCAGGAGATGAGTTTTCTACTTACAAAGCAGAACGCTGACACAAAAAACGCATTATCATCAGTCTTGTTAAATAGTAGATTTTACAACAAGTGCACAAAACAAACCATTTTTATCCGAGACTTTTAGCAGCCCGAGCCGAAGGCGAGGGCTGATAGTAATGTCGAGGATAAGAATGGTTTTGTGGACGAGTTATAAACTCTGCTTTTCACTTCGATTGCGAGGAAATAAAACAGTAGTATAACATAACATTTCTTTTATTAAAATTCAAAGTAAAATTAGAACAGTTTTGAATACTGAAGGAAATTGTTTTTAAATCTTACGACATTGATATTAGGCTGCAGATCTACACAGCCTACTATTAAATTAATTTTGTAATAATAATTTTCTTAAATCAACTAACCTACCGTACTTGAATTAAAATTTTAATATCTATTATATCTTAAAAAACACATAAGGCAAATAAATTAAAGTAAATATTATATAATAACAAATTCTATCTATGAACTTCTTATTGCATTTGGCTGTATGGCTCATTTTCTTTGCCTTAATATAATACATTTATGAGTAGATACGTTAATGCCCTTGTGCACAAAATTCGATTTTGTGCAGCCTATACCCTGCACAAAGAAGCACTTTCAGAGCATGAGAAGTGAAAACATTTTAATTATCTTTCCACATAACTTCACATTTCGACCTAACATCACAGGGTTCACTATAATTCCTTATCGTACACGCAGACATGAATAAGTCTAAAAGCATAACTATTTCACTAACCTCAAAATAATTTTAGGTTACGTTTTTTTCTGAATTCTTCGCTTATTTGGTTGACTTGCGTTCGCAGGAGCTGTACTTAGTTCTAATTAAAAGATAGTAAAAGAAAAGATTAAAAAAAAAAGAAAATCTACCAATAGCTAAGGAGTTAAGGACACTATAAATCAATCAACTTTGCATCAAATTCACACTCGTGCTGCCTGTAATACAGTTTTATCCTAGTGCAGGCATCAAACTTTGTAATACCTACCTAAGTTTTTTTCTAAGATTTATATTGTATTTTAACAATTTTTATTCTTGAATAAATAATAACTTTTAACTTTACCTCTAGAGCAGACAATCACAGAACATCATTCTGAAAAGAATCTGAATCATAAACTAATGTAAACTAGTTAGTATAAAAATAAACATAAAAAAAAAGACAACTGCTTGTCTGTGGACTAAGGGAGAACTCATCAGATTGTCCTAGCAAAAGGTTTTACTCTTGCTTTACCTTACTAATACTCCGCTTGTGTACCCTACTCCCAAGAATTGTAACTGTTCACTTAAACGCGGAATGATTTTGTATCGAGAAAATTTTCAGTGAATTTCCACATCGAGACGTTCGTGTTGCTGTACCGGTCTGAACCATTATTGGATATTGGAATTTTATTAAATTCTGCTTCTACTGTAATGTTGATAGCTCCGAACAGCTTTTTCAGACCAGCTGTTGGTAATGACGACTGGAGATTGGATCGAAAATATTTGAAGTATGAGAAACGATATTATTATGCTCTTGAGTTTGTAATATTAGTCTCTGGTAGTGTGTCCAGAGATCAATATTACGAATTCAAGAGCATAACAATATCATTTCTCACACTTCAAATATTTTCGTCTAAGTAATAACAGCCGCACGGGTCGATTGATCAGGTTACTACGTTTGCCGCGGTTGGTCCGTGGATGGCTGACCATCTTTACATATCAAAACCCCTCCCTGCCTCAGAAAGCACGTTAAGCCGTTGGTCCCGGGTGTCATTCGTAGATCTTTGGCAGTAGTTACGGGTCGTCAGAAGCCCGAAAGTGACAACCAGTCTTACCAAGGGGTACCGTATTACCCGGTTACTGAGTTGTGAAGGTTAGATAGGCAGTCGCTCTATGTAAAATACTGGTATTCAGCTGCATCCGATGAGACTCGAAGCCGACCCCAACATAGTTGGGAAATGGCTAAGCAGATGATGGTCTTTGATAGTGTATAATTAATTAATGTAGATGTTCCTAGTGCCGTGACTGGGAGCTTAATGAACCTACTCCTTGTATAAGGACTTTGTAAGCGTGAGGGGTAGGCACCTAATTAATGCAGGCGTCTCGGTTTGAACGTCGCTTGTTTCTTCAATAGGTATGTTCTATTGTCTAAATTTAAGACATCAGTGATGTTTACGATTTCAGACCATTGTGTGACCAATTTTTATAACTAACAGTCTGTCAGAAGTTGACGTTTAATGCTACACTTTATAAAGAATATGTTTTTTATAAAGTGTAGCATTAAGCGTCAACTTCTGACAGACTGCATTTTCCTAGAAAATTCTAATTAGTCCGTCAGTTAGATTATCAAAAAATATTGACCCCGTATTTTTTCTTTTGTCAATTATATAAAAAATGATGAAGATATCGCCCGTTAAAGTTCCGCCTAAGGTCACTTGCTTGCGACACTTTTGCAAGCAAGTGACGTCACGACCACTCCCAAATTTTGCTTTATCTTTGTCATTTTTTGTTTGATTGACAAATAAAAAAATACGTGTCCATTATTTTTCAATAATCTAACTGACGGACTAAATATAATTATTATTTTTTTACCCAGGCAACTACCCTATTATACATAATATTATAAGACTTCTTTGTTGGTCTAGTGGTCGCAAGCGCGACTGCTGCGCATGAGGTCCTGAGTTTGATTCCCATGTCGGGCAAAGTGTTATTGGGTTTTTCAATTAGTAATCTATCAGTAACCGTCCAGGAGTTTGGAAGTTGGTGGTGTAAAGCCCTCGTGCCTCGGATAGCACGTTAAGCCGTTGGTCCTGCGCCTGATCTCTCCCCGGTCGTGCCGTTCCATTGGACTATGAGAGTAAAAGAACAGAGAGTGCACCTGAGTTCGCGTACACACTTGTGCACTATAATATTTCCTGCGTACATGGCTAATCTCCGTTGAGATTGGCCACTGTGACCGAAATCGGTCGGGAGGCTATTATTACTATTGGGTTTTTCCATCACGAATTTCTCAGTAGCAAACCGGAGTCTGAATTTTTGCTCGGTTGAATATGCTCGTCCCCTATTATAACACGGGACTTAATTACAGGGTGGCAGGGACATCGACGCGCAGACTATAACCATGGATTCAGCACATGAGTTTAGACCCCATAGCGTCGAAATTTTTCGTCGGTTATTAAAAAAAAAATTGCTGTTCCATACATTTTGAACGCGTAGGTATTGCACTTTTCTATGAAACAAAAGATTTTTTTTGATAACCTACGAAAATTTTCGACGCTATAGGGTCTAAACTCATGTGCTGAATCCATGGTTACAGTTTGCGCGTCGATGTCCCTGTCAACCTGTATAACAGTCGAAACGTGGATATACACTATCCTATAGATACACGTCTGCCTAACCCTTCGGGGATAACAAGCGCGATGTTATGTTATGTTAAGAATATTGTGCAGTCCAATTCACGTTATAACTCACAACTTCTTCCAAAAAAGCTACAATACATCGACACCATTGGGAATCACAATACAATACAACATAACATTGACGTCATCAAAAAGGTGACTCGCTTTGCATACTAATAGTTGTCACATAGTGTAGCTCATTGCCCGGGCAATTTCCTTAATGTTCCATTGAAAATGCGGCTGGGGCTCCCGAGGAGTTAATTTATAAGGAAACGTTACTTTTATGCGGTTTTGAAAGGGGGACGGAAGGCGTTTAGAGGTTGAATGTCTATTACGTTTTTAAAAGTTTATTTAAATACGCAGTTTGTCGTGGAAATGGTGTTTTAGTAAGCAAAAAGAAAAATTGTTTATTCTGCACAAACACAACGCATATTACAAAAGAAAATGACTCGCACTCAAGCAATAAAACTTAGCTAAGTTATATAAGTTACCGTGGTCTGATGGAGGCCTATGCCCAGCTGTGGACTTCTTTCGGCCGAAATGATGATGACAGTTGTCTGGACATGATGGGTGTTGTGTCAATGGACTATGAGTTGACACACTGTCGTCTAATACAGTGCAACCCTGGATTCAAGTGGCCCTAGCATCCATAAGCGGAAAAGTATCACAAATAAAGATACCAGTGAAAAACTGAACATAAAAAGGGGAAAGCTTGTTGGTATTTCTTATGTTTTTTTACCTGCTCCTGCTGTTGCTGGACCTGCACTTGACTTTCATCACGCTTAATGGAAAGCGATAGATGAGATCTATGATGGAACGAGGGTGCCCGAAGCGTGAAATTTGAAAATGTGGGTCAAATGTCGCAGGGAACATAGATGCTGGCAGAGAGTTCCACACTTTTGTTGTGCGCATAATCAAAGAAAAATACAGTTTCCACAGTCACGTTTAAATAATAATATATAATAATATTTACTTATTTCAAAAAAACTTAAACATGTTTTACAAATAAAAAATAGACTAGTATTGAGTACAATTGAGTTTAGCATCTGTAGCCGAACTAGGTAAAACCTGTATTTCAAAATCGACCTTAACCCTCCAGTAACTAACACCCTTCAAAAACATAGTAGCACACATAGGTAGTAACTAACTGAACAGCAACAATAACTGAAAACTTGCAAGCACACAGTTCAATGACCTGAGAATCGAATTATATCATCGCAGCTAACGCGAACAAACTTCGGTCGCGTTGATGAACTCACAGCTTTACCCTAGAGTTGTTCTAATTAATTGTAGTTCTCTTTCTTCTTCCGGGTTTCATTGCGCCGTGTTTAGCGGCTGGAGGTTCTTGCGGTTCCACTAAATTAATAACATAAAGCATTTGTTTAAGTAATGTATTCTCAGTTGTGGGAGGTAATTTTATTTCGTCACAATCGCGAATTGCAGTTCAAGATTCTAATACGACAGCAGAATAGAGCTAGTTAGTTCGCTATCATCATCTAAATACAATTAAAATTATTATTATTATTAAAATATTTTACCCTCATTCAACACTGACTCCCAAGACACAGATATAAACCTAGTTTTGGAGCCAGGGAACCTATGGTTAAGATACTATTTCTGGATGTTGCAAATGTAATATCCGTAACCATATGTTGTCACTTTTTTAAAATAAATATATTTTAATTAAAAAAATAGTTGTGTGTGAAGATGTACATTCTAGTAATAGTATGTTAATAAGTTTGAAAGATATTGGTGTTGCACTTTTCAAGTTACCAAATAATAACAACAAGCTTTTCTCGTTTTATGTCCAATTTCTTACAGGTAGCTTTATTTATAATACTTGTGGACTTTTCAGCTATTTTGTCAATTTAACTAGATCTTAGGGTTCGATATTCGGCGTCAGTTTTTCAACACGTGAGTCCATTGACACTACGTCCAATATTCTCAGACAACTGCAATTTCTCAACAATTTTTTTTAAAGATATTGGTATTTTTCAATAACTTGGTTAGTTGAAGTTTTCTTTTCGTAATATTTACATAAAATATGGCTATTTTCCTTTTGTGGATTATGACCATGGTCGACTTTTAGCATTGAGCTGTTATACAAGGTGACCCATTTTTAACCCCCGACGCAAAAACAACGGGGTGTTATAAGTTAGACGTGTCAGTGTGTGTGTGAGTGTATGTTTGTCTTGTTTTTATAAAGAGCTTGCACTGCTGCAACACAGGCCTCTTCGGTTCAAGAGGGAGTGGCCTGTAATCTACTTCGCGGGCCCAGTGCGGGGTAGTAGATGTCACATGTCTTCGAATTTTTGGTTTTAAGACATGCCAGTTTCCTCATGATGTTTTCTTTCACCGTTTTGAGAGCAGTGGTGATGAAATAATTCACAGAAAAAAAGGCGGCTGACTGGGTTCAAACCCACGACCTACAAACTCGTAAGTCGGGGTTGTTACCACTAGGTCACCACTGCTCTCTTACAATTTTTGTAAGCAATTAACAATCATTAATTAGAGCCTAATTTAATTTACAATTGTCAGTCGTTATTATTTGACTCGAAGCCCTCATTACTTCGCTAAACTTGGAGCATTGCTTTCACAAGTTAACATACAAAATGATTTCATAAGTCAGACGTGTTGACATATGGAAATCTTTTCAAACAACCTGGGGCATGGAACCTTCCGATTGATTAAGGTCAATCCCTTAATCTATTTAGGAACTGGCTCTGTTTATTATCATGTAGCTAGATGATCCCATACGATGTTCTATAATACGACACACACGACATGATAAAGGTGTGCATAATAAAGAATATTCTTTTATATTTCTCATTATTAACGGGCGTGACTATAACATATATGCGATCGATACGCTTTGAGGACTTAGGGTGGTTACATTAAGAAGCACGTTGTCGGGCCCGACTCCCGGTACAGGTCCCTGCAGATTGATCTTCGGAAGGAAACGGTTACATGTTTTACCTGTTTCTTTATTTATTTTAAATAGAATGGCCGAGGCCAATTACATTATTTAAACATAATAATATAATTTATTTAACACAGTCCTGCATTCTTCTCACAAAAATACAAACATTCTGACAGAATCATCTTTCGTCCATTCGCAAACACATCAAGATCCTGTGTTTGAGTCCAGGAGAGCGTTAATAGTGGCTAATATCCGAGGAATAGGTGACTTGGAATGTGCCACAGTACGGCAAGTTGGAACAGCCAGTAAGCGGTGTTTTCTGCCACGACAGTAATTGTCTGGGACAAATAGATTGCAGATTTCATTATGGAGATCAGGAACATCAATCCCCCCTAAGAATTTTAAATATAACTGTGGTATTATTTCACCCTCACCGATCGTTATCGATTTGTTTTTACCGGGAACCCGCTTCTTTCTGCAAGCACCCTTACTCGACATAAGAGCGAAATCATCTCACCCCTGTTATTATGTTCTTCTTGAACGGAATATTGATACAAGGAAAGAGGTCAGATTGTTGTCTCCTTGGTGGCAAAAAATTCGTAGCGTGTGACGATGGTATTTTAAATATTAGCGATGATAAGAGGTAGGGTAAAGTATCCCTTCAGGGATGCTTTATCTACCTACATGTTGAAGAACGCTCACTATTTTACATCTGATTTTGAATCACCATCCAAATCACAGTGATCTTTATTCTCATTCAAATAAGGTTGCTGTTGGGTTGCTGCCACTGCCAAGTCTGTCAAAATTATTCTTATCTCTGTTCTCGTAACAATAAGGTTGCCGTTGGGTTACTGCTATCAGAGGTAAAATAACTGTGAACGGACTGTATTTACAATGGTAACACTTGCACTTTGAAAATCGCCCTTACTGCTACGACATAAAGTCATTGTTAATGTCAATTTGTTGCCACTGATGTGCAATTGACAGTACCTACACGTTGAAAAAAGATACTGTGCGGAAAATAGGGGTCAAATGCTTGAAATGTTTAAGATTGCTAATATTTAAATAAAGTTTACTTGCATTCATACAATATTGTGATGACATGATTTGCACCTACAGTACGTCCATCGAGAGAATGCGTTCCTGTGGGTCTACTCCTTAAACACGCAATACGTAGTTTCGGCCGAAGTTACGGGCGTTTCCTACTCCGTATCATTAAATGGCATATGATTAGTACGGGACCCAAATTAAAAATGAACCCTTGTCCGTTGTTCCTGCTCCCTATATGTATTTGCCCGTCCGAATAATTGAATTGACACTTGTTATGACGGGTCAACTACTTTCGGACGTATCTTCGTTGACGGACTGAAAGATTATACCTGACATCTGTCAGTGTGACAATAATTCTAGTAAGTAATAAACATCAAATTCGTGAAACACGTGTTCGTTTGTGTGAACCTGCCAGGTGTAAAGAGTGTATTCTGTGTTCAGCCGCACTGTAGGTAGATTTATTTATATGGAATAGAGTCAAAATTAATAAACATCACACGTCTGCAATAAATATTCCTATATAAATATACCTATGTAATTAAGAAACGAGTTGGTTCATAAACCGTTGGACCACCACGTGTTCCGATCTAATTCTGGCCTTTCACCAAAGTTTTTTTCGGTCATTGCTCATTAGCGGCCGAGGAAACTGCCCTATCAATTTCGTCAAGTATCTCTCTGATTTAATAACATTATAGCTCAATCAGATAGTTGGATAAGGGTTCCGTACTGATGGGGATACATATCAGGAGGTAATACTTTATTAGATTTAGTAAATACACACAGATTGCAATACATTTATATCTATAATAATAATAAAGCTGAAGAGTTTGTTTGTTTCAACGCACTCTGAAACTACCGGGTTTGAAAATATATTTTTGTTTTGAAAGAATGGAATAGAATTCTCTCTATTATGAAAAAATATATATAAACACACAATTCGCGGTCTTATAGCCCAATTCTTGAGGAAGGCTATAGGTTTCTTAACATCACGCTAGCATCCTTAGGAGCCGAGCAAAAAGAAAAAAAAAGTCAAAATGATCGCTAAGCGTAAAAGAAGTAATAACGTGGGCAGGCGATGCAATGAGATATGGTGGGTCGGGGAGCAAGAAATTTCAAGCAGACGAACTCGCGGACAAAAGCTAGTATAATAATAATAGTACGTCTTGCCATTGGTGATGTGGATAACTTAGGCTGAGATCTTTAAACGTTAGGTACTTAGCATGTACAGACGCCAGCAGGTCAAGCTACCCGAAACTGTCAAATTTTCTCAATCAACCTTGAACCTTAATACTTTAGCGATAAAGTTGAAAATCAACTAAAGAAATTTGACAGATTGTAGTAGCTTGATGTGCTGGCGTCTGTACATTAGCAAAGAATTATTTCTGTCACTGTCACACTACTTTCAATCTACATGTGCAAGATAGAGACGGGAACATGTCTTAGGCAAAGCACATGCTAAATAACGTTTATAGATCTCGATCTTAGTGCGCAAGAATATTTTTAAACAGCCTACATGGTCCCACTGCTGAGCTAACGCCTCCCCCAAATCCTTACAGGCACCTTTTTCTAGAGCCATCTCTAACGCTTGCGGTACGCGTCTCATCGTCGTCATATCTTCCTGGGCCGGCCTCGGTGGTGCTGTGTATCCTCAAGCACCCATCGTGTGGAGACTGTAGCCCAGCGGTCACTGTGCATGCAGCTGACGTGACCATCCCTTTTCAGCTTGATAGCCTTTTTGCTCCGTCTAGGATCCTCGTTTAGCACACATATTTAATCTTTATTTTCCTTTATTTGACCCCAATCAGTAGGTGTGCCCAACATAAACCAGATCATAGTTATTTGGCACAAACCAACAAACAAACTCTTGGAAGTTGCGCTAACACTGTTATGTCAAATCGTAAATTTGAGCGTAACTGAATTAACTCAAACAGTCGTAAGTTTGGAAACTATCACTTAGGTTTGGTGGAAATCGTATTGTTGGGGCTACCTTTGATTAGTTGTAACTATTATTATATATAATAACTACAAATTTGTCAAAGGACCGATGGCTGGTGGTTTAGAGACGAGTCTTGGAGTGAAGACCGCGTATCGGCAAGCGTAGTCTGGGACGCCCCCAGCTAGATGGATCGACGACCTTAAAAAAAGGTGGCTGGGAGTGACTGGATGCAGAAGGCAGAGGACAAGTTGTTGTGGCCCAACATGGGCCTTTGTCTAGCAGTGGACTGCGATAGGCTGAGTTGATGAGAGTAGTAAGCAGATGTGTCTGTGACGAAGCGATTCTGGCTCAAAAAGTACCACTTGACTGTATTTATTTATCAACACAAACTATCATTACAGGATATCCCAAGGCAATAGATAGGAACCACCCTTCTTATCTATGTACATATAGAAAAATTAAGCATCGTAGCACAATACACAAAATACACGTAGCTTTAGAATAAGTCTTGCGAATTTATTCAAGGAATAGAAAAAAAATTTATCCTTTCGGACACTTCATTGAATGTACGTAGTTTATGCATACGTTAAGGACTTGCTTCGATGAATAGATGCGATTTATAGCTTATGAGTTTAATTATGAACGATGATTAAAGTAAAGTGACGTTCAAACTTAATAAATGCATGGTTAAACAGTCGCTAATAACTAGTTTAACAACGTTTATGAATAAAGGGTCTGTATTTTCATAATTATGGTCTGAAAACTCTGCAAAATAAATATCGCTTTTAAAAAACTGGATAATTAACCAATCCCAGAATGAAAAAGGAAACGATCAAATTATGAAAATGACAAAAAAAAATGAGCACAAAATGCAGATTTGCGACAAAATTTATGGATGCCAGCCAATTAGTGTGGGGATCTCAATGCAGACTTTTGGCACGTTCCCCGATCTTACGCCCCAAAGTAATTCACAGATTTGCATTTAAAATTGATAAATGATTTATCTCATGCTCATCCGTCTTCAGGAAATTAAATTTTGATGCGATGTTGTTTTTCGCGATGCTGGATTGATTTATGTTTGGTTCATATTGGCTTGCTTGTTTTGCGAATTTCCTTTGAATACTCAATATTAAAAAATAATTTTATGATTAATAATGGAAATGAAATCAAGAGCAGTTAGATTGTTTTCATTTGCCTAAATGTCTATTGTTAGGTTGCATAGTATTTTATGTTAGTCTATTGATGTGTTAGAAAATCATGCACTCATGAATTTATAATTTTAAGGGCTGATTTTTCCATCGCCTGTTAACTATTATTCGAGGAATAAAATTGTTGTTTGTCAGTTTTTGTATGAAATAACTGCCAAAAATTCAAAATTATTCCTCGGATAAAATTATCTGGCGTTGGAGAAATCAGCCCTTAATGTTTTAATGATTTGTTCATTGATTTGTATAAATAGTATTGTAATATGAATTTATTAGCAATTTGCTAAGTAGTTTATCAAAGTATTTTAGTCGATTTTTAGGGTTCCGTACCCAAAGGGTAAAAACGGGACCCTATTACTAGGACTTCGCTGTCTGTCCGTCCGTCTGTCTGTCACCAGGCTGTATCTCAAGAACTGCGATAGCTAGACAGTTGAAATTTTCACAAATTATGTATTTCTGTTGCCGCTATACACAAATACTAAAAATAAATAAAAAATATTTAAGGAGGCTCCCATACAACAGATGTGATTTTTATAGATAATGGTACGGAACCCTTCGTGCGCGAGTCCAACTCGCACTTGGCCGGTTTTTTTATTCTTGTTGTTCACCTATTTGAAGCGCCCACCATGGGTGCTGGGCTAATTGACATGGTGGTCGTTCCGTTCGCCATCATGGACAGCCGCTGTGGAACATATCAATTAATATATAATAATGTGGTGGAACATCGAGCGAAGTTGCAAGTAAATTAAATTGTACTGCATTGAATAATAAAAATTATAAGTACGTTATGTTACGTGTATTATTCCTGGCCAAGACTATGTCACTACTGTTTTTGCTTGAGTATACATAGATGCTCAAACAATTGGAAATAAGCATCTACTTTAAAAAAAAACACAACAATAGGGAAAAACTTATCTTATAACTAGCTGCGCCACGCGGTTTCACCCGCATACGTTTTGATCCCGTGGGAATATCGGGTTAAAAAGTGTCCTATATGTTAATCCTGGTTATAAAGTATTTGTGTGCCAAATTTCATCCAAATCCGTCCTGTACTTTTTGCGTGAAAGAGTAACAATCCATCCATCCATACAAACTTTCACATTTATTTTTCACATTTTAAATATAAAATATAATAATAATATAGTAGGATGCAGATACGGAGCATTCAAACTTTTAAGACAGAGAAAAGCTGTTAGTTGTATAAATATTTAAAAAAAAAAAACTTGATGGCGCCATCATGGATTTTCATGTTGTCCTCAATATCGGCTTCAGCACCTTCGAAAACCATGAAAACTATCTCTCTCTCGGTCTCATATGTGTATAATAAAAAGTCCAATGGAACGCTTAACGCTTTTTCGAGAGAACTTCTTTCAAAAATCATCGAACATCTAGTTAGTATTTTAACATAGCCAGCTTGAAGCTGCACTATACCTACAGAGGCAAGCACACAGACTCCAACATCAGTTATCGTCTGATCTTAAAATGATCGCCACAATAAATTAATATCCTATTAGCAGCAGCTTCCACACAAACTTGCTGCAGCTTATTGCTAAGTTCATAGTTTGGGTGCATCTGCATCAAGCCACAGACCACAGTCCGGGAAACTATCGGACTAGTTACCTACGTAAATAACTAAATAGCATCCTATTTTGTTACTTAATTATTACAAGTAGCATTTGGGGAACAATTAATTAGGCTAATTATTTTTGAGGCGAATAACAACTTATTAGGCGACTAACTATTTGGTTACAAAAAAAAAACTTGGTAGCGATTAAATATTTTTAGCACAATTATATTATAAGAGCTACAAAAGGCAAGGATCTATAAAAACTAAATAATGGCTGCTATTATAAGATAGCAAATATATTAAACAGGGCCAATGAAAAATAGGTGAGGTATTAAAAATAATGACTGTCGGCTAATATTAACAGTGGGATATTGGCAACTATTGGCTTTGGGTGTTTTATTATAAATTTTCTAACTTGAAAGGAAACAGAAGATTTTGTGAATTCAAAATCGAAACAGCTAGGTTAGGTTAGGTTAGAACTGTGACCGCACAACGCACGAGTTGAGCGAGCGAAGCGAGCGGTGCCGCGACAACGGCCGGCGAGTGGCCGAAACCAATTTATGAAAGCCTATTTTCTACTTTTTATCCGCCGTCAAGTGGTCGCCTAACAATAAATTCAGTTGCCACACCAAAAAATCACTGACAATTTAAATTTAAACAAAGCTTACAACTCAAAATAAAGCTGCTATTTTATACTTAAAATGCTACTTCACTGTAGCTGCCAAACTATTATTTTTGCTACCCATTTTAATTATTTTTAAAACCCTAAATCAGATTAGTTTGTCGCCGCGTTAAATATATGCCAAATAATTATAGTGAACGTAGATAGTAGGTAAACTTCGATTTGTTTGTTACCAGGTAAATTAAAAATACCATATCTATACATATGTAGGTATTATAAATAGAAGTCGCTTTCGTATCTGTCTGTATGAGTGTGAATGCTTAATTCTTCTTAACTAAACAATGGCTTTTAATATGGTACCATCATGTAGCGTGCAGACTTTCTCGATTTAAAAAAAAAATGCCTATAGTTTTTAAAATACACAACTTAGATTTTTTCAAATATTTTTCTGATAATTTTTCAATTCACAACAATTCTCACTCGACTTTTCGACTATGGTCTGGTTGACTTCTGGGACACTGTAGGTATACTATAATATCTCCCGCGCTGAAGGCTAGTCTCCGTTCAGATTGGCTGTCATGACCTAGATACGGTCTGGAGGACTTATACACAATGTAGCCGTGCCTAGCAGGGGCGGGTTCTTAGTTGTAAATGCATAGCAGAATTTAAAACTGTCAAGTCAACACACAGTGACCAACCCCGTTTTTTATAATATCTCATTTTAATTCAAGAAGCACTCCACAAATTCGCTACATTGGCTGCGTACCTAACCACAGAATACGTTACTCTTCATTAAATATTTATGTTCAATAACAAGTAGGTAACGAAGGATGCAAATATGTTAGTAACAATATTTCTTAACAACCACGTTACTAAACTTAATCTACCACTATACCTATTTGTTCAGGTCGGATGTCGATGCGAACTAAAGGTATAAATCAAGGTGATGCTGAGATATATCGACATATGGAAGTATCAGATGCCTTGAAATCCAATTAACTAGACTAATGTTATCAGCTGCGATTCTGTCTTTCAAACTGTAAGGGTGCTTGCATTAAAGTTCCTATGACGCAAGTCGGAACGAATTGGTACCGATCGGTGCGGATAAAATAGTCCAATAAAATTGAAGTTCAAAGTGATTTATTTCATATAAACCTACATGGGCCCTTATGAAACGTCAGAAGCACATGCACGGTTTGGTCGACTCCATGAAAGAAACTCCATGGAAATAATTGGTTTTTACAATGATTTCATACTTTTTGTATTCGCTCGCATAGAAAGAAACAGGTTGTAACTTGTCGGTACCAACTACACCTTTTTATAGCGAGCACTCGTGGGTTGATCTGTAGATCAATTTTGAATACGTAACTTTGTAACTGTCTGGCGGTTTTGAGTATTTTGTATATGGCCTACACAAATGTTCTGAAGATCTGGTAGCGTCGTGTGACGGGTCGTTGCGCTCCCTAAAATAGGGTTGACCTACACGATAACTGATGCATGCTGGCCTGTACCTGTTGGGATTTGGGACAGGTCAACTCAAAGCTGCAAAGGCTCTTTCTTGAAAAGGCCCTTCCAGACATGGTCCTGCATTGTTAGACTCACATACGAGTAAAATCCTAATCAGACATATAATGTCTGGACTTTAAAAGAGACCACGACCTCTGAGTTTGTTTCGGCATTTCTTATCAGGGATCAGTCAGAAATTGCTAAATATTGACCAACCAAATTTTGACATCCAAAAGTGTCTTAAAAGATCTACTTACAGAAATAAATATTTCATTTTGATACTTATTAGTGCCGACGTGTACACAGACATTGGGTCCGCAAGACCTGTAAGTTTATGCAAGCACTCTAAATAGCTATGAATGCACTAAACCAATTTGTTACGTCTACAGTCTTTGTGGATTTAGACCACAGCGTCAAAATGGCGTCAGCTTGCTCTCAACCACACTGGCCAGTTCACCACTTGCACTTGTCAGCTCAGTAATGTTTTAGTTGACAACGAACCCGACAAAGCTTAATGTGAGGGTTATGAATGTTGTGAATAAAATATTTTTTAAGTGTTCGGTGATTTTTTTAAAAGTTGCTAGAAAAATATCTGTTTTTGAGAAATGTTAAAAAGGTGGAAACAATATTATGGCAAGAAAGGTACAGATGCCGCCAGCACATCAAGCTACTACAATCTGTAAATTTTTTTAATGGATTTTCAACTTTATCGCTAAAGCAATAAGGTTTAAGGTGGATTGGAAAAATTTGACAGTTTCGGGTAGCTTGACCTGCTGGCGTCTGTACCTACCGCTCGATTTTTGAGTTTAAACCGAATTTTAATTTCTATTACTTAGTTGTTTATTACTCAATAATCATAAATGTGAAATTCAGTCGCTACACCCAAGGGGGGATCCAAAGTTACAGCACGTCAAAGTCATAAAAAAAATCATTTCATATCGCTCCAAAACCTTGGGACGATTTTTGGGATGTTCTTCATCCTAATAAAAATAATCAGCTGCACGGAAATGAGGGGTGAATATTTATATATGTCAGTCTTGTAAATGAACATGATGTTAAGATAGCATATCGGAGCTAAATTCGTAATTTTGGGTATTAGGGAAACGTGATCAAACGATGACTTTAATATTGAAGAAAAATACGAGTAAAGCTGCATATCTCCTTTATTAAAAAAGTTTCTGCATGAGCCAGGAATCGAACCCGATCCATTTTGTGTATGAGATGGGACTTCAAGCAAGGCGAAATCCGCTAGTGGGTCAAAGGAACCATAACACCGATTTTGGAGGCGAAAAAACGCATTTTTGCATTGCATTTTTTTAGGTTACATACAATTTATTATTGTTATGATTTTCAGCCAGTATAAAATAACTCGTTAAAACTAACGCAACCACTCGTACTACATCAATTTCATAGAAAACAAAATGTAGCTTTTCGGGTTCCTGAACAATTACTGGTAAAGGCAATTTGCTTTGACGGCATTTTTTTGATCGACAGACGTCAGTCAATCGAACTCACACGTGTCACTAATCAAAAACAGTGCTCCACTACAACTGTACAAGGAATGTATTTTGGCGTTTGGAAGGAATTGGAACTAACCCCGCCATCTTGTTTTTTCAATAAAAAATCACAAAACAATTTCAATAATGTTGTCGCTTTGAATGTGACTCTAGCGCCAAAAGATCTTTGTAGCACTGTACCTTGCTTTTTTAAGTAAAATAGTGTTTTGTTGATTATACTTCCGGTTTTATATGGATTCAATCAACTCAGCCTATCGCAGTCCATTGCTGAACATATGCCTCTCCGATGCTGCTCCACAACACCCTGTCCTCCGCTTTCCGCATCCTGTCCATCCCAGTCACCTTTTTGAGGTCGTCGGTCCATCTATATGGGGGGCTTCTCACACTACGCTTGCCGATCCGTGGTCTTCTGAACGGCGAACGGTCCTTCGACAAACATGACCAGCCCACTGCCACTTCAGCTTGTTTACTCTGCAAGCAATATGAATTATAATCCTTAAAACACGTCAGAACGTGAAGCCACAAACGTCAAGTTGACCACAACGTGACAGTGCGCTGACAGCAACCGACGAAGTAGCGTCGAACTGACGGTGACGTGAATTTAATAGTGAGAGTTTCATTTAGGATTAGCTCGCCAAAGTAATCAATCAATTAAGCCAGCTTATCGCAATCTATTATCAGATATACACTTTTATAGTAGTAGCTGAATTTGAAAGAAGTGTTGGTCCAGTGGTGTCAGCCGCGACTTACGAGTTGTAGGTCGTGGGTTCGAACCCAGCCAGCCGCTTTACTTTGTGTAAATCATTTCATCACGCTCTCAAAAAGGTAAAGGAAAACATCGTGAGGAAAAATTCAAAGACATGTGACATCTACCCACCCGAACTGGGCCCGCGTGGTGGATTACAGCCCACTCCCTATCACAGAGAGGAGGCTAATCTCCCAGCAGTAGCAATAAAGGCTGATTATGAGCTGGGCTTGATTCCCGTATGCAGAAATTATCGTTTGGTCTTACAGACGTCCACTTATAGACCAGACATTAGTATCCGGTTCTAATGTGGGTTTACCTACTTATAAACATAGTGATTCTAAAACCTTGTACGGGCAGTTTGTCCGTACAGGGAGATGTAGTATGTAGACTGTTGATGGATACGAATCACACGGGATGTATACAGGAAATAAAATCACTGTTCTGTGTCCGTTACTGATTGTTCGATTTATTAGGTAAAATGCTAAGTTATATATACATAAAGTAGGTTACTTGTGGTGGGCGCGATAGCTTCTTTCTCTTCTTCATTCAGCGAATGTACGTAAGTAATCGGCGAATAAGTAAATGCTTGTTAAGGTAAAAACTAACACAATACATTTCATGTGGCGATGCTCGTACATCCTGCCAACTATAAAAAACTACAAATTAGAAGTAAACGTACTATAAAAGTAATTAAGAATATGTAAAGAAAGTTAGTGTATTCTGTGTTTCCCGCTGAATGGTATTGGCGATGTTTCGTTGTCCACCTTGTTGCTGTTAGGAAGATGTCCGATGACCTTTTCTATTGTCTGCTCATCTGCCTTTGTTTGACTATCCTTAGGGAGATGCTGTTGAGTATGGACTGGTACCATGTCAATATCTTCGTTGTGAGTTTGCGTGGATACTCTGCTTACTTGGAGTACACGGAGGCAGCGGGTTTTTATCTTAAAGGCTACCCATGTACCGAATATTATTGCACAGGTTATTATGAACCCGTACAGGACGTAGTGATGTTGCTCGGCATCCGCTGTTTTAACCATTTGGATGTCCTGTTGTTCTTTAACCAGCTCAATTTTTCTTTTAAGACCTTTAAGTTGTTCTTCATGGGTTTCTATTTCCATGTTTGTTATGTTAGTAATTTGACTATTACTTATTAATAAGTCATTTATGTTTATCTCTGGTATGTAGATCTCTTGCTCATTGCCTAATTCCATAGTGCTTTGCATATTGTAGTGCGAATGAATCAGGTGATTATCGCCGCGCATCATGCATCCTGTCGCTAAGGTGATTATGCCCGTATTACGTAGTGTCTGTGACGTAATTCCAGCTGGACAGAAAATGCGCATAGTGCATTCCTCACAACACGTAAATAGCCAAGCCCCCCTGTTGTGTAACTTTTTCCATTCATTGTTGCAACTTGATACCTCTGTGCGGCAATTTGATACTCCTCGATTGTTTATTATGTCTGCTTCGCACATGCTTGTGGCTGTTTTGATCCCGTATATAGGTAAGTCGAAATTGCATAACAGCAGCTGATTTGTGTTTACTTGGGTGCATGATGACAAATGTTGTTGATTCAGGAGTATCATCATGTCCATTTTCAAGTTCACGGCTATGTATTTTGTTGTTGGTATTATGTTAATCATGGAGCCTCCCTTTATGTTCCGGATTGGGACGACTTCGGTTAGTTCATATTGTTCGTCTGTTACTAAAGGGATTTTTACTTCGAAAATTATAAAGTCTTCGGTTAGTCTTCCTTGCACCCTTGCTAGTTTATACATTTCCCGAGTACACTTGAACTTGTTTGGGCAGGGTAGGGATAATCCTTTTGGTACTTGTCCTGATATGATGTTCAACTGGTTTTCGAATGCATCGGGTTTCAATAAGTGAGTGTCGACTTTGCCATTGCGAAGATCTGTAACTAGGTCGATCAACATGTCTTGTATTCTCCGCAAGTTTGCTACCATCATGCTTGCGGCAAGTGCAGTGGCAGTGAGGAAAGTTGCTTGGTCTTGTTCTGTTCTCAGTTGTTGCATCGAGTCTCTGAGACTTTTGTTGATGACGACGAACTGTCGGTTCATCACTTGCTCGTTCCTCTTCAGGAGGTTGTATTCACCTTCGATTATTGAAGTATGTTGTTTGTACAGATTGAGTAAGTGGTCTTCATTGCTGTGCAGTAGTTTGATGTCGTTGTTGTATTTATCGGCGAATTTGTCATCAAGTACGCCGAAGAGAGAGTTCGCAATGTTCCCAATCCCGTTTATGAGACCTCGCTTACTGCGTCTTCCGTGTTCAGACTGTAGTACTTCATTGTAGTGTTTGAGCTCGTTTAATTCGTGCTCAAATTGTGTGGATATAGTAAAGTAAGCCATGTTTCGTTGACAGAGTACGTGTAGTTGCTGGACGTATTGTTCAACGGCGGAAATACTTTTCCAGTAAGTCGACATGTTGTAGTAAACTACCAGTCTCCATTCGTCTTGTATTATCTGTAAGTCTGCTGCTTTGTCAAAGTATACAAGACGGGTTGGGTCGAGAGTTGTCACGTTGATGAGTTGTTGCATTGACGGTGTCAAACACATAACCATGAGTACTAGTAACGTGTTTAGGCACGTGCTGGCAACACTCTTACGTTGCAGTCTAGGTCTCAACCGACGTTGTCGTTGTGATGTCGATGAAGTTGCCTCTGGTTGCTTATTGTCTGAGGTTAGGGTTGGTGTGTCTTCGGTGTTATGCCTTGTTTCGATGGGTAACCGGGACAGCTTTGTTATGGGCCTCTTCAATAGGCTGGACTTAGTCTTGAGCGTGACGACTCGGACTAAGTTGTCAGGTCCAGGATGCGTCTCTATAACGCGTCCTAATAACCATCTGGCTGGTGCCGCTTGTTCTTCCTTTATAAGGACGATGTCATCCACTGCTATGTTGTGTGTTGGGGATTGCCATTTTCCTCGTAGTTGTAATGTTTGAAGGTAATCTTTGGACCATTTCTTCCAAAATTCCTTGTACATATTTTCTGTCAAGCGCCATCGTAAAGTTAAACTGCTGTTATCACACTCCGATGTCATCGGAGGTGCCAGTACCGGTCCGCCGACTGAAAAGTGGCCTGGTGTTAAGTAATCGATGTCGTCGAGATCATTTGTTAGAGCGACGAGTGGTCTCGAGTTGAGGCAGGCTTCAATTTGTGCCAGCAACGTAGTAAACTCTTCGTACGTAAGTTTTTGTTCACCAAGAACGCGTTTAAGGTGGTGTTTCATACTCTTGACTGCGGCTTCCCACAATCCTCCCGCTGTTGGCCATGATGGGGCGTTAAAGTGCCATTCAATGCCACATTCGGAAGTGTTGTTAATAAGGTCGTCGTTGACTATAAGCTGCATTGCGTCTTGGCGTTCTTTTGCTAGTGCTCTGGCTGCTCCGACGAAGTTCGTGCCATTGTCGCTGTAGACATGTTTTGGCGTTCCTCGCCGTGCGCATAGCCTCTTCAATGCTGCTAGGAATGTGACAGTGCTGAGATCTGACACCAGTTCGAGGTGGATAGCTTTTGTGCTTAGACAAATGAAGATCGCGATGTATGCTTTATTGGTTTTAATGCCGCGGCCCTTGTTAGCCTTTATTTCAACATGCCCCGTAAAATCCACGCCTGTGTGTGTGAATGGCCGTGAAGGTGTAACTCGAGGCGTGGGTAAGTCGGCCATTTGCTGATTGCTGCGTTGCGTTTTGTAGCGATGACAGGTGACACATTTGTTAAGTTGTTTCTTGATTGGTTTCATGCCGCCAAGTATCCAATATTTGTTACGAAGGTGTCCCAAAGTAAGCCTGGCCCCACCGTGGAGGGTGTTCTTGTGGGCTTGGTCAATCAAGAGTTGTGATAGCTTGTGATTGTTAGGTAAAATTATCGGATGTTTTTGGGAGCTGTTTAACTTGGCATGTTCCAGTCTTCCTCCTACTCGAAGAATGCCTTGTGCGTCTAGTTTTGGGCTCAAACTCAAAAGTTTGCTTGAGGCCCGTACCTTGTTATGTTTACGTAGGTGAGCTAAATCATCGCCAAAGCTATTTTCTTGTGTCGTTTTCACGAGTAGGTTTTGAGTCAGCACTATGTCTTCTGTTGATAAGTATGACATTCGTTTGGCTCTTGTTGCGTCACGCGAATTGTTTATGAATCGTAAGATCCAACTTATGACTCTAGTTGCATAAGTCATCGTACTGTATTTTTTTAGTAGATCTTCGATGAGTGGCGTGTTTATTGTTTGTGTTGCGCAAGTTTGGCCTCGTTTCCTTTGCTCTTCGTTGGTTGTGTAGATGTCTTGTTTTGGTATGCAGTTGTTTTGAAGCCATGAAGGGGCATTCCACCAAAGTTCGTGACCTATTAGTTCGGATGGTGAAATTCCTCTGCTTGCACAGTCTGCAGGATTTTCTTCGGACTTTACATGCTTCCAAGAGATGGCTGGTGTTATTTCTTTTATTTGTGTAACTCTGTTGGCTACAAAACTCTTCCAGCGAGTCACGTCGCCCTGTAGCCAGCCAAGCACCACCATGGAGTCTGTCCAACAATGTATGGTGACCATTTGCATGTCGACCGAGTCTTTGACCTTTTTGATTAGTCGAGCTAGTAGTACTGCACCACATAACTCCAATCGTGGCAGGGAGATCGGGTTTTTCTGTGGGGCTAATTTTGTTTTAGCTGCTACTAATCTGGTCAACTGTCGGCCTTCTTTTTCAGTGGACTTGCAATATATGACGCATCCGTAGGCTTTTTCAGACGCATCACAGAAGCCATGCAGTTCGAAGGGTTGTTGGGTGTTGCCAAGCCAGCGTGGTATGGTTATGTTGTGAATGTAAACGAGCTGCTGGCGGAATTGCTCCCATTCTTGTTGAATATTTGGCGGGAGCAAATCATCCCAGCTCGTTGCTGTAGACCAAGCTTGTTGAAAAATCAGCTTGGCTTTTACTGTGACCGGTGATAACCAACCAAGTGGGTCATACAGTTTGGATATATCCGACAGCAGCGTACGTTTTGTGTTTACGTCACGTTTGCTGCTGAGTGGTGTTTGTTTGTATGTAAACTGATCCGTACGCGGGTTCCAAGTGATGCCTAGTGTTTTGTTTGTTTCTGCGTCCTTGAAATCAAGCATTTTTTTGGCTTATCAATTCATCAGGCAAGGCTTCTAGTAAGCATGTTTTGTTGCTTGCCCACTTTCGTAAGTTGAATCCACCGCCCTTAAGCATTGTTATAAGTTCACCTTGAGCTTTCTGTGCTGTTGTTTGGTCGTGACATCCGCCTAGTAAGTCGTCCATGTACAGTTGATTGGAGAGAATACCCGCCGCCAATGGGTACTGCGCGCCGTCATCCATGATCAAATGTTTTATGGTTCGCATTGCCAGATATGGTGCAGATTTAGTGCCGTATGTTACTGTAGTCAGTGGTAACTCTTGTAATGGCTCTGCGACTGAATCCCTCCACACTATTTTTTGCAAGTGTTGGTCTTTGTCCTGAATACGTATTTGTCGGTAAAATTTCTCAATATCAGCTGTGTACACGTATTCAAACGCCCTCCATCGTAGAATCATAGCTTGTAAGTCTTGTTGCAAGTTAGGCCCGCATTCCATCAATTGGTTTAGACTGCGACCTGTGCTAGTGGTTGCTGATGCATTGAAAACCACACGGAGTTTTGTTGTTGTTGAGTCAGGTTTTATGACTCCGTGATGGGGCAGAAAACAGCTCGGGGTGTCTGGCACTGTGCATTTTTTCATATGCTCTAGGTTTATGTATTCGTCGATAAAAGCCTTGTAACTTGTAGCGAGGGTTTCATCTCGTGCGAATCGTTTTTCCATCTGTTTGAATTGCGCGACTGCTTGAGGCTTTGATCGTCCCAGATTTTGTTCGAAGTTGGCCTTCATGGGGATTCTAACTTCGTATCGCCCATCTTCTAGTCTTTTTGTTGTGTCAGTGTATAGCCTTTCGCAGTACTCCTCCTCGACGCTAGTGGACTTATCGTCTGATGTTATCTCTTCATTTTCCCAAAAACGAGAGATGTCGTTAATGTTTACCACGACATGACAGTTAAACGTGTTCGTGTTTCCTACTAATACCCAGCCGAGTTTGGTTTGTTGTGCTATAGGTGCATATATGTTTCCTCGAATGATGCTGCTCATGACTATGTCGCCATATACTCCAGCATCTAGTAAAATATCAATCGGCCTTGATAAGTTGAAATGTGGGTCTGCCAGGTTAATATTTTCTATGTGAGGCCAATCTTGTTTCTCGAAAGAGTAATTAGGTAGGTTGTTGAGTAGTTTTGGCATTACTAGTGCCGGTGTTGAGAACTGGTAGTCTCCATAAAGGGACTCACAGTCCAACTGAACGGTTCCGTTGCTCTGGCTGGCAGATGCTCCGATTCCCGACACAGTTGAGTTGTGGTTGCGTCGCGTAAGGCCAAGTCGTTGCACAGCCGATTCTGTTATGAGGTTCAGTTGGGACCCCTGGTCTAGGAGACATCTTAGTACGGTGTAAGTTCCATCTGCGGCTTTTACTTTAAGCTGTACTGTTGCTAGTAGAACTTCGTTAAAGTTCCCTGCTACGTGGTTGGCTTTTCGCTGCGAGTTGTTGTTAGCCGCGTTGTGGGTCAGTTGACTTGACGATTGTATCGCTGACGTAGTATCACGTGTTACGTCATGTAGCGTGGTGTGATGTGCGCCGTTGCACACCTTGCATCTTTTTTGCGAGTTGCATTTCTGTCCGTTGTGTGAATACATGCAGTTCTTGCAAATGTCCAATTGCTCTACTGTCCTCATTTTTTTGTCTGGCGTCATCTCTTGGAACACTTTACAATAGAGCAAGATGTGGCTGGTTTTACAAACAGGACAATTTCTGTCGGAGCTTGTATGGTTTGCTTTAGGGTAGCGTCTGTATCTGTTGTACGCATCCTTTTGTGCTGTTACCGTCGAACTCTCTTTGTTTGGAGAGCCAACGGCGGCATCTGTTTGCTTGTTTGGTTTGCTTGTTTTCTTCACCACTGATTCTAGCGCCGTAAACTTCCCTTCGATGAACTGGATGAATTCTTTGAAGTCGGGAAGCCCTCTTGGATTATTCCTCGCTTCCACGTAGTCCGAGTAGGTCTGATTGTCCAGCTTCCCCGTCAGAATATGCACCAGAATTGGGTCCCATGTTGTCGTGTCTATGCCCAAGTTGCGCAACGCGTGCACGGTTTCGAGGCTGGTATCATGTAGGCGTTTCAACTCGTAAGCGTTTTGGTGTTGGATCATATGTTGACCCATCAAAGCTTGCATTTGCTTAGTGAAGAGCAGCTGCAAGTTGTTGTACCTATGGTGGAGGATTTCCCAGCAGGAGTCGTAATTGTTTTCGGAAATGGATAAGTGTTGCACGAGACGCTCAGCCTCTCCTTTTAGTTTTCCTTTCAGGTGTTGCATCTTCTGCGCCTTAGAGAAGGACGGGTTGTTATGAATCGCCGCAACGTATAGATCGAGGAATGTGGGCCACTGTGTGTAGTTACCAGAGAATACCGGTATTTCGATTCTTGGCGTGCTGTCGCGTTGTTGGACAGCGAGGTTGAGCTTGCGGTTAAGATCTCGTTTTGTGGACTCGTACGTTTCTTCGTATTTCGAAAACTCAAGCTCGTAGTTTACGTCGCTGCCGACGAGTATATTGTCGAGCTGCCAGTGTACTTCGTCGATCACCTTCCATCGAGATTCAAGGGTCTTTAGCTTATCTTGTATGTCCCATTTCTCGATAGTATCAGCGGTGCACAAGTTGCGGGTGAACCGAGAGAAGGCTCTGAAGTTAGTAGCTTGTTGAGTTTTGAGCTCGTCTGATTTTGAAAGGACTCCAGTGTTCTTGCTATCCTCGCCTTGGTTGCTCACGGGTTCTGCAGAGTAGGTAGGCCATGTTTGCAGCTTATGTCGGACGCTTGAATATTCCGCCTTGACCCTGTCGTACGCTTGAGTAGTGTAGTATCCGTCGGTCAGGTCGGTGGCACTCTGTAGCACGCCATGATTCATCTCGAATTCGTTCCAGTGCGCCTGAAGGTTGTCCAGTCGAACCTTAATGTACGTTGCGTTCTTGCGGTCAGGGCCATCCTTTCCAAAGTTGACACCAATTTTCCGGATGCCCTCTGCGATGATTTCCTGCCGCTTGAGAAGTTCTTGTTGTTTAGCGTCCATAGTTGTTATGTGTATGTGTTTTGTAGATGGACGCTAACCCTGTTTACTTCACGGTGGAGTTATTGTTAAGATGTATGTAGTAATAGCTTCCGAACCACCAAATGTTGATGTTTCCTGTAGTGGTCACAGGGTCCGAAAGAATCTCTAAGTACGATGTTATGCCTTCTCAATCTGACTGGGGCGGTGCGCTTGTGGAAGACCAGCCAAACCGATTCGCTATCGTAAATAGAAACGCTTCGTACCTGTGAGGTTTGCAGGACTGTTTGTTCCAGTAGTGGCGATCCGGCTCGAAGGACCAAAATGTACGGGCAGTTTGTCCGTACAGGGAGATGTAGTATGTAGACTGTTGATGGATACGAATCACACGGGATGTATACAGGAAATAAAATCACTGTTCTGTGTCCGTTACTGATTGTTCGATTTATTAGGTAAAATGCTAAGTTATATATACATAAAGTAGGTTACTTGTGGTGGGCGCGATAGCTTATTCAGCGAATGTACGTAAGTAA
Organism: Apamea anceps; assembly: GCA_951799955.1. NCBI lineage: Eukaryota > Metazoa > Arthropoda > Insecta > Lepidoptera > Noctuidae > Apamea > Apamea anceps. The sequence goes on along the minus strand of OX637501.1, from coordinate 22,121,706 downwards.
TCGGCGAATAAGTAAATGCTTGTTAAGGTAAAAACTAACACAATACATTTCATGTGGCGATGCTCGTACAACCTAGTTATACTAATTGTTTACGTCTGCTAAAATTCTTTCTTTATTTCTTGTTCTCTTCCAATGTAAACATAGATTTAATCCAATTTACCCTTACACTACTCTTAACAAAACTTCCAATCCAGATTATTGAAGCATCTGCGAACACAGATGGATTCACCGCAAATTGTTCCACATACCCGCTCGAAAAGAATAATTGAAAATAACGCTCCGCAATGTGCTGCTTTAAAAACCATTGAATATTTGAATTTAAAGCTAATCTCGAGCGTTCGCGAATGGTTCTCGAGCGTCGGTTCTCATTGTTCGGAATATTGAAAAATGTGAGGAAACTGTGAATGTTCCGATTGATTCTTCAATGGTTCCGTGTGAGATATGGGGCTTGGGATAGTTGCGAAATCAACACGGAACGTTTAATTAAGTATCGAGACTTAAAAAACAATGATTCTACTGATTTTGTTCAGAGACAGAACTTAAGATTGTTTATATTATGGTACTAGCTTCTCTCCGCGACTTCGTTCGCGTGGAAGTCAACTATACCATTAAACGTATTTTATGACGCTTGGCAATTTACCTATAGAAATAAAACAAACTCGGGTTGGTTATAGTATTTAAGTATAGCTCAAGAACGGCTGGACCGATTTTTATGTTATTTGATTTGTTGGATTTGTCTCCGCCCCGAATAGTACAACTATTAAAATATGGGATAAAAATTATAATGAAGACAATGAATTTTATTTTTTTAAACTATTCGCACAAGAAGGTACAAAGGCGGACTTAATGCCTTAGGCATTCTCTACCAGTCCACCAAGGGTGAAAAAAGAGAAAAAGACACAAAATTGTAAAAAAAAGTTTTTGTAACTGGATCGGTACTATAGTGTGTAGTTTAGATTAGGTACCAACTTTATAAAATTTCCTTTTACAATACGTTCATTCGTTACATCTGGTGGCTAAGCAATTAGCTTGTGTGCTTTACAGACAGCATACTAACGTGGAGGTTCTGGGTAGGTTAGCATGTCCAATTTGTATTCTAAATTATTGCCTTTTGGTATCACACAATCTCACTCGCATAGTACCGGTCCGTATGACATTTCAATTTGCCCTAACTCTAATTAAAAAAAAAAAACAAACATAATATATTTAGACAAGCTTAAAAATTAGTTTGAGAGCGACTGGAGCCGATTCCCTTGTTCACAAACTAAACTAAATTTAAGTTCGGTGCACCTTTTTCTTTCTATTTCATTAAGAAAAGGACAGAAGATAAATATTAGTTTAGTCCTGTCAAATTAGCCTGAGCCTGACGTAAATTGTCGTATTTTTCCATGTTTTTAATCACGCTAAACTTGCTATAGAGTATCTAAATTTGACAGGACTAAACTAATATTTATCTTCTATCCTTTTCTTAATGAAATAGAATGAAAAAGATGCACTGAACTTAAATTTAGTTTTGTTTGTGTACAAGGCAATCGGCGCCACTGTCTGCACTAGGAATACTTGTGTAGCAGATCACCAGGGTCCCACCACAAGGTATATATATAAACATAATTAATTATTTAGTAAATGTGAAGGAATATAGTGTATAACATAAAATCAATAAAAAACACAGATTAAAAACAATTAAACAGAATGAGAAATATGTAAGTGGAAAAAAGGTGATCTAATATGTGTAGGGAAAGTACCAGGATTGATTATTTTGGATGAGTTAGTAAATCCTCGATTGCTAATCTAAATTATTGAGCCATTCAACTAGAGCTAAACTCTAAACGTAAACTTCTAACATGAACTATGTATAATGATTACCATAAGGTTTATTTTCATCGATATCTTTCTTGCCCGTACAAAAACGGCCACCCTAGTCTATCGGCGGCGCATCTGCGGCCACTTGCAACCACTGACTGTAATCAAAGGAGAATTGCGCCGAGGCTTTTTATTTCCATTGCACGTTTTTTATGCGGAAATTAGCTTGGAATGTAGGGTGCTGTAATACTCTAATGTTTGTTTGGCGGTTTTCTTTGTTATACCTATTAATTATTTATGGCATGTAAATAAATAAATATATAATTATAATAATTACCGACTTGTATTACTCACGGGACTAAATAGCATCTCATTACATCATTAGATGTCAGTTTTTATAAACGACTTTGGTGGCACGTTTAACGGATTCTTACCCTATTGATCTTAGGGGTCACACGCGGAGCCTCCACGTGTTTCGTAGTTTGGTAGTAAAATCATGTGTGACGGGCATTGACATTTTTACTAAGCAGTTGATTTATCGACACTGTGTTATGTGTAGTTGTCAACCTTGATAGATTGTTAAACTTGTCAATATGAGATACTACCAGTCCGTTTACAGAGGGGCAATTCTCGTACTTTTAAGAACGTTCACAGTCTGATCTCAGTCTCAATCTGTCAAAAAATACTTCCAATTTCCCTACATTTTGACAAGTTTTTGACATTTGTTTGTCGCCGAGATGAGACTGCGACTAGATTTTGAACATTTTAAATTACGAGAATTGGCCTTCTGATCTTTTATCTCTGTCAGCACCAACCTACCAGCAAATTTATTGTAACGTAAATAAAGATCACAACGATTCTGACAGAATTGTCAGTGGCAGCAGGTAGACTGTCATACCACACTATGTGATACCACAGTCTGTTCACAGTCATTTTTCCTGTGACAGCAGCAACCTTAATAGAACAAGAAAGAACACTGATTTGGACGGTGTTCAAAATCAGAGGTAAAATGACAAATGAAAGGACTGCAGTGCCTTCAATTACCTCGTGATTTGATTGTCAGGAAGTTTAGTATATTAAATTGTCGACTCTTTCCATAGGTATACCTAAGCATAAGGATGTAAGTCGTAAACAAAGAAATACTACTCTGACTCTTTTTTCTGTGTCCAAAGAGGTTCGACTTCGGTAGTGAGTTAGTGATTGGCTAATGCTCTATGGGTTATCGGCATATAGATATGTACAGCCAAGAGCATAAATACTACACTTAAGCAACATTAAAAACCGATTTTCTCGTGAACAATAACGATTTCAACTTTGAGAAAAGACCTATTTCATAATAGTATGGTTTCAAGAATATTATGTTAGTAACACCATACGCTCTGGAGTGGCGACCGCATACCGGAAGACGTAGCGTTGAGGCCTCCCACAAGGTGGACCGATGACCTTGTGAAGGTCGCCGGAGTCCGCTGGATGCGGGAAGCACAGAACCGACTGCTTGATTGATGAGCTGAAATGATGAACACCATAAAGTTTCTATCAATACTTTGGGAGAAAAGTGCTTTTGAATCTTGCGTAAGTGTAAGCTATTTATGAGCGTGACTGTACGGTGAGTAGGTGCTTGTAGACATAGGATTAGTGCTTTGTGGTCACAAATTTCCATACAGTAAAATCCCGTTATATGCTACCTTTATCGTATAGTTTGGGATACAATAAACTGTGTATCGTGATCGCGTCAATTCACACTAAAATGCGAGTTCCCATTTACCCACAGTGCTGGTAAAATTATTTATCTAATAAAATATTAGCACCTCTAAGGCACCTGTCCCACTGCCGACTAAGAAGCGACTAGCTATTGGATATTTTCTCGCTCAAGAAACGTACCTACAAAATATTGTTGGTCCCGTGTCAGTAAAAGATATACATATATTAATTAACATTATTTCAGACACCAATCTACGTGGTCTTCTCATGATCTGACTAAGAATATGTCTAGACTTTAAAAGAGACTGTGACGTCCGAGTTTGTTTCGGCCTTTCTTCTCAGAGTAGTCACATAGGAAACACCGACCTCATCTAGTTTTTAAAATACGATTGAAATGTCAGTGTTTGTACAAATCTACTTACAAAAATAAAATAATTTATAATTCTTCTTTTTATATTTATAATTTATCAATCGTTAATCGCCGACTGATCAAAACACCGGCGAGAACTCTGTCAAACAAACAACTCGTTTTACTTGCTGACTCCACTTGCTTCTCGCTTATCGCCGGCAGTAGGACCGGTGCCTTAATCGGACTGTGATAATGAAAACTGTTGTTTAATGGGTAATTTACACTTTGTACTAAAACAAAGTGTAAATTACCCATTAAACAACCAACTAGCTGGTAAACATTTAATTTGTTAGCAGTTAGATAAAGTAATGTGTTGAGAACTATTCTTGTTGTAATTAATTTCAAAGTTTTGTGAGTCTACACCTTTCTCTTGTAGGAGGGTAATAAAACAGTTTTTATTTCGCACTAAATGTGATTGGACAATTAATTGAACATAGAGTAAAATAATGGCATTGATCGCTATGTTACGAAAAATAATATCCATACAACCAATAAATATAATAATAAGCATGTCAATATCAACCTATAATGTGCCCACCGCTGGGACAAAGACCTCCTCTCTGTGCGAGGGAGTGAGCCGTAATGTACAGTCAACAGCAAAAGTAGATGATCAAAATCAGAAATTCAATACTATTGAACGGAGTTCGCGTCAGAGCTGTGTGGCGTCGAAGTGATTCAAAAGTATGTGATTGTAAATTATACTAAACATTTACTACTAGTACGCCACACAGTTCTGACGTGAACTCCGTTCATTAGTATTGAATTTGTGATTTTGATCATCTACTTTTGCTGTTGACTGTACCACGCGGGCCCAGTGTGGGTTGGTAGCTGTCACATGTCTTCGAATTTTTGGTTCTTGGAAGTGCCGGTTTCCACACGATATTTTCCTTCACCGCTTTGAGAGCAGTGGTGATGAAAGAAAATATCAACACATACATGCACACAATGTCACATGCTTGCCGAATTCTGTAATACTTAACAAAAACAAATCTAATTAAATTCTGAATAAGTATGAGATAAACCAGATGAATGAGACCTGAAACTACCGGAGCGTAACCTTACACTTCATTATACATTTCTGTCATAAATCTGCAAACCCACACAATACATACACTGTAGCAACAGAATAAGAAAACAAAAATCTTAGTACAAGCACAGCCATTTTTTATTTCACAAGATCTAACGGGGTTCTCAGCGAGCTATTGTTGAAAATTATTAATAAACTAGAAAGAAACAGATAATCAGAGAACGTCTGGAGAACAATGTAATGTACTTGTATTTTATTTTTCTGCATTTGCTGAAATATTATTTTCATTTACTACATTTTGCACACGGTTTCGCCCGCTTGGATATCGGAAAATATCCCACGAAAATGTACAGACGCCAGCACATCAAGCTACTACTATCTGTTAAATTTCTTTAATAGATTTTTAAACTATCGCTAAAGTATTAGGTTCAAGGTTGATTGGGAAAAGACAGTTTCGACAGTTAATCCAGGTTATAAAAATAATATCGGTGTGCCAAATTTCATTCAAGTTCGTTCAGCCTTTTTGCGCCAATAGAAAGAAAAAAGAAAATATGTTTATTTGTGACAAACGTGACGCCCAATCCAGAACATACATCCAGACAAACGGACAAAAGATCTCCGTTACTATTTTAATACGTACATGTAAAGATATAGCTGTCATTGAATAACGTGGGCTTTACGAACAAGCCATGCTCAAGCTTCAGGCTTAAAGAAAATAAGTATGTAAGTCTAAACTTGTAAATAATTTCTTGAATATTTGGTATTTCTGAATATCACTTAAAAACATAATTTTAGCTCGCCGCCCGGTAAGGACCAGGCCCGGGTCGACGGCGCGTTGTGTTCCACGCGCGCCTCAAAGAGATGTCAGCACGAACTGACGGGGTCCGCTAGGGCCGATGCCGCCGGGGCTGCGGGTTGTTCGAAAGAGATACCGTAGGCCCTGGCACATAAAGGGCTAAGGAAGGATATCTACCAACCCGCTGGGCTCGCGAGCCCGCGTGTTAGATTACGGCCCACGCCCTCTCACAGGAAGGAGGACCGTGTCCCAGCAGTGGGAATATTACAGGCTGATTATGCCTTCCAGACGGCTAACGAACTCTTAAATTTAATTTTAATTTAAAGAAATGCCAAAAAAACTTTAACAAAAATATTTAATCCGCCATTTTGTAGCGGCGGCCATCTTGGACCGATTTTCATCAAACATAGCTAAGAACACTCCCGACAAATTCACCTTTCAAACAAAAAAAACAAAATTGAAATCGGTTCATCCGTTCGGGAGCTACGGTGCCACAGACAGACATACACCCCCCCCCCCCCCCCACACACACACACACAGACACGTCAAACTTATAACACCCCGTCGTTTTTGCGTCGGGGGTTAAAAACAGCCAACTCTACCACAGCACAGTTCTAAACTATAGGTAGCTTACCTACCTGCGCTAGTTACTTTCAACTCCCCCAGAACAAGCAAGCAGTTTTAAATTAATCTACCGTATCGATTTACTATCGTCGCTCGGTTTACTCAGGCGCCGTGCCAAACGATAGATTAAGTTATCTTAACCACAGTTTTGGTCTTGTTCCGACTTAATATTCACGCTGCACTCTGATAAGGGACTGATCTGTAGGGATTGTGTATTTGGGGAATGAAATACGGGCAGGCTGTGTAATATGTACGTTTGGGAAATTTGTTAACCCTTTATCCTTTTAGATTAGGATATTTTTAAGTTAATGTAAATGTGTTATTTTATTTATTTATTGCCTGTGTTTTCCCACTGTAGGGCAAATGTCTTCCTTTCTCCTTTCCACTCTTCTCTGTTATGAGCTAGTGTGGACTAAGCCTGTCTGTAGGCATTAAGCTCATCTCGAAGTCTTCTCCTGGGTCTGCCTCAATGTCGTTGGCCGTTTTCTGGGACCCAAATGGTGGTAGATTTGGCCCATGACTCGTTTGAAATACGGCAAACGTGTCCGACCTGGTCTCTCTTACGAGCTTGGCTGCTTTTTGAGTCACGTGTTTTGTGTTTTAGAGCGCAGCACTGTGTTCGTAATACGGCCCGTTCATCTGGCTCCAAGAATGCTGCGCTCCTCATACTTTGAACCTCTGCTGAACCGTCAAAGATCAGATTTGAGCGAATGTGTTGCCAATCTTTCGTCGTTCCTGAACTTTTCAGGCTTTTACAGAATATTATATGTTATGTTACTTGGCAGCAGAAATAACTAGATATGTTGGTTATAATTCCGCGAAAAAACTATTCCACAAGAAGCTGCTGAGCGGTTTTCTTCGAAAAGAACTCTTTATTATTCGCAGCTGTATTTACATTTCATCATTTTTAGACGTGCCTCTACAAATTAGATTCACAAGCCTAAACTACAAATACAGGATAATTTTTTATTCAGTGCGTAAATTTTCACAGGGTGTTCTACCCATGAATATGAACAACTTTCACTATGGGACCATCTCTGAAATCACAAAAAAAAATCAGCTGTTTCTTATAAAAGTTCAATACCTACTCGACCAAAATGTATGAATCTGCCGATTTTTTTTTCGTGATTTCAGAGATGGTCCCATAGTGAATGTTGTTCATATTCATGGGTAGAACACCCTGTGAAAATTTACGCACTGAATAAAAAATTATCCTGTATAAGTTATATTTTATTATAAAGAGAAAAGACAGCCAGTCTTACCATGGGGTATCGTATTACCCAGTAACTGGGTTGTGGAGGTCAGATAGACAGTCGCTCCATGTAAAATACTGGTAATCATCTGCATCCGGTTAGACTGGAAGCTGACCCCAACATAGTTGGGAAAAGGCTAAGTAGATGATGATGATAATATTATAAAGAGAAAACATTTGATTTTGTCTATATTTGTTTATTACGCTTTCACGCTAAAACGACTGAACGAATTTGGTTGTATTTGGCACATGAGTAGACTATGACCTGATTTAGGACATAGGGTAGGTACTTTTAACCCGATACTCCCACGGGATCGAGATTTATAGACTTATGCGGGTGAAACCGCGGGTTGCAGCTAGTAGCATATATTATTTTCGAGGTTCTCTAAAATTGAGACACGGATGTTGTTGTAGAATCGAGTAGATATATGCCTTTATGTGCATAAAAATCGGAGCAAAAAAAGAAAGAAAAAGTATTCATTTCGACTGGTACAGGAAGATCACAAACTAAACTAAATACAGTCAAATATAAAACTTATAAAAATAAAATAACAAATAAAAATGAAACGGAAAGTCCTATACGAGGCCAAAAGGCTCAGCAGAACATTTCTTTCATATAGATGGAACTAAAATATCGATGTTTTACACGAGTACACTAGAGGCATTCAGGAATAAATGTTAAATCAATTAATTTGGAAAACCAATTCAATTTCCTTTATTGGTTTTGAATAACACCAATACTACCTGGTAGGTTTATCAACACTTTGAAATATTGGTTTTGCAATTCTATAGTGATAGATACAGTTAACGTTTACAGTTCTGTATAGAAAGGCTCGTGGCTAAATAATAACAGCAACGCGGGTCGATCGAAGGTCAATTTACGCTTGCCGAGGTCACTCTGGGGATGGGTGACATCCATTACAAATCGAGACCCCTCCGAGCTTCGAAAACAAAAAATATTTATTGTCCAGGTAATACAGTAACTTCACTGGTTAGCAGCGACATGAGTAGCTTAAAATATTACCTACAGCTAGGTTAAAATATAGTATTTGCTAGTGAGCCCCAAACTAGATAGTTAAGCTGTATCTTGGGGCTCGGATAAAGAAAAACATGTTACACCGTTGGTTCTGGCTGTAATTTTTAGATCTTTGACAGTCGTTACAGCTAGGTTGTCAGAACCCCGAAAGTCTGATATCCACTTTTACCAAGGAGTATTTAGTAACTGGGTATTCAGTAACTGGGTTATAGAGGTCTGATAGGCAGTCGCTCCATGCAAAAATACTGGCATTCAACTGCATCCGGTTAGACTAGAAGCCGACCCCAATCAAGTTGGGAAAAGGCTACGTAGATCATGATGGGTTTACAGTTCAGTACTTTTACCTATAAAATGATGTTTTATGTGTTTATCCCTTGTATCGCCTTGGCAATAACTCAACGGTAAAAGCGGCGGACGTGTCATCAAGATGGCATGAGTCCGAATTTCAACAGATGCATGGAACATTGAACTAAGTACGTATATATTCAAAAATATTTATTTTTGGGACAGCTAGATCCAAAGGTTAGTAGGTATGCAAAAACTTAGAAAAACTATAGTTAGTACATAAATTAATAATTTAAATGAATTTAAAGATGATTGCGATTTTGGGTAATGAATTTATTGTAGAATTTGATTCTATGTATTCTGGTTATTTAATTTTAGTTATAATAGTATTATTTTGGCATGTATTGATCTTTCATTACTAACATAATTTTTAATTATACTAACATATGGATCACTGTGTCTGAATTAAATAAATAATAATAATAAATACAATTTCAATACAATGTTTGAGCTAAACAAAAATTACAAAAAGATGAACAGTACAAAGTTCTTTGAAAATTCTCGCCAAAATTAAGGTTACACTTAGTTTTTGTGATCTTTCTCCCAAAACATGGTGTTATGTATTCGGCGTCCGCCTGTCTGTGTCCTGCAAATTGCTGTGACCTACTAAACTAAAAAGTTGCAAGGAGAATGCATGCTTTTTACTTACCACGAAGGTTAGAATGGATTGTATTAATTTGCACGCGTAGTTAAAGTTATTCCATTTTTATAGTTGTTCAGAAACTAAGTTTTAAACTGAAATTCCTGTGGCGTTTTACAAATGGCGTCTTCCTTTGAACATACTTTTATTTAATTAAAAAGTAACAATAAAACTATGGGTAATCAACCGCACTTTGTAAATGTTGCCCTTGAAACTTTCTTTAGTATCGTAATTGGGTTTACTACGCTGCCGCCCGCGTTACCTATTTGACTACTCTGTGAAGAAACACCGAAACTAACTCAGAGAGTCCAGGCATAATTTTGGACAGATCATGTGATTGATGTCTGAAATGGTCTTTTGGGGATAGAACCATACAGATTGAGAAGACCTGTCCAGTCAGTGCACACATTTGTCAGTAATCTTGCAACTCAACTCGCAGCTTAAGAAGCTCAACTACATAGGATGTTGATACTATCTGCTGATAGTATGTATCAGAAAGGTGTAATCATAATTATAATTTAACAACTTTCTACATGAGACCAACATCATAACCGCGAAATAACCGTCCCATACATTCGAGCAGGTCGAGCGGGTCGTATTGAAATTTTGTATTGGATAGTTGATAAGTTGATAACCACCACACCTCTCTGATACATACTGTATGTATATGATAAGCATAATTCCGTAGTCGTTAAGCACCATTTAGGTACCTAAACTTACCTAGACGATCATAATACGTTTGTAATGTATTTATTTTTTCTGTTAGTAATTTTCCAAGAATCACACTTCCTTTAAGTAATGACAATACTCATTTACATTTCTGTACGTATACTGACGATTGACCGACACTGAATCACGGTAATTTAGTTCATAATGAGTTTGACTCACTTGTTACTCAGACGCTGATAACAAAACATATATATGGCATACAAACTGGTTTCATGTGCACTGGGGGACACAATTATTTTATCATTTTGTAAAAAAAATTACAGGACTTTTTGGTAAATTCGAAATATTGCAACAAAATTATGTTCTGAACCAAGCATTAAAAGGAAACCTTGTTTTTAATTATAACATAATTGACTAACGAGAACTGTTTTTACTCTATAACTATGATGGAAGTGGGCAAGTTGTCATCGGGGTAAAAACTGAAGATGGGTCAGATAAGTAACAGAATGGTATCCCAGAGAAGGAAAGAGAAAAAGAGGAAGACCATTTCAAATATGGGAAGACGACTTGAAAACTACTGCGGGAGGGACATGGAGGAGAAAAACTCACAACCGCAAGCTATGGAAAACCCTGGGGGAGGCCAATGCTAATGAGCAAAGTAATCTAGAGATATCTGATGTCTAACCCTAAAAATAAAAAATAAAAAAAATGTTAAACTAGTTTTAAAATTACTATTAAAGTCTATTTGAAATTGAACCTATTTTATATTATATTATTTATATATATTTTATCTTGTATCTGAGTGTAGATTCTACACTCAGATACAAAATAAAATATATTTAAATAATATAATATAAAATAACTATGTAGGTTCACCTAAAAAAATAAAACTTTTTTTATTTTCTTCTCCTCCAGCTATTATCATTGATGCAAAAAATATTAACGTTAGCAAGCAGGTAGACGATTCGACGAATTCTTAAAAAACACTAAACGAGGTATCCTGAAAACAAACAAAAAAATTATCTAGTTTCAGTGAGCGCTCGATCGTTTTCTTTCTTTGTTCTTTTCCTTCGGTGGTTACATTACCCCGATCAGATATCAATGCCGCTCCCTCACATGTACAATTTACGAATCAAAGAAAAGTGCACGCTAATTTTATTTTCGATAAACCCGATCCAGATAGCTCACATCAATCCATCAGGGATATCGGTTATATAGCCGCCACCTAATGGCTGAACGTTTCCAAGATGGCTGCGAATGTGTAAAAATTCACTTTACACACGGAAAATGTATCCATCAAACTGTCAGTAAGTGTAATTCGGTTCCTTTGTGGCAAGTTTAGGCATGTTCGTGTTTTACGTGAGTAGGAGAGAGTGTTATAAATTACTTTCGTGTAATGTTCGTTTATTTATTTCTTTATTCATTTTAAGTGATTTGGCATCCAATTTCGTGTTTTTGCTGTATTGTTGAAATTGTGGCTGATTTAAGTTTTATACAAAAAAAAGAAACAATAAAATAGTATCGTATCTTACGCATCATACTAGAATTAACTACTTAAAGTTATCTTAACTGATTTTGTGCTACCCTATCGAACTTGTTGTTATTATAAAACACGTATAAGAAAAAAAACAACAGTTACTCGTATATATTTTCTGTTACCGCGGCCACAAGTGTATCCAGCCAGAATTAAGTGTCACTAAAGCGTACCCTCTCTCTGTGTGTGTGTGACTTTTGTTTGTTTTGTGAAACGTAATGAGTCATGTGAAAGGTAATTTTCAACATAATGGATATAATAAGCTGGCTTTACGCTACATGAATTGAATACCGTATTATGCGCTTGTTTTCCGTTTGTTTTCCTAGTAAGGATTTGCTATATTTTAGTTAAAAATATAATATTCAGACTGGGTCGTTGATCTAGTGGTCGCAAGCGCTACTACTGAGCATGAGGTCCTGAGTTCGACTCCCAGCTCGGGTAAAGTGTTATTGGATTTTGCCACTAGGAATTTCTTAGTAGCAGAGTCTGGATTTGTGTCCAGTTGATGACCATGGGCTTGCCCACATGTCTCTGCACACAGCGGGCGGGGAGGGGCAGGACGGGACGGCGACGCGGCGCTGGCGCGGCGGCAGTGTTCACACTGCGGGCGCGATCACGTCCCGTCCCGCCGCGCCTTTCTTTCATCAAAAAAGATGTTGAGCGATGCAGACATGGAAACGCTATTGCTCATAGTTGCGCTAGCTTAGAAAAAACAACGTAAACGGAAATAGGTGCATGAAATAAATCAAAAACGCGCTCGCGTCCCGTCACGCCTCGCCTCGCCGCTTCTGACTTGTATTCCCGCTCGGCGCGGCGGCGGCGGGGCGCGACGGTTACCGTCGCGTCGAGCGGGGCGGCTCTGTGTGGCGTCGTCCGTAATATCTAGTACATTACAACTGCTCAGCGTGGCGTCGCCGTCCCGTCCCGCTGCGCCCCGCGCGCTGTGTCCAGAGATCTTTACATGGGGCTTAAGCGTAACTGGTGAAGTATGAGTGTACCTACTGTGGGTACGCCCCTGCCTAATCTTTCGAGGAAACAAAGTTTGAAGTTATGATGTATATAAAATAAATGAGATGATTTAAATACACCTATGTAGTTACATATAAATAACAATATGAAGAATTTGCGCTATAATTCCGGTAGGTACAAATAGAAATATTATCATTGACGTTTATTTGTATAAGGGCTGATTTTTCAATCAGCTGATAACTTTAAAATAATAGGTAATAATTTTGAAATTTTGACAGTTATTTCGTACAAAAACTGTCAAACGTCAATTTTATTCCACGAATAAAAGTTATTTGGCGATGCAAAACCAACCCTAACAAAAGCTAGTGATTGCATATATAAATTCGTAATAGAATAAATATATAAACTGCCTTATCTTATTGAATTGATATTATTTATGGCTTCGTACAGACATTATAATACCGTACGTGTATCAATCAATGTATTGTGTGTTGCTGCAATCACTAGTTCCATCTGTCAAAAAATTTTTATAGTAGCAGATTTTATAGTAAAAGAAATAGAAAATATTTTAACAGCAAGTTAAGACGACATGGGTAGCTTCAAATATTACCTACAGCTAGGTTACAATATAGTATTTGCTAATGAGCCCCAAACTAGACAGTTAGTTTGTATCTTGGGGCTCAGAGTACGAGACGTGAGAGGTGATTTTAGGTATGGCATGGTACGTGTGTATGTGTGAAGCTTGTGTGGCGTGTGTGTGGTGTGTGTGTCAAAGGATCGGCAGATCAAAATAAAGTAGCTAATGGCAGCTTTTACTTTACTTCTTTTTCAAAATAATAGCCAATCAGCACGATTAATAGCAATACTGATAATCGTCGCTTCTTGTTCCTTGGGAATAAAACTATAGCATAAAAGTTCGAAAGAAATTCAATATAGGCATGGTCAGTCTCGTTTTATGCTGCGAGTAAAAAATATCAATAAACTGATTTCCCTAGCGGGACAGCAGAGGCAATTGTGTGACACTGTTACTACCCATACATCTATTTGTGACATTTGTCCAATATTGTCATGAAAAGTACATGATGTAAAGGAAGATAACTATGATACGTGTGGGTTTGCCTTTGCATTGAAATAATTAATTGACTGTCTTGTTGGTCGCAAGCGCTATCAATCAATGAAATCAATCAATCAAAAGTCATTTATTCAAATTAGGTTGAGAATCAGCACTTTTCGAACGTCAAAATTACAAAAGACAGTCCCCGAAAAACGCCCGCCCTTCACCTTCACCTAGTGCTATCGCTGGGAAGAAGAAGTGGCGCAACAAACTCCCCAACAGCACACCTGTCTGTTCAGTTAGAAAATACTTGATACGTGATTGTATACTACGGAGCATGGGGACCTGGGCTCGATTCCCGGATCGGGCAATGAGTTTTTGAGTTTATCCAATTGAAACTCTTCAGCATCAGCCCGGAGTGTGGATTTGTGCCCAGTTGACGGCAATAGGCTCGCCCCCCATTGCATGGGACTTTAACATAACTAGCGAAATATGGGTGTGCTATAGGATGGCCCTCTGCCTTACCCTTCGGGGAACACAGTCGTGATGTTATATAATTAATGATGTCAATCATTATCACCTGCCTACTCTTTTCCCAACTATGTTGGGGTCGGCTTCCAGTCTAACCGGATGCAGCTGAATACCAGTATTTTACATGGAGCGACTGCCTATTTGACTTCAACAACCCAACACTATCGGGCTTCTGACGACCCGTAAGGACTGTCAAAGATCTACAAATGACAGCCGGGACCAACAGCTTAACGATTAACAAGTTGTATTACTGATTGTAATGATTTTAATTCTGTAAACTAATAATCGAAACCTCAAACTCAAAATTACCCAGAGCAAGGGAGATGTCTGTGTCTAGCAGTGTACTAGAAAATAATGTGTTGTCTTTTATTTTTGCAAATACAGGAAAATTAATTTTTAAACAAAATGGCTACTAAAACGCGAAAGTTTGTATGGATGTATGGATGTTTGTTACTCTTTCACGCAAAAACCACTACACGGATTTGGATGAAATTTATCACACAGATAGTTTATAACCAGGATTAACACATAGAATACTTTTTATCCCGATATTCCCACGGGATCGAAACTTATGCGGGTGAAACTGCGGGGCGTAGCTAGGAGATAAATAAAAAAAAAAAAAAAATTATCAGTATATTCAAATCAGCTCCAGGTGCTATACCATACACGTATGTTGTCATCTGACTTTATGCTAATCTTTTGGCATTATAAGGATTGTTCATTTTTGTTTTCATACAGTTGAAGGTGTTTTTGTTTGACTGTTATTAAAAGCATTTTTCTTTATTTTTAATCACTGTCATGTTTGACAGATGCATGAAATTGATCGCTATGTTACGAAAAATTATATCCTTAAAACCTAGGGATGGGCCGAAATTCGGTTCACATTCGGTTCAACCGAAATTCGGCAGCTTGAACCGAACTTCGGCATTCGGCCGAAATTCGGTTCAGATGCCGAACATTCGGCACAAGAAAAATAATACCTACTTGCACTATTTGACTGAAATTCAATAGAATTAGAATAGCATTACTGTAAAATAAAATTATGTCTTATAGTCAGTCATTGTCATTTATTTATTTGCTAATGATCGGCCGGCTCCAGGCCACGCGGAGGGAGCGCGGTGTGGGGCCGGGGTACATCTAGCAATAATATTGAAGTAAATGCGTAAACAAGTCACGACGTGTCGCTCTCGAAAATTGAACCGAAATTCGGCCGAAGTTCGGCCGAACTTTTCATTTTTACCGAATGTTCGGCCGAAGTTCGGATTCGGTTCAAACCACATTCGGCCCATCTCTAATAAAACCAATAAATAGTATAATAAGCATATCAGTATCAACCTATAATGTGCCCAGTTGCCCACCGCTGGGATAAAGACCTCCTATCTGCGCGAGGGAGTGAGCCGTAATGTACCACGCGGGCCCAGTGCGGGTTGGTAGCTGTCACATGTCTAATATAATAACCAAAAATTCGATTTTTGGTTATAGGTCATGCTAGTTACCTCACGATGTTTTCCTTCACCGTTTTGAGAGCAGAGATAATGTAATTAAATACACAAAACAAAGTGCCTACCTGGGTTCGAACTCACGACCTACAACTCGTCAGTCGGGGCCGATACTGGGCCATCACTGCTCCCGAGGGTGTCAATATTTTTTATAATTCATTTCCCTGATTATAGAATAAAGAGTAATCAATCAGCCAATACAACAGCTCTCAACAGTTTACATTGCCATGTAAACGCAATAACCCCAACACCGCTTGACGAGCGACCACCAAACAAAAAAATATGTGCAGCACATAATTGATACCCTCCTTTGTACAGCGGTGACAGCGCTGACGGGGTGACAGTGTAGAATATATTGGCAGCCAGCCAACCACTGTGTAATATTATGTAAGCCATTACTCATAGTCCCACGCGTGGCGTGTACCTAGTGACGTTTTGAACCACCAGCGCGTTCGTGTGATCGATTGTAGTGTGTTGTTGGAAGAGAGCTCTTGTATAAGTTGTAGAATTCCTTGTAAAGTAAAAGAGATCTTTAAACCTTTAACTGAAGTAACTGGGTAGATAAGCAGTCGTACATACTCATACGTAATCAGCCTATAATGTTCCCAGTGCTGGGACACAGGCCTCCTCTCTTCGAGAGGGAGGAAGTGGGCCCAGTGCAGGTTGGTAGATGTGACATGTCTTCGAATTTTTGGTTATACCTAAGTCAAGCCGGTTTCCTCACGATGTTTTCTTCAATTTATTTGATCTTAATTAAATCATTTAACAATTTAACAAAGTAATGTACCTGTATGGGTTCGAACCTACGACCTATAACTCGTAAGTCACGGCGTTACCACTGGGCCACCACTGTTCTAGATAGGCAATCACTCCATGTAAATGGTATTTAGCTGCATCCGGAAAAGGGAACGTAGATGATGTTCATTGCTTGTTGGATAGTAATCGGAACCACGACTACTGAGCGTAGCGTCCCGGGTTTATTTCAAGGTCGGGCAAACGTTCTTGGGTTCTTTTCAAGAAGATACAATTACTTTTTAATTGTTTCTGTAATTACGGCATTCAATCGATTAATCGAAAGATGTTTTTTTGCAGGCTACATGCTGCAGGACTATAATCATTATATTCAGAAGCTATTGTCAAATTCACGGCTGTTCAATTAAAGATAACAACGCAACCACGATTAATTTCGCTTTGTGACGAGGCGTAGTATCCGTTTGTTTAATTAATTCGTATGATACAATGCCGGTGTCAATTGCTGTCAGAATTGTGGTAAACGTAGAACAAATATTTGGTCGCTATGCGGATTTTCCCAGTAATTGGCGTATAAATATCAATTAATGACTTTCATGTTATGTTAAATATTATTTTTGAACCGTATGTGGTTAATTAATCTATTCATCTACAGGGTGCAGGGTGCATCGTTGGAGTACTCAAAAAGGCACAAATTGCAAAAAACTTTTCCCGTACATTTTGTAAAGAATTTGTGTAACTGAAATACAAAAAATAAAATAAAAGACAAATGATCACGTAGAATTTTACATACGGATAAGGTACTTCCCCTTACTGCCCCGCTGAAAGTGTCCACCCTGTATAGTAAAAATTAAATGCCTTTAGTTAGAAAGCGCCACTTGAGAAAGGCTGGATCGAATTGGCAAATTTTTGTTTTAAAATATTCGTAATATCGTTCGAATCGGGTTTAGAAACCTGATTCGGACAATATAATAATAAATTATTATCATTTTTCGGGAATTTTATGGGACATTTTACAGGAAAGAAAAATTTGAAATTTTACCGGAAAAGCTGGGAAATTTGGGATACTTATCCCAATTTTCAATACAATAATTTAATTTTAATTAAAAAAAATTAATTAATATATTTTTTTTATTAATTTTTATTTAATTTTTGTATGAATTATTGAAAGGACAGAACGACGTCTTCTGCGTGTTAAAATTTATAAAATGACTGATAAATTATCCCGTGGGAACATACTGCCGGGATAAAAAGTATTCTATACGTAATTGTAATTCCTATACGTATACCTTTCATTGAATCAGGGTTTCCCATACAAACTTTCAGCCCCTATTTATAATAATAATACCAGTAATAATTTAGCCCTGACCACCGGTAGCTTGGACCCTGTTCCCGATACCGGTGGGCTACTATTTTTTATATTTTTAAATGTTTTTATACTTTTTATGTTCTAATATTTAAAAATATAATTTATATGATTACACTGAAATAAAGGAGATAATAATTTATGTAATAAGAACGTTTACGAAAGGTGTAATTTAGCCAAGTGGCAAATTTCCCATACAATTATAGTGCCTAAAAATAAATAACAACAAAAATATTTTTTCATTTTTTTATTACAGGTTCAAGTTATCATTTCCTTTAGGATAATTTTTGAGACAAAAAGTATCTAGCATGTCCTTCCTCAGGATGCCATCTGTTTAGGTGCCGAATTTGATCGAAATTCGTTCAGTAGTTTAGGCGTGAAAAGATAACATACAGACAAGACAGACAGTTACTTTAGAATTTATAATATTACCGCGCGTTATCCGCGACTTCGTCTGCGATCCACGACGAAAAGTAGCCTATATCCTTCTCCAGGTTTACTCATTTGGCAAATTTTATCCAAATCCGTTCAGCTGTTTTAGCGTGAAAGCGTGACAAACAAACAAACTTACTTTCGCATTTATAATATCAGTTAGGATTAAGTATATTAAGTAATCCAGTATGTATTAAGTAGGTATAGATGGATACTATTGTGGCGCCTACTGAAGGGAAATAATAATGTGCGGTATTGAAAAGTTGCTATAAGTTTTAAAGCAGGCATATTGTGAGGTCGAGTTTATCTAGCAGTAGTTAGTTGCAGTTGTTGTTGTTTAGTTGTGTCCAGAATAAACAATTTTTCTGTCTTTCTTCTTAGGCATTTTACTGCTAAAAATTTATTAAGACGTTAAGGGTCGTCAGAAGCCCGAAAGTCTGATAACCGGTCTTACAAAGGGGTTTCATGGTTTCATATTACCCAGCAACTGGGTTGTGGAGGTCAGATAGGCAGTCGCTCCATGTAAAATACTGGTACTCAGCAGCATCCAGTCAGACTGGAAGCTGACCCCAACGCAGCAACGCAACGCAGATAATGATTAGTATGATGTCAACATGGCCGAAAAAAATAACTGTTAACAACAGTTTTGAGCATGTAACCTACACCGACCTGGTTTGACGAAAGTTTTAGAATGAAAGCTCAAGTTCAAGTTTTAGTTGTTGATTAGCTTCATGAAGCTAATCAACAACTGTTTAACTTAAACAGGTCTTAGAAGATTCCCACGAGATCGTCTCCTAAATTCAAACACAGGTTGTCGCAATTCCCTTGCTCTTAGTAATATCTCCACTGTCTCAGTAAACTAACCCAAAGTTAACGAGTATTTCCGCACGAAGCCGTAGTAAACTATATTCAATATCTACAAGTTAATACGGATTGTGTATCAAATGCCAAGAGTAGCTCATTAACGTCTCATGTTTATAGAACGTTAATGATTATACCTTGAAATGATTTAGTATTTGTATGGAACATTGTGGCTTGATTTGTAGTTCATTAATAATTTGAAGACATTGAGGTATTAAGGAAGTAAGATATCACGCACGACTTTCTGTAATAATATTATAAGTAAAATGTAACAAGATTCTCCTATCCAGTTGTTCACAGAAATGCAAAAGTCAAGTTTATATTTTGGTCTATTTTTAAACCACGCTAAATACATGTGGCGACTTTTTGCATCAACTGCGAGCCATAAACATTTTAAAATTATTCACCTCCAAATACCTAAGTACAACAAAAAAAAAAATAATAATTTCCGCTCAGACATTCCTGACCCAAATGTATGTACATTTTGAACCCGGCAGCACTCGCTAGGTATTTAGAAAAACGAACACTCGCTACCGGGTAAAAAATACCACGGAATCTAAGAAAATATATATATATATATTTTAATTTATTAACGTGTACTAATAATTTTATTGATATTATTATTAAATATAATATCAAATTTAAGTTTTAATTTTTAGATTTTACCAAAAAAGCTTTATATACACACGTGTTTATACATATGTTTCGATTCCGTAGGAATTTTGGGAGAAAAAGTATCCCATATGTTAATCCTGGTTATAAACCATCCGTGTGCCAAATTCCATCTAAATCCGTGCAGTAGTTTTTGCGTGAAAGAGTAACAAACATCCATCCATCAATGCATACAAACTTTCTCGTTTATAATAAAATAGGATTAAAAACAAGCTTCTGCCCGCGAGTTCATCTACGTGAAATTTCTTGTTCCCGACTCACTCCGTCGCATCGCATCGTCATTCTTTCTGACTTATTGCTCAATTCCTATTATTCCGGCCATAGCGAGACGTTAAATAGCCAATAGCCTTCCTCAAGTATTGAGCTATCAAATGCTAGAAGTATTTTTTCAAATCCGACCGGTAGTTGCAGACATTAGCGCTTTCAAACATACAAACAAATTCTACAGCTTTATTATTAGTATCGATGACTGCTAGCTTACCATAGACGTGTAGCAAAAATAAAAAAAGTACTTTATACTTCTATAAAAATAGATCGCTTGCGACCATGCGACGCTACCGGGTACCTTTCACCCATACTCGCTATATTAGTCTATCGTAGCCAAGTTTAGCACGCGAATTGACTGTCTCGCCGTGTGCGTATGTATTAACTATCAGATTTGAAGGCACCTAGAGTCTCGTGTCGCCAGAGCGCTCAGTAACGTAATAATAATCGTATATAGCATAGATACTCTGTGGTATTTTTTACCCAGTAGTGAGTGCTGCCAGGTTAAACCTAAATATCTTCCGTACAACAATTAAGGACACCCCATTAATCTTTAAATAGGACTTTTAAGTCAACATCTCCGTCCTAAAGCCGTCATTCACGTCGGCAGCCCATCATTTACAAAACAAGCGCGGTAATGGTGAACATTCCTTTTTCCGCTTAAGGCTACCTGCCCATTAAAGCGGAGTGAATAAGCGGGGAAAATTCAGAGAGCAGTGTAACGGAGTTTCCCTGTCTACTGAAGCGAAGTGGCGCGAGAAGCCATCATAAATGATCTGAAGCTCATACAGGCCGTTACGGACTTCAGATCAACGCGACTACGGCGACCTATCGCTGGAGTCAATCGTAAGATAAGATAAGATCTGTTTCATATGTGCACTCATACGATAAGACCGATTTTGAGCAGCGGATAATTGCGTAACACACTAATAGTAGTAATGGGTTTCATTTTGACAGTTCAACAACATTCATTGCGTTATTTACGTGGTTGAGCAGACAAGGTTTTCGAACATATGAAGCAATGTATTAGCTAAGTATATCTTTCAAAATGATTCAGATTGTGATGTATAGTGTGCTACGCAATTAGGGTGCAGGTTTGATTGTACCGATTACTCTCTCTATGATGTGCCGTGGCCTGATTGGGAAGAAGAGGTTTGTTGTCAGCAAATAAACGTATTTTATTTCTTTCTTTCTTTCTTTCTATGTGCAGAAAGGACATTCCACGGTTTAAACTCATCTCCGTTGTTACCACGTCAACGAACATGAAGCGGAGTTTAGACATGAATTTCGGCTCCAGGTTTATGATATCCTAGCTCTGCAGTTCTCCGCTCCAATGGAAAAGCAGCCTAGAGTGCGTGAGCGCGTTAAAGCGCTGGAAAGCTGCACGACAGCGTTACACTATTGAACTGGAAACACACGGCTTTGAAATCGGTAATGACCAGTAGTAACATCATCTGTACATTGTTATAATTATCCGGTATTCGGTAATTACTTACCTTAAGTGCCTATAATTACTGTATCGTAAATAAAATTTAATTACGGTTAGTGTTTCCAGTAATTGAAGCGAGGCTGATGTTGATACTGGATACAATAATTAGTTTTGCCAAAAATTGTTTAGGAGCTTGCCTGTTAAAGCTTGGTAATTTTATCTGTGTTAATGATAAACTGTAAGATATATAAGTGGGGGAGCTCAAGTGAACAACGAATGTGAGGATGATCATCATGTTTTTGTTTTTTTATATCAAGGCATTTACTGACAATGTAATTTCGATGAGTGCAGTCACTAGATTTGAGGGCAGATGTCAGATATACAGTTGATTTTCGAGACGGACGTAAGGGCAAATACCTTTACCGTTGTAACCACAGGAAAACGTTTATAGACTGTCCTTACCTATTTGAGTAATTGCTAGCTAATCGTCAATTCTTACGTTTTATTTTTATGGTATTATTCGATGTTATTGTATCATATAGGGTCGAAATTAGAACTGTAGAAGTTTTTCAGCATTTTTTTTTTTTAATACACGTCGAATTTCAACGCAGGGTGTTTCAAAATCATGTGCAGAATGGTAACAGGTTCCGCGTCCTATCCACTTCAACCATCAAGTTTTCCCATAGAGAAAGTAAAAGTTCTTACATAACTGTCCAAAAAGTTATGTAAGAATTTTGTAGGGAGCCGGGAACTACAAACAACATACCTATTAATTTCAGCTGCCAAGCTACATTGCTGTATAACGATTTGAGAAACATGTAATAGGTAGTAGCAAGTAACATTGGAGATAATTATGTAATATCTCATCTTTGTCTTAAAGGTAGGCAACAGAAGTATAATTCATGTTGTGAGGCAGCTGTAATGGCAGCCTATGTGCCAACCTAATACATAAAAACAATGAAAGTCCTAGCATTTATTCAACATTACGTAGACATTCCACATAATTATTTTCGGCACACCAAGTACATCTAACAAACCGCGTCCCGGTATATTTCTATTCCCTATATTTCCGCCCGCAGACCCAAAACCCGATATAAATGAAATTCAACCACCAGGATTATTTGGGTTTTCGTACGAACAGTCCCGTCGGGCCAGAATGATTACGTTAGGACCAAAGACTTAAATCCTCTCGCCCTCTCACGTTAAGAGATCGTCGCGTTCCTGTTTCGTTTTGATACCTCCAACACACACAATGACGCAGTGAATTGATTTGGTTGTCATGGAAACGCTTTTAATAATGTGTGAGCTCACTTTTCTTAGCATGGACACTTTTTCGCGTGACTAACGACTGAACCCTATAACCTATTGACAGATAGCTACTGATGGTAGCCAGTATAATAATAACTGTCAGTATAATATAATCATACAGATCGCTACTGATATAGATTATTAGCATAATCGAAACGTTATAGGCTGCAGCCTACAACGTTCCCACTGCTGGGACACACGTCTCTTCTCTGTGAGAGGGAGTGGGCCCAGTGTGAGTCGGTAGATGTCGCAAGTCTTCGAATTTTTTAGTTCTAGGACATGCCGGTTTCCTCACGATGTTTTCCTTCACCGTTTTAATAGCAGTGGTGATGAAATAAATTATACAAACTAAAGCGCCTGCCTAGGTTCGAACCTACGACCTACAAAGTCTGGGTCGCTAACACTGAGCCACCATTGCTCCCTTTAGACATAGATTATGTAGCGGGATTATCCGAAAGGGTTACCGCTGCCCTGGAACATAAAGGGCTAAGGAAGGAACACGGGTGGGTTTTAGTCAGTAAGAGTCTGACACTCCCTCCTGCTCCACCCAGAGCGGGAGGAGTCATTTGATGATTTCCCATCCTCAAAAAAAAAAAAAGACAGATTATTGGAACGTTAACACCAGAGATAGGTTTTTCTACATGCCAAAACTGGTGATAGATAGGTAATTGGGTTCGGCCGTAAGTGTCTACGGTAAGGGCAAATCTAGAGATTTAAATCTTTGGCTAGGACCGATCCTAAATATACGTTTATACGTATTTACCTTTTATAAATTTGATTTATTTTAAGCGAGATTAGCTTTAAATGTTATTTGGTGAGGTTTACGCTGGGGATTTATTTCTGGTCTTCGAGATAGGAAAGTTATTTTGGGTAATTGAGTTTATCGGTGATAAATTGATTATTCGTTATGAGGGACATTTTGTGGTTCGAATTATAGAAATTAAATACTATCCTGGTGCGTTCAGACAGATTTACAGGGTCGGGAAGCTACTCTGTAAATCTGTCTCGAATCACATCGACGCGCAAACTGAAACCATAAATTCAGCACATGATTCTAGCGTAGAAATTGTTCGTCTGTTATCAAAAATAAAATCAGCTGTCTCATAGAAAAGTACAATATAACGGTCAAAATGTAGTGAACAGCATATTTGTTTTTTAGTAACCGACAAAACATCCGGAATCAGTAGGTACTGATTCCGCAACCATTCTCCTAATACCGATTCGCCATTAGACTGTTCGTCGACAGGATGGTTCATTTATTTCCGTTTCCCCAGCAGAGTCTTTCACCTACGGACATTTCGCCGACAGAATACGAGCGACTACGGGCGACTAGAATTTTATTTTAATTTTATTTTTGAAGTTCTAAAGTCCCTTTTATGTGCCTATTTGAAATAAATGATTTGACTTTGACTTTGACAGAACCTTTCATCTACGTCATTTTCGACGACAGGTCTTTCTAGCTACAGAATGTTTCACCGACACGACGATAAACATAACTCTTTTAACCACAGACCTTTTCATCTACGGAGACTTCGCCGTCAATCTTAAGACAAGCGATAATACAAAAAATACACAATACATAATATAATTCAAATTTTAATTTTTTCAAATTGACGTTATTTCAAGCTAAACAAATATCAACTTTAAGTTGATTTCAGAGTGACTAACTCTATTGAAAAAGTTATAAAAATGTTTGAAGTTGTAGCGTAAACTGAACTTTATTGTGTAAAATTAAAGTAATTTTTCCATAAACTCATATTTGTTTACATTTTTGGCGAATATATCGCGATTCAAATTTAGACAGATGTTTTTAGTCTTAAAAATTCTTATTTCCAAAAAAAAGAAAAAGTTCCAAAGAAATATTTCACGGTACACAAAACAGCACCTTTTCCTGTTAAAGTCGTTTCGGAGCGGTTCGTGTGAACAAATTAGCACTCACAACTGACTGGGTTCGTTACATGCAGGGGACTTTAGTAAAACGGCTTTGTGACTTTTTTCTGCACTTTACTGTACTCCTCCTAAAAGAAAGAAAGAAAAAAAAGTTTATTTGGACACAGTTCGTGAAACACAAAATACAAAATTAATAAAATAAAAAATAATGTTTCAGACAACAATAGTGTGTGCCTCACGGCTGCACCAAAAAGGTTCATTTCAGCATTAATGCCAGACTGATGCTGTTTGACGCTGGTTTTCTAATGAATCTTTAAATTTTTTTCCTAGTAAATATGGTATAGACGTTCGAAGTTAGTGAATTGGGAATTTGATGACGTTTGATTGGCGGATAAATTGAGGTGAGCAGGGTTTTTTTTTTTACGTTCAATTCTTACTTGGAAGTATTTGATCTTTACATGGTAAAGACCTGTTTCGTGGATAGTTACAAATGCTAAAGTCTGGGAGAACTATCTGCAGCTATAAACAATTTTTTGTTGTGGAAATCGAGCCTTGGACTCGTAGCACAGGAGACATGATATCCATTGTCATGATTATATAGCAGAGGAAAATGATGGGTCTGTCCCACTAGTCCCATTGACCCAGTCCCATGGTGGGACAAGTGGGATTATATGTCCCACTAGTCCCATGGGACAACTGATACTAACATATTTTTAAAATCATGTCCCACTAGTCCCATGGGACAACTGATACTAACATATTTTTAAAAACATGTCCCACTAGTCCCATGGGACAGCGAGTACTGATTATAATGATTGTAACAGTGAATCAGCCAGCAGGGTAGGTACACCAGGTGCATGTGAAAATGTCAATTTGACTTCACACTGCAAGAACCGATTAATGAAGGAGAAAGGAAGAGTTTACAGTGGGTTGCCAAATTATTAGGGACAGTCACAAAAAATGGTACTTGTAAAGTAATAGTCTTGAATTAATTAGAAAAACACAGTTTTTGAAATGACAAAAGCTAGTAAATAGCTAAATAGTTATTTACGAAGTAAAATAAGAACAAAAAAAAATAAAAAATATGAATAATGAAAATTATAGGTAAATAAATAAGCGAAAAGAAATATTACTTAGTACTTAGTGACATTTCCTTTTGCCTCAATTAGTGCTTCTATACGCCTGCGCATGCTTTCTATGCAGTTTATGGCACTTTCTCTTATTTTAGGATTGTTTTGCCAAATATTAATCAGTTTTTTTATAAGTCTGACCTTGGTCGTTATAATTTCTTTGGCTATTTTAGTTAGTTAGTTAGGAGAATTGCCAGGCCAAGGTAAAACTGGAATGTTGTGGTCTGCCAAGAACTTGGTAACGCTTCTGGCTTTATAGCATGGCGCTGAATCATGCATAATCATGGATTCCTCACCATCTGGGAACCATTCTTCAAGTGTCGGTAAGAGGCGAGTTTGTAAGTTTGTGCAAAGTAAAACTTAAATTCATATTTGTTTTAATTTTCTTATACTACTTAACTTCGTCATTTTGCGTTTTTTACAAGACCATATTGAAACTCCGAACATATATGTTTCGTGTTTGTAAAATTCATATCCAGAATTGAGTAATACCCTCCCTCGGCCTCTTTTGATTATATTGAAATCAGCTTGCATGACTCTATGACGCTATGACTCTTTTGCAACTATTTTAATTTCAAAACAATAACAAATATAACAGCCAAGTTATTTTTGTTTTTCCAAGTCATATTATGACAACGTCACATAAGGAAGAGTAATTGTCAAAGAGACTATAATGAGGAAATATGTAAACAGGGTAACATAACAAAAAGAGACTGAGGAAATATGTAAGGCAGGGCTCAGAAACTTTATTTAAAATAACGTAAAAACGTTTTTAAGAGTTCTTTGCACAATATTAACAAAATTTTTTGGAAAAACTGCGTGTAAATGATCTAAAACGATTTTTTTTTTATCTAAAAATTGAAAACTGGAAAATTGAAACTGTTTGTTTTTGCCTGAAAAGTGTTTATAATTTTAAATAGTATAAGAAAATTAAAATAAATACGCATATAAGATTACTTAAACTCTTCCTTTCTCCTTCATTAATCGGTTCTTGCAGTGTGAAGTCAAATTGACATTTTCACATGCACCTGGTGTACCTACCCTGCTGGCTGATTCACTGTTACAATCATTATAATCAGTACTCGCTGTCCCATGGGACTAGTGGGACATGTTTTTAAAAATATGTTAGTATCAGTTGTCCCATGGGACTAGTGGGACATGATTTTAAAAATATGTTAGTATCAGTTGTCCCATGGGACTAGTGGGACATATAATCCCACTTGTCCCACCATGGGACTGGATCAATGGGACTAGTGGGACAGACCCAAAATGATCAAGGCGGCCTTTCCTGAAAAAAAAATAGTTAAAAAAATGTATGAAAATAAGTATGTACCAACTTAGAATGGGAATAAACTAAATACACATTTTTTTTATTATTTATTGGTCTATCTACAATTGTTACACTGTTTATCCTTAAAATACAAGCAATACGAGTATATAAGCAGAGTATATAAAACAAAATTATAACATCAATAAAATTGTAATAATTGTGCATAAATAACGCTTACAGCACAAGTGGGTAGTTATGGAAAACATGACACGTTAAAAAGTAATAAAAAATAATACAAAATGAAGAAAGAGAAAAAAAAAACAGTCAATTGTGTTGGTTACTTTTTATGGAGTTGGCGCTTGAATTTTTGAAGTGATGTGGAAATATAGCTATTGATTCATCTCAATTATTAAGAAGCCTGCAAATTCTGGGGATGGGAATTGGATCCTGAAACAGTTTTGTGGAATGGGGGACGTAGTAGTTTGATAGCGTGACGCGGATAATTGTGGGGTACGTTAAAACATAACTTACTTAACAACTGGGGGCGTTTTTATATATCAATGCTGGGGGCAGTTTAATTTACTCTGAAGTATTTTATAAAGAAAAACTAAATCAATACCATCTCTTCATTTTTCGAGTGAAGTCATGAAAAATTTATCAAGCCGTTTCGCGGAGCTCGGAACTTTTTTGTCTAATCAAGCAGAAAAGGCAAGATGGTATAAAAACCTTTTCTGGGTCTTCTCTAACCTAAGACTATGTGTTGCATAGTGGGGACGCCACACAACCGCGCAGTATTCCAATACAGTACGCACGAGTCAGTTGAAAAGATAAATCTTAGTTTTAAGCTTGCGAAAATTTAAATTAACTCTCAAGCTTACACATCTTGAAATTTTATAATAACTTCACCTCAAACTCTAAACACAGTGAATATATTAAATTAAGTCACAAGTAAGGAAATATGCACTTTAATTAACACTGTTTGTACATTCTGCACTGATTCAGACTCTGTTTAATCTTCAAGATATTCGCGAAGACAATATTCATATTCATATCATAAGCATATTCATTTTCTTTGTAAAGTGAAGAGTTCATGCGGTTTCTTGTTAGTTTACTTTTTTTTTTAATTTAAAATAGACGAGAGTTTTTCAATTCAGTGAGTCAGTTTGTTTTGTAGTTTTCTCGTTCCCTATACCTTCCCAGCTACCTAGTCATGTTGTTGCTGTTGCGATCTTTGGCTTCTATAGAATTGAAATAGCCTCTAGATCGATCGACCCATGCTGCTGTTATTACTTAAACACAATTCCCTTGCCAGCCCCAAGTCAAAACAAGCCTAAATACGCTTTACAAGTGCCAAAACTGTGTCCCAATTTTTCGTTTTTGTGTGTGTCTTTATAGATGAAAACCGCGCTTTTTTACGAGAAATAAACCAAATATGTTATACTAGCTGCGCCCCGCGGTTTCACCCGCATAAGTTTCGATCCCGTGGGAATATCGGGATAAAAAGTATCCTGTTAATCCTGATTATAAACCCTTTGTGTGCCAAATTTCATCCAAATCCTTTCAATACTTTTTGCGTGAAAGAGTAACAAACATCCATCCATACAAACTTCCACGTTTATAATATTAGTAGGATTCAAGGAAAAACTTCAGAGTACCTACATACAAGATGAGTTTCCATTAGCAGACTTCAGTCGTATTCACTCAGCTTAAAAATTGCAAGTAAGTAATTTGTCACAAGAGGTTTGCTGGATCACTGATTTAAAGCTAGTTAACTGCCACAATATTAACAATGCACGCTTTGTGAATAACATTTTAAAATCATAATTAGGTTTGTGGACAAAAACATTTCCACAACAAAGATTACCACATTATAATATGTAGGTAGCTTTTAAATATTTTGTTAGGTATATGTTTGGTTACGTTTATTTACTCCAAGCTTTGTAGATTTATAAATTAAATAAAAATACGGTAACTGGCTACTGAAATAAAATGATGTTACGAGATTATAAAGGGCAGCTTAGTTTTTGCACAGTTTTTTTGTTTCAGGATTACGTGTGTACAAATTAAATACAAACAAATAAATACAAAGTGTTAATATTTGTGTAAAAACGGTGAACTAGAAAGGATTATGCTTAATAATTTTTATTCTATATAAGAAACTATCGGACGTTTCTATTCGTAATCGACGGGATAATTATAAACTATGCGTACCAAGATCAAACACAGCATTGATGCACAAAAGTATTTTTTGTTTAGCAGCAATCATTTATAATAAAATCCCAAAACCTATTAGACAAATGCCTACTGCTCTGTTTAAAATACATTTAAATAAATATCTCATATACCATATCGGAATTTTTAAATGACCGAAATAAATGAAATAGATTTCTATAATTACGACATTTTCAGAATTTGACTTTTGAATTTGATTTTTTTCCCCTTTTTAAATGGCATTAGGATTAAGTTATTAATGTCATAGTTTGTTGTGTAGACTCAATTTTATATGCTTTAGTCTAAACCAAAAATATGTTGTTTTGTACGTTATAAATGGCAAAACATGCATATCTACCTATTGTTTTTAAGACCTCGCACATATTATTTGATGTATACTCATGTTTTACAATAAATATATTCTATTCTATTCTTAAAATTCAAACTCATAGCATTTATTTCAAATAAACCAATTACAGGCACTTTTGAATTGTCAAGGGGTCAGTCAGTCAGAAAAATGAAGCTAGTTACCCATTCCCCCCATAGTTAGGTATCTATGGAGAACAACAGGCAAGAAACTCGATGAAATGTAGAACGAAAACCACTAATTATACCCTCACTGGCCCAGAGGTAAAAGCCGCGACTTACCTGTGGCTTCGAAACCAGACAGGCCCTTTAATTTGTACAATAACACAATGTATTTATATCATCACCATTGCTCTCAAAATGGTGAAGGAAAACATCGCGAGGAAAAAATGATTTAGAACCAAAAAATCGAAGACATGTGCTACACTAACCTGCACTGCGCTCGCGTGGTAGATTACGGCCTGCTCCCGCTCATAGAGAGCAGGCCTGTGTCCCGGCTGTGGGACCGTTGTAGGCCGATTATAATAATGCCTGACCTCACTATACTCCGTTTTGTTGTGAGAAACGGCTTATTGTCTCTATACTTACTCTGCAGTGGAACACAAAAGCCGAAATAACATTACAAATATTGGACCCTGTGACCGTCTGTGTTCCAAACCGCGAATCGGAGCTAAGCTTACAGACGTGGGGCATTACTTTACAGATTCAGGCAAACACATATTTAATTGTATTATTTGTAATTTGTTGGTCTTTAATGAGCTAAGGGGCAGTTGATACTTGAACTCATAGGTTCTCTGTTCTCAACGTGGGCGATAACGCCCCCTCGCGGGCGTTTGAGACTTTCAGGGGGACAGTAGAAGACCCTGAGGAAATTATATATCCTAACTTACGACTATATATTACACATTTAAATATGATCGTGGCAATAGCTGTTTCAGATGTGCGACAGATGGAAAATGGGGGAATCTAGAAAAAAAAATATTCTCAAAATGGGCAGTGAAGGTTGAGAACCTATGCTCTAACTAAAAACGTAAAACTCTACAATTTCATCTCAGCTACAAATACTGTACAATTTCATCTCAGCTACACAAACTATACAATTTCATCTCAGCTACACAAACTATACAATTTCATCTCAGCTACAAAACTATACAATTTCATCTCAGCTACACATACTGTACAATTTCATCTCAGCTACACATACTGTACAATTTCATCTCAGCTATACTAACTATGTATACAATTTCATCACAGCTACACATACTGTACAATTTCATCTCAGCTACACATACTATACAATTTCATCTCAGCTACACAAACTATACAATTTCATCTCAGCTACACAAACTATACAATTTCATCTCAGCTACACATACTGTACAATTTCATCTCAGCTACACAAACTATACAATTTCATCACAGCTACACATACTGTACAATTTCATCACAGCTACACATACTATACAATTTCATCTCAGCTACACATACTGTACAATTTCATCTCAGCTACACAAACTATACAATTTCATCTCAGCTACACATACTGTACAATTTCATCTCAGCTACAAAACTATAAAATTTCATCACAGCTACACAAACTATACAATTCCATCTCAGCTACAAAACTATACAATTTCATCTCAGCTACACATACTGTACAATTTCATCTCAGCTACACATACTATACAATTTCATCTCAGCTACACAAACTATACAATTTCATCTCAGCTACACAAACTATACAATTTCATCTCAGCTACACATACTGTACAATTTCATCTCAGCTACACAAACTATACAATTTCATCACAGCTACACATACTGTACAATTTCATCACAGCTACACATACTATACAATTTCATCTCAGCTACACATACTGTACAATTTCATCTCAGCTACACAAACTATACAATTTCATCTCAGCTACACATACTGTACAATTTCATCTCAGCTACAAAACTATAAAATTTCATCACAGCTACACAAACTATACAATTCCATCTCAGCTACACATACTGTACAATTTCATCTCAGCTACAAAACTATACAATTTCATCTCAGCTACACATACTGTACAATTCCATCTCAGCTACAAAACTATACAATTTCATCTCAGCTGCACATACTGTACAATTTTTGATGGACAGATTGAGACTGAGCTTATTAGAAGCGGCCGTTCCTAAGCATACAGGAATTGCCCCTCAGGTTTCTCATTGATACGTAGGTAGAAATAAAAAAGTATTTATGTTATTTCTACAAATATATACACATATTTTCGAAATATAAAAAAAAACAGCTGATCCATACATTATGTCGAGTTATGCGAACATAAATGTATAAATCAGCTCCTTTTTTTCACGATTTCAAAAGTGGTCATTGGACTCATGTACAAATGTACTATACATTTGTAAATGAGTCCAATGACCACTTTTAAGGATCAAAACGATCAAAATGTAACGGACTTTTGAATTAAGGTGCAGTTTGCAAACAACCACTATGCATTTTATAGCAAGTATATATCAACAAAAAGTTCCTAATTCCCACTTTCAAATAAACACAGAAGCCATTTAAACTAAGTTACATACGCACACTAACAACTTCGCCATACAAGGCAAAACCACCACGCAAAGCTTGTTTGTTACAAAGTTCAGTAAACGCTAAACCGACTGAAAAGATAAGGGAACTAACTAAGTACGGCTGCTATTTACTTTGCGTTACGTCAGGGGTCGAAACAGGTGTTTTGTTTAATTGAAACTATTTGTGTGACGTGAATGCTGAAAAAAAAATGTAGTTCTAGCATGGTTTCTGTTATTGAAACTCGTTGGGCAATCTCGAAACAAGACACGTGTAGAGGCAACTGTCGTCATCATCTCTTCACATGTTACTTGGGGTCGGCGCTACACGTTTTGTCTTCCCACCACGGATATGCTTCCCACTGTGCCCTGTCAATCGTCACGCTGTCATTCACTCCCTTCTCTATATAATTCATTCCTCTCATATCATTCCTCTCACAATCCAACCATCTTTTACACTTTTTAGTCTTCCGCAGAGGCCCCTGTACATGAACACAATTCACATTCATAATAAAAACTCTTCGAATGCATCCTTCTCTTTTTTTTTGAAGTCGTTTAAATAGGGTTTAATTTTTTCATAACGAAGCTTGTGTTCCCTTGTGAAGCTTTTGAATATTTAGCTGTCATGGCATGGTAGACACTTGTTCTGGTCGGCATGATTCGGCACAGCCAGGCGGCAAAATCGAATGTTATTATGTAGAAACGTATATGTACGACAAAATCAGATAGGCTTCGCTCGAATTGTGTCAAGCCATTTTGAAATGAATCCGCGAGTGTAGATGCCGAACAAAAGGCCGATCACGAGCCGAATGACAGCTGAATATGTGTAGTAACTGCTTCGGGTCAGCATTTTTGTTTAGCAAATATTGCCGAATAGAATAATAATAATAATTTTAATTTAATTTTTATATCTTTTTGTTTAAATATTTAAAAATATAATTTGTAAGTATTTAAATGAAATAAAAGAAATAATAATTTAATCTATTATACAGGAATGGACCTAAGAATGTTAAAAATCTTTCTACAAAGACATGTTTTGAGGCTGCATTAGACGTGCATACTAGATCATTCCGTCTATGAATAATAATTATAATCGTTTATTTATACAAAAATAAAAATACATTTAGGTACATATAATACCTTAACAGTTAAAAATAGCGCATCGTTGCTAATCTGCTTGAACTAGGTTGAACCTGTGCTTCAGGCTAGAAAGTGCATAAATAATTTATGAATTAAATTAACAATAAATATAAAGTAAAAACTAAATTAAAAACTTAGGTAAATAAAAGTAAAATAGCATGTTAGTAGTTTTATTTCCAGACAATAAGTAGGTCTTCTGTCTGTGCATAATCGATGGTTAGTAAATAGTTAAGTATAATTTTTTTAGCTATAGTAATTTAGTTTATAGATGCTTAGTTTTCTATTTAATCTATTGTACAGGAATGGACCTAAGAATGTTAAAAATCTTCCTACAAAGACATGTTTTGAGGCTGCATTAGACATGCATACTAGATCATTCCGTCTCTTGTTAGCGTTGGCGGCATTGTAGGCAAGCATGGTGTGCTGTTTTAATTGCAGGATTTCTAAAGCAGATCTGTGGGGAAAAAGAAGGGATGGAAGTTTGCTACCTTCAAAATTGCTCTCTGAGCTCTTTCAAGAGGAAGCAAATTAGTTTTTGGTGCGCCACCCAAGAATATTAAAAAAAAAAAAAAAAAAAAATGTGCAGGCCCAATGAATTGTGTAGCATCCCTAACCGTTAGGAGCTCATTATTATCATTTTCACGTACCTAAACATAAGTCAGACTAGCAACAATTTGATGTGCACATAATGCTACACAAATTGCCAGCTCGCAACTATTCCCGCCAGCATTCAGTACGTTATTACAATAATAATTGTACATGCGTTGCCAGCCCGCTCCATGCATTAGAATTAGTCATTTCCTGGCAAAACAGCCAGGAAATGTATGAGAATTATCACAGTTTGGAGAACAGACTAGCTTTCTGTTGTTGCAAGAAGGTTTATGTAGTTTTTTTTCTTCTTTTTTGATTGCATTGGTGATATTATTATGAAGCAATCTATCTATGAAGAGACCCGCAAGAGAACCAAGGTAACCAACATAGCCCGAAGAATTGCCAAACTTAAGTGGCAGTAGCACATTGCTCGCAGAACAGACGGCCAATGGGCCCGAAAGGTTATGGAGAGACTACCGCATACCGGATGATGTAGCGTTGGAAGGTCCCCCGCAAGGTGGACCGACGACCTTGTGAAGGCCACAGGCACCCGTTGGATGCGAGAAGCACAAAACCGGTCGAAGTGGAGGTGCTTGGGGGTGGCCTATGACCAGCAGTGGACGTCTTTCGACTGAAATGATGATGATGATGAATCTATCTATCCCCCACCAACACTCCACTACCCTTTTTTTTTGAGGATGGGAAATCATCATATGACCCCTCCCGCTCTGGGTGGAGCAGAAGGGAGTGTCAGACTCTTACTGACTAAAACCCACCCGTGTTCCTTCCTTAGCCCTTTATGTTCCAGGGCAGCGGTAACCCTTTCGGACAATCCCGCTACCCTGGCAGGCTTCGGCCCTATCAGGCCCCGTCAGTCCACCACCCTGGGTAAACTATTGGTATATCTGTAATTTATATGGTGCACAAAATATAGAGTATTCTATTAGAAATGGTGGTTTCTACAGCCCGAAGCAGGATAGGTCTTAGTTAAAGTCACTTGTGTAGAATCGTAATTATGATAAAGTACAGCATCCAAATTGCGTACATACTTACAACCACAATCTAAAGGATTTTGAGGGAAATTATTGCTTATCCGTTGCGTCATATGCCTGAAACATCTACTGCTCAATACCTTAAATAACAGAATGATTTTTATTGAATTTATCGTCATGATGAAAAGTATGCCCACTGTAAATGTGTTATGCAACTACCCCGTTGATCAAAAATTTAAATATTGCTGAAAATCTATTTATAAATGAAGACTACCTACAGACCTAGATGACTTCTGCTGCATGTCCAAACAACGAACATCAAATCATTCATTAAACGTAAGTTGTGCCAGAAAGCCTTTTATACCGTTAAGGATTACCTATATCGAGGACAAAAAGGCTTGGGATTAAGCTTGTTCCAATTTTTACATATTGGATGTTTTTATTTTTTTTCTGTTTTGTTGTTGTTTATTTTTTATATACACTTTGAAATTAATGAATTTTATATATACTACATTTGCTCACTTTGTAAAGTATTCTATTATTTTAATTATTGTGAATATGAAGACTATGTGGGTTATTTTATCTATATTATTTTTTATTTTTCTCTCTGTTTTCCTAGTTTTTGTCATGGTTTGGCAGTTTGAGTAATTAATGTAGCCTACCCAAATGTCTTTTCTTTGGTATTGTTCGTCGAATCGTTGAGCTCCTAAGTTTTGAGTTGAGCTGCACGATTTCTGACAAATGCGTGCACTGACTGGACAGGTCCTCTCAATCTGTGTGGTTCTTTCCTCAAAATACCATCTCAGACATCGATCTACATGGTCTTCATATGATCTGACCAAGATTATGTCTGAACTTTAAAAGTGACCTCTGAGTTTGTTTCGGCCTTTCTTCTCAGACTAGTCAGATAGCAAACGCCGACCTCTTCTAGTTTTAAAATATAATTGACGTGTAAAAGTGTTTGTACAAACCTACATATAAAATAAAATCATTTATCATTTATTTATCATTTTATCATCGAATTGCTTGGGAACAGAGATTCTCGATACAAAAAGACTGTTTCACATTTTGAAGATCCTCAGATTTCTGAAGATCAGTGGGCTGGTTATTGGCGAAGAACATGTACGTGGATACAATTATGTCTTAGCAGTGAACATATTAACCGAAATTGGACCGGCGAAGTTACAACCCAGCTCGACAATGCACCAACAAGTTATGCTAGCACAACACTAGTCTACTAAGCAATCAAGTACCATTGCGCTGCGTACACTTGGGCGGTAATAGCATGGTCGCTACATCCCTATATATCAACATGCTGCCTCTAACATACCTGTGCATGGATTTCATGAGATGTTTGTACAGGACGTAACGGAGACGATACGAGATATAAATAGATTTTTAGAATGAGTTGATTAGTTCTAAATTTGTTTGATGTTTTGAGTTTGAGTTTGTTTGATGTTTTAAGTGACTGCGGTAAAGCCCGAAGGAGGTTACTGTTTTTACGGAAGGTAGGGGTCTTGTATTAGTCTAAGGGTTGATTTTTCTATGGTCAGATAACTTTTATCTGAATGATAAATATGGCGGTTTGGCGTATTTTCTACACAAAAGCTGTCAAACCACCATATTTATTACCTGGATAAAAGTTATCAGACGATTGATAAATCGAGTTATTCGGCCCTTTTAAAATAGCTGTGTCAGTGAGGTCAGAGGAGCTACTGAATCAAAAGATAACTCACGTAAAGTAGAGTAATCTTAATAATAACTAGCTGCGCCCCGCGGTTTCACCCGCATAAGTTTCGGTCCCATGAGAATATCGGGATAAAAAGTATCCTATATGTTAATCCTGGTTATAAAACATCTGTGTGCCAAATTTCTTCCAAATCCGTTCAGTAGTTTTTGCGTGAAAGAGTAACCAACATCCATCCATCATATCCATACAAACTTTCACGTTTATCATATTAGTAGAATAGAAGGATTGCACAATGTGGACCTCAAATTATTAGAACCATTCAAAGTCACCACCACCTGCACACCAGCCATCACCTTTTCAGAATAGGATTAATGTGCAGTTAGTAATTTAATATAGTATGTAGTGTAAATAGTTAGCATAAGCATAATTAGCTAAAGGATGTGCCCACTGCTAGGACACAGGGCTCCTCTCGGCGTGAGGGAGTGGGCCATAATTCACCACGCGCACCCAGTGCGGGTTGGTAGATGTCACACCTGTAGCTCGGTTGGCCCTGACAACATTTCAGCGTTTGTCCTTAAGGGACGTCATGATATCTTGGCAGCCCCTCTATGTCTTGTATTTAACCTTGCCCTCCAGTCCGGTGTATAACCTGAAGAAAAAAAAAAATTATGGTATAAGCATAATATTTTTCATGTACCTACATTTTTACAATGTGAGTACCAATACAAACCATCTCTTGTTTAATGGTACAAAACAAACATTAAACAGTATTAAAAAAAATATATTAAGTACTTCGCGGGTCACTCCCATACCTAAAACCAGTGGTAAAACATTAGTAGAGAACACAGACCCATCGCTATCCTGTCAACCATTGCCAAGGTCTTTGAGCATATACTCCATGGTTTTATTTACAAACGCGTAAATATGTCTTTATCCGATGCCCAGTGTTGTCTAACCCGAAGAGACCTTGATCAGCTCACTGTAGCCTGTAAGACCTTACGGGGACGTATCGACTGCCCAGAGCTCTATAGTCTTTTCTGCCGACTATTTGTGCCGGACAAATACATCGGACACCGTCAGAGCCGACAATCTGTTTGCGCAACTCCCCGCGAAAAGCCAGAGCCGAATTCCCGGTCTGTGGTACTCTAAAGGTTCTGAACGCCCTTCTGGCTGCCAAACTTGAATGTGATGTGTTTGCGGATGAATAGATTAAAATTATGCGTAGGTATATGTCTGGTGTTCTGTGAGAGAATGTATGCAAGGGAGTCCACTGTATCGCCCAGAGGACACGGTGGAGCATACGGTGGAGGTCTGCCCTGCTTGGGCAGAGCACCGCCGTGTCCTCGTAGAGGCGATTGGCAGCGGCGGTGACCTCTCGCGTCCGGCCCTGGTTCAAGCCGTGGTCCGGGACTAGAGGGAGTGGGAAGCAGTCACCTCCTTCTGCGAAGCAGTCATGCTAGCGAAGGCGGGGGGGGGGGGGGTGGATGAGGGAGAGATCCTCACGCCTCAGCCGCCGCGGGAGACGCTCCGGGCGTCGGGAGCCGCGTGACGACTCCCGGCCACCGTAGGCGCGGACCTGCGGACGGAGAGTAATGGGTAACTCACCGTCCGATCAGGACCAGGCCCGTGCCGGACGGCGCGTATGTGTTCCACGCGCGCCTCAAAAAGATGTCAGCAAAATTGACGGGGCTCGATAGGGCAGAAGCCTGCCAGGGTAGCGGGATCGTCCAAAAGGGTTATCGCTGCCCTGGAACATAAAGGGCTAAGGAAGGAATACGGTTGGGTTTTAGTCAGTAAGAGTCTGGCACTCCCTTCCGCTTCACCCAGAGCGGGAATCATTTGAAGATTTCCCATCCTCAAAAAAAAAAAAAATAACGGAGTCCACGTTCCGTGTTAGTTTTAAGTTAGGTATATTATTGTCAATGTAATTATTGTCTCTATGTTGATTAATGTAATTGATGTTGTACCGTTTTAATTAACTATAAATAAATAAATCAGATTTTTTGATTACAGGACATTTCGGTTTCCTCACGATGAAATAATTTACACAAAGTAAGGTTCCAGCCTAGTTTTGAACTTACGACCACAACTCGTAAGACACGGACCAGGGGGCCTACTCCGAAGTGCAAAATGCGAATGTTCGGAACGGACCGACACATGGCCGAACCGAATATTATTGAAAAATGCGAAAAAACGTTGGGATCGGCTCAGTTGGGTCGGGACCATAGTCAATATTCGAAAGAGTGTAGGAGTGTAGGATCGGAACCGACCGAACCAAATAGTAACTTCGTAGCAGGAAACGGCCGAACATTCGGCCGACACCACTTCGGAGTAGACCCCCAGTACTCTGTTGTAAATAGTTAGTTGTGTAATAATTGTATATAGACAAATTGTGTAACATCAGTTTTGTTGGTTAAAAGAAATCCAACATAAGTAAAGAATGTAATCCTGCATAAATAAAACAAGTCGGGTAAATACACTATTTATAACTCGCAAACGGCTGGACCGATTTTCATGATCTTTGATTTGTTGGATTTGTCTCCGCCTCGAATAGCAGAATAACATATTAAAACATGAGAAAAGTTCAGGAACACAAAATTAAGATAATTCATATCAACATTCATTGATTCGGAGGCGGTACAAAGTTTGCCCCGTCAGCTTGTTATTCATGAAATCTAATTCATGAAAGTCAACTCATCCATTTCAAAATAGGTTTAATATTTAAATGCTAGGCTAGATCACTATGAGTCCACTAAATAAATAATGAAACCAATCAACACCCACATTAAATAACTGAAATATTATTCTACCGAGCACATTATTATTTTAATTACCCACGCAAAACCATTTTCAAATAAATCACACCATTTTCCCTTCACAAAAACGTGTCGTTCCCGCCCTCTGGTATGTAAATGGACCTGCATTAGACAAGATTTATGTCCAGAACTGTAGGCTGGTGCACGGTGTGCAATCTATTCGAATATGAAAAATCTCAGTCACTTTGAATTTTCTAACCGATTTCGAGATGATTTAGGACGATTCCTATCCGGGTCTAACACTTTTGCAGGAAATGCCTCGCGAATAATGCTTCAGCCCACTTTTCGACTATTGCCTTTTCGGGTTGGTTAAAACCTGCAATTGATGATGAAGATGACATGTCATCTCAATTTCTCGTGTTCTACTTCAACGTTTATCTTTGATTGATAAGATTGATTGTAATAAAAAATACCTATAGCGTGTTGTTGGGCATGTGATAGTAAATATTTCTTTTCTTGACCATTTTAAGTTCATTGAGGAGTGAAAGGTTTTAAAATGTTAGTATCTCAAAGACACCACTAAGGTAGTCCAATTCATGAAATCACAAAGATCATAAACTTTGTGATTTCATGAATTGACTTCCCAATAGATAGGATTTTTTGCAAGTTTAGTTTTACTATATTTACACATTAATCCATCATAGATTGACATTCGTTAGCAAATTGTAATTTAATTATGAATCGACAAAATAATCTAAACATTTTTTCAGAATCTATGAAAAACCACGAACAATGATGGAACTATTGCTGCAATGACTTAACTATTGACAAAAAAAAAAAACCATCAGTAAGAAGTAAAACATAAAAAGAACTCCTCTAGTCCAAAGTCGTATCGTTAACGTCTCCTTAGTATGTAAATGCAGTCGAGTAGGCGAGGCGGTCTAGATTTATGCCTAGAATTGTTGTCCGACCGCAATGCACTGCTAGCAATCTCCTCAACTATGAAAAATTTGGCTCACTTTGGATACGTTGGACGGAGGAGAGTTTCCTTAAGTGAGCGGTAAGAGTCAAATAAATTACTTGGGTTTACTGAAGTGCTTTCTCGACAGCCCAACTATTTCCATTTGTCTTCACGCTTTCTATCCCTTGGCCCATATTAACTGTCCCATGTGACGTAGTAACTGGTGACTTTTTGGTGTTTTTAGGGGGATGGACAGCCTTCTTATGTCCGTTTGGCTTTCAATAAGCTCTTTAGTTTATAGCGTTCTAGAAAAAACATTGTGTGACAACCGGCATGTCCTAGAACCAAAAATTTCGTTGGTTGATTCAGCAGAAGGCTTGTGTTCAGCAATGGTCATTGACGAATGATTGATTGTTGATTACGGTATTACCCCGCAGGATGACTGCAGGATCTATTCTGCGGGGTAATTCCGTAACACACTTACAATATTATGGCTCCTTCATTTTGACAATTTTACAACATCCATTGCGTCATTTACGATGTCGAACATACCAATTTTGCAATTTTCTTCAAAATCCTCAGTATTCTGATGCAGGTGGCAGCATCTACCGAGCGGTACACACTGCAGAAGACCGCATAACTTGAAGACTCGTCGTATCTGATCGGAACGAAGAAGAACAAGAAAAAGAAGCAAACCTATTTCAAAAATAATATGCCCACTTGGTTTTTCGAGATATTACCAAGCGGTTAGTCGACTCTTCACGTGACCAGAGGGCTGGCATCTTTCTTGGCCAAAGAATTAGCATCGCCATACAACGTGGCAATGCTGCCAGCCTTTTGGGGATTGTTCCTGTTGACAGCGATGCGGACGAATTTTTTGATGCCCTTATGATTCTTTTGCTTGTTATTATTAAAAATAATATTTAACAACATACTTACCTACCATACATCTACCGACATAGATTTACATATTTGAGTATTCTGCCTAAGTCATAAATTCACACAAAACAATCGTAATGTTACTTTAAAAAGAAAAATTGGAAAGTAATTTAAACATTGCACATTATTCATAACATTTCTTTTTGGAATATTATTATTCTGATAAGTACATCACAGATTTAATGTGATAAGGAGAATTTCGTGACAAAGTAAAAAACTTTGAGCCCTCATACTGCACTTCCAAAGAAAAAGAATCATCTTCCATTACTTAAGCCGATGCTTTTAAAAGAAAAAGTAGAATTATTTTATCAACTCTTTGCAAAGAAGGGTTATCAGATCGAGACCACAAGATAAATTTGGAACAGAAGGACCAATCCATGCAATGTACGAAAACGAAGCGTTTGCGTCACACTTGATGGCGGCTCTGAAGTGCACGCTGCACAGCACTTCTCACCCCCGCTGACCCATGAATTTGGTACTGCACAGCGACTCGCTTCACCTTCCGAGCTGCCATAAAGTTTGAATCAGGCTGTAATATACGATAATTAGGTGCTTAAAGAAATTAATCTGTGACTGCAATAGTTAGGTTTGTGTATAGTTATTTAAGCGATACTATATGTATTTAAAACCTAGATGCCTAGTGGTTCTTCTAATCTAATCTAACTAGCCTGTATTGCCCCACCACAGGGCAAAGATCTCCTTGTCCCACCACAAAATTCTGTCTTTTGCGAGTGCTGGCCAGTTCTTACAGTAGGAGTCAAGCTCGTCCCGCCATCGTCGTGTCGGCCTGCCGCGATGGCGTCGTGCGTTTAGTGGTACCCCATCGGTGGTTCTCTTAGCCCAACATGTCATCTGCCATGCAGCAGACATGTCCGGCCCAGTCCCACTTAAGTTTGGCGGTTTTCTGCGTAACGTCTGTTATCTTGGTTTTGGCGCGCAGTATTGTGTTCCTTATACGGTCAGAAATTCAAACTCCCAGGATACTGCGCTACATTGCTCGTGGAAAGATACCTGTCTCTTGCCGTTCGTTGCAGATTGACAAGATTTTAGAACTTATTACAGAACGTCACACAAGACTCAAGCATTACTTCAAACTAGTTGCAACCAATGAAATGGCTTGAAACTAGTTTTAAGCAATGTTTGGGCCTTATTGTTAGGGTTCTTTAAAACTGCGGTGTCTGCTTCATATAGCGTCCGTAATTTATCGTCCGAAAGACGTCACTGAAATGTTATTTATGGTAGTAAGTTGGTGTGTTTTGCCTATCACTACCATTTTTTTGCCACCGTAAACTGGCCGTCACTGTGGCCACCGCTCTTCTACAAAATGGTAGCTTTAGAAACGTTAGGGGCTGCAGTCTCGACATTCATAGCGATCGCTTTACGAACAAATTCGGTTGCAAAGTCCTGTCACTCCATACATTACACCTGTCAATCCGGGACTTTGCGGCCGAATTCGGTCGTAAAGCGATCGCTATGGATGTCGAGACTGCAGGGGCAGGTAGAAAGATGGAGCATAAAACCCTTTTAGGGAAACTAACCACAATCATGTCTGATGTGATTGCAATAGCCTCGCCCCCTTAAACATGGGACTTAAACACAACTGGAAAAAGATGGGTGTACTACTCGAATATAGCTACCTACACCTCTGCATTACCCTTCGGGGAACACAGGTGTGATGTTATGTTAGTCACAATCATCTTTTAATAAACCTTTTTTATTTAACCTTAATAACTAAGTTCTTAAACCATTATTAATGATTTTTGGTATATTGTAAAATTGAATCAATT
Source organism: Apamea anceps (assembly GCA_951799955.1). Classification (NCBI taxonomy): domain Eukaryota; kingdom Metazoa; phylum Arthropoda; class Insecta; order Lepidoptera; family Noctuidae; genus Apamea; species Apamea anceps. The sequence goes on along the minus strand of OX637501.1, from coordinate 22,078,438 downwards.
TGTAAACGTGTTACATAGCAAATTTCACTAAACTCTAAGAAAATTATAAATTATACAAGTCAATAAATAAATATAATATTTACATACATACAACATTATAATTTTATTATAAGTCTAAATTAAATAATTATACACGGTCAAAAGTCACAAAACAACCCGCCCCTGATCGTTCCCGGCGCAAAGGTGCCCATAACACTCGCCGCATTGCAAATCGCATTGAAAATCTTTTAATTGAAAAGCTTGTTAAACAAAAATATTATTATTACGCACTAATATGCCGACATCATTATGAAACATTTTTAATCCTATCCCGTGTCGTGTGGCTCTAGAGTTCTAGACCTTTTGTATTAATGGCACACCGTATTTTGTGGTTTAACCTTTTGTCATTCAACTCTGTATCACATCGGGCATTTCAAAGTCAACTAATTCTTTACGATTCGCTTATTTTGAACCCACAAATATTCTGGAATTACACATGCCTTTGTATAATGCCTACTTATAAGATTAAAGGGCATTATGCATTGGTTTTTAAAATATTACCTTTAAAAGTCTGAAAATAAAGTAAGATTTCTTATTTTAACAACAATGAGTTTTGATTATAAAGCATGAATGGGAGTATTTTCTTTGCAACCTAATAAATTAAGGTTAGTAATGTAGTGATAATGTTTTTATTGGTGCTTAAATCTACATTTTCTATTATTATTACACCCAATTACACCCCTAATGGCCGCTCCTTACGAGTTGTAGGTTATAGGGTCGAACGCAAACTGGCACATTACTTTGTGTAACTTATTTCAGCACCACTGCTTTCAAAACGGTAAATGAAAGCATCGTGAGGCAGAATTGTCATAGAACCGCTAAAATCGAAACATGTAACATCTGCCAACCCGCACTGGGCCCGCATGGTGGATTATGGCTCACTCGCTCTCACCGACAGGCTTGTGTCCCAGCAGTAGGAACATTGTACGCTGATTATGATTAGCCTTAAAATAGCCCCTATAAAGTATAATTGAGATGGTAGGATGAACCGGACACCTTTAAAAAAGATTGGTCCTTGGCAGCTCTGCACAGACAGAGGCGAAAGAAAAGAAGGGTGGTCTTTGCCCGGCACTGGCACATCAACAGCTAGTAAAAAAAGAAGCATGATAATAGCGATCACAAATAGGTAATATAAAAAAAAAATTACATTCATAATCTATTAGATACATAAAGACAACACGTTCTTATTAAATTTAAATCAATAAAGAAATAACAAAAGTAAAAAGCTTTAAACCGAAATACAAAAGACCTACTATTTAATATTATAAAATTAATCATAAAATCGTTAGATTTTCCCTCACCTCTCGAACCATGGTGCATGCTTTCCATTACCCTAATTGTTCGTAATAACTAATGTTCGTAATTCATGAGCAATTTCTTAACATTTACGTAATGGCGAGCGGTTTGAGAAACCATTAGCTTTCAAAAAGATTATGGTAATTTCTTAAAATTCATAACATTTTTGACATCGGTTAAGTTGGCTTAAAAGACGGCGATGATTATTTTAAGATCCTGTTCCTACTTATTTTCTGTTTTCAAGTTTATTGCCATGCTATGCTATCAGATAATGTAATCTTAAGTAGTTGCAGCTTTGCGTCTATGTACAGTGTCGACCAAAATTCCATAGGCAATTTCACAAAGCAATAGCTTGACGTTTAATTTGACTTACGTCCTTCTAGTTTCTAGAAAATAAACACATTGTCGTCAACAAGTGATTATAGTTCATAATTTCAACGTATATAATATAACGTAATAATAACGTATTATAATATGAGTCAAGATGACCTAGCGTGCGATGCGTGTAACAGTGAGCCGTGTGTTCGAATCTCGCAGTACTTCGACTTTTTGTTAGTATTTACTCGATTGGAAGTAATGAGACAGAAATATAATATTCTTTATCTTGTTCGCTTTGTTCACACATTTCGTAAAGTTAGAAAGGTAGATCATAGAAAACTAAATAAAGAATTCAGATTTCTGTGAGGTAGACATGAGTTTTATGAATAGTTAACTTGATCGGAATAAACGTTGTCGTTTGGTTGTAGTTGTTGGTTAGTGACATGTGATTTAATAGATAGCGGTATTGTATTTATTCTCAAAATGCAGGTAAATATTAATGTTGAGGCGAGGGCGACTTATTGCGCTGCATAAAAGTGGTCTTAACAAAACAGAGATATTTAATGAAACCGGACTGAATGTGAGTATTATATTTATGAATTGTTGTCGACGTCGTAATGAAACCTACAACATATTGTTAATTTAGTTAAGTTTTTCTATAAGTGAACTGTATGTTCTTTGAGAAAATAAATGTCTTTGAACCAAATTGTAACTTAACCTTTTGTTTGAAATTCTACCAAAGATTATTTGGTGACATATGGATTAATTCTTTTTATTGTTTTTTTTTAATCCATCATGAGGCCTAAAATATAAATATTAGTGTTTATTATTGGATTTATAAATGCAGAGTTTTAATATTTTAATATTATATTAAATAAATATTATGTTATTATATAAAAATGGAGTTACTTTAGTATTTTATAATAGCCGCTCAATATCACGTTTTTTTGTTTTAGAGGAATACTGTAAGTCACTGTATTAAGAGATATGAGGAAGAGGGTAGCTTTGCTACTCCACAGTGAAGTGGAAGGCCGTCGCTTATTAGCGAGGCGCAGCGACGACATATTATGGCGAGCGAGTATGAAACAAATAGTTTCACACCAACTAGACAGTTTGCAGAATTATTTGACACTTCATTGCAAACTGTTCGCCGTGCCCTATACGCTGAAGGTTTGATCGCAGAAGATCAGTTAAAAAGCCCTTTTTGACATAAACAAGAACGATTACGTTTCGCACGGGATTATTTAGATTTAGACTGGAATACTACCATATTTTCAGATGAAAAGACCTTCAAATCTAGTCAAAAAGGTAGGCTTCATTTATGGCGCAAGCATAACACTCGCTGATGTGATAAAAACGTAGTCCCTAATACAGACTCAGGTCGAATTACAATTAATATGTGGGGATGGATGAGTGCAGCAGGGCCAGGAGAACTGGCTTTTCTACCTCCACGCGCCAACAGATCTACTTATGTAAAAGTATTAGACGATGTCATGCTACCTACTGTGCGCAATATTTACCCAGCTGATGAGTTGACACAAATATAATTTGTCCATGACAATTATCCTATTCACCGGGCGAGCACTGTGCGTGAGTGGTTTCACAATCACCCGGAGATAATTGTTGTTCCATAGCCAGCGCGATCACCCGACCTCAACCCCATAGAAAATCTATGGGGTTTAGTGGTGGGAGTCACGGGATGAGAGGTATATACCATAATTAAAAGCCCATTGCATGGAGGTGTGGGAAAATTTAAGAGGAACCGAAATATGTGGTAGTATTGTAAGGTCCATGCGCTCACGTCTACTTGACTGTATTGAAAATAATAAGGGTTATACAAAATATTAATACCTATTTAGATGTTTTAGTTTTAAGAACGATGATGACGACGATGTAACTAAATATTGATTCAAAATCAAAATATATTTACATTATCTATGCTAACATTTAAAATAATGATTGTAAATAAATATTTAGTAATACCTACTGATATATTCGTAATTATTTAATGATCTTAAATTGAGGTTTAGTTTCAATCTTCTTTTCGTCAAGAAAATTAACACTTAAGCTATAAGCTATGTACATAAAATACATGTTCATAAAGTCTAAATCATATATTAGTGTTCAATAATCTCAGCTGAGTATCGATACCTATAATAAGTGGGTATCAACAATTATATTTGTGTTATTAGAATATTCTTTCCTTGTTATGTTATTGTGGGTATACAATAAAAAATCTTATAAACCTTGCAAGATAATTTATTTTATCTAAGCAGGAATTGAATAAAAATCAATTAACTATTCTGATAAAAGTTTGCTAATTTTATAAATGAATAAAATGAATAAACTCATCAAATCATAATAATGAATGAATGATCATAATTATGATTTCAAAGAAACAAAAAACAGCCACTTGCCTGCCATTGTAATTAAGATTCGAACTCAGTCTTCATTGATCGTAAATCCATTGCTTAGCCCAAACAACACATGCACATGTTACATTTACGCGAATTTTAGCAATGCAATGGTAAGAACAGAGGAGGAATTCTCGTAATTTTACGTTTTTACGTTCACAGTCTGATCTCAGTCTCAATCTGTCAAAAATACGTCTAATTTTCCTACATTTTTGACAAGTTTTTGACATTGATTGTCGCTGAGATGAGATTGCGACTAGATTTTTAACGTTTTAAATTACGAGAATTGCCCCTCAGGTCGCCACTATGACGCGTATTCTAAATGCAACAGAAATATAATGTTATTTCACTCATACACGCACACGCACTGGCTGTATCGTGCTCGCACAGTTCATAGCAATGTAGTCCTTAGCATGCCACTGGAGTTTCGAGCGTTACTGTACCGTACCGTACCCTTTCGAATTGCCAAGCAAACGTGCTGTGGTCATGTGCATTGACCTGTGACGTGGCTTAGGCGATAGAAGTAACCTATAGGGTGACTAGTAATTGCTACACGTAGGTTCCGACACGTCTTCAAGCTTCAAAAACTCTTGCGTCTTCAAGCTCGGAGACAATACCTATACTGAGAGGGTGATCAGCTGTTGACAAACATCTGAATGACGATTTTCGATATCCAGAAATAATAATAATATTAATAGACCACCCAACCACAAAAGAAAAAAAAAATCATGGGAGCAGCATAGATTTAACATTGAACCCCGTTCACCTCCAACTTAAAAATTATAATTATATGCGTTCAAAGCGAAGCGAGAAATGGTTTAGACTTTAAGAGATGGACGTTTTTTGTTCGCCTCGTTAACCAAAGTGGTTTAAAGTCTAGGAGTCAGCGATGCATGCATGAGCCTCCCAAATGCGGCTACTTTTGCTTCTTATTAAAATTTTATTCGAAATTTTCTGGCCTTTTATACAACGAAAAGTATTATGGGCCGTTTTAAGCCGAGCTAGCAGCTTTGTGGTCGGTTTTATGTTATATTTTCAATGGTGATAAGTATTACTTCTTTATAATTTAGTGCTTTTTATAACCACTAAAGCTTTGGTGTGTTTTTTCGGCTTTTCTAAGTAAAGAAAAAAAACTTCTTTTGAACCTATTTTGATGTAGATATTTATGATATAAAGTGATACATTAGGGTCAATGAATAAATAATAATCTGACTTGTGCTACACGTCAACTTGACTTGTACTTAAAATATTTTTGACATAATCATTTAGTCTAAAGGTGCGTCCAGACCTGGCGAATGCACCGCTCGCGAGCCGCTTGCGAATTGCGCGCGTGCATTTTACGTTCGTACGCAGCCCCTGCGCTGTTCGCGCGCCGCTCGCGCGCAAGCTACGCGCCGTAGTCGAGTGGCGCAGGAGGTGCGCGCGCGCCACCCGCGGTGCACCTCCCTCGCTATTCTGTCTTATTTTAAAAAATGGAACTTACCAACGTCTTCTGTTTTTCCTTTTGGTTTTTGTCAGTAATAAAATAGCCGATGCTGCAGCAATTATGCTAACGGCAGTTGTATGAACGCCAAACGCGAAAGAAGCTATGTGCGCACAAGTTGAGCGCGCGCTGCGCGCACTCAGCTCGTGCAAGCGGCTCGCGAGCGGCGCATTCGCCAGGTCTGGACGCACCAATAGGCCAAATTGCTTTCATCTTTGATGAAAGTACAGTCATTATTTAGAGCGGCAGGGACATCGACCCAGCCTGTTACTATGGATTCAGTACATGATTCTGAACCCCTCTGCGATGAAACTTATCGGTGGTTATTAAAAAAAAATTAAAATGATTACCAAACAATAATTTTATTGTAATATGAATATTATAATTGTTGTTGTATTGTATTTATAGTGTCTACGTATAAAGAGTATTATATTCTATTCTAAAGTTCAGTCATGACACGTTGTTTTTTTACTTTTTCAAAAATTTTGTCATTTATTTTCTCTATTTTTATTGTATTTACACCTAGTTATATGCCACAGCTTACAGGAGACCTGTCTCCTGTAATTGAAGAAGCAAACGTAAAATAACCTTATTTATTATTGTGATTTATGTAGTATATGTTTATCCTTTCTCTGAGATCTCAAATAAATAAATAAACGAAAACAGTCCATACAATCTTTGGAACACAAAATTAAGTATTCTTTACCAACATTAACTCCAGACAAAATGGCCGACAAGTACAAATTAACGGCACACAATACGGGTAATTAGATCCTTAGGCTATAAAATTAAAACAGACCCATTTGCGAAGAATTCAACCTTCACGACTTGATTGATGAGTTTGGTGGCACAAAAAGACCTACACTGGTTCTTTACGAAATTTAATAGAGGGACACAAAAAATAGAATTTTAGGGACGTTAATCGTTATTGGTAATGACGCGGATTAATCGTTGTGACCACGGTTAAGGCTTGTGGCAATTTGATTGGGCGGTAACGTATTGCTTTGGTTTTTATTTCCTTTGGGCTATGAAATCTAAACTCATTTATTATTATAAAGAGAAAAGATTTGATAATTTGTTACGCTTTCACGCTAAAACGGTTGAACGGAGTTGGATGAAATTTGGAATAGGGGTAGACCTGGCTTAGGACAAAGGATATTTTTTATTCCGATATTCCCGCGGGACTACGACTGGAACGCGGGGATCAGCTAGTATTTGGAAGTCTACAAACAGCCTGTTTAACACAAAAGGTGCTAACTCTAAATATAAGAAATGACAAAAATCGTTTTTTTTTTTGTTGTCCTATAGTGTCCCCTTTTGGGCAATGGCCTCCCCTTTTTTCCTTCCAAACTTAAACCTCTTCAAAACCTATAATGTGTCATCTCTGGCCATGTTGGCCCTACAAACCTTATCAGATTGTCACACCACCTTCGCCGTAATCTACCTCGACGGCGATGCCCTCAGGCGTGCAGTGAGTTCGAATTTAATCCAAATAATTGTAGTTTCAGATTTATTTGCGAAATTAAATGTCACATTAAGGTTTATCGGGATCTGTGAATGTGACGAAAACTTCACCAAAATCGAGATAGAATTTACAAGAACAATTAAATACTACACTTACAAATCCGATAAGTTTCAAATTTTCACCACGTATTCAACAAATTGCTCACGTGCTTAAATTGTACAAACTTTTACCGCTACAGTGTGGAACTTGATGTAAGCTTCGTGTTTCCCAATATCATGCCACAAAGGCTAGCAAACTGTTAAAATAACTTGAAATATACAACTGAACCAACCCTTGACATAAGAACGTATGAAAACTATGTGAAAATCGATCTAGATTTTTGGTTTTCAAATTGTTAAATAAGTGCTTGTGAAAATTGATATCTCTACTCTTGAAATTGCTTTTTTTGTTTGAAAAACGTTGTGGTAAGTAGATAGATCATCATCATCTGCCTAACCTGCCTAGCCTCGGCTTCCAGTCTAACCGGATGCAGCTGAATACCAGTATTTTACATGGAGCGACTGCCTATCTGACCTCCACAACCCAGTTCCTGGGTAATACGATACCCCTTGATTAGAATGGTTGTCAGACTTTGACGAAACGACTGTCAAAGATCCATGAATGACAGCCGGGACCAACGACTTAACGTACTTTCCGAGGCACGGAGGGTTTTCGGTATGTAAAAATGCTCACCCATCCACATACCAACCGCGGCAAGCGTAGCTTAACCTGATCGATCGACTTGTGTGGCTGTTATTATTTAGCCACGGATTCCCGTGTGTGTTCCAAAAGTATCTGATAAAAACGTAAACGAATCCTGTAACACGTTCATGCGTATTTAGAAGGCTTCAACTTTGTATATCAAGAACTTTAATATTTTAATAAAAAATAACGTACGTGAAGTACCCAGTGCTAGCTTTTTCTCAAATGTTAACAAGAAGTTACCTTGCACTTTTAAATCAACGTCTGCAATGTACCCTCTATCTCTCAGGACACTTATATATATTTTAAAACAGTGTTGTACATAATGTAGCTAATTAAATTCCTCGAGTACTAAGTGCCAAGCTGCTTCAGTGATGGCCATATACAAGTGTAACAAGCCGTGCGATGAGAAGCGCTCGTGATTCTGTTCCACAGACCAGGGGGTCATAAAAGAGAGGAGATCTCCCGCTAAGAATCGCAAGGGTTTGTTTGGTATAAGTTGTAAGAAAACAGCACATTATTCTGTGTGGAGGGTAGGTTAATCATTCAATTATACAGGCTGGCGGTTTAGTCACCTGCATCCGTCAAGGGAGTGATTCTATACGTCATTTTAATTAACTTTCGCTGCTTGACGGATGCAGGTGACTAAATCGCCACACTATATTTTAACTATACAACGTGTTTTTTTTGATATCACATAACTCTAAGGGGTCATTGTACTCATCATTATGAACAACTTTTACTATGGGACCAAACCTGAAAGCGCAAAAAAAAAAATCTGCTGCTCCCTATATTTATGTTCGTATAACTCGTCAAAATGTAGGGAACACCAGATTTTTGTTTCGCGAATTCTGGTTTGGTCCCATAGTAAAAGTTGTTCATAATGATGAGTACAATGACCGCCTAGAGTTATGGGATATAAAAAAAATGCACGTTGTATATAGGCTCCTGGGTTCGATTCCCAGGTAGGACAAACTGTTTTTGGGTTTTCCATTAGGAATTTCTTAGTAACAGTCCGGAGTTTAGAAGTTGGCGTTTGCCTCGGAAAGCAAGTAGAGCCGTTGGTCCTGCGCCTGATCTCTTCCCGGTCGTGTTGGATTGCCGACCCATCGGACTATGACTTTCTTTCTTTCTTTTCTTTAGATTGGCCACTGTAACTGAAATCGGTCGGAAGGCTATTACATGTAGAGTTTCCCTGTTTCCATTTGTAATTACGCTTGTATCTAAGCTTTCGTTGTTTAAGAAATCGCGCTCGCTCATACTCGCACCACAAATAAAAGTAGTAAATCATATTCTCGACCGTCCTATCTGTTGCAGCATTCATTGACCGTAAATTCTTTTTATTATGCGCCTCTGCCCGGCCTGAATCCGATTCAGCTTTCCAAAGTCGCATAAAAATTCTAAGATATTTTGTTATAAAAGACATATTATTAGTTTGTTGGAAAATGTTATTTTTTTCTGCTGATCTGGGATCGGACCCCTTGTTCGGCTGGAAATATTTATGAGTCGTTTATCATGCTGCTGGGCCTGCAAAGCTTGCTGTATTTTCAATAGTATGTGCTAAGCTATTAGTGTCAAATCATGGGCTCTATTATTTAAACCCGCCAACAAAGACACGGGTCTGCCCAAAAATAGTTGGTCCGTCAAAACAAGTGACCAATTCAATTTTTCAGACGGGCGAGAATATTTATTTTTTATTTTTATTTCTTCAGGACAACAAATAATTGCGTAATAATGCTTAATACTAGTACAAATTGAGACTAAATCGGAAGTAGGGACCACTGTCAAATCGGGTTTTTATTCATTCTCAGTTTGGAAACTGAATTAATCTTATGTGCGTAAGTTATACGGAGCAGGAAACGCCAGTAACTATACCTACCCCCAGAGTGGTGTACGTGTAGTATTGTGGCTATCCTATTTCTCGTTTTATGTGATTCAATGACATGGCAAAATTATCTAAAAAGAGAAGTATCTCTTTAAATAAACTTGCCATGACATTGTTTGTTTTAATGAATATAGTATTTTTTATTTGATACCGAATTTCTTGACACTGCTTTTTTGTAAATTATGTTCCATTTTTTCCATTAGTTTCATATTCATGGGAGTTTAGAAGAAATACGCGAGTGAGCAGTGGTACCCTGTGGTAACGGCCGCGACTTACAAGTTGTAGGTCGCAGTTTCGAATCCAGATAGGTAAATTTGTGTAAATTATTTTATCACCAGTGCTCTCAAAACTGTGAAGGAAAACATCGTGAGGAATCCGGCATATTATCTTAGAACTAAAAATTCAAAGACACGTTACATCCACCGACCCGCACCGGGCCCGCGTTGCGGATTACGGCCCACTCCCTCTTCGGGCCTGTATCTCAGCAGCAGGTTAATTATAATACGCGAGGAACAACGACTAGAACCAAGCCAAAGCCTGCTCTTGCTCCTAAAAACAAAAAACCGGCCAAGTGCGAGTCGGACTCGCCCATGAAGGGTTCCGTTACGTTACGATTTATGACGTATTAAAAAAAAACTACTCACTAGATCTCGTTCAAACCAATTTTCGGTGGAAGTTTATATGGTAATGTACATCATATATTTTTTTTAGTTTTATCATTCTCTTATTTTAGAAGTTACAGACACACACATACACACACATATAAGTTACACACATTTTACCACTTTGGAAGTGTCTCTCGCGCAAACTATTCAGTTTAGAAAAAAATGATATTAGAAACCTCAATATCATTTTTGAAGACCTATCCATAGATACCCCACACGTATGGGTTTGATGAAAAAAAAAATTTTGAGTTTCAGTTCTAAGTATGGGGACCCCCAAAATTTATTGTTTTTTTTCTATTTTTGTGTGAAAATCTTAATGCGGTTCACAGAATACATCTACTTACTAAGTTTCAACAGTATAGCTCTTATAGTTTCGGAAAAAAGCGGCTGTGACATACGGACGGACAGACAGACAGACAGACAGACAGACATGACGAATCCATAAGGGTTCCGTTGCCATTTGGCTACGGAACCCTAAAAACGAATCGTTTTGCTTACCAATGGTAGCATTTTTATTGCCAAACTGGGTATTTAAATAGATTTGGAAGCTAATTTTACCTGTGATAGCTATTTCCATATGTGAGGGTCTACTATGCAAAGTTATGAGGTTTTTGCTTCATTATTGGTAAAGATACAAGTCTTAATTTTAACCAATAATGGTCCGTAAATTATAGCAATCGGCCGTAATTCACGTGCAACACACAGACCACCTATGCAGCACACCCGGCAAAGACTAATGCCACGCTGCGCGGATTACGTGGACAAATATTCCATATCAGCCGGCATTAGGCTTCGGCCTAGTTTCGGCCCGATTAATAGCTTTGCGGCTACGGAGGCCAGAAACGGGGATTATATAAAGACAAACTGTTACTGGACAAAATGCGGTTTCATATAAATATATACGTATGAACGTAAATTCTGGCTTTTGATTTGTTGAATTACTTGGAAACTGTGCGGGTATTGTTAAATTATGTACAGTATGTTATTTATTTACTAGCTTGCTCTTTGAATTTGTGCCATGTAAAGAAGGTATACACTAGCAATAGCCCACCACTTCTCCTGCATGTATTTTATTACACAAACTAGCTTCAGCCCGCGACTACGTCCGCGTGAAATTTCTTGTTTCTTGGCCCATCCCGTCACACGCATCGCCAGCCCGCAGTATTACTCCGTTTTCGTTTTTTTTTTTTAATTCTTTCCGACAATTTTATATTTGATCGACTCCTAAGGGTCTTAGCGTGATGTTAAATAGCCTAAAGCCTTCCTCAAGCAGTGGGCTATCAAATGCAAACATATTTTTTCAAATCCGACCCGTAGTTCTAGAGATTAGCGCGTTCAAACAAATATACTCTTCAGCTTTATTATTAGTATATAGAGTAGTATATATATATATCGAGAGTGCAAAGTAGCATATGGACTTCTCCAGGTCCGAGGCGAAATAGCTATCTGTCAAATTTTACAACGATCGCCTTAGGGTTTAGATGACAGTGTTTCTTTCTTATTTAAAATATTAGTAGGTATGGACTGTAAATCTTAATGCTACTTCTTGTCAACAACGACCAAAAACATGAAATAGAAATCATTTATTTGCCAATAATGTAGGTAACGAATATGTTATTAATTTATGGAGAGTCCCGATACATTTTGCCTTACGGCATGCAAAATTATTTAATTAATTTAATCATTGCTTAATTGCTACGTTAACTTTTAAATAACATTTCTATACAATTGAGACAACATAATGACTTAGAATTACATCTAACATTTTTCGCTTACTTATAGCATAAAATAATCTTCATATAATGGTAGGTATTAAAAAAAATATAAAAAACAAAAAATTACACTATTATTGATAAAACTAATAATATAAAATAAAATAAAAAATTACCACACATATAATTCGGAATTAGACACATGTTTACGCTAATTTTGACTAGCAGCAGCTTTTTACCTCATTGTATCGTATCAATCAACAGTGATCAATTTGACCTGCTCAAAAGTCATTTGGTATTTTAAAGGAGACTGGGCGATTTTATATAAGACTAGCTTCTGCCCGCGGCTTCGCCCGCGTGGATGTCGGAAATTATCCCACGGGAACGTGCTAACAGGATAAAATGTACCTATGTGCTTCCCCAGGATGCCATCTATCTCTATGCCAAATCAGAAGTTCAGTGGTTTAGGCGTGAAAATGTAACATACAGTTTCAACATCAAATCCTCCCCTTATAAACTGAATTACCCCTTTTTGTCCCGTCAGTGGTAAATTTTCGACAACTTTACATACTCCTAAGTACTTATTATTAATTATTTTCTGTCAAAAGTATCAATACTGAGTTTCGACTTACTCGGACCGCGCATTCAATTTCTTCCACACAAACTTAACACCCCTATCTATATCCCTCTTTGAGGGGTAGTTTTGAAAAACTTGTAATGATAAACTTTATTACTTACTTAGGCAAGTATTCTTGCCAAGTTTCAAGTTTATTAACAAAATGAAGAAGATTTTTCATATAAACTGTATCCCATCTTTTCACCCACACAGGGGTGGAATTTTAAAAAAATCGGTTGGGATGTATTCATAACTTGACTCAAAGATTATTTATACTAATTTTCGAGTTAATCAAGCCATGCAGTAAAATCCTCCCCTGAAAAATTGAGTACCCCATTTCAGCCTGTCAGGGGTAGATTTTCAAAAAACCCTGATACACATATTCTTTACTTTCAATATTAGGTATAAATACTGAGTTTCGAGTAAATCGGAATGCGCGCTAAAATTCTTCCATACCAACTTTGAAACCCCCCAATCCCTTATTAGGGGGTAGTTTAGAAGAAAAAAAACTGACAATCTTCATAATTTATTTTGGTAAGTATTCGTGCCAAGTTTCAAGTTTATTAACCCAAGGAATAAGATTTTTCATACAAACGAATTCCCCCCTTTTCACCCTCTTAGGGGTGGAATTTCGAAAAATCCTTTCTTAGTGGATGCCTACTCTTCACGAAGAACACACCCTCCAAATTTCATGTCTCTAGGACCAGCGGTTTAGGCTGTGCGTTGATCTATCAGTCAGTCAGTCAGTCAGGACTTTGAATTTTATATGTATAGATTTTATGTCTGTTAAAATAATAAAATAAACAATATTTTTTTAAAGTTTTCAAACAAAATAAGTAGCGTAAAAATTGGCACGAAATAAATCACCTTGGTTCATTTCGTGCCAATTTTTACGTTTTACTTTTTGATAAAAGGCACTAAACACGCGTGGGACGATGGTATCAACAATTCAACACAAATTTTATGGTATTACCATATAATCACAAACTAAGTTGAATGTTGTTCAATATTAAGGTTTCAAAGTTAGGTTATGTTCCAAGGTTGCCTGAAAGAGATAGCAGAAAGCAATAAGGCCACCCATTGTATGTTTTGTAGTGATAAGTGTATTTTTTGTAATATATTTTCTGGTGGTAATTATCATAAATAAATAAATACTAAAACAAGAAAGGTCCCATAGCTAGAATATTAATGGTTATTACTTATTTTAATTGTTTATGTTTAAAATACGTAATGTCGAATACATGGTTTCACTTAACGTGATGATAAACTAATCACCGCACTGTATACATGGATTTCGTTGCTATATGGCTTTATATTTATATATATAGGATACCTATTTACACTAAATCACTAGTAGTTACTAGTTAGGCAGAACTCTTGTGAAATCAAGAAAAAAAAGTCGCACCTACCCTGATCGAGTACCTTACTTAAGCCGCCTGGGATGGAAATCGTATCCATTGACCCGAAGTGAACGCAATATTTCAAATTCAATGCGACGGAAAAATTGCGTAGTAAAATCTAGAAATCATTGTAGATTTTTCTACTGGAGCTGAGCCGCTTTTTCAACAATAGCCTGCGAATGGAAAGACAATTTAATACTGAAATTTTTATTTTTTTTCGGTTGCAAGTCATGCAAAGTCGAGTCTGCAAAGTTTTTCTTTAAAAAAATTGGTTCAGAGCCAGGTCTCTTCGGCTCTTAACAAAAGCACTGGAAAGGCATTGTTAGTGGAGGTTTTTTTTTTATAAGGTTAGGAAATTCTATCGTCTGATCCACTTAGAGCCCGACCACTTGGACCATAACCACACCACAACAAAAACGCTAATTTATTAATATATATTATTTATTCAGACGGACCACATGTGACCGTTGAAATCAACCGTGTGGGTGATGTCAACCACATCGCAACCACAACGCAACCACTATGGGCTGGCCACATCGCAAACACAACTATCTGTCGCAACCGCAATTACTAGTGACACCGCACTAAAGTTATTGCAAGAAGTTGCAGCGACACTATTCACACGTAATCACTGTTTGCCCACATTTTGTCACTGCCATGTGGTGTGGTTGTGGTACAGACGCCAGCACATCAAGCTACTGCAATCTGTCAAATTTCTTTAATAGATTTTAAACTTTCAAAAAAAAAAAAACTTTATCGCTAAAGCATTAAGGTTCAAGGTTGATTGGGAAATACGAGGGATTGGGTTGTACGAGTGAAAAAAATTACGGAATTGGATCATAAGCTTCGGAGATTACCCCCTAAATACAAACAAACAAAAATTGTTTAAAATATTAATTTAGAAATATAGATTTCTGTACACTTGAAGGCCAATTCTCGTAATTTAAAATGTTCAAAATCTAGTCGCAGTCTCATCTCAGCGACAAACCAATGTCAATAACTTGTCAAAATGTAGGGAAATTAGAAGTATTTTTTGACAGATTGAGACTGACAATTCAGTCAATCAGAGGGGCAATCCTCGTAATTTTAAGAACGTTCACAGTCTGATCTCAGTCTCAATCTGTCAAAAAATACTTCTAATTTCCCTACATTTTGACAAGTTTTTGACATTTGTTTGTCGCCGAGATGAGACTGCGACTAGATTTTGAACATTTTAAATTACGAGAATTGACCTTCAGACTGTGAATGTTCTTAAAATTACGAGAATTGCCCCCAGACATGAAAAAACAAGAACAGGAAAATAGGTACACTCAATCTTCGTTTTTCTTCTATGTTATTGAGAAACTTTTTAATTATAAAGAAATATGGGTATTCCTTTCCAGACTTCATTTTGATTTCAATTAAGCAAAATTGAAATTTATGTCCGTAATAATAGCAAAAAAGAAAACATCTGCCTTCAATTTCTTTTGAAACAGGTTTGGAAATCCCAAACTGATGAAGACTGGCACAAATATTTTGTTTAACAACAGAGCTAAGTAAGAAACCTACTCGTTCGTTTAAAAAGCGACAGCGTTTATAAATATCCCAATGGCTTCGTACAAGTAAAGCCACTTAGCTGTCAATATGTCTGTAATTGGAAGAAATTTATTATTAATACTGAAGGGTATCTCTGCATGTAGCTCTCCGTCCGATCAGGACTAGGCCCATCTCTCTGGAGAGGCGCCACGGCGCCCTCACCTTCCAGCTGACGCAGGTCCTCACCAGATACGGTTGTTTCGGGAGGTTCCTGTTCAGGATAAGGCGGGAGGAAACGGCAGGGTGTCACCACTGCGTGGATCGCAGGAGGACACGGTGGAGCATATGGTGGAGGTCTGCCCGGCTTAGGCGGAGCACCGCCATGTCCTTGTGGCGGCGATCGGCAGCGGCGATCTTTCGCGTCCGGCCCTGGTCCAGGCCATTAGTACGGAGCGAGACTGCATGGGAAGCCGTCACCTCCTTCTGCGATGCAGTAATGATCGCAAAGGAGGAGGTGGAGCGCATGAGGAAGAGGCAATCTCTGCGCCCTCACGCCCCTAGTCGACGACAGGAGACACCCTGGTCGTCGGGAATCAACAACCGTCTCTCGGCCACCGTAGGCGCGGGCTTGCGGGCGGCGAGCAATGGGCAGCTCGCCGCCCGGTAAGGACCAGGCCCGAGTCGACGGCGCGTTGTGTTCCACGTGTGCCTCAAAGTGGTGTCAGTACTAACTAGCAGGGTCCGCTAGGGCCGATGCCTGCCAGGGCCGCGGGTTGTTCGAAAGAGATATCGTGACCCCTGGCACAGGCAACTGAAGGAACACGAGTCAGTAAAAGTCTGACACGCCCTCCCGCTCCGCCCAGAGCGGGAGAATTCATCTGATAAAAACGTTAAATATTAATGTAATACTATAAAATGCAGAGGATTTTACATTAATATTTAACGTTGTGTATTTAGAAAGGTTTTTCTTAGCCTTAATACAACAAATAAATCTTTATTACGGGAGCTGTCAACTGAAAATAGTTTTGTCCACTTATTATTCATTATTATATTTTCCTCTTAATAACGCTCTTAATAACTTTTTTGTTTACGATAGCTTAATTAACTAGTTTACCTACCTATAATTATTCAATAGTTGTTGAACTAATTTGAAGAATATAAACCCTTTGTTTTTCTCACGTTTAACTCATAGTCAATTTTTTTTTTTAAATCATGGCCGTCGAGGCTGTTGTTATTTTTAGCAGGACCAATTTTGATTATGTATTAGGCTCTGAGTAAAACTTCATGCCCGAAATTATGGAAATGTGTTTCATCGCATGGCTGCTGAATTCAACTTTTGCTCCACAATGCACCGTCCATGACTAAAAGGTCAACTTGAATTCGACATCACTTCAAAACTCCAACATTTAAATGAAAACCAACAGTTTTAGAAGTTCATAAATCCTGTGTAGAATTTAACTAGCTAGTCCGCGAATGCTGCCCTTGTATATTTCGGGGTCCTTGGCATATTTTAAATACCTAGTATTTTACTTATTTCGAAAGTTCGGTCAAAAAGTTGTATAGCGTTCTTGCAGTTTGACTTACGATGTATAATATAAGTCATTTCTACTTCTATCTAAAAATGCTAATCCGATTCCTTACATAGATTATGCTCGGTGACTTTGGAAAATGATAATCCCTGTACGGATTTATTCTAGTAGTAAAAGGGACGACCCCATTTAGATGTGGGTTAAAATAATAATTCAACAAAAAGGGAATGACAGTTAGCAATGACGGTTATTGGTCAAGAAATTAATCCAATTATCAATATTGGAATAATTTAACATAACTCGTCTCACGTCACGTCGGCGTCATAACCGATCTCATTGTTTTGTTGGTTTTAGACTGTTGTGTAATCCTATTAATATTATAAACGTGTAAGTTTGTATGGATGGATGGATGTTCGTTATTCTTTCACGCAAAAACTACTAATTATAATATAATAATAATATATTTATTCAAAAAATTATAAGGCATTAAAATTAGTATAGTTTTGCTGAACGAATTTGAATGAAATTTGGCACACAGGTAGTTTATAACCAGGATTAACACATAGGATACTTTTGATCTCGATATTCCCACGGGATCGAAACTTTTATGGGTGAAACCGCCCTAACTAATAATTATTGTGAATGTACTAGCACTAATGTTTAAGTTGTGTATGTAACAAATTAGATTTTATGAACTGAAAATAAATGATGATGATAACACACATAACATCACGCCTGTTATCTCCGAAGGGTAAGGCAGAGGTAATTAAGCACCAGGATTAATTTCTGGTTTTTAATTTCTATTTTTTTTCTGGAGTAGAGACTGCGTATCGGCAAGCGTAGTGGGACGCCCCCCGGCTAGATGGATGGACGACCTAAAAAGGTGGCTGGGGAAGCCTGGATGCGGAAGGCGGAGGACAGGGTGTTGTGGCGCAGCCTGGGAGAGGTCCAAGTCCAGCAGTGGTCTGCAATAGGTTGAGTTGGTTGATTCATTTTTTTTTTCATTTCTTGGCAAATAATATTCCGGATTACAAAGAAAAAAAAATTGGTTTTGTTCATAAAATATTAAGGCACAAGCCTCGATTATAAGTAGGTCAGTATGATAAAAATATTTTGAATCACCGATTAATTTATTCTACATTTCAATGAACCTTCAACTTTCCAAGACCAAGTCCTCTAATTAAGACCTGCGGGGTAATTCTCGTAATTTTAAGAACGTTCACAGTCTGATCTCAGTCTCAATCTGTCAAAAATACGTCTAATTTCCCTACATTTTGACAAGTCTTTGACATTTGTTTGTCGCCGAGATGAGACTGCGACTAGATTTTGAACGTTTTAAATTACGGGAATACGGGCCCTGGTATTATTAGTACCTACAAGATCAAAAATTAATACTTAGCCAGAACTCACCAATTGTGATCATGTCTGAAAACAGTCTAATGGCCTACGCTACTTTCAAAGACTTTGGAGCCTTATCAAAGAGTTTATACTGGTGCTAAGATTGTAAGATTAAAGTTATAAGTATCTAACTTTTAAAGTTGTTTAGGTAATTAATCGCTTAATATCTTTCAGTTAAAAGTATTATTCTCTTACTGAGACAATTTGAATGGTCTTTAGAGTTTAAGCTCTTGAACTTTGAAGGAATTGTGTTTTATATTATTAGGTTCTTTCACGGGTATAATAAATGATAAAATCGTGGGAATTAGCACAATTTGTAAACTTTTATTGTTGCGCAAATCGGTGTTGACATAGGTACGGCGCCGAAACGTGGACACTGACAGTCGGGCTGGTTCACAAATTAAAGGTCGCTCAGCGAGCTATGGAGCAGGTTATACTCCGAGTTTCTTTGAAGGATAACTCAGAAATGAAGTTATCCCGAAAAGAACCGGACTAACTGACATAGCTTGCAGAGTAAGCAAACTGAAGTGGCAGTCGGGTGGCCATGTTTATCGAAGGACCGATGATTGGTGGAGCAAACAAGGCCTGGAGTGGAGACTGCGTATCGGTAAGCGTAGTGTGGGACGTCTCTCAGCTAGATACCTATAGGACTGACGACCTTGAAAATGTGACTGGGACATACTGGATGCAGAAAGCGGAGGACAGGGTGGGACTGCTATAGGCTAAATTGAAACAGGTGTTATTAATTATATTCTTAATTTTTTTGAGCATTAACCACTGCTGTAGTAAGTCCTCCTCAAGCATTGTTAGGTCCACTGGTTTTGTGATCTTGCAACTGGCGGATATCTGACTCGAAGAACTATTTTACTTTGGTTTCAGATAGCAATCATAGGAAAATAAGATAGGTACATTCTATTGACATGATTGACATGCCAGAAATGCCAAATGGACAACTGAGAGTCTAATATTCATATATCCTAATTTATTTACGTTTGGTGAAGTATATCTGACAACGGTGATTAGAAATAAAAGCAATTTAAAATTATAAACATACAGGCCAGCCAACATAAATAGATCATAGCATACTCACATAAATGATGAGACACATGGGCCTCCTCTCTGTGAGAGGGTATTCCCTCTCACAGAGAGGAGGCCCATGGCCCAGT
Organism: Apamea anceps; assembly: GCA_951799955.1. Classification (NCBI taxonomy): domain Eukaryota; kingdom Metazoa; phylum Arthropoda; class Insecta; order Lepidoptera; family Noctuidae; genus Apamea; species Apamea anceps. The sequence goes on along the minus strand of OX637501.1, from coordinate 22,058,796 downwards.
GCGAGTTGGTAAATAATAATAATATCCCTGGACATTTCACACAGCGCCATCTAGTCCCAAGCTAAGCAACCTAATGCTTGTGTTATGGTAACAAGATGGCTGATAAACTACTTATATACATTTTTTTTTTGTAAATACATACATATTATAGATAGAAAAACACCCAGACTCGGAACAAATACATGTAGGACTTACAAATATTTGTTCTGTGCGGGAATCGAACCCGCGACACGCAGCGCAGCAGTCCGATCGCTCAGCTACTGCGCTAACCGTGTCGTAAATGTCACATGTCTTCGAATTGTTGTTTCTAGGGCATGCCGGTTTCCTCACGATGTTTTCCTTGTTTTTGAGTTTTTGAGAGCGTTTTTGAGAGCAGTGGTGATGAAATAATTAGATTCGAACCCACGACTTACAACTCGTAAGTCAAGGCCGCTTGGCCACTTGGCCAACACTGCTCTCATTTTTGGCCACCTATTTAACTTTAAATAAAGCACTAGACCAACCATTATTATATTCTAGACCTTTATTAATATTCATCGACCCTTGTCCTTATTAAATTAAACTTATTTTTTATCTCACGCAGCTCAATTTTTCAGTCCTCACCCCTTTATCAATTAAAATATGATAAGATAGCAAAAATTTTGACATTATTCCATCAATCATATAGAAATGGTTCATTTTTCTTAAAATTTGCAGACGCATCAATCAGAAGAATATTAAATCTTTCAAGGTTAATTTACAGGCTATTCTTTTTTTCTATTTATAAGAGGTTCTGAATTATGAGTATTTTTATAGTAACTTTGGTTAAAACCAAAATCATGGATGTTGACGGGGAAGCTGGTAATCTTAAGTGCAATTGGGATAAACACATCTGCTGCATGTCATATGAGCTATGGGCTAAAAGAACCACAGATTGGATCCCAATAAATGCTACGCGCCATCGCGGCAGACCAAGACAAAGATAGAGGAACCAACTTGACTCCTACCGAAAGGGAGTCTTTTCGGTAGGAGTCAAGTCTTTCTCGTCCTCTGCCATTGCGGGTACTCACCCGAGGACGACGAGCACGGCGAGGAGGTGTGTGGAAAAGGGAGTGGGAGGCCTATGCCCAGCATTGGGACATTAGAAGCTAAAATAGATTTTGATTTAATAGAAAGTTTAATTCGCAATTTTTCTGGACCTAAACTAAGCGTATAGTAAATAAAAACTCATGCTTAGCAATAGGCACTAGACCATAGGTACCTACTACAAGCAGTTACTTAGTGTACCAAATGGACAAACTGAAATAAATGACAAGGTAAAGCATCAGAAGGACAATTTCTTTAATTAAAAACGTTCAAAATCTAGTCGCAATCTCATCTCAGCGACAATCAATGTCAAACACTTGTCAAAAATTTATATAAAATATATATAATTTTTTTTGACAAGTTTAGTGTTTATTTATATAAAATATATATAAAAAATTTTGACAAGTATTTGACATTGATTGTCGCTGAGATCATACTGTGAATGTTCTTAAAATTAGGAGAATTGCCCCTCTGCTGCTCGTGTATCAATTTCTTAACAATTATTTTCACTTATTCGTCTTCGGAATCTTTGTAAAAAAAACCTCTGAATTTTTTTACTTTGTACCATAGCTATCTAAATTCTTCAGCTTCGCTGGTACTTTTATCTGGGTACAAAGGTAATAAAAACTAGGTAAGAACTGGGTTGGAGCTTTCAAAACTATTTACAGTCGAATATTTATGGCTTTACCTACAGGGAAAACCTAAGAGAATAGATCAAGTAGCCTGTTCCTAAGTTGGCCTGAACTGCGCTCGTTCTAACGTATTACAAAAGTTTGGCCAATGGAAACAAAGACCGATTCCGATCAAAAGATACTCCTTTTGAATTCTAAATCGCTTTTTATATGAATTCCTTTGCTGCCCAAAACTTTACTAAATTTTTTTTCTCTTTAGCACGTGTCTTGTCTGCAAAACGTAGTGATTAAAGAGAAGTACCTACTGATTTTACTCATCGCATTCTAAGAGTCAGTTACTAAATTAATTTTTATTTTTGTCAAATAATTAGTACAGCTAACATAGGTATATCCCATCATCATCTGCAGCCTTTTCTCAACTATGTTAGGGTTAGCTTCCAGTCTAACCGCATGCAGCTGAGTATCAGCATGGAGCGTCTGCCTATCTGACCTCCAAAACCCAGTTACTGCCCAACTAGCAAAGTAATCCTATAAAGAAAGATTATAAGTCTGTCACTACTAATAACGTTCTTATAAAGACATTTCGGTAGACTCTTTAACTTATAACAGCATTTGCCAAGCCTTAATATATTTAAGTGCATTCCTTTTTATATCTCGGTCTTATAGTCCGCTACAAGACTGACCTATAAAACATCTATAGGACACTTTTACTAGTAATAGTATTTCACAAACGTAGATATTCTCAAGAGGATTTGCTTTTATAACTCAGTCTTATAGTTAGCTACAAGATTTTCTTTTAAGACACTTTTAGGAATAAGTCTCCTATAACTGTTTACAGTAAAACTAAATAATCTAGAATAACATTTTGATCCTATAGTAGCATTTCGTGAGAAAACAAGATATAATAATATCGTTAGCTGAGATCACTATAAGTTTGCGCCGTTATAGTTTTGCTCGAGACTCTTTTAAATCGAATAGTACTTAAAAAGAGCACTATTTGATCAAAAAAGCTTATAAGCTACTAGATCAATAACTTTATTATTAAACGTCAGCCATTTTGTTGAGAAGCGCGTCAAGTGCAAACGCAGGTGAAGTAAATGAGGGTTCTGCGACCAAAAATATTTTTTCACCCCTAGCCCACCACTCAGAAAGTAAAGAAGATGAAAATTGGGAAGAAGAATACAATTTACATATCGAAGAAACCACTGACTATGAAAAAAATCATGAATTGCTTAAAGATATTATGCAAAGCTGGGCTATAAAATTTAATATACCTCACCTAGCCCTGAACGAGCTATCTACTATTTTGAACAAAGATTAAGTAATGTTTTACCTAAAGATGCTCGGACTTTATTACATACCAACAAAGAAACATTGTATATTACAATCTCGGATCAAGGACAGTATTGGCACAACGGATTAATTAAATGCCTAAAAAATCCGCTACAGGGACTGGATTTGAATAGTTTAACAAATATGATTTCATTAAATGTAAACATAGATGGGTTACCAGTATACAAAAGTTCAAGACGTGAACTCTGAAAACTCTGTGTCTCTGACTCTCAACTCTCTCTCTCTCTCTCTCTCATCTTTGAAATATCTCACATTCCTCCCTATAGGGATGGTAAATATACACTATTTCAATATCGTAGGTGCTTAGTTAAGTTATATACATATAATATTACTATTTTTTTTTTAATAAAGGTTTTTTTTAAATTCTGGTGAAGGAAAGCCATCTGATCTGAATGCATATTTGGGGTCTTTTGTGAAAGAAATGAGGGAACTTGAAGAAATGGATTAGTCCTGTCGTCAAATGAATCTAGAATCAAAATAAGAGCCTTCATTTGTGATTCCCCAGCAAGGGCCTTGATTAAAGGCAAGTTTCGTATTGTTTTTTTTTATAACTAGAATATCATACGGGCAGACGATCCACCTGATGGTAAGTGATCACCGCCATCTATAGACACCTGCAACACCGGGGGAATTGCTAGTGCGTTGCCGACCTTATTGAAGGACTCTTTTACGCTCTTTTTTATATAATAAATATAAATGTAAAAATATGGATGTTTGTTCCGTTTTGACTCCTCAACGGCTGAACAGATGTGGTAAGTAGATAGACGAGGCACTGGATTAACTTTTGAACTCACTGCTGGGCACAGGTCTCGCGATATAAAATGACATGTGGTCTACGCGAGCGAATGCGCGAGCGGAATATTTGGTCAAAAAACAGTCGACATCAAGAAATACAACTATCTTGGTAACTAAATCCTATAAAAAAGTAAATTTAGCATTAGCAGGCATATTTCAAGGGAACCCTAACTTGTTTTTAAATGGAGGCGAGTTATCTGGACTGAAACTGCTACAAGTACTAATTTACCTATATTGTTTCTACAAAGTACTTAATGAAGAGCAATTTCAAAACATGGCGAATATTCATAAGAATTGATGAAATATTTTATTTACAACTATATACTAATGTGCTATTTTTCTGAGGGGATCATGAAACTAACTAAATTGCGGTACACATTTACAGTAAAAATGACTTCCCCATAAGTTCATACACTATATTTACAATATATTATTAGTAATTAATGTTCTTCAATAATACAAAATAATAGTAATAGAAACTTATGTTTTTATTAAGTATACACCACAAAATAACCGGAACCACCAGCCGAAGGAACAACAAAGAAAACTTCTATTAAAATATACTTATTACTAATAACTAAGTACATTACTAGTGCATTATAAACAAGATTGCTTCAGTAAGATACTTATGTCAGATACTAACAAGAGCGTTAGTGCTTGTAATTGTGTAGTCTCATGTCATTATAGAAGCTATTGCACTTCGTCAAGTATATTATAGGGCTTAGTAACATTTTAAAAGTTGATTATAAGATAGTTATAGAAATAAACGCTCCTATAACTGCGCCCAAATCCAGCTTTGTAGCATGATACAAGTTTCTTATAAGTGACAATAAAAGTAGTCTTGAGATCGTTTTAAGTGCTTATTTTGCTAGTTGGGTGGGTAATACGATACCATTGGTAAGACTGGTTGTCAGACTTTCGGGCTTTTGACGACCCGTAACGACTCTCAAAGGTCCACGAATGACAGCCTGGACAACGGCTTAACGTGTTTTCCGAGGCACGGAGGGGTCTTGGTATGTAAAGATGGTCACCCATTCAAGGACCAACCTTTGCAAGCGTAGCTTAACCTGATCGATCGACCCGTGCGGCTGGTATTACTTAAACGGCTTATATGTACCCGACATTCAATAATTAAATTATTATTACATGTCATGTATTAACGTAAAAAGATCGTAGAAGATGGCGCTCTTTTGTTTCTGCCTACCCCCAGAAGGCGTGAGTGTAAGTATGTAATTATTAAAGCCTGCAAAGGCTTCCAGAACCCGGCTGTAAGATGAAAAGGGACTTTATTTATCCAAGTCCTAAAGCGCTAAGAAAAGTAAATATAGAACCACTTTTCAAAATTAATTCTCGTAAACAACACCCCATATTTCTTGTCAGTACAAAATTGCCCAAAAACAAAACCTTATGGCCACTTGGCAAAGAAAACCGAGAAGTTATGACATTAAGAGTTCATTAACGTTGTATTTTATTAAGGTCACAATTAAAACATAATGCTGGCTCAAATTGTATAAGTTTGCTTTTCTGGCTGAATTATAAAGGCGACGTATTTTATAATTTTTGGGCAAAAAATAAGAAATATTAGTGACACTTAAATGGTATAAGTTTGGGGTACCTAATGTTTTAGTTTCGTGCCTTCGGGGACGGGATTACGGATTTATACAACATAAAAAACCGCGTACATCATCAAACTTTGCTCCAACTCAAGTAATAAATACGAGCCTGCAAACTATTTCTATTCAACCTTTTTTTCGAATGAGCTAAATAGGATAAACTAAACAATATCTTAAACAGTTCAAACGCGTTAAAAGACAAATTCACAACACGATGGCCAATGAAAATTTGCATTATAATAATAAACGATTTTATTCTGCGAACCAACACGGTGACTTGATGAAGCAGCCGCCAGTTTGATATATTAATGCTCTAAATAATATGGGAAGAGCCTTTTTGCGAATAAAGCTCAAAGTACTTGTGCAAGCTGTTTATATTAGCGGAAAAATCTAAATAATCTTATTTGGAGTAATAAGTCTTTATTAGCTTCAAATAGGAACTTCGAAATATCTGAAATTAAGGCTCAAATTCCACTACGATGCTCAAAAGTAACTACTTACTTCATAATCAGCCATGTTCCCACTGCTGGGACGCAGCCCCCTCTCAGTGAGAGGGATTGGGCCACACCGGTCTAGTGCGGGTTGGTAGATGTCACACGTCTTCAAATTTTTGGTTCTAGGACATGCAGAATTCCTCACGATGTTTTCCTTTACCGTTTTGAGAACAGTGGTGATGAAATAATTTACACAAAGTAAAGCGCCTGTCTGGGCTCGAACCTACGACCTATAACTCTTAAGTCGCGGCAGTTTTCACTTGGCCACCACTGCTCAACTAACTTACAAACAACACAACTAACAACTAAGTTACAATTACTTAGTTTCAAACTCAAATCATCAATAAGTAGCCAGAATGTCTCAGCGCTAGTATTTTTCGGTTCACAAAGCGAAGCCATGTTCGTGCCCTTGTCCCATGTTACTTGGGGTCGGCGCAAAACGTTTCAGCTACTTTCTTTTTCTCCTGTCAATCATCACGCCATCATTCCCTTCCTTTTCTTTTATATCATTCCTCACACAACCCATCCATCTTTTCTTTGACGCGATTTACTAACGCGTTGTCTACTAAGTTGCGTCGTGTGCAGACCGCCATTGAAGTCGTGCTGTGACATTCCGGCTACTGATTGGTGATTTAACTTTGTAATTAAGTAGTTATGTACGTTATATGTAATTTTCCCAATCAACCTTGAACCTTAATGCTTTAGCGATAAAGTTCAAAACCTATTAAAGAGATTTCACAGATTGTAGTAGCTTGATGTGCTGGTGTCGGTACTTTAGAGAAGCGTCGTGGACGACGGGCCAAAGTGATGAGACAAAAAAAAATATTTAGCTATAACTGAAATATGATGACATTTTTTATTGGGTACCTTTAGACAAGGGGGGATTGTGGCTAAGTTATAACAGCCGCACGGGTCGATAAATTTGGTAAAGCTACGCTGGCCGCGGTCTGTCCGTGGATGGGTGACCATCTTTACATACCAAGGCCCTCCGTGCTACCGTTGGCCCCGGCTGCCATTCGTGGATCTTTGACAGTCATCACGGGTAGTCAGAAGCCCGAAAGTCTAACAACCAGTCCCACCAATAGTATATAGTATTACCCAGTAACTGGGTTTCGAAGGTCAAATAAAATATTTAAAATAAAAATATTGAATAAAATATTCTTCTTTCTTTCTTACATAAGCAGTTTGCATAACTTTAAAATTGCCTCTTCTCATAATTAGTTTAACCATGCTCTATTTTTCGCAAAGTCTTTCAGTCATTCAAAGTCAGTTACAAACATTGTGGTTCTGAAAATACATCAACTTTATGAAAATGATACGACCCTACTTTACCAAAATTGAATACTATCACATCACGGAATCGCAACATTATGTACACACACAGTGCAAAGTTATTTCATCAAGATACGTTTCAGCTCACTGACAACAATGAGTACCTACGCTTTGTATGAGGTACCGATTTTCAGAATTACTTTTGTATTCAGTGATAGAATGAATTCGGAATCCCGGAATTCTATGTATTTAAGGAATTGAGAGCAAAAATCTGTGTTTACTGTCTGCCTCTTATAAAGTGGTATTTTATTGTATATTTTTGTTGTTAAAAAGAATACTATTTCGTGAAAACGTAAGAAAAGGTTACTTAAATAATTAGAATTTTCATCTAAATAGCTAAAAGTTTTCTGGATGAACATTTTTGTAAATTGAAATTCAAGCCTGAAATAACGTTTCATTAAGGGCTTATTTTTCCATCGCCAGATAACTTTTATTAGATGAATAAAATTACACGTTTGACAGTTTTTGTATGAAATAACTGTTAAAATTTCAAAATTATTCCTCGAATAAAGTTATCGGATGATTGAAAAATCAGCCCTTAAGAGGATAAAAATGTGTACACTGGATAAACTTCCTGGGCCGATTTTTTCATCGCCAGATAACTTTTATTCGAGGAATAAAATTGACGTTTGACAGTTTTTGTATGAAATAACTGTTAAAAATTTAAAATTATTCCTCGAATAAAACTATCAGATGATTGGAAAATCAGCCCTAAATTAACTAACAAACTACCTATTAAAAATAAAAATTTATTAACACCATCTAACGACAACTATTAACTAACTAAAATATCGCGTCGAAATATTCCGCATCGCTGTCGACTGGTAATGTACCCAGGGGACTGGCGGCATTGCCACGTTGTATGGCAATGCTTAGCTCTTGGTCAAGGTCCCGTGACCAAAGTCAGCCCTTGAGTCACAGGAAGTGTCAACCAGGCATTTGGAGATTGCGTTGAAATTAATTTAAGTTTCAACACGAATACCTGTCCACTTTTATATTATTACCTCCCAAGTCTCGCTTATTGTAAATTCCTATCAAGTGAATGTTTATCACGATACCTTAATAAAACAATGGCTCCTTCTGAGAAATCTGTTTCATCTGAATTCAGAAATTCAGTCATTTGGAAATGTGTCTGATATCGTATCGTTGGCACGTTTATTATTTATAGTAAACTAGACAAAAGACCTTAGATAGCTTTATCGGGATTGTTACTGGATAACAATAAAATCAAATTAAATTTTGAAAGAGTAACGGTGGAGTTTCTTGCCCATTCTTCTCCATACGAAACTACCTTTTGGAAGGGGCCGCTATATTCAATTCTATTTTATTGCAAAATTTAATTTAAAACTGCCTTGTGCCTGTTTGAAAAAAATGCTTTGACTTTGGTAAAATACTCATCGATAGCATAATCAGTCTTTAAAATTCCAACTGCTGGATCACTTTATGAGACCAACTGCTGGATCACTGTGTGGCCCACTTCTTCTCGCAGAGGGGGTCCTTTGTGAGAAGAAGTGGGCTATAATCCCTTACGCGGGGCCAGTGCGGGTTGGTGGACTGCTCAATATACTCATTGATAATTCATAATTATGCACTTGGGACCTAAACGAATCGCGCAACACGTAAGTTAGCAAAACTGGTGAGCTAAATTACTGTGTGGTGAAAACACAGCTTCTGATTGCTTCAGGTCACATTTTTAATTAGAATTATTATTACTACTTTATTATTATTATTAAGACAACTACTAACTGAAATAATCATGAAACAAACACAGCTGTATTGTCGAATTATGTGCAAATAAATGTATGGAGCAGTAGATTTTTTTTTTTGCAATTTATTCATTGATATTGTTGCGCGCCACAATTAATGCCTGGTACATGGTGACATTAGTTACCACTAGCGCCGTCTAGTATCAAGTAGTAGAACTAATTTACTACTAGCGCCATCTAGTATGGAGTAACAGAACTAATAGATCCTTCTAGAAATTTCGATACTAGAAGTCGGGGCCGGTATGTACTCGAACATTCTACATGTTTCTACAATAGAAGGTTCTGGAACTATCTGCGGCACTATATAAGACCGGGACTAGCCGCGACCAGTCAGACTTGATTCTGCGATAGAAGCGAATACATCGAAAGCGATCTTCAAGTGCGACTTATAATTTGTTTGATTTTTTTAGATTGTGTTTTATAATTAATGTGTTTGAGTTGTTATTGGTGTTGTTTAATTAAAGTGTAACTTTTGGTAATTTTTATCGGCAGTTTTTATTGTCACGAACCCGAAGCTTGTAACAATATATTTGAGTACAATGGCTCCTTTTCAGGTTTTCAATTGTTTTAATTAAGCCTTGTATACCTATGTATATCTGATACTTTTTAAGATTGAAACTGCATTCTGTGTACAGATTCAAATTATATTAGCTAGCGAAACTCTACAGATGTGTTGGGTATCGATATCTAGACACGATACGATAAAATAAAAGTGTTAGATGTTTTTTTAGGGCGGTAGCGTTGTTACTGGAAATCTTTTTACTTCTATTTTATCTTGTTCAGATATCGATACTAATCACATTTGTGAAGTTTACACAAAAATTCTGAAATCATAAGCTGATATTTCAATTGACTACACTCACTGCGGTCAATGACCCCATAAAAATATCAAATCATTTGATTTTTGTGTTTTATCATGTTTAGATATAGATACCCATCACGTCATCACGGAGTTCCACCAGCTAAATTAATTTGACCCTGTAGTTTGGCATAAAAGCACGTACGTACACACATTCCTTATAGTGAAGACTTTTTGGGGATCCAAACTGTTACAGAATCCTACTTTATCCTTTGAGAATCCATAATGCTTTACAACAAAATACTTGAAATTCATATTTCAGCAGAAAAGTGGTACGAAACGAGACGCAGTGCGGTTAGATAGAACGTGTCTTGTTAAAAGAAAACGTCTACGGTTATATCTCCTATGATGTACGTACCAGTACGAGTACCTACTTACGGCATTGCAAACTTCCCCTCGGATCTCTGAGCAGTTCAGACGCGTTTTAAGCAGTAGCACAGTGATATTTTTATTTAAATAATAGTCGAATTTAAATAAAATAAAATCAAAAATTTGCCGCAGAGTACTAGGCTCGCATTAAAAGCGAGGAGGTCTGTTCATCGCTCTGCTTGATCATCTGCCATTTGTCAGAGCCGTTAACGCCCACAGCTGTTATCTCGCCTTTCTGTGAGGCGGGGTCAACGACCTACCAATAACTGCGCGCGCGCACACGACGCTGTCAACCATCCTGCGCTAACGCGTACAAGAAGCTTCTGTGTGTGTAAAAGAGGCGCTGCTCTAATATCTGGTGCGTATTGTTGTGTTTATTTACCGTGACCGAAATTTTGACTTGCATTATGATGTCACTGCGAAGAACACCCCCATCCACACCGCAGGAGAATTCAAAGTCTGATACAAACCAAAGTTCAGCGCCTGTCACGGACACTGACAATGAGAGTTCCAGTAATGTCACCAGCAGACCCCGTGCCCGTAAGCGCCAATATGATGAAGAAGTATCTGTTGTCATGTCTGAAATGAAGCTTTCCCTTGAAACTTTCAAATTGCAACAGAACACTATACAGGATTCTATAAATGGCATTCTGCAGCAGAATTGTGAAATTAAAAAATCCATGGAGTTCATGGAGAAACACTATGAGGAAATGAAAGATAAATTAATCGCAATGGAGACCGAAAGACGAACACACTTAGCCTACATACCTACAAGGACTAGAAGCAAAAGTGGAGAACCTCGAGAGAGCTCAAAAACAAGCCACCATTGAGATAAGAAACGTTCCTGTCCAAAAAAGTGAGACAAAAGACGATTTACTGAAGATAGTGACAAAAGTGGGGCTAGCAACCAAAGTTAGTGTTAATGAAAGCCAAATAAGAGATGTTTTCCGCTTGAGTTCGGACAAGGCAGGGTCCGGACCTATTATTGTAGATCTGTCCTCGGTTCTACTGAAAGAGAAAATTCTAACTTCAGTGAAGAATCACAATCGGGCAAACCAAAACAATAAATTCAATACGGCCCACTTAGAACTCGACGGTCAGCCTCAACCAATTTATATTGCCGATTGCCTAACTCAAAAAGCAAGAAAATTGTTCTATCTAGCTCGTGAGTTCGGTAAGAAAAACCGCTACGAGTTCTGCTGGGTGGCTCATGGTAAGATTTTCCTTCGTCAACGAGCAGGTGCACCGTCACATCGTATAGATAAGGACAGTGATTTGCACACGCTGCGCCCTCAGGCTGAGCCGTGACTAGGCATTGTTGTTTGGATTTTCTATTTTATTTTATTTTTATATTTTTATTACATGTTGTTAGTTATACTTCGTTTCAATTACACTTACTATATTGTACTTAAGTTAAAAAATAATATTTCAGTCGTACCACATTTTCAAGTACCACATTCTAATTGTCTCTCAATTGCTTACACTTCACATAATTTACACACACACACACAAGTTATAGAAAATCAAATACTACTACAAACATCACATCTCATATCTTTCTCTATTGGTAAACATGTACTAATTGTTATTATAAGTAGCCTAATTAATAGAAATAATCTTTTGCATAAATATCAGATATGCGTTTTAGAATCCTCACGTAAAAATGCTATTTTTGGATAGTATTTCTAGCGATATTGATTCGGCGCAAGTGTCTGAGTGTAGGATCTGCTCTCCTGAAAGTCTTGTAAACAATATTGATTTGTCTCGGACATCCTTAACTTTAATGCACACTAACATACGTAGCGTAGCTTGTAACTATGACAACCTTATCATTCTACTGGAAAGAATTTGCATACAATGTGACATTCTTGTACTCACAGAGTGTTGGCTGAGTAAATGTACAACTGCGCCTGAACTTACCGGCTACACGTCATACACTTCAGACTACCTCAATCAGAATGACGGCGTCATTTTATATATTAAATCTGAAATAAAACACCGTGTAACAAAACCATCCGTGTTAGAGGCCAATTGTCTTATTTTACAATCGGAAAACGAATATGCTGTCGTGGCTGTGTACCGCTCACCATCTTACCGAAATATTAATAATTTCTGTGACAGCCTTGATTTGTGTCTTTCATCATTAAAGTCGGTGAAATCGGTGGTCCTGATAGGTGACATTAATATAAATATATCCCCAAGTGGTAATGATCCAAACTGTAGTAATTACTTGGATCAAATGGCTTATCATGGTCTTCTACCTGCTCATGTCTTCCCTACTCGTAAAACCAGTTGTTTGGACCACGTTATGTTGAGATCTGATAAATACTCAGCTACATGTGTACTTGACTCGTTTATAACTGACCATGCACCCCTAGTATTTTGTCTTGACTGTAAAATAAAAAGACACACTTCTAAGACCACTTTCCTTAAAATTGATTATCCATCTTTAGTTCAAAAACTTTCGGCTACAGATTTTAGTCCTGTTTATGATACCGCTGATGCGAATGTTTCCGCTGTCAACTTAACAAACTTAATTTCGCAAGCAATTACTGCGCATTCAATACCTGTAACTATCCCTCATCGTAGACGAACCATTAAGCCATGGTTAACTCCGGGCTTAGTACGGTGCATTAGGCATAGAGACAAATTGCACAAAAAAGCAACACTTGATCCAGACAATGCCATTACTCGAGTCACTTATACAAGGTACCGGAACTTTTGCAACAATCTTTTAAAAAAACTTAGAATTACTTACGAAAAAAACGAGTTTCAGAAGAATAAAAATAACCCAAAGGGCATGTGGAATACTATCAATAAAATTGCTACCCTTAAGAAAATTTCACCTCCTCCAAGTGAGTTACTTACTCTTGCTCAAGAACCATGCCAGTCCGTTAATGTAGTTAATGATTATTTTGCAGGAATCGGGGAAACCCTTGCAAATGCAATATTAAATAAACAGAGTGCCAATCGATCGATATATGAATTATATAAATGTAATTCATCGCAGTCACCTAGAGATTCTATGGTGCTACTTGAAACTGACTTTGTAGAGATAGGGTCCATTATTCTTAACTTAAAAAGTGACTCAGCAACTGGTATTGACAACATTCCTACACAAGTGATTAAAAGTGCAAAGTGCAGTCTTATTTCTCCCCTTACACACATGTGTAACCTATGCCTGACCACTGGTGTTTTCCCGAACATCTTGAAGAGGGCGTTAGTGCATCCTATCTATAAGAGTGGTGACAGAGACATTGTCGGAAACTACAGGCCCATATCTGTGCTGACAGTTGTATCTAAAATCTTGGAAAAAGTCTTAAATTCTAGATTAACAAACTTCCTGCGCCATAATAATGTTATTGCTGATAACCAATTTGGCTTCATGAAGGGTCGGTCTACAGAAGATGCAACTCTACTTCTGTCTGAGGTCATAGCTCAAAACCTTGATGCCAAAAATAAAGTTATAGGTGTGTTCCTGGATATGACAAAGGCTTTCGACACTGTCTCTGTTCCCTTGTTACTTTTGAAGATGGAATCGATTGGCATTCGTGGGATAGCACTGGAGATTTTTCGATCTTACCTCTCCAGCCGAACCCAGTGCGTTAGGATAGGAAGCTACACAAGCTCAGAAGCGTCTCTCTCTTTCGGCGTTCCGCAAGGGAGTGTTCTTGGACCCACCCTCTTTCTTTTGTACATTAACAGCTTGTGTTTAAAAGTTCTTCCAAACTGTAATATTATTACGTATGCCGATGACACTGCTTTAATTGTGCAAGGAAATGACTGGAAAGAGGCTCAGCATTACACAGAGCATGCGATTAAGGAAACTATGACCTGGCTTAATGATAATCTTTTGACACTGAATGTTGACAAGACCAGATATATTACTTTTACTCACCGTAGCAATACCCAGCCTCCACCAGAATTCGAAGTTAGGGTACATTCTTGTGACTTAAAAGAAAATTGTGATTGCCCTAAACTAACTCGTACTACCAATATAAAATATCTTGGTCTCATCATAGACAACTCCCTAAAATGGACTGCACATATAACTCAGTTAGTTGGCCGAGTAAGAAAGTTGATGCCAATCTTTAGAAAACTCAGGTACTCAGCTGATCACGAAACTTTATTATGTGTGTATTATGCCCTTGCTCAAAGTTTACTGCAATATTGTGCCGTTGTATGGGGAGGAGTTGGCAAGACTATCCTACTTCCTTTAGAGCGTGCACAAAGAGCTATATTGAAGGTCATGCTTGGACGACCACGAAGGTACAGCACTGATCTTCTGTATAGTGAGTGCTCTGTTTTAACTGTTAGACAGCTTTTTATATTAGCAACAATACTCCGTAAGCATAAAAACACTGGATATATCCCGTTTTCAAAGCGAGACAAAACAAGAGTTTGCTCTGGGACACCTCACAGAACGGTACTTGCTAGACAACAATATTATGTTGCAAGTAATATTTTATACAACGTAGCAAACCGTTTGAACAACATTTATGCACTTCCGAATAATAAATGTAAGGATGTAATACGAGACTGGCTCCTACGATTAAACTATAATGAAACTGAAGAAATCACTAAAAGTTAAACATGTTCAAAGAAAGATACTCACCAACTCCTCTACACCTACTTTACATGCACACCCTCACATACATTACACACCCTCACTTCTTATCACACTAGACACACATTCTTCACTCATCATTGTGGTAACGTACTTATTCTAAATACATAGTTTGTTTTCCCTGTTTTGATTTAATTTTATTAGTTTCATTTTACAATCGTTCCATTTTATTTCATCAATATTACAGATATTGTGCTTAAAACAATGAATTGTGGTTTTAATAAATAAGTGTGGAAGACGCTGACGACTGTGGCACAGTTTATACTAGTATAGTCGTCAACGTAATCTCTTATAATTATGTATTCATTGCCATGATTTTGTACTTAGACTAAGAGAAATTTGTAATTTTAGGAGTGATAAATAAATAAACTATAAAAAAAAAACTCTTCGAGGTATGTCTCAATTCCACGATACACTATCTTTCATGTCTGTCTGTTCATTTGCTTGGCATAAAAGAAATTGAGTTGAAAGTCGATGATGTTGTGGAATTGTAGGTAGCATGAATATTGGATGGAGGTTTCTTTTACAGTAATCTGTTCTATTTACTCTAGTAGGCATTCGACAAGACTTTGAAAATGAAACGTCAAATAACAAACAACTTAGCATTAGAGTCAACATGAAATTCATCTTTAATAGAAACGGTAAACTTTGGACTTTTTTTGGCTTGTGGCAAAATAATAGTAGCCATACGGGTCGATCAAAGGTTAAACTACGCTTGCCGTCAGCTTCCAGTCTAACCGGATGCAGCTGAACACAAGTATTTTACATGGAGACGACTGTCAAAAAACCTAGAATGACAGCCAGGACCAACAGATTAACGTGGCTTAGAGGCACGAAGGGGTCTCTTTATATAAAGGTGGTTACCCATCCACGGACACGGACCTGATCGATAGACCCGTGTGGCTGTTATTACTTAGCCACGAGCGCTTCTCGTCAAGTCACTTACCTACGTATAAAAGTTATATCGATATATAGTGAAGAATATAACGACCAGCGAATTACGTCCGCCGGGCCGGTCCGGTGCCAAATCTTTTTCAGGTTCACTACACATCGATACAACTGCGAGTAAGAGGGCATGTCTGTGTACTGAAAGTAATGTATATTTTGTGACCTTTTTTGTTCTTCATTGCTCATGTTTTTGTTAGGTACTTTTGGGTCAATTTCTAGTGTATTACAGGCGTATACAGGGTAGATTTTTGAAACAGGACAGTAAGTATAGGCACAGATGCCAGCAGGTCAAGCTACCCGAAACTGTAAATTTTTCCCAATCAACCTTGAACCTTAATACTTTAGCGATAACGTTGAAAATCCATTAAAGAATTTTGACTGATTGTAGTAGCTTGATGTGCTGGCGTCTGTACGTTAACCGTTGCAGTTACAGAAAAATGGTCTTCGGAGACTGTTCTTATTTTCTTGGGAAATTTTGATGCCAATTATGATTTTGATAAAATCTACAGCCAGCAAGAAAATTTTTACAAAAACTTTTTTGATGCCAAACCTCAGTTGGTCCTATAGAGAAAAACACTCTATCGGACCAACTGAGGTTTGAGAACGAGAAAGGTCGGAAATCGCAAAAAACATACGGTACGGAACGATTACGTTAGGAAACCCGATAAGATCTGATTAGATCAGCTAATCGTACGTGACGTTCAAGTTAATATTTAAGCACGAATAGAAAAAAAAAGAGTTCAGTTTCAAAATAAAATACAAATAAATTAATGCGGACGAAGTCACGGTTGACCCCAGTTGCATATAAATTATTAGCTTGCCAACCTTTTTGCACTCTGCCTGAGATGATTTATGATGCCTAAGAATCGAGTCTTTCTTGACCGTTTTTTTGTCCTGCTACATTTTGTCCTCTTAAAATTTCAGTTATCTCCCTTGCATAACAGCTTATAAGTATTGTTTGAAACTTTTTATTCATCGTAGCATAAAGTTCACCTTTATTTAGTTTATACTTGCGTGTTTAATGACGATACCTAAATAAATAAAAATACTAAATATTTATAACCACCTGTCTCTAATCTGTAAGGTGTGGGGTATAAATAAGGATCGTAGCAGGTGACGTTCTGTTCATTTCCGATCCAGCCTGTCCCTTGCTGCCCTCTCCCAGCGACGCCCTAAGCTGAGGTCCGTACCCCACAGGGGGTGGCCTTAGAAAGAAGAAGAAAGAAAGAAAAAGCATTTATTTGCGGCAAACATGACGCATAAAAAAAAAGGACATAAACACACAAAAAATAACAAGTTGGGGGTAAACATGCGTCACATTCACGCAAAACGGCCATCGCTCAGCATAATGCTAAGACCCTATACGAGACAGAGCCCCAGCGCTGGTTTTCAGCGGCGGCGGTAGTCGCTTAGTTTTTCAGTTTTTAAGCCCTGGCTAGAGGCCTTAATTTATTGAGGCATCCACAGGCAAGCCCGGTTAAGCAGACGACAACACCATAGGTTGAACTGCGAGATGCCGAATCGAAAAAAAAAAGTGGCGTTCGGTTGTTTTTGCCTATCCCCATGGGAAGAAGGCATGAGTTTTGCACGTGTACCTTTCTCTGTTACGTCACGCTAAATGATCCAGTGCTCTCCATATCTATAATGCCAGGCCATCACACCACACATCATAATATCTAAAGTCTAGCAGCCGGCCAGCAGATTTATCCTTCTAGCTTTGGGCACCATATTCAACTGAAACCATAACCCACTTGAATGTCAAGCCTTCTCTTCATTGAATGAAATGCACCCGTACATTAGTGCACTCAAGACTTGGAAATATAATTATTATTTCCAACCATTACTAATGCCGATATCAGGCGCTTCACCCAAATAACAAGACACAAACTTACAAAAACTGAAAAATTAATTCATTAGTGAAATAATCCAACGATGTTGGATTTCGGTACTTAGCAGCTTTTACTCGCTTACTGTATGAGGGGCCCGTGGCTAAATAATAACAGCCGCACAGGTCGATCGGTCAGGTTAAGCTACGCTTGCCGCGGTTGGTCTGTGGATGGGTGACCATCTTTACATACCGAGACCCCTCCGTGCCTCGGAAAGCACGTTAAGCCGTTGGTCCCGGCTGTCATTTGTGGATCTTTGACAGTCGTTACGGGTTGTCAGAAGCCCGAAAGTCTGACAACCAGTCTTACCAAGGGGTATCGTATTACCCAGTAACTGGGTTGTGGAGGTCAGATAGGCAGTCGCTCCATGTAAAATACTGGTATTCAGCTGCATCCGGTTAGACTGGAAGCCGACCCCAACATAGTTGGGAAAAGGCTAGGCAGATGATGATGACTCGCTTACTGAATGATCGAAAAATTAAATTAGGGGGAAACCCACAGAAGCCCGCGAATTATAATCATTAACATCATCAATAATCTCTTAGTTCATATAACATAAAACATAGGGTTAGAAGAACAACCAACCTGACACTGATCAACAAATTGCAAAAAACGTAAGAAAATTTGAATTTCGCGAATTACCCTGGCGTTTCTCCCTTAAAGAAACAAATGAACGTTCATTTCTACAATATTTTTTTTCGGAGTCGTGTGACGCGGAATGAAACAAAAATTAGCCTTCACTCGAGTAAACCATACATTTGAGTGAAAGTTGCTGAGTGCCGAAATCCAACACCATTGTACCCATTTTTCACTTTTGATCATTAATTTTGTGTTCCTCAGACGTTCCACTTCGAGCGAAAGAGGCCAAATAAAATACAAAAATTTACAAAATGTGAAGAATTAGGTATCGGCTTAAATAAAATACTCGCTGAATAGCTAAACCACCATTAAATGTCTGAAACATGCACCAACGACCGTTGCACTGCAACGGAAAGAAGAAGATTTACTTCAGGCACGTGATTAGAATCGAACCGAACTTGATCGCCGTAAGAACGGGTCCAAATGTTCATTTATGTTTTGTGGGAAGATTTCAGTTTGGTGGGCAAACAATAAGATGTTTTAATCACCTTTCTTTTGTGTGACCGCTACCGAACGTAAAAAAAGATAGATTGACACACAGATAGAGAAAGATAAAAAATAATAAATTACTAAAAGCTACACGACTAGTTCAAAAAGGACAACCTCCTTTTTGAACTAGTCGTGTAGCTTTTAGTAATTTATTATTTGTATTGTATTTATGTCGGTTTTTCGGTGGCTCTAATTTGGCATGTTTTAGTAATACATTCATGTAAGCAGAGTTAATTCACAGTAAGGTATTATTGTCAAATAAATAATAAAAACAAACACAATTAGCCATAAACATGGCAAATCTTGTTAAAAGTCAACATTACTACACCCAATAAAACATGTGATTGCAACTATAGGCCGACCTTTTAACTGAGACGTTGCCTAGCCGCCGTAGCTGCGCGGCGCGGGAGGGGTGATAGTTGCCACAAGTTGACGAATCACTGAGCTCTCGCATCACGTCACCACACCCCTCCCGCACCGCGCTGCTACCTCAGGCAACATCGCAGATAAGCGGTTCGCCTATAGCTACTTTTATTAACTTACCCATCTGCTGCCAATCAAGCATTAATATCCTCAGAAAATAAAAACAAATCCATATACAAAACAAAATATACACAATCTCGGGCCAATTATAAGATACAAACAATTTCGTAATCCCATCTCCAAAACTAGGCCGAAAACTAGGTTTTTGCCAATTACTTGGGCCTTACTCGACAGTTTGGGTGTTAGAAAATGGCAAAAAGCAAAGGGTACAATTAGCTGGAATGCCGGCGGTACCCCTGACTGTGATTAAGGCTATCTGCCATTATCGCAGCAGAATCCCTGAATCACCAACGGCAAAGGGTCTTCATTATAAGGCGGGTTAAGTTATAAGCGTTCAACGATTAAGGATTTACTCTGTAATCGACTATTCCAGAAGGAGGGTTGTTCTAAAATGTTTTCTGAAACAATAACACCTTCAAATAAGCTCCATATTATTAAGTTTTTGTTTGCCAGGCTAACACAATATCTTAGCCATTGTGGAATTGCCACATATCTACTAACTTTCTAAGTGTTTTGTTAATAGGTAATTTCAACTTTATCCGGCTGCCTCGGTAAATGGAAAAGTTCCATTTATTTTGAGGCACATTATGAAATTGACCTGATGGACCGCTAGGACTCTGGCTTTCTTTGAGAGAGAAGGACCAGAAACTGCCTGTGTTAGGTCGTAGAATTAAAGAAAACTGTACAAAATGTTAGAATCACTCTAAAACTCGCTGGCTCTTATATCTTGAACACCCCAACACCCTTCCTTTGCAGATCCTTACAATGGAGATTTTCTTAGTTGACTTGCATTTTTGTACTCAAGCCGCATTTGTTATTATGCTGATCTGCAGTTTACTTTAAATTCTTAGCATCGCTTACTTTACCAGGCTTTTAAAAAGCTAAGCCTTTATTGAGTTTTATATTAGCGTTAACCAGAAAATTTAATTCTGAATCGTTGAAAGTCGCCCATAGTGCTTTGTTTAGTTTTAGGTAAATTCATCATCATTTCAGCCAAAAGATGTCCACTGCTGGACGTAGGCCTCCCCCAAGCACCTCCACTTCGACCGGTTTTGTGCTTCCCGCATCCGATGGGTTCCTGCGCCTTCACAAGGTCGTCAGTCCACCTTGTGGGAAATTAAATGAGTTGTAATAAGTCCATTTTATACATATATTGTGACGATAGCCCGCGCCCACACGAATATTAAATAATATTTAAGTTATGTAGGTACATTAAATAAATCCAAACAAAGGTAATTTCGCTGAAAGACAAAGTTAACGCGAAATTTAACCTTAAAATTATGCACACATGTTAAATCCTCCAATCTGGTTTTATTATATAATACCGAACGATATTAAATTTGGATTTCCAGAATTGCCAAGGACTGTGCTCTCGCCAGAAGTTCAAACATGATTGAGTTGACCTTTCGGCTAAAAATAACATTCGCAACAATTCGCTGGTTCCGAGTTCGCTTGTTACCCTTTTCGAAAACCAAAACTAACTTTAACAAGTTTCGGACACAATCGACAATTTGAAGAATATTTTAGAGTCCTTTGTCGACTTCATTGGGAATACTTTTCGCGTTATACGCTTGAACGATCGAGAAAAACGTCGCTCAGACGTCTTGGCTAGTTCCCCGTCATACACAAGAAAGGTTCTCAAGTCAAATTATTCGGAAAATGTCGTACAAACCGAGGTATAATTATTTTCGTTTGATGTTATGTGAGAAAAATGAACTTTTGTTTCTGAATAAGTAAACATATGTGAGCCGGGGGAAATAAACGAAACTATTGAACTATATAGGTTTACCGAGCTACGCAGCGGTTTTGTAGCTTGAGTTCTATGTTTCAACTTTTGTGACATTATATATTCATTACTCAAAAATTTTCCAGTTTTTTTTCACTACGCCAGAATTTTAGCTAACGTATAATCAGCCCATACATAAATATGTACAATTGTACATGGTTAGTTGATTGATCCGTCCATGTCAGAGCAATATTAGTATACCTACCGAAGTATTGTATTTGGGACAAAAGATACGTCAGCTGAATAACAGTATCATGGTTAGGAAACCTAAAACAAATTACTAAAGATGCGAGTGAATTGTTTTTTTTACCGTCGCTACACAGAAAAGCACATAATTAGGTATCAGGTAATTATTAACTACTAGCTATGCCCCGCGGTTCCACCCGCATGAGTCTCGATCCCGTGGGAATATCGGGATAAAAAGAATTTTATGTCCTAATCCCGGTTATGGTCTGGCTACCCATATGCCAAATTTCACCAAAATCCGTTCAGCAGTTTTATTGCGATAGCGTAAAAACAAACATACAAAAAATTAAATCTTTTCTCTTTATAATTAGTTTTCAAGAAAATATTGTAAATTGTTTTTTAATTCTACCCTACAACAATAATAATACTGAACGTTGCAAGGCCATCGCAAACGAGTATCGCAGCAATATGCCATTTCTTTTAATTGGCCCTAATAGCGTGCACATGCTTAAAACAATTATCCACTTAACTAAATTAGTTAGAAAATACTTTCCAACTACCACAAACGACTACGATTATTTGCTAGGTCAAGTCATTTGTTTAAATTAACATTCAATCCTTGAAGAAAAGACCATTTCTTAAAGTTGTTTGTTGAGATTTCCCATCGGGCGTGTTTCTAATTATGTAGTCTTTTTGTTAAGCCTCGGAGCTTTTCTCTTACTTCGAATTAAAAGTGGTTTATTTTATTTTATCGAAGACAGTTTTGAGGCCACGTGGTTAAAATGGTTTCTGTTTTAATAATCATTTAACTTTACATCATCAAATATCTGTATGTGTTTATTTTCTGGTAGAGGACACCCTCTTTCCTACTCAATGTGGTTTAGAATGTTAATAATGGTAGCGGTGGGTAGTGGTGGCTCTAAACTGCTAGAGGGGCGTTTCTTTTTTCTATTTACCTGTTACAAGCGACCATGACAAATCCTTTTGAACAAGATCCTATTGTTATATTCAGTTGCAGGTAATATTTGTACGGAGACATCACACGATATGAACTTTATCAAGCAGTGGATTCAATCACTCAGCCTATCGCAATCCACTGCTGGATCTCTCCCAGGCTGCACCAGAACACCACCAGTCAGCCAGTCCCAGCCACCTTCTTTGGGTCGTCGGTCCATCTAGCTGGGGGATTAAAATGTTTTAATTAAAGAAGACAACAAGAGGGGAAATTTTATTTAAACAGTTTAATGTAAAAAAAATATGAAATGAACTCCGGATAATCATTTAAACTAGTTTGTAACACAACAGAAGGTACCAGTAATAATATTCTTATACCTAACACCAACAAGGTACTTAACTTCTTGCTATAAATTAAGTAAATATCAAAAGGGAGATCAGCAGAATGCCTTGAAACTATTTCATTGAATTGTTTTTTTTTTTTTATCTTTTCACTACGGACGCTTTTAACGTTCTGCATAATTTTTAACATGAATGATGTAACCAATACTTTGTAACCATATTATTGTGATTTAAAAGAGTGTCCATGGAGTTTCTTGCCCGTTCTTCTCCATAAGTACCTACCTACTACGCTTTGGAATGGGCAACTAGCTTCATTTTTTTGACTGACCTGATAATTCAAAAGTGCCTGTAATTGGTTTAGATGAAATAAATAGTCAGAGTTTGAGTTTGACTCGATATTAAATCGTCACGGTGTAACTTAATTAACTTGGGGAGTTCTATTGAGGCAGTTTTTGCGCTGCCATCAGTGAAGCTGTTAATAGAGTGGGTTAATAGGTCCGGCCCCTTTGTGTTACGTCATTGGGCCTGATTGGTGTACCCAGTTGGTTTTAGTCCGGAAAAAAAAGTTTTTTTTTGTTTTATAAAATGGTTTTTACAAGACCTCAGAAGAAATTTTAAATACTTTTAACTTTTTTTATGCAATTTTCCTACCCCAAAGCAGGAAAATAAATCATAAAATTAAATCAAACCAAAAAAATAATTCCCGTAGGTGAAAACCTCAAATATCTAGTCGCAATATCTTCTCAAAACGTAGGGGTATTGCCCCTCATTCTATTAACAACTGCCACATTAAGACCACTCCTCGCTTATTAAAATCTCTGCAAGCGCCACATCTCAACTTAGCCCAAATTCATAAATTACACATCTCTCCAAACCGTTAACTTCAATTTACATTCCCAAAAACGTACGTTTTTTAACCAGATACTGCGAAGTTGCTCCACTAAAATTAGACGTCCGAATTTGACGGAGCTCAGTTTGCAGTCTCCACTTGACTTCGGGAACCCTCGAGATGGCCAAAATGCAAGGACTGCTACCAAAAAATTCACACACATTTCGCATTTATTTTCTCTGCTACACCACTCAAATTATCTCTTTCCGGACTCTCGTTCGGCGTTATTATAACAAAATTCTCATATTTTTGTAATGTTTAAACCCTTTTTTAAAGAAAACATGTTGAATAACTTTGTGGAGGAGTGTTGGGCTCTTGTGAAGAGAACTTTGTGGAGGCGTGTTGGGCTCTTGTGAAGAGAACGCTTAAAATGTTGAAATTAGTAACAATGGTATTCTATAATGATAATTTTGAGGAAAAAGAGGTAGATAGGTGATCTACCCAACATTCGATCTTCAAAAAAGGCACTATGTCATTAGAAGACACGTTGAAGTAGGTCAGCATGTCGTAATGGGAGCAATAAAGAGACAAGACGAAGAAAACTTGGCTAATTAGCCAAGTTTTGACGTATCACTTGCGAAGCGCGTATCTACCACATTTTACTTATAATAATTATCATTGTATTGTATTACCAGATCCTGTTGATGAAAATACTCCATACTCATAAAAATAATAATGGGCCTCACGTGTATGAACAAGATAATTACATTAATTAGTGTGTGTATTTTTTGTCTATTTTTGTTTGTAATGTGCATTTTTTTGCAGCATAAATAATTATTCCTTCTTTCTACTCGTATCGTAATATTATGCTTTTTTTGTCTGTTGTCTTTTATGGTTATTCTTCATTTCTTATTATTCATTTGTTATGTAATCCACTTTGTTTCCTTTGTATGATTTTCAATTTATTTTAGTGTTACCTTGTCAAACTCACTGTACGTAAATTAAAAGTAAATGATGTGGTTTCCTAATCGGAAGTGCATACTTGTAATTGCCCCAGTTCTTTGTTTACTTGCATCAAACTTGCAAGTTATTATGTAGCCTCTCTTGGAGATCCAATGAATAAATAATATTTAAAAAAATAAGAAAGCTTTAACGACTTTACACATGACTCATAGTCAAGGGATTCATTTTCTAACCCATGATGACTTAAGCACTGCTTTTTGTTTAGCTCAACCTTAACTTTGTTCCTAATTTCCAATACTAATTGCGTGGCTTTACCCCAGGACCTTATCAGCCCACTCAGCATTTGATAGCGTGTAAACGCCCCATTTAACCCTACAATTCCGATTCCAATTTTAATATCGTTCCCGCATTACAATCGGAATACAAAACAGACCCGTACTGGCACTGATTAAGTGGACGCGCAGATGACCGACTGCGACTAGAATCGGTTCGACAATAAGTCGGAAATATCGAAATTAATAGGTAATTCTTATATTATACAAAACTTGCTCTGAATAAATGCCTCCGGCTTCGCCCGCGTTGGAAATCATCTCACGGGAATGGATTATCTGGATAAAAAGTATTCTATGTGCTAACCTACATCATGGTCAACCAGCGTGCCATCGAAATCCCTTCAGCCGTTAAAGCGTAAAAAGATAACACACAGACAGATAAGAGACAGAGTCACTCTCGCATTTATAATATTAAGAAGCTTCTGCACGCGACTTCTTCGGCGTGAAATTTCTTGTGCTCATTTTTTAGGGTTCCGTAACTTAAAAGGAAAAACAGAACCCTTATAAGATGGGCGTTGTCCGTCTGTCTGTCTGTCAGTCAAGACAAGGGCCTTGACTGACAGACAGGGTCTTTCGGCCTTGGCCTTTCTCAGTAAAGCGTGGAGTTATAAAACTGAAATGAATATCAAATAGGTACTCAGGGCTGAAATCCCTTGAAGCAGTGAAAAAATCAAACTTCTAAGATCACTTCGTTGTCCGTCTGTCTGTCCATCTGTCAAGACCCTTTTTCTCAGGAATGCGTAGAGTTATCAAGTTGAAATAAATATCAAATGCTCAGGGCTGCAATCCCTTGAAACAGTGAAAAAATCAAACTTCTAAGTCAACACAATCAAAAGATACAGGCGTTTATGTTCCGGAATCAAAACGTATAGGGTACTTCCCGTTGACCTAGAATCATGAAATTTGGCAAGAAGCAATGTCATGTAGCATAAGTAAAGGAAAAAATCCAAAAACCGTATTTTTTTTGTTACATATGATATTCATGTTTCTGTTTCTAGCCCTTCTCAAGAACAGCTAAAAATGCAAAAATATTTTTTCAGATACGACGTGTAGTTCCAGATATTAGCGCATTCAAACAAGCTCTTCAGCTTTATTATTAGTATATTATATAGATTAGTATGGATCAAAAAATCAAAAAAAATGTTGAGCCGGAAAAATAAGCCCGGATATCTCGTCGAGTTTTATTTATAAGGCACTGATATAACACGCACACAAAATGTAACGTAGAAGAAGGAACAATGTAATGAAGAATGAGTGCGGTACCTGCATTACAATGCTAAAGCCCAAAGGCTAAACTAGCTAATTGGCAGGCGAGAGGAGGTCGCTAATTAAGACCCAACTTGTTGCTTTCGGTTATATGTAGGTAGGTACTTGGCTTGAATTTTATTTTTTGCTTTACAGTGGTGGCGCCGGGTATGGCTGGTGGCCATGGTACGAGTTGTGGGTCATAAGTTCGAACCCAGATAGGTACTTTACTTCGTGTTTTTAATTTCATGTTCACTGCTCTTAAAACGGTGAAGGAAAATATCGTGAGGAAGCCGACATATGCTACAACGCAAAACTACGAAGACATGATTGTGATATCCACCAATTGGGCTCGCGTGGTGGATTATGGCCCACGAGCAGGGGAACATTATACGCTGATTTTGCATTTAAAGGAGGCTTACAGACTAACACCATTATAGTAAGTTTCTTGGTGTGCTTGTCGCTATATCTAAAGCTAGGCTAGTATCGTGGAACTAAAATAAACATATCACTATTAAAAAAAGTACGCGTCTAACGTAGAACCGCTTACAGTAAAATAAGTCGCCAGTTGTCAAAAAAAAAATCGCGACACAAAGCGTCCGTGTCCGACAAGCCTATCCTGAGGTTTAGACCGTAGGCCAGCTGCACAGCAATTCTCAGATAACTACCCGCATCTGGCGCTATTATGCTAATGAAGGAAGTTTGCGGAGCTACGACGCGTGGTAAAAAACGGGGGTAAGCAGAAGTTGGTAACTACGAAGCAATTTTAGTTCTGGGTGTGTTGTGAGAATGTTATGTGGAAATAATTGTGACAGTAAAGGGTTGTATATGATTTTACTAAATTATATAACAAGTCTTGTTGTATAATAAATCCTTGAATAATGATAAGAATCTTACTTCGACGTCGTGTACTTTCGTCTTTGTATAGTTAGTTAGTAATTTAGTTTAGTACCTAGTGTAAATAGTTATGTTAAACATTGTAATTGATACATTTTCTTTCTTAATACTTCAATATTAAATACCTCTTCCTGATTGGTAGTAATTTCTTTTTCTCATCTATTAAATAAATTGCAAACTATAGTTTTGTATAATTTAGAAGCATTTTTTAAATTTTGTAAATGTAAGAACCATGGATTCGTTTTTGATTTTTTTTTACGATATTTTGATGTTGACTTGACAGAGCATGGCAGTTAAGAATATGTCATGCTCACTTAAATGTCTCATTGGTGGTGGCGCGTGTGTTGGATCATTCGGTTCCCTACGAAATGGTTGAGCTGGGTGGTGCTGATCCACGAGTCATGTTCGTGAACGGGCGCCGTCGGTTGAGACTGGTCATCTCTTAACTGCCAGAGCTTATTTTTAATTGTTTATTTTTTACACTGTTCTCACATATAGAAGCAATAAGAATGTTTATCAAAAATCAGTACCTTCAAACGCTTATGACCACTGCAGCTTAAGATTCTTTTCTCATACTTACAAAAACAGTAAAATGTAATTAAAGGTATAAAACCGACGAAAGGGTCAACGAAACCTAATTCGATCATCCTTAAAACCTCTTTCAAAGCCAAATAAAATTAATGAGCCGAAACTAAATAAAAAGACAGAAATCTTGAGAGAATCGCTCAAACTCAAACTTAAATCATTTAATTCAACTAAACCAATTACAGGCACTTTTGAATTGTCAAAGGGTTGGTCAGTCAGAAAGATGAAGCTAGTTGCCCATTCCAAAGCGTAGGTACCTATGGAGAAGAACGGGCAAGAAACTCCACGGACACTCTTTTAAATCATAAAATCGTTATAGAAAACATAAAAAAATTCAGCTCGTCTAACGTAATCAAGTAATCCTAGAATTGACCTTTGCCGTTAATTTTCTCGTCTAAATTTTAGTCTAGACAGTGTTACCAGATCTAACTTTAAGCAGCATAAGTAGGTGTGGGGATAAAATAATTTAGGGGTAGTAGATTTAGATAGATAATCATTAAAAAAGCAAACAGTACTTTTGCTTTTTCAATGATTACCACCTAAGAATACCTACACAAAGAATGCAATAAAAGTATTGAGTATTGATTTCATAACGGTTTGTGTACACTTAATCCGCCATTGGCCGAACTATAGTCGTATGTCTTCGGCTGAACTAAGCCGATCGAACCAAACATATTATGCAAAAGAAAGTGAACGCGTACACCTAGCTATCGGACGTCATCGGAGGATGTCAAGGATGAAATAGTAGCCGATTTCAGCCAACGACGTACGACCATAGTTCAGCCGATGACGGATTAGGTGTACACGAGCCGTTACGAACACCTCGCGTAAGTCCGTTTACACTTCTAGTGACAGAAAGGCTACCTTGGATGCAGGCATGCAGCTTAAGATGTGTGCATCTTCAGCTGACAAAATACCTTGACATCAAAATTGGAATATATAGTAATATCTATACTTATAATAAATCTGTAGAAGTGAAAATTCTGTACATTGAAAATATCAAAAAAATAAATGGCAGGGGGTGTTACTAGACCGACACCGAACCCAAAAATGTGATTAAAAAAATTTTTGTCTGTCTGTCTGTCTGTCGGTCTGTCTGTCTGTCTGTCTGTCTGTTTGTTCAGGCATCACGCAAAAACTACCGGTTCGATTACGTTGAAACTTGGTATAATTATTCTTTAATATCCTGGGCACCACACTGGGTACTTTTTATCCCGGTAAAGTACATACAATAAAAAACAAACTTAATTTTGCGGTTCGATCCCTAGACCCGATTACTGCACAAACCGCAAATAATAAGTTTGTCGTAGGTTAAGTCACCCGCAATGGAGTTCATTTTTATTCCTTTTAGTTTTTAGAGTTATTTAGGTTTATTTTTATGTAAGTTGTAGGTATAGATTTTAATTTTAAAGTATAGGTAGTATATTTGATAGTGTACGTAGTGACCGTAGGTTATTTTATAATACTGTTAGGTAGGATTAGTCATTCGTATAGATATTAGTTTTTAGGGATTTTGCTTATTTATTGAGTTTAGATTAGTTATCATCAGAAATAGGTTTATTTAGGTAGGTAGGTATTTAATTTTCTGTTATTGAGTTTTTTTTTTAATTAGGTAGGTACTTAGGTAAAGATATCATATAGGTACCCTCTTAATCACCACTAATGAGACACAATTAGTTTTCTATTGTAATTAGCCACAAAGGGCCTGCGAGGTAGATGGCATTCTGGGGAAGCACATAGGTACATTTTATCCTGTTAGCACGTTCCCGTGGGATAATTTCCGACATCCACGCGGGCGAAGCCGCGGGCAGAAGCTAGTAAGAGAATAATCAGCTGTATTTGAAATTATAACAAGAATATATTTTATAGCTGATTATTGTAATACCTACCACAAAATTACCACAGAGTAACGAATCACAAAATGTACGGGCTTGGCATATTGCTCGTAAAGATAAATTTTATCACAAATCATGAAGATACAAAAATTTGATATAAAACAAGTCCATTGCAGGTTTATACAACCCAAAATTTAAGGTTTTACGAGATTGAGTCGATTTACAACCCATACGCAGATGAGTTATTAGATTATTTTAAAAGGGATGCCGACAATATTTTGGATCACTGATAATTTTGTTGAATTTGAATCAAATCAAATCTAATCACTTTTATTTGTTAACACAGGTAAAGAAATACAGATCTTGAGTTTGGTGAACAGAACGCTATGTTATGCCAGGAGGCGTACAAACATGGTGTGCATCTAGCTCAACATTACGAATTTAAATTACAAAATAAAATTAAAAAAAAAAGATGTCTGAATGATACCTAATTAAAATTTCAAAATCATTTACAACAATTACATAATATGATTAAATAATAAATAAATTGGGTGATGTCAGATTTAAAGGATTATTTATTTTATTTAGTTATAAAAATGTCGAAAATTTAAGAAAATAATTTTAGAAATTCAAATGCATAACAGATGTCAGAACAGTTGAAATTGAACAGGAAATGTGATTTAAGTTCTGCTCCTGATTTATTTATTAGGGTTGTTGGAATTTTAAGGTAATCTCAAGTAGATTATTTTCCGAACGATTGGAAATTAGGGTATCTACAAAGAGATGCTGATAGCAGTCGCTCGGTCTGAATTACTGACATCTTTTTAACCGTATCTGGGGGTCTACTCCCAAAGCACGAAATTCGTAGTTACGGCCGAAGTTGCGGGCGTTTCCTAATAATACTCGTATAATTTTTATGACCGAACATCATCATTTATTTATTTATTTATCATCATCATCTGCCTAGCCTGTTCCAAACTACATTGGGGTCGGCTTCCAGTCTACCGGATGCATCTGAATACCAGTATTTTACATAAAGCGACTGCCTATCTGACCTCCATAATCCAATTACTGGGTAATACGACACCCCTTGGTAAGATTGGTTCAACAGCTTATCGTACTTTCCGAGGTACGGAGGAGTATGTGAAGATAGTCACCCATCCACGGACCAACCGCGGCAGTGTGCCTGTTATTACTTAGCCGCAAGCCCCTCAATGAGTATAAAAAAGTGTAGGTTATAATAACGCCAATACCTTTCTGAGAGAGCAGATAATAATATAATTTATGGCCGAACATTGTAATGAATTCTTAACATTCGATGTATTCGTAAGACGCCGTATATTTTATGGCCGACATGATAAATGGCGCTGTCTTCCACCTTCTCCCCGTATAACATGCGTTATAGTAAATTTATTCTTATTTTATAACTTTTCTAAGCTGTTGCCAAGACGTATTATGCTGAAAACCTACTTCTGAGTAGCAATTCTTGTAATTTTAAGAACGTTCACAGTCTGATCTTAGTCTCAATCTGTCGAATCAAAAACACCTCTAATATCCCTACAGTTTGACAAGTTTTTGACATTTGTTTGTCGCCGAGATGAGACTGCGACTAGATTTTGAACGTTTTAAATTACGAGAATTGCCCCTCTGGTATTTTGAAAAGATTTATTGTTATTGAAATGATTTCACTCTAAAAAAAGTCTTCTATTTTATCAAGAATTATCTATACTAATAATACAGCCGAAGAGTCTGTTTGTTTGAACATGCAAATCTCTGAAGCTACCACCCTGGACAGAGAAAGGTGGAAACAGTGTAAGGAGGCCTTTGCCCAGCAGTGGGACATTAACGAGTAAAAAAAAAACAGCATATAGTAATAGAATATTTAAGAATAAATAACTCTTTGCTATTACATGAAATAGAGAAAACCAATGTATCGCATCATTTTGTATCAATTTAGATGATTTGTAAAAGTAACAGTGTTAATTGACTTTTGTTGCTGACTGTACCTATACAATCCACAGATACAAAAAATAGGTACATTAAAAAGGTTTGAACAACATTACAAAAAAAAAAAACAATCGACTTACAAAAACAAACACTACAAATTGCTTTAATATTTTAGAATTCGGTGTCGATGGTTCGAAGTCGGTTGATTTTTTTTTTTTTTGTAAAAAAAGTTTTTTTTTAGTTTTTAGTTGTACCTACCCTACAAAAATTAATTTATATACAAGATTAGAGGTGCCCCAATAACAACTTTGACAGAAATGAGGGTGTATCGTGGTATACTGAACACATGTGCGTACCCCTTTAGAGGGTACAGGCGTGATGTTATGGTGTGTGAATGCGTAAAAAATGCATACATAAGCGATAGCAGCAATCGCGGTTGATTTGATTTGCCAGCAGTTTCGGAGACAGACATGTATAGAGTACTGCAGTCACCTGTGGGATGGCTCAGCTAAATACCAACTCGCCACTTTAGACTCAGTGGAGCGCAGAGCTAAGAGACTCATTGGCGATAAAAAGCTGGTGGAGGCAAAGCTTCACAGTTTGGCTCACCGGCGAAGTGTTGCCTGTCTGTCCGTCTTCTACAGACTGTACTTCGGGGAGTGTGCTCAAGAGCTACATGAGCTCATCCCGCCTTCACCTTTTTACCATCGAGAGTCCAGACGCACTGCGGGATACCACCCCTATTTGGTTAAAATACCATATATACGCACTAAGCGCTTCTCATCATCTTTTCTGATGCGCACTCCTCTTTTTTTAGAAGTTGGTTAAAAATAAAAACCTTAAAACTGAATAGACATTAAAATTAAATTACATTAAAAACGTTCAAAAATATTTCGGACATTCCTAATATTATAAGGCTAATTAGTGGTTAGAGAGGTATTGCGGGCTCACTTATCAGCCAAAAGCTGGGCCTTAACCACAGGTTGCTACCATAAATGGTTTCTCTTTGAATATTATAATAATTATAAACACTGAAGTTTTCAATGAGGTTTTAGATCATTTTAGGCCCTCTGTGGTTGTGAATAGATTAATAAAATGGAGACTGTTTGATTTTTAAATTTTACTACTTTAATTAATAATTACAGATGGCTCCTCAGATGGCTTGTGGATCCTTATCAACAAGACGTCTGCCTTGTGGATGACTTTTACCAATTTGCTGGATAATACAAATTTATTATCCAGCAGAATCGTAAAAGGTTATTTCCAAAGAACATAGGACTGGTGGTTTTGTCTAAACAGAATCTAAAATTTCTTGTTCCCTTGGCCCATCGCATCGCATCACATCGCCTATCCCCACTCTCATTTCGTTTTCACTTAGCATTCTTTCTCACTTTTTTTTCTCGGCTCAGGATGCTAATGTGATGTTTAATAGCCTATAGCCTTCCTCAAGAGTTGGGCTATCAAATGCAAACAAATATAACAAACAAACTGTTCAGCTTTATTATTAGTAAGCACATAGATAAAAATAAAGATAATTTTATTTGTAGTGTTGTAGAATATATACCTAAAGATAGATACGGAACAAAATATATATTACAGTAAATAGAACCGAAAATTCATAGCTTCACGTCCCAAAATCAACGAAGCCATAACTAACCACGAATTTAAATAAAGTTTTGTGCAATTTCATCGATTTGGTGCAATATGTTCTGTCGAACCAGGTCGCGGGCTCGCGTGACTATTGCAGTTTCACAAAAATAACAGTATACTCCATACAATCCCAGCAGGCTAGCGTGACGTATCCGCTATTTACATATTGACTTGGAATTGAAAAAAAAAGTAAAAAAGAACGGTCGCCGCGGTTGTTTTGGGTTAGAATTGCAATCTACCGGGTTCAACGGTTCAACCCTAGGTTTTTGCTAGACATAATTCGATTTGTAGTAAAATTGAGTTTGTCAGGTTTGAAAGTACGGATAATCGTAGAGAAATTGTATCTTGGGAGTGCTGAACATTGGAGAACGACTATTGCAAGATAATAAGTATACCGATCAAACGTTAAGGGAAAAAAACAATCAACAAAAAAGGTCAAAAAAAAAAGCGATGGTTTTAATTGAAGTACTAACTTTCAAGTTGAAAAAGTCTGAAGTTTAGGAGATATGTAGCATCAAACTTTTGGGTTTTAAAAAAAAATCAAAGGAAATACATTTATTAGCACTAAACTTGACGTTAGAAAAAAAATTAATACATAAACACAAAATAATAAGTTGAAAATATGCGACAAATCCACACAAAACGGCCCTCCATGCTATTCGGTAGTTCTTTACGTCCGCAGTCAGGTAATAATAACCATACCTATATTCCTAGAGCAGTGGTAGACCAGTGGAAATGGCCGTCACTCACGAGTTGTAGCTGGTAGGTTCGAACCCAGGCACGGTGCCCCCCTTCCGTGTGCAGATGGTGACCACAGGGGTGGTTTTAGTGAGGTAAAAATCCCACACTCCCTGGTTTTATCCCCAAATACCAGGCGCCTTTTGAAGGTTTCCCCCCGAAAACAAAAAAAATCAAAGGTTCGAACCCAGGCAGAGGGGTTCCGGAATTGGTCTTTTAAGAGGAACCGGGACCACCCCTATGTGCGGATGGTGATCACCAGGGTGATTTTAGTGAAGTAAAAATCCCACACTCCCCGGAGGTCGGGTACCTTTTTAAGGTTTTCCCCCGAAAACAAAAAAAAAGGGTTCGAACTCAGACAGGCGTTTTACTTTGTGTAAATCATTTAATCACAACTGCTCTCAAACCGGTGAAGGAAAACATCGTGAGGAAACCGGCATGTCCTAGAACCAAATGTTCCAAGTCATGTGACATTTACCAACCCGCACTGGGACCGCGTGATGGATTACGGCCCACTCCCTTCCGCCGAGAGGAGGACTGTGTCCCAGCAGTGGGAACAATATAGGCTGATTGTGATATTAATATATTATAAAACGTTTATTTTCTCTACACAAGTTATGAACTTAATGCTAGACTTGGATAGTCTGTAGTGCACAAGGAGATAACTTTGTGAGAGACTGGAGCCAGGAGAGTTGGTCCCGGCTGTCATTCGTAGATTTTTGACGGTCGTTACGGGTCGTCAGAAACCCGAAAGTCTGACATCCAGTCTTACCAAGGGGTTTCGTGTTACCCAGTAACTGGGTTGTGGAGGTTAGGTAGGCAGTCGTTCCATGTAAAATACTGGTATTCAGCTAGGACTGGTTAGAAAAAGGCTTATTATTGATAGTTATCTATGTAGCTAAAACTAAATTAAGTACGACGACACTGAACATTTGCTTAAAATAACCTCTCAGACGCTCACTTAAACACATACCTACACACAGATCCTCAAACATACATACACCATCATAGATTGGTTTATATAAAAAATACAAGTCACCAGGACCCTCCTGCGGCTAGATGCCTGTTATTGTGATACCTACACGACACAAAACTTAATTCATAACACGACGTAATTTTAACATGACTATGAATAAGCAAAATATTCACCATCACGTAACGTATACCTGCCACATAAGACATTCTAAAGAAAGATTTATTACTTGCACATTTCATATTTCACTCCGCACACAAGTACCCGTTGAGATCTATACATCTGTATCACAAGAGACTATAAATTAACTCCGCGGCTGATAACAAAGCTCTTCACTGCCGGTAATACCCACACTGTTCTATCAGGAATATCTACATTGTAATCATCGCTGTTGGGCTCTAGAACTAAGGACGATGTGTAATTATAGAAGATGTTTGTTTTAGGGCCTGACTACACAGGGTGGCAGGGACATCGACACGTAACCTGTTAAAATGGATTTAGTACATGATTCTGAGCCCCAATGCGTTGAAATTTATGTCGTTTATTTAAAAAAATATACCTATTCTATATTGACGGTGTAGGTACACTTGCACATTTTTTTTTTCTTTATTAATAAGAACTAAAGGTCTTAGTAATAGATTATAATCTAGCCTAACAGACTAATAAGTAATTTAACTCTAACTTAATATTTTACGAGATAGATTATGTTATAATTAAGAATAGTGTCAATTTGCACTTTTACACAGTTTCGTAGCACTTTCTTAGGATCTGATAATTGATAAAACACTTTGTTCATGTGTTAAATGTATATCACCATTAGCACCGCACTATTATTCAATCACTATATAAATACTACACGAAATTAAATGGTTTAGTTCTCTTTAGCCTACGTACTATGTCCGTGTTGTATTGCACACTATGAAACAGCAGTTTTTGT
The DNA here is from genome assembly GCA_951799955.1 of Apamea anceps. Taxonomy (NCBI): domain Eukaryota; kingdom Metazoa; phylum Arthropoda; class Insecta; order Lepidoptera; family Noctuidae; genus Apamea; species Apamea anceps. The sequence goes on along the minus strand of OX637501.1, from coordinate 22,023,187 downwards.
GCTAGTATAGAAATTTTCATTTGCTGAATTCATGGTGTCAGTTTGCGCATACTCCTCTCCTTATTATTTACACCTACAGGTAGCTTTAACAGATGAGGTAAATTTAAAATGCTCAATTAATCTAAGATCAACTCATTAACGAGAGTGGTGGCCCAGTGGTGACGACCGCCACTTACGAGTTGTAGGTCGTAGGTTCGAACCCAGACAGGCGCTTTACTTTGTGTAAATAATTTCGTCGCCACTGCTCTCAAAACGGAGCAGGAAAACATCGTCAAGAAACTGACATGTCCTAGAACCGTAAATCCGAAAACATGTGAAATCCACCAACCCACACTGAGAAAGGAGGCCTGTATATTATTACAGCGTATATTTTTTTCCAGCAGTGAAAAAAATATAAGCTGATTATGAGCCCCCAGGCAACACTATTGTTGTCTGAAACATTATTTTTTATTATATTAATTTTGTATTTTATGTTTCACGAACTGCGTCCAAATAAACTTTTTTCTTTCTTTCTTTCAACTGGGATTGCACTAAAAAGTAAAGTTTTAACAAAGTGACTTTCCCATTGTTAGAGTAGACAGAAAACTACATTATAAAAAAAAGCGGCCAAGTGCGAGTCGGACGGTTTACGATTTATGACGTATTAAAAACTTCTTACTAGATCTCGTTCACATCATATATTTTTTTAGTTTTATCATTCTCTTATTTTAGAAGTTACAGGGCCCACCCCTGTAACTTTACACATTTTACCACTTTGGAAGTGTCTCTCGCGCAAACTATTCAGTTTAGAAAAAAATGATTTTAGAAACCTAATATCATTTTTGAAGACCTATCCATAGATACCCCACGTATGGGTTTGATGAAAAAAAATTTTTGAGTTTCAGTACGGGGCACCCCCAAATTTTTATTGTTTTTTTTTTTCTATTTTTGTGTAAAAATCTCAATGCGGTTCACAGAATACATCTACTTACCAAGTTTCAACAGTATTAATAGTTCTTATAGTTTCGGAAAAAAGTGGCTGTGACATACGGACGAACAGACAGACAGACATGGCGAATCCATAAGGGTTCCGTTTTTTGCCATTTGGCTACGGACCCCTAAAAACAACCAACACAAGATAATATTGTTATTTCCAGTTTTCGCCGCTTTTCTAGCCCGTGTTGGTTCGCGAAGTCTGCACAATGCCTGATTCAGACACACACATAATACAATAACTGTTTCTACAATACGTTGCTTACAAAGGAGAATTATAATAAACTAGCGACCTACCTTTGCTTCGTAAGGTTTTTACTACTTGACAAAACATCGAAATTTATTTACTAACAGTAAGTTCAATTGTATAGCCCCGTTCCCCCTTCCGGAATATTTTTTCTAAATGATGATGAAAACCGCCTCAAAATCCGTTGCATGGTTTAGAAGAATAATGCGGTCAGTAAGGCAGACACGATAAGCGAATATAATTCGTATTAGGACATATTACGTATTAAAGTCGGTTTTCGTGTTTGCCTTTGTGCCTGCATATATACTATATATTCGAAATAGGACGTTCAGTAACTGTTACATAATCATTATAAATTGTCATTTTGCAAATCTAATTTCATTTTTTTTTTCTTTAAAAAAAATCGTGTAATTATCGTTTTAGAACTATCTAAAACGATAATTACACGATTTTTTTTTACACTAGTATGCACTAGCATACTAGTGTTCAAATAGACACGAGTTATCGGCATTAAAGAGAAAAAAAAGGACAATTAAAGTATCAATTGTCATTTCCCACAACATAGGATTTGGAAAATGACAATTTACAACGATTATGTAAAAGTTACTGAACCTCCTATTTTGATTTGGCGCAAGTTTTCAATTTTACCTGTATAAAGGTCAAATTAAATTAGCAAGTAAAACTCCGCAGATTTAATGGATACCGATATCTAAACATGACAAATAATATGTGTGTTGTGAAGTTTACATAAAAAAACTGATCAATAGCTACTTAAACCGGAATATCTGCGGTGGTTGACGCCAAAAAATCAACAAATCCGTTATTTATTTCGTTTTATTATGTTTAGATATCGATATCCATGACATCTGCGGAGTTTCATTAGCTAATTTAATTTGACCTTGTATATTTATTTGTCTAATATTCAGGCATTTCATGTAAGTAATCAGACTGTCTCTATTTAGAAGTCTACGTGACACTTTTATCATGGAAACTGTATCTAAAATAATAATAATAATAATAATAATATCCTTGGACATTTCACACAGCGCCATCTAGTCCCAAGCTAAGCAACCTAATGCTTGTGTTATGGTAACAAGATGGCTGATAAACTACTTATATACATTTTTTTTTTTGTAAATACATACATATTATAGATAGAAAAACACCCAGACTCGGAACAAATACATGTAGGTCATACAAATATTTGTTCCGTGCGGGAATCGAACCCGCGACACGCAGCGTATCTAAAATAAATTCTAACGTTTACGCTTAAATAATATAAGAGATTTTAATTTTAGATAGACGATATTTTTACACAGTATTTTTAAAATAAAATTCTGAATTCATGACATTTTTATACAAACACGTATGGATGGCAACATTATTTTAATGAATTATTAGATGATTTTAAGTTCATCAAATTAAAACAGAACTCCCCTTTTTGCATTGCCGGTTAATTAAACGGTTTTCGGCTTTAGCTGATCTTATAATATAATTTCCCTTCTCTAAAAAGGTCGTTTCTTAGAAATTCAATGACCTTGTATAAAAATATTAAGGAGCATTAAGTAGTGTTTGTTTTATTATAATATTTTCGTTTCTGAGAATACAAGCATTAATTTTTAATCACAATGAGTCCACTTACGCCTCTTAATTTTACCTTAAAGTTTTGGTGATTTTTACTAATACACACATACGTAACTGAAGCGGGCCTAAGAAACACTGGCGTGACGATTCGGACCCGTTCCTGATCGATTGGCTGGTGAATGCACAAGAAAAAATCATTTAATTCGATCAAATCTATTCTAACTAGCCTGAATTTTTCTAGTGCAAGGCAATGGCCTCCCTCTAACTTTTCCACACAATTCTGTCTTATGTAAAGTAAAGTAAAGTAAAAATGTATTTGCATAGATTGCAGGTACATAAAATGAGATGGGTACAATCTACCTTATATTAGGCAAGCAAACATTAGTGAAATTCTTATAAAATAAAATAATGGTTTACAGTTAAAAACAATATTCGGCATGTTAATCAAAATCAAAAGTCATTTATTCAAATTAGGCTGAGAATCAGCACTTTTCGAACGTCAAAATTACAAAAGACAGTCCCCCAAAAACGCCCGCCCTTCACCGTCAAGCTCGTCCCACCATCTTCGTCTTGGCCTGCTGCGATGGCATGACATGTCTGCCGCATGTCAGATGACAATTGAGCTAAGAGAACCATCGATTGGGTCATTCAATTTCGTAGCAAAAAACATATGGTCTTTAATTGTAGCTAGACATCGATACAGTATTATGGAACACAAATTGTGGACAATCAAATGAATTCTTGTTTATGTAGATAATTTTGAGGGTACTAAGCAGAGTACACAGCTAGTATACAAACGCTGAGTGCAGCAGAACAGCTCAAAGCCACAAGCGAAGGGGTTGACCGGTTATTGAGGTGTTCTAAGTCTGTCGGCTACCGAACTGTTGCGGCTAACCACTTGCTACTGCAGATTAATTGGAGAGCACTAGAAGTACAGGGTATACTAACATCACTAGTGAGATATAATATTAATACTTTTAATTGTACAGTCAGGTAAATTAATTACTAAGAAAATTGACACCTAACGTCAATTTGCCGTGTAATAGACATTTCATATAACTGTCAAAAAATGACGGTTGTGATTTTATTTTTTTTAGTAATATTTAATTATGTACAAATGTTCAGTTTTAGGTATACAACTTATAGTACAAATAAAAAAAAGTTTGAATAATGAATAAGAGATTAGTTGTTTATTATTTGCCTTCGTTTATGGTTTATATTATTTGTTTTTTTAATATAGGTTTGTTACAGTTAAATACACACATGTGAGAAATTTGTGTTATAAATTCGAGCAATATAGGTCAATATACAATTATTATTATTATTATTTTAATATACGGAAAATTATTTACGTTGATACTAGCTGAACAATTAATTTGTCTCACTTTACACCAATGTTGCATAAGTATAGAATTTATTTGTGTTTAATGTTGGTGTTTTCGATGCGGCGGTGCATGGAGGAAGCTTATTTCCAGCAGTGGACGTCTTTCGGATGAAATGATGATGAAGACAATTTTTACAACTTTCTCTTGATGTGGAAAAGCGAAGCTGGCGATGTTTGTGCTTAAGCTTTGATTCAATAATTAAAAAAATAAAAGGGCAACGTGTGAAAATATCAGTCAGTAGATATAATTTTAATTCTCTTTTGGTAGCAAAAAACCATTGCTCGAGTAATAATCTAACGGCTGGCGAAAGAAGCCTGTTTCCTTTTTGAGATGAGCTAAAACTATTAAAGGGGAAGCGCTAGCCTAGCTCGCGAAATTCAAGTTTTCAATACAACCCTGTTCATATTATAATCCTATTGTATGATTGTTTCGTAAATATGCATAATTAGGATTTTATGAACATACAGGGTTGTATTGATAATTTCAATGATTATTTGTTTTTTATTTTATTTTTTTATTTTTATTCAAGACGAACAACCAACAGCTACAATATAAAACATAGAAACAAGAAACACACAAAATACGTAGACAATAATATTGTAGCCCACAACGCTGTTCACAGATTAACCATAGGATACAATACATTTTATGAACATACAGGGTTGTATTGATAATTTCAATGATTATTTGTTTTTTATTTTATTTTTTTATTTTTATTCAAGACGAACAACCAACAGCTACAATATAAAACATAGAAACAAGAAACACACAAAATACATAGACAATAATATTGTAGCCCACAACGCTGTTCACAGATTAACCATAGGATACAATACAGTGAAAACAATAATAATAATTCTTTAAATACAATATGTACTTGTTACGCTCGCAAATCATAATTTGTTCAACATACTACCTAGTGTCAGGTTATAACCTGACATTGCAAATTGCAAAATAAATGTAAGAAAATTTGAATTTCGTGGGCTACCTAGCGCATCCCCCTTAATTGATTCCATACACAATACACTACATAAGCAGAAAAATCCTCTCATTTCTTCTCCCATCCATAGTCTATCCCATAAAGTATTTTAATAACTGTTCATAACTTGCACTAACATCCTGCAAGTAATATCAAAGCGAGACAAACACAAGCCAGACAAGAAACTTAGCTCCACTAACAAAGTTCTCTTGTAATGTAGCAATTTTTATACAAAGATATAGTAAGTAGGTACTTGAGCATTGTCGAGAATTCTCTCTAGAGCCGTTCTGCCGATAAGCTGACACCGTGAAATGTCCCACTTATTGACCGATTATAAAATCCAGTAATCTATACATAAGTATTAAATATTAATAAAGTTTGACAGTTTGTTTGAATGGGCTAATCTCTGAAACTACGTGTCGGATTTGAAAAATTATTAACTAATTATTAATTATTTATTTGGCAATGCTGCCATTCTTCTGGGCACGTTTTCGGATGACAGCGATGCGGATGAGTACTTCGACGCCTAAATATCCTTTTGTATTTGTATGTATTTATACATATAGTTAGTAAATTAGTCTTTTAATTTAGTACTGTGAAGGTTGCCTGCTGAAGGTAACCTTATATTGTGCAGGCCGGCTATAATTTAGCGCGGGTTCCATTCAAACGTTCAAGCTAGTTTTAAATAAATATTTATAATGAAAAAAATAAAAAAAAATATTAATTCATTATAAAACGAAGTAATAGCACGGACGGGCGACGTGATGTGACAGTGTAGGTCGGGGAATAAAAAAATATCACGTGGACGATGTCGTGGGCTGAAGCTAGTTAAAAATAAATTCTTAACAAAGCTTTACTTGAAAGAATTGTAAAATGAAATATAATGTCAAGTAAAACTGAGTAAACGGATTGCAGAACCAAACGACTTGATTGTTGCTACGACGTAGCAGCTACGACAATTGCACTGCTACGATAGCTACGCCGTAGCGGGAAATTTCGTGGTTTAGATTGTGTATGAATAAACCTTTATTATAGTTTTATACTTTTATATTTGTTAACTTCTTTATTCTACTTACACGTGACTTAAAAAATACTTCAAATTATGATTTTTTGGTTAAAGGACGAGATTCACTATTGTAATTTTTAACCGACTTCAAAAAAAAAAGGATTAGGTATGCATTCAATGAGTTTTTTTCATTGTTTTGTTAGTTTAAATCGGAGTAAAATACTTGTCTCTGGTAACCAAGTACATATATAAACTTATGCCTTCTCCCAAGGGGGAAGGCCGAAACCACAGAATGTCACGTGCTACGATCCTTACATACTCCTCTTGCCTCGTTTACGTGCATACATCAGGGTCATACACGCACGCCGGTAACGACTACTACGCATCTGATCTTTCTGAAGAACATCAATGAGGTCACTTGTACATATGTCCTGCTAGGCGGCAGGGCGTCCTGGCGTTTCCACTCACGTAACCAAGTAATATTTGAAAACTCCACTGATCTTTTCCAACGAGTCACGTTAGATTCTACTCAGCTCTAGAACATTACGTTCAGTAAGAACTTTTCACAAAATCAAGGTTTATAAGTACTGTGGCATTAGTACTTCAACGATCTTGAGTTTCCTCCTCTAGAGAGCTATCCTGAGAAAGCTAGACGTCGTCGCAAAATGAAACACTTATCAGGCGATCGGTCCTTTTGTTGAAAATTGAAAATAAAAGGTAGAAAGGAGTTGAAAGTGGTTATTAGAAAAGTAATATCGGTAGTAATAGTGCTTTTGGTGCGTTGTACGGCAAAGTGGTTCTGGGAATTGAAAGGTGAAACTAATTACTTTTGTCATGCCATTCATTTAATATTTATATCTATCTATACTACTAATACAGCTGAAGAGTGTTTTGCGTTTGATAGCCCAATTCACGAGAAACGTTATAGGCTATTTACAACTACGCTACGAAACTTAGGAGCCGAGCAAAAAGAACAAAGTCAGAAAGAACGTTAAGCGAAAACAAGGTATGAGCGCAGGCGGGCAATGGCATGTGATTCTGTGGGTCGGGGGCCGAAAATTTCACGCGAACGAAGTCGCAGACAGCAGCTAGTTTTCTGTGTTTCAACTTTTGGCTAAAGGTTAACTATAAAGTAGGTCCACACGAAAAAAAAAACAAAATTTTCGAAATGTAATATGATAAAATCTACCTAACGTGTGCCAGAAGGCTATGGAATGGAGTATTCTGGGTAACAGACCGGGTTAGGAATACGAACATCCGTTCCATAACATAAATTACTGATGTCACTTGGAAAGCTGCCACGCTAAAATGAAATTGGGCTGGACACATCTGCCGCATGTCAGACGACCAATGGGCCAAACTTACGACCCAGTGGGTCCCTCTTAATGGCAAGCGACATCGCGGCAGGCCCAGACGGAGATGGCGGGATGAGCTGGACTCCTTCAACAAGAGCTGGTCCTTAGCAGCTTTGAAGAGAGAGAAGTGGAAAGCGAGTAGCGCGGGAGAGCTCTGCCCAGCAGCGGGACATCACAGGCTTTTAATAATAACATACACAGAAGCCCAGAACGACTCAATAAATCTGCCTAGCCTTTTCCCAACTATATTGGGGTCGGCTTCCAGTCTAACTTCTGCTGCTGACCGGTAGTTTACATAATGCGACTGCCTATCTGACCTCCATAACCCAGTTACTGGGTAACATGATACCTCTTGATAAGACTGGTTGTCAGACTTTTGAACTTCTGAGTACCCGTAACGACTGTCAAAGATCTAAGAATGACAGCCTGGACCAACGGCTTAACGTGCTTTCCGAGGCACGGAGGGGTGCATATGTCATGGATGCACAAACCAACCGCGGCAAGCGTCACTTCACCTTTGACCGACCCATGCTGCTGTTATCATTTGGCCACGACCACAAGTCCAGAACGGCTGCAAGATGATTCTACATATTATAAAAAAAGCAACTATTCATAATAAGAACTATTCAAACAGAAAACCAAAAAAAAAAAAATTACAAAAGAAAATCATTCGCAAGTCAAGAAAATACTCATGTAATAAAAGCTTGCAAAAATATAAAGCCACACTACACCCTCTTTACTCAAATCTCCTTACAAGTACCTAGTAGTAAATCTCAAGCCACAAATAGTGCCCATATTACGTCGATAAAAAATAAAATATTCTGGCGTCCAGCACTCAAGTGAAGTGGTCCGTGGATCGTGCTTAAGCATCATCAGGGCGTGGATCCATCGAGAATGAAGGTCGATCGGCTCGAGATCTCGGGGAGGTCAAGCAACCGGTATTCAGGTTTGATTATATCTGATTATGCGGTCATTTTTTCCGGGGTTTGAAGGACTTGCTTTGTTTTTAAAACGTATATTGATTTTTAGGGTTCTGTACCCAAAGGGTGCCAATGGGTATTAATAAACCCCCACTGTCCATCCGTCCGTTCATCCATCTATCCATCCATCCGTCCTCAATGGGCTGTATCTTACGAACCGTAAAAGGTAGACAGTTGAAATTTTTACAGTGTCTATTTCTATTAATTACCGCTAAAAATAAAAGGAGATTTCCACACGAGAAGCGTGTTTTTCGGCGTTTTTGCCTTGTTATGGAACGTTGGTACGGAACCCTTCGTGTGCGAGTCGGACTAGTATTTGGCCGGTTTTTGTCTTTGATATCGATTCGGAGCATAAAAATGCCAATGCTGTTTTGAAGGCCAGGTACGGACGACTGCATGAATAAGTTACCCTCTTTTCAGGGATACTAACAATAGGCTGCGCGTCAGTGTTAACACTTTGAACTTTTTCGGTGTTAACACTCTGGCCTAGCGTAGTGCATAGTTTCAACAGAAAAAGTGGCTTGATTTTGTGACAACTGACGTGTGCGTTACCGTACTATAATATTAAGGCAGTTGTCTTCATCTCTGAGAAACCTCGTTCATAAAATTAGCCATGAAAACGAATACTGGCGTCAGAAGGTTATTTTATTTATTTGTACACAATTTATTACCTTAAGTATAGTGTTGCCTTTGGGCCCGTAGCTAAATAAAAACAGTCGCGCAGGTCGATCGATCAGTCCAGTCGGTCCGTGGATGGGTGACCATATTTACATGCCAAGACCGCTCCGTGCCTCGGAAAGCACGTTAACCTGTTGCTCCCAACTGTCGTTAGTGGATCTTTGATAGTTTTTACGGGTCGTCAGAAGCCCGAAAATTTGACAACCAGTCTTACCAAGGGGTTTCGTATTACCCCAGGCCCCAACATGGTTGGGAAATGGCTAGGCAGATGCTTAGATGATGAGATACTGAAGGTAGGGCTCATTTCAGAATATTTGTTTTCTTTTACAAGTACCAGTATCTACCAAAGATAAAAGTGAAAAAGTTAAAGATACCTATTACGAAAAAATATGCCAAATATATTAGAAGCTAACTCAAGGATTCCTGCTCATATCATTCTAATTCAAAGATAAGATAGGTACTGTCTGCATTATTCCCTTATCAACCTCAGTGCAGGCGATCAAATTATAACTTGTAACAATTTGGTGTGGTACAAACAAACTTCTAATGCAGACTTTTGACAAAGTTCCCACTTTGATGGAAGCGATTTAAATAATTCCCATTTTGAAACTCAATCGCGCTTGTGAAGTATATTTTAAGTAAAAGTGATTTGATCAAAGAACCGTGGTTTGGGCTCTTTCTTGTTTCAAGCATCAAAACGTTGAAACTTCCTTGTGAACGGGAAATAAGCCTTTTGGTACGGCAGTTCTTGGTTTTTGTGAGATTCTAGTGGTTTTCGAAAAGTGATTTTAAAATAACTAGCTTTTCCCGCGGCTTCACCGGCGAACGAAAATTATCACACGGTAACATAATATCAAAAATATAAAAAAGTATCCTAGTCATAAGAATTGAATAAAAATTGAATTGAATTTTGAATTAGATTGTTTAAGAATCAATTCATAAACAATCCAATTCAAAATTCAATTTTATTGTGTTTTTGTTGTTGTATTGTATTGTGTATGTATGTAGTAGTGAGTATGTGTCATCATGTCACTTTCATCGAAATACGTTCAGCCATTAAGGCGGGAAAAGGTAACAGAGAGAAAGACAGATGGCTATTTTCGAATGTATAATATAAGACACACTTTCGGGCTTCTGTCGACCCGTAACGACTGTCAAAGATTCACCAATGACAGCCGGGACCAACGGCTTAACGTGCTTTCCGAGACACGGACGACGAATAAATATTCTGAAATGAGTCTGTTTGCATTATTTTTCAAGGTTCATAATCTCTATGATTTGGTAGATATCTGGAAAAGTAAATAGACTGTTTTTACTAATTAGAATCGTGTTAATTACTTCACTCAATAGATAATTACCTAACACCTAGTTAGTCAGCTTTTGTAACTTCCAAAGGACAATGCCCATGGATGTATGGAATCCCGTACCATGCTGCATCAAAGTCAAACATTGTTTTTTATAGTCTACACTTATCTTATTAACTCCTACAAAAGTTCTTTTTTGTAAAAAAAAAAACCCGGGTCTCGGATTGCTCTAAAAAAAAAAAACTGTTCCAATAAAAATTCTATTCTATTATGTTCTAGTTATTTTTAATTAATGTAGAATCGGCAAAGTAAAATTTTATACAAATTTTTTGAAAGACGTGATCAGACACTCAAAATTCAAGGTTATATTAATCATATCATTGAAACAGAACGTTATGTAAAGGGAATAAAACAATATCAACACTTTTTTACTTTAAATTAAATTCCCTGTTCAAAAATCAAATCCCCGATGCATAATGTCTTAAAAAATTATGAAAATAATTACTATAATATTTTGATCTTGATGTATGAGACTTTTTGGTAGGTACGATTTTTGGGCATTCACATTTATTTATAAATCTTCACGTAAAGTTACGAGTTACGAGTTTAATTATACTCTAGAGTTTAGACATCCTCTAATAAGATTGGCGTACGTTACAAAACAGTAAAAGTAACTTTTACTAAACGTCGGAAACTTTAGCAGAGGTAGGTATAATACCTACCTATGAATATTTTAAAAGTTTCCTCAAGCAAACAAAAATTTTGTTGGTTAAAATCACAATTTATAATAGCCCAATTTGTGGCGGTAAAAACTGAACCTACTATATCTTTTGCCTGCGGGTTCGCCGGCGTGGAAGTCGGTAATTATCCCACGGGAACATACCGGGATAAAAATACCCTAAGTCCGGGTCATGGACCTGCACTTAGGATATTTTTATCCCGGTACGTTACTTAGGATATTTTTATCCCGGTTCCTTTTTTTTTTGTTTTCGGGTTGAAACCTTCAAAATGCACCCGACCTCCGGGGAGTGAGGTCGGGGAGTGTGGGATTTTTACCTCACTAAAACCACCCCGGTGATCACCATCCGAACATAGGGGTGGTCCCGGTTCCTCTTAAAAGACCAATTCCGGGACCACCCCTGCGCAACGCCTGCAAGGCACATCCCTGGGGGGTACCTATATACCTGTATACCGGTGTACCTGTATTCTTTCATAGAATTCCGTTCACCCGTTAAGACGTGAAAAAGTAACAGATAGACAGAGGTACTATCACGGTTATAATACTTCTATGGATTGAATTGTGTACACCTATGGCAGTGTCTCTTTAGTCATAAGAGGTCATTAAAATATAACGACTATTCAAGAGTGACATTAGAACTGATATTAAAATCTGAACCAATCATAGATTTTACACATAAATAAAATTCCATTTCCACACTGACACATCCATGAATAACTCTAAGTCAGAATATGATATTCAAATCGCTTCGAGTGGGCGGCTTCAGTAATAAGCACCTACAATACCTATAAATCTGATATTTTTCACGCCTCGACGAATACTACGCGTGATATGTGGCGATCAATGCAAATCAAAAGTCATTTATTCAAATTAGGCTGAGAATCAGCACTTTTCGAACGTCAAAATTACAAAAGACAGTCCCCTAAAAACGCCCACCCTTCACCACTTCCTAGTGCTATCGCTGGGAAGAAGAAGTGGCGCAACAAACTCACCAGCAGCACAGCTGTCTGTTCAGTTAGAATGAATACAGCGATACGATGGAGGCAATATACCTTCAAAAACCATGAAGTAAGTCCCGTGACTTTAAAAATAAGTATATATAGGCTCAGGATGACCTATATCAGTATGATCCATCGTCACTTAAATTATTGTGACTGATTCGTCGTTTCGCTACCACAGATGCGACACTCCGTAAGAATGACAGCTTGTCAAACTGACTGACTGGACAGGTCCTCTCAAACTGTTTGGTTCTTTCCTCAAAAAGCCATCTCAGACATTAATCTACATGGTCTTCACATGATCTGACCAAGATATGTCTGGACTTTAAAAGAGACTGTGACCTCTGAGTTTGTTTCGGCCTTTCTTCTCAGACTAATCAGTTAGGAAACGCCGACCTCATCTAGTTTTAAAATATGATTGACGTGTAAAAGTGCTTGTACAAACCTACTTACAAAATAAAATCATTTATCATTAAATGTCACTCTAATCCGACGTATACCACAGAGAATATCATGTGTCCTCACTGGCTTTGGAGTGTCTCTGCAGGACTGAACGAAGGACATATAGTTGTCTTACTGTGATAACTTTAGCCTCAGAATATAACTGATTGGTAGGGTAGTCTCTAGGTTTAAAAAGCATCACCTTAAGAACTGCTCGTTGCTCTGCGGGAACCATTGCGGTTTTGGAAGTACCGCCCCACACCGGGATGCAGTACATAATGATAGACTAACAAAGGATGAGGTACACGAGAGTCAGAGTTTCAGAATAAGCGACTGCCTGAGTTCTTTAAAAATATATATTAGTCTTCTGATTCTAGTGCAGAGTGCCTCTACATACGAGTATATACGCGTCCCAGCTAAGTTTTTCGTCAATAATCACTCCCAGGTACTTAATATTGGGGACTGTAGTAAGAACAAGATAGTTACAACCTACTGATTGATGAGGGGGGCAAGTGTGGGCTTTAATTTTATGAGAGAAAGAGGATGGGACTATTGATTGTGGGCGGTAGAACCTGATTAGTTTCGTCTTATCTAGATTTAACGTCAGCAAGTTAGTTGACAGCAGATAAATTGACTGATAGTACCTACCTACCATCAATCAATTTATCGACTACCGTCTTCTGGTCATCTATGCGGCCGAAAACCTTGCTTATATAGGTACTGACCAAATGGAAAATATAACAAAAAAAATAATTACAGACTGCAGGCTGTCGCTTTCTTACATCAAAATCTGTGCAGCCGTTTCAGAGATTAGCCGGAACAAACAGACAGACAGACAAGCATTTTATTATTTTTTTTATAAATACCGCATATACTTTCTTTTTAAAAAGCTGTTATTTTGACCATTACATACAGACACACCAATTTTATTTATTTGTATGTATGTTTGGCTCAGCAGTGGGACTGTTCTGAACTTGTACTCCATACTTTCACAAAGCGACTTATAGCGACATCTCGAGGCAAAGAACGACACCATACGCTACGTCATAGTACTCTCAATCGTGATTGGTTTCTACCCAAAATATAGTTCCCTCACCCCTCTCCTTGAATATTGTAAGAAAGATGGCGAATACATAGAATTTACTGGTTAAACCTACCGCATCGTTTCATTATAAAATCCTCAACACAATCAAATATAAAACCTAAGTTTTCACAAACCTCACCGCTGCTCCTAAAAGTGAAAATAAATAAATAAATGTATGTTTGTATTTCATGTAAATGTAACCAGGACCACGACTGTTTTATGCAAGTTATTTGTAAAATCTATTGCAAGTAGGTTTCTATACACATGAGCCTTCGTGGTTTTCCGTAAAGCCTGTTCTGAACGAAACAGACCGCGGTATCGTGAAACCGCACGTTTATACATAACTACTTGCTATAGCTACTTGGTTCACGCGGCACAACGCAGCGTAAGCATAATTTGACCTTTCATTGTGTTTAAATGTTAAACTTTTCAGTAATTTTGACATTTTCAGGATCTTTTGGGTGTTCTCGATATAACTAACAAGTAAATCCTTACCCACACCATGCGTGGTGGATTATGGCCCACTGCCTCTCACTGAGAGATGGCCTGTGTCCCAGCAGTGCGAAAGTTAGGTATAGGGTGATTAGGTATGTGATTATTTAAATCCTTTTGAAATATAGGATTTTAAATGAACACCATCGAACCGTATCAGTCCAAAACGGCGGATCGGAAAGTACGTTGAGCAGTTGGTCCCGGCTGTCATTCGTTGGTCTTTGACACTCGTTACGGGTATAAGTCAGAAGCCCAAAAGTCTGACAACCAGTCTTGCCAAGGGGTATCGTGTGACTCCAGTAACTGGTTTGTGGAGGTCAGATAGGCAGTCGATTCATGTAAAATACTGCCGATCGATTCTGTAAAAATCTCACTGTGAAAAGTTAGGTGAAGTGAGCTTAGAGTGAGCTGTCAATAGTGTCAATCCCTAACATTAGTTGGAATGACAGCTCACTCCACGCTCACTTCACCTAAGTTTTCACGGTGAGATGGTTACAGAATTGCACTGCTGGCATCCAGCTGCCTCTGGAATGACTGGTAGCCGACCCCAACATAGTTTGGAAAAGATAGGCAGATTTATTTTTTGTAACCCTATAAAAGCGAATCTTTTTATCTCCAACAACTGACATCTTTTCCAAAACACATTGTTTTGACAAATAGGGTAGTTGCCTGGGTAAAAAAATAATAATTATATTTAGTCCGTCCGTCAGTTAGATTATCGAAAAATAATGGACACGTATTTTTTCTTTTGTCAATCAAACAAAAAATTACAAAGATAAAGCAAAATTTGGGAGTGGGGGGTCGTTACGTCACTTGCTTGCAAAAGTGGTGCTTGCTCGTCACGCGGAACTTTAACGGGCGATATCTTCATCATTTTTTATATAATTGACAAAAGAAAAAATACGGGTCCAATATTTTTTGATAATCTAACTGACGGACTAATTAGATTTTTTTAGGAAAATTAGCCTATTTGAAATCAGAATAAGATCTCTTAATAATAATAGTATCTCGTTGGTTTTAAATTTAGCCCATGTTTCCTTTCAGCGTTTTTCTCTATGGCCTGAGTAGTTTAGAACTTACCCACCAATCAATCAAATAAGCCTATCGTAGTCTACTGCTGGACATAGGCCTCTTCCAGGCTGCACCACCACACCCTGTCCTCCGCTTTACGCATCCAGTCTGAGGGTCGTCCGTCATGTAGCTGGATCCAACACTACGCTTGTCGATACGCGGTCCATACGGCTAGAAAAAAAAATCACCGTGTATTTTAGGAACAAGAAGTTTTAATTGATCATACTTCTTTACAGAGATGAATATATAATTACTACATTTTAACACAACGAACATTCTTTTTGAAACTAGACATTTTATTTTCCGGCAAAAACACGCTTGCTACAAGTTTGACTCGTGACGACAAGACATCTAAAATAAGATAAACGTATAATTGGCACAGCTTCCGAGTTTCGGAAACCTGATACGCTATCGTCCATTCACGTCAGTCGGTGAAGGTAACAAACAACAGGATTATTTTGGCTTCCAAATTCGTGGCAATATCAGACCATAAGTTACACACACATTTTTGCACCAGCTTTGTTTGGTAAAACCATTCACTCTTTGTCTCGATTAATTATAGTTAATCAAAGGTCTTCGGCATTCTCCTCCCCTTATTCCAATTTATTTGGGGTCAACATGTCTTTTTCTTTCAAACTTCTCTGTTAGTCGCCATCTCAGTGGAAAGGGGATGACCTGTTCTAACCATATCATCATTCACTCATTCCATCCATGTTTCTTTGATCTTCCCCTACTCTTATAGCCATCGACATTCATACTCAAAATAGTTAATCAAAGGTAATTAAGTACATTTGTGATAGTCTGTGGTTAAGAATTCGCCTTTCATACATGAGGTTGTAGCAAGTAGGTACAGACGCCAGCACATCAAGCTACTACAATCTGTCAAATTTCTTTAATAGATTTTCAACATTATCGCTATGGCGTTAAGGTTCAAAGTTGATTGGGAAAATTTGACAGTTTCGGGTAGCTTGACCTGCTGGCGTCTGTACTAAGGTACCAAAGTACATTTTTCAATTCTTAGGTTCTTTCTGAACGCATGATATGCATGCGGTACGTATGCGTTTTTAGGTGTTAAAAGGCCCGTGGCAATATTTGTGTTAAGAGAATTGAGTTTATCTGATCATATTTAGTATATAGTCATGAGCAAAAGTATGTATACACTCGACTTTGTTCAAAAGCGATTTACTCCTTTATTTTTTAATTAAATTTTATGTTGTTGTTATCTTAGCATTTTCAAACCCATATGTATATGTAATGTGTCGTATTTCAACGTTGCATTCGTTACTTCACGAAAAAATCGCAATTTAAAGTTGCCAAGTGTTGACATATTGGTGCTCGTGACTGTACATGGATTCAGAATATTTGAATAATTTTTATAATTTTGTTATCTTCATAAATGTCATGTGACATCTATGAAAATGGGTTATCCCAGAGACAACTGAACTCTATCTATTCTTCGTTTTCAATATAAATTCAATGAATAAACATATGTTTTATATCTTTTCATTGTCTCCAAAGACAGCTTCGTGAGAGTCCAAGAATATTCTAAGCGGAGCTAGGTTTTCAGTGGAACTGAAATACATTTAGTTACGCAAGATCATTTGCTATTCGTTTACCTGAAGCCTTGTTCACTTTTGTTTGAGAGATTGTGTTGAAGATTTCTTGGTCTTGGAATAAAGAATTGTAATATAAACTAATAATAATAACCCCACCGCCGTACGAGTATCTCTACGTTGACGTCGTGGTGGGGCTTGCGCGCTCTAAACTCTAGGTCTGTGATGGAAAAGTTACTTTGCCGGATCAGGTCTAGGGTGAGGAGCCAGACCAAGAGAGATACAAGAACCCGCAGGGCAGCATGTGGCGAGCTGTTGAGCAGTAGCGACCCCACGGACCCTATCTCCCGGGAGAAGTCTTGTTCCTCACCTCTGGCTTGCCTTTATTGGCCGGCTGGAGTGAACACTGACGAGGAACAGAGCTCCCACCTCATTCTTGCCTTTATTGGCTGGCTTGAGTGGAGATTCGCATGAGCAAACGTGCTCGGAGGAAGGAAGTATTTCAGTAAGATGCTGGTAGGTATCTTGAACGTACTTCCGAGATTGTCCTGATAGCCGTGGAATACTTCTCCACTTCTCATAAGCACCTCAGGACATGCTGCCCCCTTGTCGCTACGACACTATGTGCTAGCGACCGTTTTCGGGGGCCCATTATTGAATGTGTAAGTCACCTTCTGTCATTTTATCTGTGAATATTATAATTATCATTGGTCAGACAGGGGACATAGACCTTCCCTAGTTCAAGGTGACCGATCCACTATAGCCACCTAAACCCATAGCCCAGTATACTTTGTTTTCATGTTCTGCAATAGTCCTGCACCAACCGGGGTTGTCCTTGGGTACACTTGCATGGTGCATACAGGGCCCCAAGTCTGCTATTTTTATAAATTCGTCATTCCAACACGATTCCATTCCCATCCCATTGTCATTTTGCTTAAGTTCGTTATCTGCTAAATTCTTAATGGCGATCATTGGTCTCGTAATAGAATTGTGTCATAATGACATTGTCGTATTGCCTTTATTATAAAACCCGTTAGTAGAAATGATTTTCGAAAAACTACCACTACTTTATTTATGCCAGATTTCATTTATTTATATTTTTACATATTATTTATTAGTGTTTTATACAAGTCAAGTGTTCTAAGTAAGTCAGTCATTCATTTATCATTATGTACGAGATTACCATTCTATGCCATTTCTTTCAATGGAGTGTCAGTGGTTGACCACTGGAAAGTCATAATGACGCCATTATGTTAGTAGATTACCAAACTTGTCAAAATCAACAATTATGAAATCAATGATAGACCATTCTGACACTATTGTAATAGCAGAATTGGGGCCCAGGGATAATGGTCAGTTGTGCCTCCTCATCATTTAGAATTATGTAAAGGGCCTCTGCGAGGTGGCTTCGGCCCCTAGTACGCCTTTCAAAGGTCTGGGACCCCAGGGTCCCGAGATATGTCAAAGACATTTTTAAATAATATTAAAGTTTATTCATCAAAAAGTAAAAATACAATGTGACGGATTCGGTGAGCCACAAACTAAGCATTGCTTGTTTCATGTGGCTCTGGAGTGCAACTTTACAATGTTAAAGAATACATTACAGTTTGAGGATTTTAGATAATTACAAAAAAAAGATAAGTGTTAGAGAATAAATAAAATATTCGCGCATTTCTGATCACAAAATAAAATAATATTGGTTTATCCTAAGGCTTGTGCTATGGAATGTGGGTGTGTGCGTGTTTGTATGTATATACACATAAACATTCCAGATGATAAACCACATCAAAATTCGTTGCGTAGTTTAGAAGAACAATGCATAGATAGATACGAAAGGCGTAAGTGATGTGTGTAGATTGCCCACGAATTCGCTTTGCTTCGTTCTGACAAGCAAGCGGTTGTGTGTTTGAACTTTAGCCATTATCTACTACACTATTGACCTACTACAATCGTAATCCATCCATTATGAATTCTAGAATGTTTATTGTCTACACTTTTGCTTTTTGTTGTGCAATGCCACGTAGAATTTGCGGAGTTTCCTACTACAAGCAATGCCTTGCTTAAAAGATGACTCCAACTGTTGTGCAGAAACACGCTTGTGTTAAATAAAATACACATTTTTTTTACCTACATCATACTACATATCCACACTATAAATAAAACTTTAAGACACATGAAAACGAACGACTTACGATGCATTGAAAGGCACTATTATTTACACAATTTCAAAGAAATTTCCTTATCACCCCAATTTTATTGTTATAAAATTGGGGTGATAAGGAAATTTCTTTGAAATTGTGTAAAAGTAATGTGTAATGTGTAAAAGTATCTACAGGAAAATAATTGGTTGAAAAATTCGAACCAGATTTTCACGCAAATCGTAAAAACTTCATAGTCAGAACATTACAATGAAGGTGCATCGAAAAATTTCTCAATTGTTAGCGAAAACTGAAAGAAAAAACGCACCAAAACCCTTTCTATTGTCTACAGGTCTCACCGGCTATTGTGCGAATTCTTTTTACTCATCGTAGCTTTAACTCAACATTATCTGTTATTATATAACTAAAAACCACGCCAAACCAATCTCTATTCTAACAAAAATAAGGTTCTGCAGCTTATACGTCACCTGCTCGAAGAAATTTGGTAACATCGACGTACTTCGAAAATTGGAGTTTTCCAGTGGAATTCTTTTCTTTGTGAAGGTTGCATTGTGGATAAAAAATTGGTTTATTTCCCCATGGAGGTCGAACTGGAAGTACCATTATCTTGTTATTTACATATATCACAATACATGAGAACTTGTAGTATGTTGAGTAGAATAGATACTGAACAGTTTACCTGATTTTTGAATGATATCAATTTTAAATTTGAATGCAATGTTGGTGATTATTTAATTTTTTGTTGCTGAATTATTAACATAATAATTATTTATTAGTGATATTAATACATTTTAAATGAATTTTAGATATGAATGTATTTTTCGTTTTTTATTTTTTATTCTTATGTTATTTATCATAACTGTAATAGTTTCAACAAGTATTTTGTCATGAAGTAAATCAATTTTTTTATGATAATTTCTAAAATGTATTTTGGAAAGATGGCTATATACCTACATTATGAACGTTGCAACCAGAGGGGCAATTCTCGTAATTTTAAGAACATTCACAGTCTGATCTCACGTCTCAATCTGTCAAAAATCCCTCTAATTTCCCTACATTTTGACAAGTTATTGACATTTGTTTGTCGCTGAGATGAGACTGCGACTAGATTTTGAACGATTTAAATTACGAGAATTGGCCTTCTGGACTAAGCGCGGTGGAATCTGGATAATTAATCAATCGTTGATTCTACTCAATGAATCTGCCTAGCATTTTCCCAACTATATTAGGGATGCAACTGGATACCAGTATTTTACATGGGGGCGACAGCCTACCTGACCTCCACAACCCAGCTACTGGCTAACACGATGTCTCTTGGCAAGACTGGTTGTCAGATTTAGAGCTTCTGACTACCCGTAATGACTGCCAAAGATCTACGAATGAAAAACATCGCGAGGAAACCGGCCATGCCCTAGA